>CP126890.1:230330000-231530000 GCA_030440675.1 Furcifer pardalis
GCATCCGGCCGATGGGCCACAGGTTGAGAATTCCTGCTTTAGTCATTTAGAGCTATGAAGAATTTGTTTGTACTTTATATGTAGAATAAAAACTAACACCATTAAAATGACAAGTCATTACAGAACAGGGTTAGGGAACAAATCTCTACAGATGCTGGACTTCTGAGCCTACCCACCTTAGCCAACAAAGCCCATGTGAAGGTAGATGGACGATGCAGCATTTATTATGACTTTAAATATATCTTTAGTTGTTTCCCACCTTGTGTCCCTTCATTGGGAAAAAGGCAGATTATAAATTAAGTAGGTTAATAAACAAACAGCTAGCATCTGAAGAGCCATATCTTCCCCCTATCTGTTGCACAGATTACTCTAATGTACAAGATGGAATTTTCCCCTTCTATTTTGTGACATGTTACAGAAGGGATGGGGAAATATATATCCCTAATTTAAAAACCACCCTGGCTCTCATTTTAAAGTGCTTTTGTATCTGTGCTTGTTCTAATTCACCTGAAGAAATAGGCTAAAGTTCAAGCAACCTTAGGCCTGTGATGGCGAACCTTGGCACTCCAGATGTTCTTGGACTTTAATTCCCAGAAGTCTAATCCCCCGTAAATCCACACAAATGGGTTTGCTGCAATTCATCTGGCCCATGCTGCACCTTTCACTCTTGACGCAGATGTGAAACTCGCCTGTACGGGTGCATTTTACTTCTGCTTCCAGAAGCAACAAGGGAGCTTTTATGATGCCAGATAAAATTTCTTAGTTTCCATGATGCCAGAAGTCCCTGTTGTTTCTGCAACCATCCCTCTGGAAGAGTCTAAATAAGACTGTGTGCTTCTAGTCCCTTGTTTACTTCTTTCCATTTTGACACTCTTTCTGAACATCATGATTTAAACAAATTGTCTAATTATTTACAATGTACCTATTGATAATTATATTTTCTTGTCCTTGAAGACATGAAGTTAGGAAAAAAAGGGGGGTTGGTCATTTTTAAGATTAAGAATTAAACAAGAATTAAATTGGCCTGATGTGTCAGTTTAGTCATTCTCTTAGGAGCCCTGGTGGCGCAGTGGTTAAAATGCTGTACTGCAACCAAAATATTGTGAGTTTGATCCTGATCAAAGTTGACTCAGCCTTCCATCCTTCCAAGGTCAGTAAAATGAGTACCCAGCATATTGGGGGCAAAATTCAAATTAACTTGTGAACCGCCCAGAGATTGCACTAAGCGCTATGGGGTGGTATACAAGTGTGATTCCTTTGCTTTTGATATTTTTGGTACTTCCCCTTGTTTTCCTTATTGTTTGCTTCTAATCTAACAAGTAGAAATCACATTTTTCCAGTATGCATTAACTGTTCCTTTTTGTTGTTCAGTCGCACAGTCGATTCCGACTCTCCGCGACCCCATGGACCACCACCCGCCAGGCACTTCTGTCCTCTACCATCCTCCTCAGCCCACCCAGCTCTGTTCCCACTGCATCCGCAATACCATCTAGCCATCTCATCTTTGGCCACCCCCCTTTTCTTTTGCCCTCCCCCTTTCCCCGCATCAAGGCCTTCTCAAGTGAATCCTCTCTTCTCATTTGTTGTCCAAAGTACCTTAGCTTCATCTTTACAATTTGACCTTCTAGGGAGCAGTTAGGGATGATTTCTTCTAAGATTGATCTGTTAGTTCTCCTCGCTGTCCAGGGGACTTTCAAAACTGTCCTCCAACACCACATCTCAAAGGCATCTATTCTTCTGGGCTCAGCTTTCCTAATGGTCCAGCTCTCACAACCATACATTGCCACAGGGAATACCATTGCTTTGACTATATGAATTTTTGTTTGCAATTTGATGTCTCTGCTTTTCACTATGCTTCCCAGATTTCTCATCGCTTGCCTCCCAAGAATGCAATGCTGAATTTATTCATCAGTAAGATTAATTGCTTTTTAAAAACACATCTAGGATATAATTCTGGTATATCTCTAATGAGAAGCCTTAGAAGTAATGTAATTCATTACTCTCCCTACCACCACTACCACAATTGCAACACATAAGAACCACAGGTAGTTTTCAAACACTTTATAAGTATGGGAATGTATTATTTCTTGAAATTAACTTTTTCAAGCGATGGAATAATCATATAAACAAATTTAAATATTGTTAACAGTTTTGGAGAAGTGGTTTCTAAACTTTTTGTATGTATCTAGCCTCTCCTCCTCTCCTCATTTATCTGTCTGCAGGGACATCTTTGTGTATTACAGCAGATGTTGGGGCATGTTCTAGAATGTGTAGCCAGGAATAATGTCAATGGAGCACAGGACATCTTCCAGAGAAACATATCCTTCATTATTGATTAATTTCACTGAGCAACCATAGTATCCCTCCAGAGCATTTTTAGTTTCCCTAGAACACACAACTGGAAACCCCAATGAAGATACTAGCTATACCATTCCCGTTATTCTCTAGAGTTGGTTTTCTTACAGGGACATGAAATTGTTCAAATTGCAGCTAGGGGGCTCTGTCTGTCCATCTTTGAGCCAAGGGCAAAATAATCTAAAAAAAAAAAAAAGAACAGGGCACATGAAACAAAACTTCTTTCTCTAGGTCTTCAAGTAATAGTCATCTTAAGTAACACAGATATCTCATTTATCTACATTATTTTAATAAATAGACTGCTATCTCTATATCTCTTTGGTTCACAGAAAACAAACAGAAAGAGCCTTCTCGAAGATTGTGGTATTTTAAAACCACAATCAGGTGTACCCTGGTAATGGCAACCTGGTGTTGTCGGCTAATCTTTCGCACACTAGGGCAGGCAAAAGGAACTACAGAATTAACTCACCCAAAGGTGCCTTCATTTTGACAATTTCACCTCTGGCCTAGACATGGAAGAACAGAAAACAAACACAAGGTGTAGCTGTGTTTTACCTATGCTAGAATCAATGAAAATGCCACAAAGGTACAGTCACTTTGAAGATTCATCAGTAGGCTCAGGTGCTACTTCAAAATATAGGAAGAAAAACAAAAACTTTCAAAAATTAAGCTAGCTTGTTAGATTCAGCCCCATAAAAGAGACTGCAGATTGAATGGGTCTTTAATCGCTAAATGGGATTGAAAATAATAGGATTAGTCTGATATTGTTGTTGTTATTTATTTATTTATTTATTTATTTATTTATTCGATTTGTATACTGCCCTACTCAGTAAAAACTGACTCAGGGCAGTTCACAGAAGCCATACAATCAAAAGTAATACAATATAATACAGCAGTGCAATAAAACAAAACCACACCGCAAAACAAAGTTACAAAATTACAAAAAATACAATTCCAGTTACATATACACGATATTGTCTCAGTAATACAATATAATATAAAAATGCATAACCCAACAATATCAGGCCTGTCAACCTAACCACAAGCAGGTTCCAGAAGCCACGGCAGCAATTTGCTGCAATGATCTTTTTGAAGCCCAGCTTGGGGGCGGGGCTCAGGAGTGCCAGCAGGTGAAGCAAGTCCAGGTACTCCCAGCAGAGTCCTCCTCGCCCAGCTGAGCAGACATCCGAGGGTGGCGGAGAAGCATCCCCCTGCAACGATGTTTTAAAGGCTGGCGTGTGGGTGGGCTTGTGGGCGACAGCAGGTGAAGCAAGTCCAGGCCCTCCCAGCAGTGTCCTCCTCACCTGGTTGGGCAGACATCTCAGCCAGCGGGGAAGCATCCCGCCGCAATGGTGTTTTAAACCCTGGTGTGGGGGCGGGGCTCGGGAGCGCCGGCAGGTGAAGTAGGTCTAGGCACTCCCAGCAGAGTCCTCCTCACCTGGCAGGGCAGACATCTGAGAACAGCGGGGAAACATCCCACTGCAACAGTGTTTTAAAGCCCAGCGTGGGGCTTGGGCTTGGGAGTGCTGGCAGGTGAAGTAAGTCCCGGCACTCCTGGCAGAGTCCTCCTCACCCAGCTGGGGAGATATCCAAGGGCGGCGGGAAAGTATCCCACCCAATGGTGTTTTAAAGCCCAGCATGGGGGTGCCAATAGGTGAAGTAAGTCCAGGCGCTCCAGGCATAGTCCTCCTCGCCTGGCTGGGCAGATGTCCAATGGTGGCAGGAAGCATCCCATCGCAAAGCCCAGCGTGGGGATGGGCCTCGGGAGTGCCGGCAGATGAAGCAAGTCCAGGAGCTCCCGGCAGAGTCTTCGTCACCCAGCTGGGGAGACATCCTGAGCTAGTGGGTGTGCAGGGATTAGACTATATCTAGTAACATATACAGGGATAAAAAGGCAAAGGTTGATCTCCACTTCTTAAAACACAAGGACTGGCTCTAACTCCAGTTTCTGTCCTGTGCATCAGGTGAAACCAAAAAGGTTCTAGAGTTGCTACACAGCAAAATCAGAAATACAACCATCTGTGTATAAATAAAATAGAGAGTGCAGTGCTAGGTGATATGTTAAGTCAAAAAGTCATTTGAACTCTAGTTGTGATTGTCACCTACAATAATGATTGTAGGATATGATCCATGAGCACTGCTGAATTGCAAAAACTCTTGTTAGGAGGATTTTTTTCTTGAGCAGACTCAACCAGAATGACTAAACGTGGTACAATATTTTCCAAAGCAAATTAGAAAGAAAAACAAAGCTCACTATGTTGTTCTGTGAAAGGAAATGCACAGGTCAGAACAACTCTTCGTCCATGTCTAAGCCAGACACGAAACTGCCAAAATGAAGGAAGCTTTTGGTGAGTTCATTCAGCAGTTCATTTCACCTGACCTAATATGAGGAAGATTAGCTGAAAACACAAGGCTGTCATTACCAGGGTATGCCCAATTGTAGTTCAAAAATACCACAATCTTCGAGGAGACTCTTTCTGTGTACCCAGAACAACCCAGGAACCTTAGAATAGACCCAATGAAGCCAATGGGATTTAAGTTACTCATGAATAACCTGCCCCATCAGTTTTATTTATATTTATTTATTATATTTATACCCCGCCCATCTAGGAGATTTTCCTACTTTGGGTGGCTAACAGATATACTCAAAATATGAGTAGGGTTGGATCTGATCCAAATGAACAATGTGCTGTCAGTTACCTATTTGTTCTTTTAAAATGTTGCTTGTTTATGAAAATAGTTGGATTTTTTCTCCCCCCCCCCCCAAAAAAAAGAGTCTGCAAGAGTAATAGAATAAAAGCAATAGCAAAAGGTACTGAAACAACCATTTAGGATACAATCAAAACAATCAGCAGAAAAACTGTTTAAGAAAGTTTGGCAGGAGTGGGGGTGGTAGGAAAAAGCTATAATAAAAAGCAAACCAGAAAGAAATCCCCAAGAATCACATCTAGAGAGTTCCAAACTCATTTAGAAATATCACATCAGTTGGCAGCGAGAAAATAAAAGATAGCAAACTTTCTTCAGGAAATAGTTGTGAATCTTCAGTGCCAATGCAGTAAAGGCAGATTTCATGTGAGTTGCACAAATGGGAAGCATTTGGGGACTTTTTGCTTTTTTGTTTTGTTTTGACTACAGTTCCCAGAATCCCAGAGTCTGGAATGTGGGATCTGTAGTCTAAAAATAAAAATTTTAATCTCTAGTAATCTCCTTCCCCCACTCATATTACCAATAGTGGTGGTATCTAGAACAGCTTATTTTGATGTTCTTAATACATAGGTAGGCTGATATGAGAGACTGAATTCCTTCAGGAATCCCGGTCCCAGATTTAGACCCCAGAAGTAATATGTCACAAATCGTGATAGGCTTTGTAATTTCCTGAATAATTAGTTTTGTTACTTTTTCGCATTACTTTTGGGAGAGAAAAATGCTTTCACCACTTTGAGATTCTCCTCAATTTTAACCTCTTTTCTTACTCTTTTACATGGATTTTTAAAGTACCAAAAGTAAGGAACGGAAGATTTTAAATAATAAATATTACTTTAAAAAATAATGTTTCAAGCTGTCTTCAGATCGTTAAGGAATAATAGTGTCTGGAAAATATCTGGGAGCCCATGAAGCCATTTAGAAACTACCATTGTATGTTCCCTTTGGCCCAATAATCTGGTAGCCACATTTTGATTCAGCTGTTGTTACTGAGAGTACTTCAGCCATGAACAGTTTATAAAGCATTTTAATAGCAATCTGGTTTGAATGCAAGCATTTGTGATAGAACCTGTTCGTTTCTGTTTAGGAAAGAATGTTTCTTGAGGTATGCATTGAAGAGGTACACCTGGCCATCCAGGAAGACTGATCCAAAACCACACTTGAATTGTAAACCTGTGTCTTTGACCAAAGTACAATGCCATCCACAGTTGGTTTTATACTGTACCTATGCAGAACGATGTCACCTATGCAGAACAATGTCACCTATTCTACTGATATTATTGCCTCTGGATTGTGCTTTTGATTGTTCATTGTACAAGCCAATTATAGATCTAAGACATATATTCAAACTTTCATAGTTTCTCTAGTCCTAATAGGAAATAGATTTATAACTGCAAAGATTACTCAAGATTTAGCATCATATTCTTTACACTGGAGGACTTATGCATGTATGAAATGCATATCATATTATTGTTCTACAAGCCAGTAAATAAGGGATAGAACACAGGAGTTCTGGTAGTGCAGTGGGTTAAACTGCTGTACCGCAACCAAAAGGTTGTGAGTTTGGTTCTGACCATGGGTAAAAGTTGACTCAGCCTTCCATTCTTCTGAGGTCAGTGAAATACCCAGCATGTTGGAGGCAGAATGCTAATTAACTAGTGAACAACCCAGAGAGTGCCCTAAGACTATGGGACGGTGTACAAGTGTGCTTGCTTTCCTTTCCTTTGCATTTTGAGCATCACCTTCTGAAATAATCCTTCCCAGGAACAGCAGAAACCCTGGAAAAATTACTCACATGTCATGCATTGTGTAGGTAAGCATGAATATGAATGGCAAATCCTGGTGCTGCTTACCCTACTGTCAAAATCATTCCCCTTTTACCTGGCTAGCTGCATTTTCTTTTTCCTTTCCCATTATCCATTGGCCCAGGAAGAGTTTCAGCCCTCTCTTCTTCACTCAGGTTTGGCCCACCCCTGTGTTATCACCACGGACAACATATATTGGCCCTGCTGTCTCAAGGAATGGGATGCATTGAATGGGCAATTCTATTTGAAAGCTGTAAAGAGCAGTTCTGTGTTTAAAAGCAAAAGGAAACTTTGCAGCATTTTATTGCATATTTCATGTCTTTTGCTAAAGCACAGGAGAGGGACCTGTGGCCCTTCAGATTTTACTTTCTGTAATCTCCAGCAGTCCCCTAAACTTTAATTGTGCTGACCAGGCTTGACAGGAGCTGAAAGTCAGCAACATCTGGAGGGCCTCTACACTAAATGACAGTCCTGGGTATTTTGCCAGCATCATTTCTGGAAATAGGCCTTCTAAGACATTGTGTAACTTTGAGTCAGGCTTCTGCCTGCCTCTTATTTTTGTTTGCCCACTCAGCATCAGCTCATATTTAATCTTATCTCACTACTACCTTGCACTATATTCCTGCAGCTTCTGATTGTATTTTCTAAAAGAAAGATATGATTTGAGCCTTTGTCTTTCTGTGAATTCATTGGGGTCAAATCTATGAAAAGAGTTTCAGAAAGGGCTGGCAGATGTTTATCATGCTTTGTGGACATAGTCCAGTCAGTGTGATAATTCAGCCCTCCTGTCAATTTTAACCTTGTCTTTCACATTGCTCAACAATAAAAGACTTAATAAGAATTGCTTTTACACATGGGCATGGCTTACAAAGCAAACCATGCGAATGAATTTACTACTTCTTTGGCTTTTTGGAAAACAATAATGACAATCTACTACTTAATGCCTCATTCCCAGCTCATTTTCCAGTGATAGATAATTTTCTGTATAAGTACCAAGTGTCTTCAGTCTGTGACCTATGATTCTTCATTAAAATATTGTTTGCATCTTGAAACTATCACTTCAAAGCCAGTCACTTGCAGGCATACATTATACAATTTCAATTTAGAAAATTGTGAGTAGTCTTTGAGTTTAGGTTTCTTGCTACTAAGCATCTGTGTTCTAATACAGTCATACCTCGCATAACAAATTTAATTCATTCTGCAAGGTTGCTCACTATGCGAAAAATTTGCTATGCATGTCTGAATCGCATAACGAATTTTTTGCTATGTGAGTCGAACTTTTCCCTATGGAAAAACTTGCATAGCGAGCGTTTCTATGGGGAAAACTTGCATAGTGAAAAAAATTCGTTATGCGAGTTTTCCCCATAGAAATACTCATGCGAGTTTTTCCATAGGGAAAAGTCTGACTCGCATAGCGAAAAATTCGTTATGCGAGTCAGACTGCTTAGCGAAAAACTTGATCGTTATGCGAGTTTTTTGCTAAGCGAAACGCTCGTTATGCGAGGTTTGACTGTATCTTAACAGGCCTGCGTGTGACCAAGTAAAAATATCACAGTTTGGCTGTGACATCACAAGAACTGCTCCAATATGTCTGGTCTCTCTATGGCAACACAGAACAGATTATCCAAGGGTACAAGAAGATGATGTCATTTTAAAAGAGAGGAAAAACTCCTGACACTATTGGAAAATTCATTGAACCTATACTTGGCAAAAAGTGCTTTAATATGGAAGGATAAAAACTTTAAAAGCATTTACACAATAAAGACACATAGATCAAAACCATGAAGTTTGAATTTGCTTGGCTTTTGCAGAAACATCCACTTCAAAATCTACGATCCATTATGCAACTGTTACTTCACTAATTCTTAGACTTCTGGGTTGCAATCCAATTGAAAAATTATGCCATCAACATAAGTTTCAGCTAAGAATTTCTGCAAGAAGTCAGCATTGGCATTTGCTATCCTGTGCTGAGTGATGAGACTTGTGTGACAACAAATGCCCATCCCAGTTAATTATCATGTAGCATTTCAGAGCTATATGCAGGATTCTGGCATTGGTTTCTAATACTACAATTGACATCTTTTAGTTCTTATGAAATGAAGGTTGTGGAACTCCTTCCCAGAAAGTCTAGTCTAGACTCATCTACATTCTTCCATCAACAGCCAAAAATGTTTTCATTTAGGAAGGCTTTTTGGGAATTGCCTACTTGATAAGGATTGGGATTTTATTGGGATGGGTGTACTTTTTTATTTTTCCTTTTAAAAACATGCTTTTATATGGTTTTGATTTAAAAGTTCTTTTAGGATGAAAATATATTTCCCCATTTGCTTTAATATTGGAACTTGAGGTGTGCCTATTTGTGTTTCTGGACTACAATTCTCAGAACTCCTTAGGCAGTATCATGAATTCTGGGAGTCTAAAAACACAAAAAGGCACACCTGTAATTATAATTTAGCTCAGGGGTG
Organism: Furcifer pardalis; assembly: GCA_030440675.1. NCBI lineage: Eukaryota > Metazoa > Chordata > Lepidosauria > Squamata > Chamaeleonidae > Furcifer > Furcifer pardalis. Next base: position 230,339,329 of record CP126890.1, read on the forward strand.
CCCAAACTATGGCCCACAGGCTGGATCTGGCCCCTGAAGCCATTTCATCCGGCTGACAACCTCACCACTCCCAGAAGCAGAAAAAACACGTGTGGACGCTGAACACACCAGCACATGTGCAGAATGCTGTTGTAAGTGACCCACAGCTGTTCTAAACGTATTTACGACAGCTATGGGTCATTTTTGGCAGCGTTCTGTGCAAGCATAAGTGCATAACACATCCTGCACATGTGCATTTTACTTCTGCTTCCAATGGAAGGAACCACATGACCGGCCCGATCAGCTGTCCGGGGGCATGGTCAGGCCCATGGCACAAAAAGTTTGGGCACCCCTGATTTACCTGGTTGGCTAGCTCAGTAGTTTTGGTATCTGGCTACAGAGCTCGATGTTGTCAGTAAAATTCCACACTGCACCTTCCAGGAGAAGACCCAGTTTATGTAGTCATGGACAAGCTACACAGTCAATAGAAGAAGGGAACAGTAAACCAATTCTGACTTCTCTCTGCTTAGAAAACCTTGGAAAAGGTTGCCATCAGTTAGAATTAACAATTATTATTGTTAATAATTTACTGGCTGAAACATGTTGTTTAGTGCAGTCAGTTGCACTAGAGTAGGCCCATTGAATCAGTAGAGATTTGGTGAGTCAACTATCATAAAGTGAGTTGCAACTAGAGCAGACCTATTTAAACAAATATAATTTATGAGGAGTTGACTCACCAAATCCCCATGAATTCAATGGCCCTATTTTGATGTGATTTATTTAGTTGAGCAACAAGATCTCACCCATTGTGTTTTTACATATATCAAGGACTGCAGTGGCTTAGTGGTTAAGATGCTGAATTTGATGACTGGAAGTCAGCAGGTCGGTAGGTCGAGACCTGAGTGCTGTACAACAGAGTGAGTGTCCGTCTCTCTCCCAGCTCCTGTCAACCTAGCAGTTTGAAAGCAAGAAATTACAAGTAGATAAATACCACTCTGGTGTTTAGTTATACCTGCCACATGTCCATGTAAATGTCTGCAGACACAGAGAGCGCTGGCTCTTTGGCTATAAACAGAGATGAGCACTGAACCCTAAAGTTGGCTACAATTAGCTTTTGAGCAAGGGTGACCTTTTCCTTTAGCCTAGTGAAAATCTTTACCTCTACCTATTTTAAATCATTTTGTAAACTGCCTTAGGCCCCTTTATTGGGAGAAACGTGGAATATTAAATCACTCAATCATGTGGGTATGAAATCACACCAACCAGCCCTCTGATCTATACATATAGAAAGAGCCTCCCCAAAGAGTGGAAAATGTTGTGAGTACACTTGTACATTCCCCAGTGATGTAGAGCTGACCAGCCCTGATCTAGAAGATTTGCATTTTGCAACGCTCTGATACAAATAAAGAATACAGTATTGTATTAGAGGGGATTTCTATTCATAGGCCAATATATGAATGGAGGAGCTTTACACATAAATGAAAACACAGAGCACATTTTCACACAATCTCTGAAGACATGGGTGTTGAGTTTGTGGTGGAGTGTGTGGTGGTAGCCTATGCAGTCTTGTGCACCTTTCACACAAACCAAGATTAAGAAATTGCAAGAGAATGCAGAAGCCAGCTATGCACTGGTGTACAAAGACTATTTTCATTTGATAAGCATTTGACCAGCTGACTTGTTGGAGTATTTTATTCTTAATGTCACTTGTGTTCTGTTTCATATTAGTTAGTAAAAATATTTTTATTGAACTTCCTTTGACTTTTTTAATGTTCTAAATTCCTTTTACTGCTTTAACTGCAGGCAGATTAATAGTATTTTAAATAAATGAATAAATGAATTAGTATACATCCACTTATTATTTTTTATGTCTAAAGTAATATCCAAAATACAGTTAATTGATTCAACTATATTTTATGGTGTTTATTTCATGGCAGCTTATTGGCAAATCATCAGTAACCAGACATACTGTATAGATTTTAATTCTTCCACTGCTTATTTTAAATCCACTCTATGCAGCACAGAAAGGGACTCTATAACTTTGTATAGAGTATTTCAAGGAATACTAAAACAAAGTGACAGGCACTTTATTACAGGAAGTCTGTGTGACTTAGTGCACTTTGTGGAAAGAAGCCAACATGCAAAAGGCTGTAAAAGAAATATAATAATCTTCTATAAATATACTATTGCACTTGTGTTGTATTAAATAAAAAAACCAGGCAACCTGTTCTTATAGATCTATACCAGCAGCTGTTGTGTCGGGGTTAATGATTGTGAAAAATAGTCGTGATGCACATCAAACAACATAGGCAGAAAGCAATGGGAAAATGCTCAGAAACATTCCCTAGAGAGGACCTATCTGGCCACTGTCAAACATGCGTCACTGAATGGCTCATTCTTCACAAAACAATCAGGCAAAGTAGCTGAATATTTTGCCTTCTATCTCGGCTTTTACAAGTGCAAATACTCCCCCTTCCCCGAAACTTGGATTTCAGGCTACTGGCCTGAAGTTGTTGGTCTAAAAGCACAGCTGGACGGCATGCTCAGAAACAAGGGAAAACCTGGCCAAATAGGTAATAGGGCAGCCCTGGCTACACATTAAGCTCTTTCTCTGCATTACATTATTTTAGCAATGGCATCAAGTTTCTTAAACTTGATATAGTCTTGGGGCACAGCAGGTCTTCATCCATCCCTCCTTTCCACAGAAGTATGACTGGCAAGATCATGGGACAGGACCTCCCCTGTTGCTGGATTCATTCTTTTAAACCTTTCCTTCTGGGGAGATTTCATTTGATTCACACTTTATCACCATACTAACCACTAGTCATAATGGTAACTGTGTGGGAGGGGATGGGTCACGTGCATAGGAAGAACTCTAACTGTGTCCAAAAACTCAAAGGGATAAGCACATTGCCCGATAACTCAGAAGAAAAAGAACACCATTAATTTTTTAAAATAAGACCCAAGGATCTGAGAACTGCCCCAAGAAGACATTGTAGTGACATTATAAAACAAAGCATATCTTCTTTGTTTCCCAAATGCTGGTTTTTGGACTTCAATTCCCAGAAGCCTAAGTTATTTCCCCAAAGCACTGATCAGCCAATGTACTGACTTAGGCTTCTGGGAATTGAAGTCCACTAGTGGGCTGTGTACCTGTTGGTTTGCTACAGACTTTTCAATTCCTGAAGGGGCAATGAGCACTCAGAGAAATGCCCCACAATATAGTCACATTTCTCAACCACACGGTCACAGGATCAAACAGGTGACAGAATTCATTATTGGGTATATGTAGTCTCCTAGGGTCCAGCTCATGATGGGTTCCCATTCTCTCCTTTCTTATCATACTGATTCAAAGCCTCTGGTAAAACAGCCATATGGACTAGAAGTAAAAGGGTGTGTAGCCTAGTGAAAACAGCCAATTTCTTCCCAAGTTTCATCTGCAGATAATATCTCAGAGGATTACAAAATGAAAAAGACCATTGATATCCAATGCAAGGCTGAAATAAGCAGCTTTAGATATGGTGAACCCAAGCATTAGGCAGAGTAAAGTATCCTGGCATCAGATTTTGGACTTTGTTTACTAACCATCACGTCTTTCTCTCCACTCTGTAGAACTACAAATTACACTCCTTATTTTCCTTTAGATAACTGCCAGAGTCTGTCAACTGTTTCTCCAGCTAGCTTTATTATTAATTCCCTTCACTGCTTCATGTAGACCAGGGGTGCCCAAACTTTTTGGGCTGCGGGCTAGTCACATGGTTCAGGGAGCTGGTCACTATGGCCCAGGGGCCAGATGCTTCCAGGAGTGATGAGGGCTTCGCAGGCTGGGTGAATTGTGTCAGGGGCCGCATCCGACCCCAGGGTTGTAGTTTTGGCACCCCTGATGTAGACCATGGGGTAAGGAAAGTGTGGGTCTGCAGATCTTTCAAGACAAGCAATGGTAACCTTCTAGCAGTATGGGCACCCGTTACTCAAGGACTCTGATGCAATCCTTTTCACCATTCTGGGAGAGTACAGCCATAAAATTCCATATAACTTATATTCTCTATCAGAGAAGGATTTCCAAGCTTAACTTTCAGCTTTGGAGACCTTTGCTCCCTGAAGCTCAACAGCTACTTGACATGTTCCTCTAGTTTGAAGGGAGTTATCTACATTATCATGAGCTGATCCCTGTAATCTTCTTCAAGGTCTTGTAATACAGACTGATTCAGGACTAGTTTGGTATAAAGTAACATAAATGCCCTGTGCTGTCGTCAGGGAATCTTATAGATTTAATGTGCCATGCAGCTGTGAATGTAACCTTGCCTTAACCGTGCCTTGGCTGTTTTAGAAAAAAAAATGCTTTATTCAGTCTCTTTGTAAAATTTACATTCTTCTTCTTCAGGTGCCATATCCTTTCTGGATACTGGCTATCATCATGGCGATAGTCTTCCTTCCTGTTCTTAACTCCTTGGAACAGTTGTTCTGAGGACATGCCACACCAGTCTCCCAGGTTCTTCAGCCATGAAGTCCGTCTATGTCCAGGGCCTCTCTTCCCAGAGATCTTTCCTTGCAGAGTGAGTTGGAGTATTCTATATTTCATGTTGTTCCTCATGATATGGCCAAGGTTTTGGAGCTTTCTTTGTTTACTGGTCTTAAAGAGTTATTGTTCTTTATCCATTCGGTGCAATTATTCTACGTTAATCACATGGTCAGCCCATGATATCCTTAGCAGCCGTCTGTAGATCCACATCTTAAAAGCTTCTTTTCTCTTTTCAGATGCTTTAGTCCAGGGATGGTCAACCTTTTTATGGCACAGGCCTGACCACACCCCCAGGTCAGGCTTGTAGCAAGAGTTAGTTTCTACTGCATAACAAATGTCACATTTTTATGAAGGTGGATCTTGCTTTTTCTATTCATATTTTAATCTCTGTCTCATTTAACATACTCACCAAGTAGACAGTTTTATCCACTCTTTCGATTTCTTGTGTTTTTGCCATTAGCTTGCCATGAGTTGGTGTTCAGCTTATAACCAGATATTTCATCTTCTTGGTGTTGAGATCCAAACCATATTCTGTGCTTGAAGCTTACATATTTGTTATTTATTCTGGCATCTTTCAGTAATATTTTTTCAATTCTGTTCAAGATGTGTGTTATAACATCAGTTTAAATAAATTGTGTGAGGTTTTGCAAGTATAATTATTTGTACATACCTGCTATACTCAAAAGGAACTGAATTTATTTATGTTTCATAGTAGTGAGAATAAAGCATATTTATATGGTGGCTATGATGGTATATACGCAGGTAACTGTATCATGTTTGCACTTGCAAAAAATATAATTAAAAATAACATCACAGTAGTGTAGCCAGATCACATCTTTCCTGAAAGCCATCTGCAAGCTCAGTTGGGGGTTGTCATTTAATTAGGTAAGTGGAAAAATACTGCCAGTTTCTCATTTCTTGACATGGTGAGGCAGCCTGTGGAGAATTCCTTCCCCACCCGTGAAATAAAGAGGTAGGACACAGTCAGTTTGGTGGCTTGGGCCAGAATTTTATTGAAAAAGTTTTTAACCCTTGACCTGCGGTGGGGTTTGGTAGTGCTACACACGATACCAGAGCAGGGAAAACAAATCCTCCCGTCTAACCTGGATGGGCGAATCCTCTGCCGCTGTGCAGTGCAGTGCCTTGCCAGCTACTGCCCAGGCCGGCTGACATTTGGTGAGACATCTCTGCGGTCATTTCCAACTCCATTCGTGTGAACACATGTTGGGTGTACCACATAGGTGTCTCCAGTGGTGGGCATTAGCATGTTCACCTCAGTTCACCAGAACCGGTAGTAGAAATTCTGGCTGGGCTCACCCATCCAAGTTTTGGGATAGAGTAGTCCTAATTTGAGTGCAATGTAGGGCTTTTCCCCTGGCCACGCCCACCATACCATACCCACAGTGTGGTAGTAATTTTTTTTTGAGCCCACCATTGGGTGTCTCATGGTGTGTCCATATGCCCCATTGATTGGCTCGAATCGTGTCAGGCAAGCAGTGCAAAAGCACCTGAAAGATTCACCACTAGCACCCTAACTCAGCACTGCCAGCTCAATCAGTTGTGATCTATTCAAATGATTGTGTCAATAACTAAATGCTAGTCCCCCATAACGGCAGAGTAGGATAAGCAAAAAAGAACCCAGCTCCTTGTGACGCTAATTTTGAAGCTAGGCCAAAAAATTCCTATCCAGGGGTGCCCACATCCCCCGAACCTCCCCAAAAAACAAACAAAAATTAAAGCTAAAGAGGCAGGCAAACCTAAAGCAATAACATATACCACCCCCACCACTCCCCCCCCAAAAAAAAAAACCCCACCTTAGATGAGAAACCCAAAGAAAATCAGGGGAAAATTGCATAGGCGTCCCCAAGCCACCCAAAATGGCATCTGGTCCCCCCCCCCCCCACCACCATCCTCCCCTATTAAACAACCCCATTAACTATATGAAATATATAAAGAAATTAAAAACAACAATGATTAAACTTCGGAAATGAGTGATTCACTGGATGCTAGGAGCTATGGAGCTTCAGATTCAGTCCAAGCAACCTATCCTTTTGTTTGCAACTGAAAGCAACCAAAGAGGCTATTACTCAGGAGAGGCTAGCTTAAATAACTTTAATGGCCCATTCCAGAGCCTAGCATCCAGCAAAGACATTCTCATTCACTGCTTAGCTTGCTTTCTTCCTGAAGGTAGTGTAAACTACTACCGACAACCCTGCTGTTCCAGGCTGGTAGACATAACTCAGGGATGCATATTCTGCGATCTCCATCTTGGTTCAAGGACAACATTAGCAGGACAATTGCTTTTTTTTGCTTGTATTTTTGGCATTTTTTACAAAATGTTGTAGTCTAATACTATTGCCTTTCCTCAAGTACTCACATACAGCAAGTACAAAAGGTTGATTCATCAGAAAGCTTCCAAGAACACACCCAATGCAACTACATTTGCTAGTTCATGTAAGAATTGCAATACTTGTCATGCATTTTTTTATTATGTGCATCTTGTAGAAATGTGCAAAAATTAGTCTTGCAGATTCATAAAATCTCTTTGAGACTGACAAAAAAAAGTCCTGACATTACATGGCAAGGAGAAAAATTCTCAAATTTTACTCATTTACCATATTAGATGGTATTGTAGAGACAACGGGCACAGAACTGAGCAAGTTGAGGAGGATGGTGGAGGACAGAAGTGCCTGGCGGGCAGTGATCCATAGGGTCGCAGAGGGTCAGAGTCGACTGTGCGACTGAACAACAACAACAACAACAACAACAAAACCATATTAGAAAACACTGGAAATTGTGTGTATTATTTATAGATTTTGCATATCCAGAGATACAAAGCCTGCCTGGGTTTAGTAGAAATAAATGCATTTTAATTCTTGTCACCCATAGTACATACAAATAGAAATCCTAGCTTTAAAAAATTAATCGGAAAAATTCTACATACAAAAAAAAATACAGTGACATCTAGTGGTCTCTTCTGCTAATGCAATGGGCTTTTGAATTACAAATTTTTGACATACTGTACATATAACCTTGTGGAACAGGAAAAAAAATCGTATGTAGAGGTTTTACTGTATTATAAAGGATAGAGTACTGGAGTTAGGAAGCAGCTCTAAAGAAGACTAGGGCATAATTTTACAATCAGTAAAGTGATATGCTTAAATGTATGCATTCAGATGTTTCTGTGAATACAGTATAATAAATAACCATGATCACAATTATTCCTCCATATTCCTCCATTAGCGAATTTCAGCATAATCTAACAAGTGCCTTGGTTTGGTTGTTTCACTTATGGGAAAAGCCTGAAATGGGTGTCTCTTGTATGCAAAACAGACTCTTATTCCAAAGGACCTCACCCTGTGCAGTACACAGCTGAGAATCACCAAGCATTCACTGCCTAAAAAACTCAATAGATATGAGATATACCATTCACCTCCCTTCCTGTCTGGAAGCTACTAAAATAGCTGCAAGCATTCACAAACTGTTCATCATAAAGGTAAATCTATTTGTTAGGTAAATGAGATACGCCTTTTGTTCCATTATGAGAACTGTTTAAAAATAGGACTCTTTCCTCCTGCCCCTTTGGATATGTCAAAACATCTGCAAATATTGAAGTGACTTTAGTTGTGTTGAAGGTGTAAAATCTGGAAATTAGCATCACTCAGTTTGGGCGAGTTTTTGGGTCTCTGTAGAAGTAGCAATTGTGTGACAACTAACAGCTCTGCTCTTGAACCATCTGTCATGAAGTTGTGACATATGTTTGCTTTGTTTATTCAGGAGCCAAATGTAAATTGATACGCTGAACTAGTATTTGACTAGAATGTCTGCATATCTGAATATATATCATCACTGCATGCCTGCGTGCACACACGTCTCTGTGCCTCATGAAATTAACAAGAGATCTGTCATTCACAGAAAATGTTGCACGTTTTACACAGACTAGCTTGTAAGTTAAATATACAAAAGCAGATTCTGCAGTGCTATTCATCAGACTCATTCTTCCCTTGAGGTGGCTAAGTCGACTCCCCTGCATGTTGATTTCAGAAGTAACTCCTTGTCTTGAGAAGACTTAACTCCACAGTAGAAGCAGAGGTGTGTGTGCATTTGTTTTTTACAACTTCCATGCTCACTGGCTAGTGGACTTTGACTAGGGAGGTTATGCCATAATCTTTATGGAATAGTGGTTCCAAAATGTAGCTGCCAAACTCTGCCTTTGTATTTTGTTACAGGAGACCTTGGGGGAAAGTTACTTTTTTCATCACAGCTCATAGAATCCAGTAGCAAGGAGAATTTTGGGATCTGCAGTCTAAAAAACCATTTTAGGCCAGGAAAGATCAGAGCTTTGAAAAATAAAATAGTATTTAAGTTCAGCTCCTTTAAGGCTGCTTTATTAAAAATAAAACACAGTCTGGCTCTAAAAGCGAACTTCTGTTTTTGATAAAACTGCATCTGTTTGTTTTCTCAAGTGCTGGTATTATTCCTTTTCCAGGCGGTTCAAGAAACAAGTGAGAGGAAGGAGGAAAAAAGCCCTGGTGTTACCATTTTTACACACAAATTGTTTTTTAAAAAGGGAAAAGACATTTTATGATCCTCTTCTTTATCCGTGTCTAGCCCAGACGTGAAACTGCCAAAATGAAGGCACCTTTGGGTGAGTTCATGCTGCAATTCGTTTCGCCTGACCTAGTGTGAGAAAGATTAGCTGTGGTTCAAAAATGCCACAATGTTCCCCTCCCTTCTAGCTGCCTCTGTATGGTAAAGTTCACCCTTGCTCAAAAGCCAGTGGTATCCAATTTTAGGGTTCAGTGCTCATCTGTTTATAGCCGAAGAGCCAGCAGACGTTTGTTTCCGTGGACATGTGGGAAGGCATGGCTAGACACCGAAGTGCACGGAACGCTGCTTACCTTCCCGCCGAAGTGGTCCCTATTTATCTACTTGCAATTTCTTGCGTTGGCAGGAGCTGGGACAGAGACGGGGGCTCATTCCCTCATGAGGTTTGAACTGCTGACCTTCCGCCTTAACCACTTGAGCTACTGCAGTCCCAAATATTCGGGAGCAACAGCAGCAGTGAGAAACTTCATCCTTGCAAGGGGGACTCATGTTGCAAAACCTACGGAGCATTTATGGAAACAAATTCCTCATAGCCCTCGGGGTGTAAAAGTCCACCCCCCACCCCCCACAGTTCCCACCTTGGACGGCTGCTGACTGTCGGGAAAGGATCCCTTGCTCCCAACCTGCGCCACCGGTCGTCTCCGTGCGCTGCTCTTTTGACGCTTGTTGCGCTTCAAAAGTGCGCGCACGGAGGTGGCGGGAAGAGGCGCTTCCGAGAAGTTTCTTGCCAAGGCGGGCCCGGGAAGGGAAGGGCGGCTCGCCCGGGGCGGAGGAAAGCAGAGGGCGTCGCGGCCAAAGGAGGCACCGCGCCGGGAAGGGGGAAAAGAAACTTTGCCTGGCGATGGCGCACGTCGTGTGCGTTGCACTTTCCAAAGACAAGCAGTGGGATCGTTCCGATTTTGGATACCTACCCGATTAAGCCGTGCAAAAGTTCTTACGGGTCGGTTCTAGTTGGGCCCATAGTGCCCTCCCCAAACACCCCATATCCCCCACTTCTTGGAAAAAAAAATCTTTTTATTTGCCACCTGCATCCGGATCATGAGCGCTCCCTTTGCGGTGTAGACGGTTTTGGAATCAGCCCGAGGGGAGGGAAAACATGGGGAGTGAGTGGGTGACAGTGGAAAGTAAAGGGAGAAGTTGAGTAAACTAGCGTTGTCCTTGCGGATAGGGCGATCTCTGTGCTTGCTCGGAATTAAGCCCCGTAGTAGTGCGCCACGGGTCTTACTCCCAGGTAAGCGGACGCAGGAGGGTAGGTCAGCTTCTGGCTTGGAGAAGAAAGCAGGCTGCACCTGCTCCAGAGAGATTGGCTTCCCGGTTAGCCTTTTTGGGCTCCATTGTCGTCCATTAGGGACTGCAGTGGCTCAGTGGTTAAGAAGCTGGAAAAGTCGGCAGTTCAAGACCCGGGCACTGCATGACGGAATGAGCGCCCATCTCTGCCCCAGCTCCTGCCATCTTAGCAGTTCGAAAGCAAGAAATTGCAAGAAGATAAATAGGGACACACTTCGGTGGGGAAAAAAAATATCTTGGGGACATGAAAAGACCCTCACCCTTTCAACCCAGAAAGCACCTTTGTGTGCTTCTGACAACGATTGAAGATAAACAAATCACCCATTGGTTTCCCATTTGGGCTCCATCATCGCTGTGTGCGCCCCGGTCTCCAATAGAGGGGGGGGGGGGCACAGCAACTGATCCAGAAACGCCCGGCAGCGATTTACTAAGGGCATCCCAGAGGGTGATCGCCTCTCTCATCACTCCTCCCTCTCCTCCTCCTCCTGGCGCTCCTATTCCAATGAATAGGGACGGACGCCGCCAACTAGGACCGAATCCAGCAAGGCAGCGGAGACTTTTAGGGAGGTGTCAAATCTCCCTCAAGGCAGAGGGGAGGGGACGGGGAGGAGATCGGACTTAGCCCGGAGACGCGCACAGACACCGTCGTCTTGACTTGAGGTTGGAAGGAGAACCGACGCCGAGGGGTTCGAGGAGCGGGTCCGGGTGTGTGTGTGCTTGGACGCGGGACTGGGGGGAAAGAAGCGGCTGGAGGAGATCGGGCCAGCACTTCTGTTTCTTGGATTCCCTCCAGGTGGTGGTGGTGCTGGTCGAGGGGGCGGGCAGGAGAGAAGGTGCTCCCCTGACCCAGGCAGAAGCGACGCTGGTGTGTGTGTCTGTGTGTGTGTGTGTGTGTGTGACGTTCACCCGCTCCCTCTCCTCGTCTCGCTTTCTCCCTGGTTGAGTCAAGTCGGAGCTACTGTTGTCCAGATGCTGAAGAGATCCGAGTGAGACACCTCTGCTTGCTCTCTTCCTTCTCCTCCTTTTGTTCCTTTCGCAGCGCAGCTGGTCTTGCTATATTCCTCCCCGGGAACGGAAGAGAGAGAGAAAGAGGTTCTCGGGTGGGGAATTATTGTCTTGGCCAAGTCAATGGATGTGGCGTTGGGGGGGAATCCGGAACCTGCCCGGCTTGGATTAGCCATGCGCTGTTGATCGCCTTCTGGAGTGGCAGAAACAAAGCTCATTTCTGGGGGAAGGACCTGTAAGAGATCAAGATGTCTTTGGCCACCTTATACTTCGTTCTGCCCCTCATGGGTAAGTCTCTAATCCGGAGTGTCTTCTCTCCCTCTCGCCTTGAAGCCCGCGTTTGGCTTTGCAAGACCCGCAAGGTTTTTTCCCCCACAGGGAACTATGAAGTTTCTCTGTAGTTTCCAAATAAGACGACCCCGCCGCCTCCCTGGTCTTCTAGTATGGAATCCGTGCTTAGCTAAAGCTCCGATTTATAATCAAACTTGCCTGGGAAATAAGTCCCGTTGAACTCAGGGAGACTTGCTTCAAAGTAGGTGTGAGAGGGACTGAATTGTTAGCTGCAGGAGATGCTCTCTTTTCAGTTAAACCGGGCTTGAGCCAAGTTATCAGGGAAACTTTCCAATAATTTCTTTAGTAACTTAGAGATGAAGCTGGTTTCTTCATGTAGAAAGGATATGAAAACATTTTTTAAAAATTATTTAAACCACACTTTTGCACTCTATTTGCAACTCAAATCTGGGTTGTTTGGCGACAGACATGACGTGTGTGCGTGCACATGTATGCTTGTGCCTCCACGGGTAGAAAATAAAGGAGCCAGAAAGATGACTGTAATCTGTTCTGGCTGCTACAGTGAAAATCGTTATGGATGGAGAGAGAGAAATATGGGAACAAGAGCTTGTCCGTTTTTTTTAAAGGGAAAAAAAAAATATTGCCAGCACAACAGCCTTTCTAAAGAGTCTGAAGCATTAAGCATTCTTGAGAGCTAGGAAGAAGCCTTTCTCTCTCATCTGGCTAGCTGGAATCACAGCAAAGCCTTTGTGAAAAAAACGAGAGAGAGTATTTAACCCATTGTTGTCCTCTCAATTTGAAGGAGACACCTATACTATCTTGACAGGAAGAAATAATTTTTTACTGTATATATTAACTCCTTTGCTGTTCTGGAGGCTTCAGTCATCTGGGAGCACAGTATTTCACTGTAGGTAAAAAGAAGGCACTTTTCTGGGAAATCTTCAGGAAAAAAAGATTTGGGGAGGAAAAGCTCAGTTTGCTTCTCAAACTCCTTGACTGGAGGGAACTGCTTGTACAATGGAGATGGTATATGGTGGTGGTGGTGGGACTGGTGTGTTATCATTCACAGTTGGATCATGTATTTGATAAGGATGAAGTTAGAAGCTCTTGATTTTTTAAAAGGGAGAGCTGACCTCCCTAGGAGAATCAGTTTTCCAAGGGCTTCTTTGCCATTCTTATTAGCAGAGAAGGAATTGAATAAGAGTAAAGCTTTGCTGCTGTTTCTTGTCCCTGTGCATGTTGTTCTTTATGTCCTCCTAAGCAGGTGGTTGTCTTGTCAGAGGGACTCACAGAGTTTCCTTTGCTCTCCCTTTTGCTCTCTCTCGTATGCATGTAGAAGTACTTTTGTCCCCAGAAGTGAGTGGGCTGCTCGGAGTAGGGGACCGTCTAGATTGTGTGAAAGCCAGCGACCAATGTCTCAGGGAGCAGAGCTGCAGCACGAAATACAGGACGCTGAGGCAGTGCGTGGCCGGCAAAGAGAGCAACTTCAGTCGTTCGACAGGCCTGGAGGCCAAGGATGAGTGCAAAAGCGCCATGGAGTCTCTCAAGCAGAAATCTCTTTACAATTGTCGCTGCAAGAGAGGCATGAAGAAGGAGAAGAATTGTCTCCGTATTTACTGGAGCATGTACCAAAGCTTACAGGGTACGTTGCGGCAGGGAGGCAAGGACTCTTTCACTCCACACCTCCTCCCGGTAGAATGGGATTTCCTTCTGCCCCTTATTTCCCCTGTGACCTGACCTCATAATTCGCAGCACATTCTTCAGTTGCAGACTAAGGGCCTTTCCTGCCACCCTGCCAGAGCAGCTGTTTCTAGCTGCTGGCTGCCTGTTATTTGGAAAATGCAGAATAAAATATTGCCTCCAGGGGGACTCAGCTGACCTTTGTAAACCCAAGTCAGAAGATTAGGGTATAAAGGAGGGTAATGTCTAAAAGACAGTCAGTTAGGTGGTTTCTTTTCCTATCCCCACTTCCTGAGGGGGAAAAAAAGAGGAGGGTCATAGATACTTCTTAATGAAGATCTAGCTTTGCAAGATCACAAGGGGTCACTCCTCACCCACTGAGTCAAATGAGAATTCATCCTTTCTGGAAAAGTTCCCTTGGTTGTTTGTTATAAGCTGCATCCTCTCTGTGTGTGTGTTTTTGTATCACCATCTCCCTTTGGGAATGTAGGCACTCTCAGAAACAGATCTTTGTATTTTGTGCAACATTAATGGGCTAGATAAGAAAGGCATATGAACATTCAGCATTAGGGCACTGAATTCGGCAAAGTGCTCATTGATTTCTGATGCAACAAGGCAGCTTAATATAGTATTGGAATCTGACTCTGGTTGGTTAGGAATGTAAGTCCTTGTGAACTTGATCTTTATAGTGATACCTATTCTGAAGCTTCCATATCTGTGGTAGGTAACTGAAATCAATATTATAGTCTGTGGCAACACAGAATAGTTTAAATGGCTTTGATTTTATTGGCTGTAACTCTCACTAAGTTATTACTGGATAGTCCTTACTGTATATAGTCTTTCAATTTTAAAATAGGGAGGCCTAAATCTAATGGCTAGTAAATCCACTAGATCAATGGAATTTATGTAGGGGTTGATTTAGCTAGTTTCTACTCATTCAGTAGGTACACTCCTGCTGGGATGAGCCATTGGATTGTGGTTTGAGAGTTTCGTTGCAGAACATGACTTTGTACATATCTGCTTAGAAATAAGTGTCATAAAATGCAATGGGAATTAATTCCTAATAAATTTGTATGGAATTACAGCCTTGGGGTATAGTTTTATTAGTTAGCCTCTGTCTAAGTATGGAATGAGTACAGGTAAACTAAAAAGTTCTTAACAATTGATATATGAGTAGTTATGTCCTCTTTGCTGTTCTTCTTACCACCCTACATTGCTCTCAAAGTCAGGGTTACCACAAGCACATATGCACATACTGTATTCTCAGTTTCATATTGGAGGTAGTGGATATGACAAAGCTTTTCAGTTGGGGTACTGTAAAGGAAATCTGATTTCAACACCATTTGCTTAAATGTCATTCCCACATTATTCTACAGTAGTAAGGCTGGGCTGACCAAACCTAACAGTGCTGAGAACTTCTAGTTTGTTTATCTGAGAGAAGTAGGAATTACCAAGTACTTCTTTTGTAGCTATGGTGGAATCCTCAGATTAAAGGTCAGTGGTTCAAGAAGTTGGATAAATAATTAGGTTTGAGGATAAGATTGGGGACGGAGGCCTGGCTAGAACTGGGAGAAGATATAGTTGGTTGGACAGACATGTTTATTGAGAGCAATAAGCTGTTCCTGCTCTTGTATTAAGACACTGAAGGTTAATGAAGCATTAAAGAAAAATTACACTTTCGGGTTTGTTTGCTTTTTAGGAAATGACTTGCTTGAAGAATCACCTTATGAACCAGTTAACAGCCGGTTATCGGACATATTCAGGCTAGCACCAATTGTGTCAGGTAAATGATTTTATGATTCTTCTATGGAGCTATGGACTGTCTGTGGACTTGTTCAGAATATCTTATAAGGATGTGGGATACCACATTTTCTTCTGTTTTCACGGGTTCTTCAGGAAGTAGAGGTCATAGTCACGGTGCCAAGGGAAATTGTTTATGGGCCTCATGACTGTAAATTTTGTTGTCACATGCAGTGCAGTCTTCTGCAGGTTATCAGAAGCTAGCTCACTATTTTGTTCCTGAATATCCTTATTCCTGAATAGGCCTCATTGTACATAACAAGACATAAAACTCAGTGTTAATGTGTATGATTTCACTATAAATGTATTCATGCGAATTCAGCTTTGTTCAGTATAAACTGTTGACTCTTCAATCCACAGACTGCTGTGAGATTGCATGTGGTTGTTCACCACTTGATGACTGCAGTGTCAAGTGGCTGCTTATGGGTATGAAACAGCCAATACAGACCAAATACTGCCAAAAAAGCATTTCTGCTAGCTGACATTATCTGAAGTATAATGGTTTTCTGTGTAAGCTGTTCGTACATTCATCTATGACTCATCAGGTGCTAAGCTATCCAGTGGTGTATGTATATGTATAATATATGAATAAGCCCTGTGTCATTGGCATTTGTTGAAAATAGTAATCCTTCCATTGTTCAACATAAGAGGCTATTGACAAAGAGTTTATGCAGTAGAAGTGGAATATACAGCAATACTCATTTTGAAAAATACTTACTCTGGTGTTCCAGATTTCTTTACATTGTGCATTCAGCTCCCAGGCGCGTGCGTGCGTGCGTGCGTGCGTGTGTGTGTGTGTGTGTGTGTGTGAGAGAGAGAGAGAAAAAAATCTAATCACACCTGTAGGTGGCAATCTGATTCTCTGTTTTATGAATTTCTAGCACCAATGCCAAGTTGTTGATGTGGTTTTTGCAGATTACCCTTGGCATGACACTAAGAGAAATAAGATGGTTCTGTATCTTTTCTTTTATCTCCCTCTCTCTCTTTCGTGGGGGAGGGGAGGCAGGTATCTCTGCAGTCCCTGACACCAATTCATCCAGCCCACAAAGCCCTCGTCACTCCTGGAAGCAGAAGTACGGGCGCATTTTACTTCCGCTTCCAGGAGCGACGAGGGCTGGCCTTAGTGACCAGCTTTCTGAATCACATGATTGGCCCATGGTCCAAAAAGTTTGGGCACCACTGGTTTAGACCAATGGCTCCCAACTTGGGGCACAGGCCCCTGAGGGAGACTTCAGTTCCCAGAAACCTATGCCAGTGCTTTGGGGAAATGACTGAGGCTCCTGGGAATTGAAGTCCAAAAACCAAAGACTGGAAAATAATGGTTTAGACATGGGCTTCCCAACCTTTTTAAGCCAAGGGACGGGTCATGCCCTGCTAGTCAGCTTTGAGGGCTGGGCAGCCATTTTGCCCTGCCTGCGTAATGGGGGTGGCCATTTTGTCCCAAAAGCTTCAAATGGGCAGCCATTTTGTATCTCAAATGCCCTTAGAGGGGGGCCACATGAGATGGCACCACGGGCCAGATCCAGCCCGTGGGCCTTACTTTGGGAACCCTTGATTTAGACACTGTTTGGCTTTCATGAACTTCATTACATTACTATTCTGAGCAAAATCTGTGCCTTTTCCTGTGCAGAATGGAATCATATATACTATTGGTGCTTCTAAACATAATCTGCAGTTATTGAGGACCAGAAATATTTTCTGGTACTGTATATTTTAAGTGTCATGATACCCTTGCAGTTGAGTTGAGTTCAGTGGACTTATTCTAAGTTTAGTAAGTATGAGACGGCAGCCTTATCATTCTTTTGGTAATGTTGCTTTCATGAGCTTCTCCTTAAAATATTATTCCAAACCAATCCTGTGGTGGTTCTTGTGCAGAATGGGATTGAATGTGATGTTTGTGCTTCCAGACTTCAATTCCATTTCTGGGGGATCAGAAATATTTACTGTCACCATAGATTTTTAAGTCTCACTAGACTCTTGCAGGCTAAGGCTAAATTGGACTCAAAAATTCACTGGCACATTTAGAATATCAAATGTCTCTTGTAAATTGGTGATATAGTGCCTAGTATATCCAACACTCTAAAATTCACTGCTGAATTTTGTGGTAAAGACAGGAGCTTCTTTGGCTAAGACTCTGCATGGAAAAAGGCCTGAAACACCCGAGTGCCCAGGGTAAAAGGCCTAGAGAGGAAATGGTTTCTTGAAGGCTTTCCAAATAAGTAATATATATAAGAAATTCATCTGAATAGGTCAGTGCAAACTTTGCAGAACTAAGCTCTTAGTGTTTTCTTAAATCTAAGATCAATTTTTATCAGCCTTTTAGAACTAATTAGAGCTGAATGTAATGCCCCCCCCCCAACATAATATCTGATTTTTCTTCTTTTTTCTACTTTCCTTCTGACAAGACAGGTGTTTTTTTTAAACAAATGCCTAGATTCCGTAACTGTATGCAGCAGTGATCGTTGTGGATAAATGTGCTCCACATATGCAATTGAATTTATATCTACCTGCTTAGTGTTCTGTATGTACCTGAAGACATGGAAAGTACAAATACCGTATATACAATTAATCTGGGAGTCAAGTATCTCAGGGTTACACTGGCTTAGGCTATATGATGTTCAAAATTGTTTGATCAGTTTGGAGTCTTTAAACAGAAATAGATAGTTCTGAAGTGGGCTTTTTTATGTTAGTATATTGAGCTGTTATTCTATGTCAGTGATAGTGAACCTTTTAGAGTCTGAGTGCCCAAACTGCAACCCCAAACCCATTTATTTATCGCAAAATGCCAACACAGCAACAGGGGAGAAAGGAAACACTCCCCTTGGGCTGCTGGGCAAAGGGGCAGGGCAAACTCTGTGCTGGGGGAGGTAAGAAGAACTCCCATTGGGCTACTGGGCAAAGGGGCAGGGTGAACTCTGTGCTGGGGGAGGGAGGAAGTATTCCCAGTGGGCTGCTGGGCAGAGGGGGCAGGGCAAACTCTGCTGGGGTGACTGCATGGGTGCCCATGGAGAGGGCTCCGAGTGTCACCTCTGGACATGTTCCATAGGTTCACCACCACTGTTCTATGTTCTCTCTTTTTGCCTATATAATTAGGACACCAGATTTTATACAGTCAAGTCTCGTATAACAAAAATATTTCGTTCTGTGAGGCTGTTTGCTATGTGAGTTTTTTTGTTATGCAATTTTTTTCGCATAATGAAAATTCCTATGGAAAAACTCGCATAATGAACATTTCCCATGGAAAAACTTGCATAATGAAAATTTTTCGTTATGCGAGCTTTTCCCATAGATATTTTCGTTATGTGAGTTTTTCCATAGGGAATAACAGTTTTGCATAGCGAATTTTTTTGTTATGCGAGTCACAAAGGTTTTTTAAATGCCTGCTCGTTATGTGAGTTTTTTTGCAATGTGAGGCATTTTTTATGCGAGGTTTGACTGTATTGTATTTTCTGCTTTCGTAATGTGATTAATGCCTAAGGCAGGGTATGTCTCTTTTCTTCTGATGGATGTGTTTAGTGTTTATACATCAAGCATCTTTACATTTATGTTTTCCTTGCTAGGAGTCTTAAGTGAGTATAATTTCCACTCATATGTTTTGGTCCTTGAATAAAATCATAGTTTGCAGTGACTTCAGTGTAGATTTTCTATATTGTGCTTGAAGTAACCCTCTTAACTATTTATGAGACAGTAATATGAGAAGTCGCCACAACTATATTTAGAAATTATTTTGGGTTTAACAGAGGACTAATGAAAATGAGTCTGTTTTTCTTCAGCATTTGCTTCTTCCATAAATGTGACACTTCTCACAGTTGTCTGCAGGATTTCCCTTTTTCTCCATATATATCATCAGTATAAGGCCATACAGTATTAGATCATATGCAATGTTGCAACTGCTGACTTTATAATCCTTTTTAAAAGCTTGTGTGGCGGAAGAATAGTAGACAAAGTGAGCCATATGGGTATTCTTCAGGTGGTGGTTGGGCCAGGGATCATCTACCACCAACATTGTATAAAAGCTTAAATTGGATGCTAGGTCAGTACAGTATAGGAATTCTGCTGGCTGTGTTAATTAATTAATTAATTACTCTCATTTCTACCGCTGCCCCCTCACTGAGATGACTCCGGGTGGCTCACAACAAACAAAAACATCAAAACAGCATTAAAATTGAACTATTACAATCTAGCCGCCTAGAGTCAGGTTCGCCTGATTGGGGCGGGATAATAAATCTAAATAAATAAATAAATAAATAAAATTTTCTTTATTTTTATTTTTTTTAAATGCCCTCCCAATACCACATACCAAACTGACAGCCTGAGCAGTAGTCAAACAAGCCAACCCAGGGTGGTTGTTTCCCCAGTCGCCACCCCCACCCGCTGCTCCAGCCACGTCTTAAGACTCTTGCGAAAGGATAAAAGCTCTGCCTGGAGGTGAAGTTCAGTTGGCAGGAGGTTCCACAGGATCGGAGCAGACACAGAGAAGGCCTTCCTTCTCGTGCTAGAGAGGTGAGCCTCCCTAGCAGATGGAACTATCAGGGAACCACAACGGTCTGCTCTTGTGGGATAGGCAAATGTCTGTGGGGTGACGTGGTCTCTTATGTATCCTGGCCCACTACCATGTAGAGCTTTAAAGGTAATCACCAGCAGCTTGAATTGCATCCGTGAACCAGTGCAGCTCCCGGAGCAGTGGTGAGGCAGGGGTGGAGGCCTGTCCCATGGAAAGGGTTTGTAGCTCAATGACAGCATATGTATATTTGCCTGCAGAAGGTTCCAGGTTTGATTCTCAGCACCTCCAGGGGATGCTGGGAAAAGACTATTATGACACCCTCCAAAACTGGTGCTGTTTTCTGCAGGTGATAGTGAACTATACCGAGATGGTCCAAGTCAGTATAAGGCCACTGCTTGTTAGTTCTGATTGAAGGTCTGCTTGTTTAACACATTTTCATGTCCAGAAAACTAATTCTTTCCCTTGGGGAATAAGCATGGAAAATTTTGAGAAAAAAAGTTAGACATATATCTTCATTTTATATAGAAGTGGGCAGCTTCTATAGTCTGTATGTCCTTTCACAGGTTTTATTTCTCAAATTAAAATGTAATGCCTACAAAAATCTGTTTTTCAAGGGAAATCCGGGATTCTCTCATTGTAATCTTTAGAATGAGGATGTTCAGTAAATTATGATGCCAAGAATTAAATAGGTTTTCATCTAAGCACGCCTTGTTCCCTTTTTCTTCTGATTACCCTAATACTTTCCTTGTGCATTATAAACTGGAAGTAATTGGACATTGCTGAATGTGAGATAAGGGCATTTAAATCCTTCTGTCCTTCATTTCTATTTTGATTTATTAGTCTTCATGTTTTCTTCCTACAGTCTAACTATCTTACTAAAGGTTCTCATTGCAGAAACAACCAGACATGTTAGATAAGTACAGCAAGACATTTCCAAGTAAGCTTCTGATTGAGAACATACCTACATTGGATAATAACAGCATCTCAAATTCCGCCTGTTTGTATTTTTTTGTTGTTGAGATGAATTAGTGTTTTTCCCAGTACTACATTAAATCAGGTCAAGGGTCCTATAAGAATAAACAGAATACAGTATACATAAAATACATTTACAGTAATACCCCGGATAATGCGAGTACCGTATAGCGTGAAAACCACGTAACATTACAAGATTTTCGGAAAAATCTTGTATCGAATAACACGATTTTTAACGTTATCCGATACAGTCGTTCTTAGCAGCAGGGAGGCCGGAAAGCTGAACGGGGTTCTCCGTTCAGCTTCCCAGCCACCCTGCAGCTACGGAGGGAGGGGTGGGGAGGCTGGAAAGCCGACAGGGGGCTCCCCCGTCGGCTTCCCCAGCCACCCCACAGCTGCGGAGGCAAGGGCGGGTGGCTAGAGAAGCCAACAGGGAGTCCCCGTCAGCTTCCCCAGCCACCCTGCAGCTGTAGATCGGGTCCTCTGATCTCTCTGGAGCAGGCAGGGGACCCGATCTACAGCTGTTTCTGGGCTTCCCGACGTCCTCAACCAGTGCAGCAAGCCAGAATGTCGGGATTCGAACCCTGACGTTTTGGGTTGCTGCACTGGCTGAGGACGTTGGGGAAGCCCAGAAACAGCTTGGATCGGGTCTCCCCACCTCCCTAGACCCGGCCGGGGGGGGGGGGTGAGAGACCCCAAAATTGGTAAAAAAAAAGTCCTTTTTAAAAAAAACCCAATTTTGGGGTCTCTGACCCCCCCCCCCCGCCGGGTCCAGGGAGGTGTGGAGACCCGATCCAAGCTGTTTCCAAAGTTCCCCCACCTCACTGGAGGCTGCAGCAAGCCAAAATGTCAGGATTCAAATCCCGACGTTCTTGCTTGCTGCAGCCTCCAGGGAAACAGGGCTTTTTTTAAACATTGTGTGATCAATTTATCGCACAACGTTAAAAACCGGATAACGATGGGACTTGTGGAACCAAGTCATAACGTTATCCAGGGTACTAATGTATATGCATGCAGTATACATAGAGTTTGTGCTAGATTATGAACTCTTTGAACTGTTAAAGGTATTTGTTAGAGGTGCACAAACATTTATCACTAGTTGTGAGAATAATATTTGTTACATGTAAAAAGAAAAAGAGCTTGTTTGCCCACGAGACTGACACAAAATTAGAATCAATGAACTGTGCTTTTGTTAGAACCAATTCTGGAAAAACGTGCTAGTTTTCAAGTTCTCCAGAAGTGATTATCAGGCTAGGAGGGACTTTTAAAAAGTGAGGAGGTTGCAAGAGAAATATTGTGTTTGGCCCTAATTTGCGTATTGATCATCTGGGGATTTGGGCTTGTTAAGTACAAGTGGGCTGTCAGCTTATATGGTGGCAGAATCCTGTTGATTACTTATGCAGGCATAAGTGTGATAACGTAAGTCACATATTGCTGGTAGTTAAAAAGTTAGCACTCATATCCCTTGTCATGCACTAGCTGACAGATGTGGCATGCAATGAGTGTTAGAAGTGACAACTCCTTAAATAGCAGTAATGCTATCGTATATACTCGACTACAAGCCGAGTTTTAAGACCCAAAAATGAGCCCCAAAAGGGGACACGGTGTACACTCGCGTCAGTGACCACAAGAGTCCCAAGACCATGCCGGATTGAGATTCGGCAACAATTTAATTAATTTTACCATATTTTCATGTAGTTTGATTATTGAAACTCACTAGCAGCTGCTGCATTTCCCATCCTTAGCTTATATTTGGGTCAATCTATTCCCGGGTTTTTAGGTCAAAATTAGGTACCTCGGCTTATAGTCGTGTGGACTTATATTCGAGTATATACAGTATACTGATAAAATAAACCAGTAGAATTCTGACCAGAGTGCTTGTTGGTCTTGTTGACATTGAAAGAACAGTTGGGATACTTTTGGTTTGTTTAGGAGAAGGACTTCTTGAGCATGGGTGTAAGAATATTCTATGTATTATGAGCAGTTTCTGATGTGGCATGCAGTTTAAATGGCATTCTCCCAGGACAGTGGATCTGTGTATTTATCTGAATTAGGCAGAATGAAGTATCTGCCCAAAGTAGCAAAATATACTTGGCCTGTTCAGACCATTGGGTTAACATGCAGTGCCAGTTGTGAAGTGAAACATCTATAATACCTGTAGGGCTGGATTGTAGATTAAGCTATGAAGTGAGAAGAAAGGAGCACACACCAACATTTATATCCTATTTACATGTAAATGTAAACCTTAACTGTGATTGAACTGGGCATTGTGTAGTAACAGTTGGTGGTAGTTTAGCATACTGGAGTGTGGATGGGAGAAGTACATACATTTTTCATTGCCAAACGTTTATTCTGGAGATTCTAATGTCACTGAATTGGCAGACTGAGAAAAGACAGCTTTTAATAGTAGCGTTATTGTGACATTATATGCCCTTCTAAAAATAAAAACAATTCAGGCTATATAGAACATAAGAATTTTATTGAAGCATAAAAATTCTAGTCCTTTCAATAGGAGTACACATAACATTTATATGTTTGATTTGCATTTTGAAAGGGTAACAAGTAAAAACTTAATTTTGATTAGTGTTAGTCTATCATGAAGCAGAGTAATGTTTGAGGAAGCAACCTGTATAATTGAAGAGTCCTGCATTCACAAATAATTAGAAATGCAAGGCAGTAAATAAATTATTGTATACATTGTGTAGTTGCATAATGTTTTGGCACTGATTTTAAGTTTCATCACAGTTTTAAGATGTGATACCAGTTCGTTATGTAAATGAAGCAGCACTCTGTGGCTGAGATAACATAGCTTAATAGTGGGACACATGCTTTGTACACTCAGGGATCCAAAATCAGTTCCTAACATCTCTGGGTAGATGTGAAGCTTATAGCTTCTCATTATGACAAAGTAATAACAATATAATTATGATTTGCATCTGCTTTGTACCCTTTTATGCCCAGCATTGTACACACAGGCCAAAGTCCTATCGCTTTTTACAAGTACATGGGAGGAAAATCAAGGTACAGTTGTACCTCGCTTAAAGAGCATAAAGCGTTCCACAGGATTGCTCTTTAAGCGAGTTTGCTCTTTAAGCGAAACACCATTGTAAGTGACCAACTGGGGGGGGGGGGCTTGCGTACCCCGATTTATTTGTTAAGCGAGTTTTTGGTTGGTTTTATTTGTTAAGCGAAGCGAACATTCAGAGAAAATTCTGCTCTTTAAGTGAGTTACTCTTTAAGCGAGGTGCTCTTTATGCGACGTTTGACTGTAGTTGCCTTGGCTAATAGGTGGGATGCTTGTGTACCTGGCCATTTATGTGGTACTTTGTGAAGGGTTCCAAAACATTCTATTTGCTGAGCGAATTGGTTAGTTATAGAGGGTCTGTCATGATTCATCTTTGTGAACTAACCACAAGTATTAATTTTCTGAGGAAAATTCTTTCTCCATCATATTTTAGTTTTAGATCTGAGATGGGCTGTGGTAGCACATGTTCTGTTAAGAGATTTAATTGCATAATAGTTGTAAGCAGTATTAGTAAAGGTCGTCCTTGCTTGAAAGCCAGTCATATCCGATTCTAGGGTTCAGTGCTCATCTCTGTTTACAGCCTATGACTCTGCTCTGTCTGCGTTTGCAGACGCTTCCGTGGACAAGTGGCAGGCATGCCTAGACATATTGTTTACCTTCCCACCAAAACGGTACCTATTTATCTACTTTGAATTTCTTGCTTTCGAACTGATAGGTTGGCAGGAGCTGGGACAGAGACGGGAGCTCACTCCATCATGCAGTATTCAGGTTTTGAACTGCTGACAGTAGCTTACTACAAATGCCAAAGAGAAGATTTCTTTTATTGGCAACCTCTGTGTGATGTAATGGGGTATGAAAATGAAAAGAAATCCCATGCAGTATAGTGTTTAGAATATTATCTATACAGTATTGTGCTTTCAGGTCCAAAATTTAGTACCAATAGCAATTACATGTATCACCCCATAGTGCTTAGAGCGCTCATTTTACTGGGTACTCATTTTACTGACCTTGAAAGGAGGGAAGGCTGAGTTAAGTAACCTTGTTCCCCTTCAGGATCAAACTCACAACTTCAGCAGTTTTGGCTACAGTACAGCAGTTTAATCACTGCACCACCAGGGCATTAGTGGACATGAACACACTGCACTGACTTCTAGCTATTTTTCAGGTTCAATTCAACCTGCTGTTTTTAACCTAAGAATCCCAAACCAGCTTTTGGACCAGGATATTTAGAAGACTTTTATCTGTGTAAGTTAGCATCACGTTTGAGGTCTTCAGCAGAGACAATGAGAAACTTGTAGGTTAGTGGTAGTTTGAACCATGCATTTTTCGACAGCATCCCCTCTGTTTGTGAAACTGCCTTCCCAAGACAAAATGGGAATGTTCCCCTTTTTTTCTTGAGCTAATAAGCTGTCCAAAGTATATAATGGATAAATATGAATAAATAAATAAAATAATTCAAATGGGAGCCGTGTTTCTAAATTAACTTTTTAAAATGTTTTTAATCTGCTTTTAAATAGAGTTTTCATCTACTTGACTGAAAACTCTGGTGGACTGAAAAACAGGTAATAAAATACTGTAGATAAAAATGCCAAAGAATGTTCAAATTATCGAACAATTGCGCTCATCCCACATGCTAGCAAGGTGATGCTCAAGATAATACAGGATAGACTGCAGCAGCACGTGGAGAGAGAATTACCAGAAATGCAGGCGGGGTTCAGAAGAGGCAGGGGGACTAGAGACCACATTGCCAACATACGTTGGATCATGGAAAAAACAAAGGAATATCAGAAACAAGTCTACTTCTGTTTCATTGACTACACTAAGGCCTTTGACTGTGTGGACCACAACAAAATGTGGCAAGTAATTAAACAGAATACGGAAGGACAGAGTGGTTTGGAATAGGAAAAGGAGTAAGACAAGGCAGCATTTTGTCACCCTGCTTATTCAACTTATACACAGAGCACATAATGTGCAATGTAGGGATGGAGGAATCACAATTTGGGATCAAAATTGCTGGGAAAAACATCAACAATTTGAGATATGCAGATGATACCACCCTAATGGCAGAAAGTGAGGAGGACTTAAAACAGCTCCTGATTAAGTTGAAAGAAGAAAGTAAAAAAGCTGGCTTGAGACTCGATATAAAGAAAACCAAGATAATGGCAACAGGCCCTATCAGTCCGTGGAAAATAGATGGGGAAAAAGTAGAAGCAGTTACAGATTTTACTTTCTTAGGATCAAAGCTCACTGCAGAAGGTGATTGCAGCCATGAAATAAAAAGGCGACTAATTCTTGGGAGGCAAGCTATGATAAATCTGGGGAACATAGTGAAAAGTAGAGACATCACCTTACAAACAAAAATTCATATAATCAAAGGAATGGTATTTCTGGTGGCAATGTATGGTTGTGAGAGCTGGACCATTAGGAAAGCTGAGCGCAGAAGAATAGATGCCTTTGAGATGTGGTGTTGGAGGAGAGTTTTGAGAGTCCCCTGGACAGCGAGGAGAACAAATAGGTCAATCTTAGAAGAAATCAACCCTGACTGCTCCTTGGAAGGTCAAATAGTAAACATGAAGCTAAACTACTTTGGACATCAAATGAGAAGAGAGGATTCGCTTGAGAAAGCCTTGATGCTGGGAAGGGTGGAGGGCAAAAGAAGAAGCGGGCGGCCAAAAATGCGATGACTAGATGGTATTATAGACACAATGGGCACAAAGCTGAGCGAGCTGAGGAGGATGGTGGAGGACAGAAGTGCCTGGCGGACAGTGGTCCATGGGGTCACAGAGGGTCAGAATCGACTGTGCGACTAAACAACAACAACAACAACAAAACAAGATAAAAATATTGGACGAGGATGTTGGAGATCCAAGCTTACTGAGTTAGAAGATCCACTGTGTAACCTTGGAGTGATTAGACCAGTGATGGTAAAACTTTTAGAGACCGAGGGCCCAAACTGCAAGCCAAACCCCACTTGTTTTATCACAAAGTGCCAACACGGGTGAACTCTGTGCTGCAAGGAGGGAGGAAGCGCTTCGATTGGGCTGCTGGGAAGAGGGGTGAGGCAAACTCTGTCCTGGGACAGTGGCATGCACGCACACAGAGAGGGCTGTAAGTGCCACCTCTGGCACGCGTGCCATAGGTTCGCCACCACTGGATTAGACTCTAAAAGCCCAATGCTCTTTGTAGTCCTGTACTGGTGTGAAGACAGAGAAAGAAATCTAAAGAAATCTATGTATGTCACCTTGAATTTAGTGGAGAAAATATGGGATGAAGAGGAAATTAATATATTCATATGAAAGCAAGCATGGAGTGGTTGGAGTGAGGAGATTTGGGTTCAAATCTTGATCAAACTTGAAAATTTACAGGCTTGTGATAAGTACAAACTTTTATATATGAAATACAAGAAATGTCAGATTAGATCATGAAATGCAGACCAAGAGTCCGTGTGTAACAGTTAGAAGACAATTGTGCACTGCTTGAAAGGTAACTTTAATATTGGAAATGTTTATGTTGCAGCTGTACATTTAGAAAAATCCTGTTTGTCTTGTAGTATTAATAGCAGCAATATGCCTTTGACCTTAGGAGTGTCTTTTATCATCCAAGTGAGGCATCCATTTGCAAATACTTTTGCATAAGAAGTGCTGTGAATACATAAAAGTATTTGTGTCTACTGACATTTCTGTGTGCAATTTTTTCTTGTAGGGGAAAATAAGATTTGCTTCCAGGCGAAAAGCAATTACAGCAATACCCTGGATAACATTATGACTTGGTTCCACAAGTCATGACGTTATCTGATTTTTAGCGTTGTCCGATGCATGCATCGAACAACGCTAAAAAAAAAGCCCTGACTTCAGGGACAAACCGCTTTAAAGGCAGGCAGGGAAAGAAAGAGACCTCCCTGCCTTTAAAGCCATCCCCCACGCCTCTGCGACTGCAGTAGGGTCGGGGAAAAGCACCCACCTTTCCCCGACCCTACTGCAGTCGCAGAGACTCCTTGTCTCTTCCCCCCTCCCTGTATTTAAACTACAGGGAGTGAGAGAACGGCTTCTGTCTTTCTTTCCGTTCTCTCTCTCCCTGCAGTTTAAATACAGGGAGGGGGAAAGAGAGAGATGGGATTGGTTCTCTAGAGAACCAGTCACGTCTCTCTCTTTCTCCCTTCCCTGTAGTTTAAATACAGGGAGGGAAAGAGACAAGGAGTCTCTGCAACTGCAGTAGGGTCGGGGGAAAGGCGGGTGCTTTTCCCCGACCCTACTGCAGTCGCAGAGACCGCTGCACGTGGGGGGTGGATTGGGTAGTTCTACCCAAACCACCCCACACCCGCAGAGCTGGCTTGAGACTCAATATTAAGAAAACCAAGATCATGGCAACAGGCCCTATCAGTACCTGGAAAATAGACGGGGAAGAAGTAGAGGCAGTGACAGATTTTACTTTCTTGGGATCAAAGCTCACTGCAGATGGGGATTGCAGCCATGAAATAAAAAGGTGACTGATTCTTGGGAGGCAAGGGATGAGAAACCTGGGGAACATAGTGAAAAGTAGAGACATCACATTGCAAACAAAAATTCGTATAGTCAAAGCAATGGTATTCCCTGTGGCAATGTATGGTTGTGAGAGCTGGACCATTAGGAAAGCTGAGCGCAGAAGAATAGATGCATTTGAGATGTGGTGCTGGAGGAGAGTGTTGAGAGTCCCCTGGACAGCGAGGAGAACAAATAGGTCAATCTTAGAAGAAATCAACCCTGACTGCTCCTTAGAAGGTCAAATAGTAAAGATGAAGCTAAGGTACTTTGGACATCAAATGAGAAGAGAGGATTCACTTGAGAAGGCCTTGATGCTGGGAAAGGTGGAGGGCAAAAGAAAAGGGGGTGGCCAAAAATGAGATGGCTAGATGGTATTGTGGACACAATGGGCACAGAGCTGGGTGGGCTGAGGAGGATGGTGGAGGACAGGGGTGCCTGGCGGGCGGTGGTCCATGGGGTCGTGGAGGGTCGGAATCAACTGTGCAACTGAACAACAACAAGTGTAACACTGTGTACACTGAAGTAGGCGGAGTAGTGGAATATCAGGCAGAGCTCTAGCCCTCCCAGACTTGCTTGAAAATGCAAACAACTGAGCCTAGGGCTTCAACACATACTTGCTTTGCTTCCTGACTGCAGATTTTCTGTCATAGCTCAGTGCAAGAACATCAACATTTACATTGAATTTCTGTGTTAAGAAATATCCAATTCTTAAAACTTACTCTGGTTATTGATGTGGGATATTGCACTTCTATGGGCACAATTAAAAACACAATGAAATGGCCCAATATTGCTGCATTGCCTGCAGGGAAAATGATGAAAAGCTTTTCAATGAAAAGGGCAGCCTGTATGTTGTCGTGGACGGTCGGAATCGACTGAGCGACTGAACAACAAACTGTATCAGCATTGTGCATAGATAACAATAGTTGATGTCTACAGTATTTTTGTTTTTTGCAATCGCATCTAAGTTTGCATAGAGCAGGGGTTCTCAAGTTTTGTGCGCCATGGGCCGGACAACTGACCTTCAGACAGCTGAGCGGAGCAGACACATGGTTTTCCCCTGTCGCAAATGCATGTTTGTGCATGCGCAGGCACGTGTGTGCATGTATGGATGCATCTGCTTCTGGGGTCGCCACCGTGGGCCAGATGGAATGGCATCGTGGGCCAGGGCCAGGCTGTAGGTTGCAGCTGTACATGGCATAGAGAGATGTTATTTCGCTTGATCTCTTTGGTAACTTCCTGTTGTTCATACAGTGGGTTTACATAGTCTTCCTGCTTCTGATTGATAGCTAATAAAGCATCTGATCTGGGTGTTTCATAAAATTTTGCCAAAACGAAGACAACTTTTAGTGAGTTCACTCTGACCTAATGTGAGAAAGATTAGCCGGTAACACAAGGTTGCTGTTTACCAGGGTATGTCCAATTGTGGTTCAAAAATACTACAATCTTCAAGGAGGCTCTTACTGTGCATCCCAGAGGGTTCTTCTTCTTTTGTGTCCCAATCAAACCCTGGACTGCCAAAATGAAGCCACTTTCTTGACTTTGTCATTGCCCAAACCCAAGTCATCATCGGTGCATGTCTCTGGCAGGAACTGGCAGACCAGTAATGAGTCGGACTCTGTGTCTCCACATTCACACTGTGTGTTGTTGTCTGCCAGCAGCCCCCATTTGAGCATGTTGGTCTTGCATTTAGGGACTCCAACCAGCCTATTCAGGGTCCTCCAATTGATGTAGGGGAGATTGAGATCTTCAGCTTTATCCTCCTTTAATGATGTTCCTTGCCTGGTGAGTGCCTTCCTCCATCTTCTAATTTGGTTTTCCTCTTGTGTACAATACCCTCAAGAACTTGCCATTATGCTCAGTGATGTGGTAAATCATATACAGTATAGTATGGTTTGAATGATCTTAGATGACTTGGCTGCTTAGTAATTTTAGCAAATTTTCAGTTTCTTAGTGTTTCTGCAAAAAATTCTTAATCTCTGCAGAATTTTGGTTGCCTAGGTTTTAAAAAAATAACTTATGTGGCATCTTAACTGGTTGAATTTTCATAATCTCTGCAGATAGTCCTTAGTAATTTTTGCATAACTTGTAGAGTGCTTAGTGTTGATACTTCATAACTAAATTAATATTCTGTAATATTTAATAATTCTATCTTTTATGTTTTTGTTATACCGTTTACTATTTAGTCTGTGGAATTATGGTTGCATCAGTTGAAGAGCTTACGGCATAAACTATCTATGTAAAAATACTAGCATAAAGTGTTTGTATCTTAATAAAATCAATGTAAACAAATGAGACTTTTGTCATGTAAGAGATAATGCATATAGAGGGAAAATATTCAAGGAGAAATTAATTACTTTAAGCTTTGGAGAAGCATATTGTTCTAGTACATACGTTTTAGAAACAAGGTCTCATAGGCAAGATTTTTGTTGTTGTTTGCTACAGAAACATTTTTCTAGTGTAAATTTGAAAATGTGATTTTTACATTAGCGTTTTGCTAACATTTTAAAATAAGCAATATGGCAGTTTTCTGTAGCTAAAATGCATGCAATTACTTTGAATCATTGCTATTGAAATAAGTCATTAACACAATTTCTGTTATTTACTTGCTCAGAAGCACTTAAATGCTGGAGTTGAGTGAATGAAAAGCAATTTTTGCAAATGTCAAGTTATTGTCATATGTAAATGGCTCTTGTGTGAGAAATGTAATATGAGAGGTGCACAACAACAAAAAAGTTTAATAGCAGAAAAACAACCCATTTGGGGTGCAGAAATATGTAGAACTGAAAGGTTTTTAAGAGAGCTGATGATATCAGACAATTTGAGTAGTAGAGATGAATCTTTGCTTTTATAGTAAATATGGATCCTCTTACTGCCAGTTGTCTAAAAATTACATTTCCCCATTAACATTTTGATACTAAGAGATGTTTTCATCTTTTTAATGGTCTGTGTCTAATGTCTATTGCTGAAGTTTAGATAACTTTCTTCATCATGTGTTCTGCTTCATGACCATAATGAATCTCATTGATCTCACCATCATTGTTTACATTTTTTGCTTTTGTTATTTACTCTCAAAGTTCCATTAATTCTTTGGAAAATAATTTTATCTAATTACTACAGATGAGTTGTTTGTGTTCTTAATTGTGTGTTGTATTTGATAATCACCATGATGTCCATTAATTGGCTGTTTAAAGTATTTAAC
Organism: Furcifer pardalis; assembly: GCA_030440675.1. NCBI lineage: Eukaryota > Metazoa > Chordata > Lepidosauria > Squamata > Chamaeleonidae > Furcifer > Furcifer pardalis. The sequence continues at coordinate 230,370,721 of CP126890.1, forward strand.
TGTTTGCTAGTCTTTCAGTTTGTACTGATACCCAGCAAGCATCCTCTTTTGTCACAAAGGACGGGTATTCATCTCTCTCTTTAATGCATTTGGAAATCCCTTTTCAGATACTGTACCATCCTGGATTTTCTTTTCTTATTTGGACAATATGTCCTTAGGACCCAGCTCACATTAGAGTTTGCTTCCCTCACTTTAAGACTCCAGGATTTTTCTTCATATTTATTCTCTTCATGTACTGCTGGAGGAAAGCTTTGCTTACTCCTCATCATTCTGCTGCCCACAGTCTTGCTTCTCCTTGATGAATATCCTGGTACATGCTTGCCCATTCCTTCTCTGGAGAAAATGCATGACATATAGCCATCATTCAAGTCTGCACTCCAACTACAAATGGTGAAGATAAATAACAACAACAATAATAACAATAATAATAATAATTTCATGTCAGAAATTATTCTGGGGAATTTCAGCCTAGGTTAGGAAAGCTAAAAGACCAACAGGGAAGCATGCCATCTGACCAAGAGAAAATAATTTTAAAAGGTTGAAACAATATACTGAAGACATATATGAAACCAATAAAATGATGACTGGCTCTTTTGTAGAGGAATCTTATGAGAAAAAACCTGCAATTCTAGAAAGTGATGGCTGCTGTGAAAGCACTGGGAAGAAATAAATCAGCAGGCACAAACAGGATAGCAATAAATCTGTCCAAATCCTAACAAGAGTATGTCAACAAATATAGAAAATAGAACCAAGGCCTACAGATTGGCAGCACCCAATATGCATTTCAGATACCACGAAAGGAGATACTAAGTGCAGTAATTATAGGATCATTGTTATAAGTTTCCATGTAAGCAAAGTGATCTTCAAGGTTTTGCAGCAAAGGCTATCACCTTATATGGAGTGAGAAATGCCATATGTTCAAGCTGAATTCCAAAAGAGAAAGGCTCTTAAAATCAGATCACAGATATCACCCAGCTGGTTACAGAACACCAAAGAATTTCAGGATATCAGACTATGCTTTATACACTACAACAGAGCCTTTGAGTGTGTTGATCATGAGAAACCATGGGTTCTGAAACAAGTGAGTGTACTTCAGCACTTGAATCTCCTGATTTGTCACCTATATTGTGGATAAGATGCTACTGTGAGACATAAGGTGAAGAGGCAGGTTGGTTTCTTATAGGCAAAGATAGACAAGGGTGCAGTTTCTCTTCTTATCTGTTCAGTCTGTAGGCAGAACATATCATATGCAAAGACAGACTAGATTTGAGATGAAAGAGTGAACATTTAAGATATGGAGATGACACCATTGTACTGGTAGAAAGCAGCAATGATGAATTCCAAAAGAGAAAGGCTCTTAAAATCAGATCACAGATATGACTTCTAGTGAATATGAAAGAAGAAAGTCCCAAAAAAGGACTGTAGTTGAATGATTATAGAAGAACTAAACGATTTTAATGTTGAGAACGAACAAACTGAAATAGTGAAAGATTTTGTATACCTTGGTTCAGTCATCAATCCAAATGGAGACTCTATCCAAGAAATCAGAAGATGATTAAGACTTGGAGGGGCAGCAGTTAAGGAATTAGAAAATATCATTAAATGTAAGGATGTGTCACTGGAAACAAAAACCAAGAATTATCCACATTATAATATCACCATAAGAAAGCTGGACATTAAAGCAAGTGGATAGGGGAAAATTGGATTCTTTTGAAGTGTAATGTTGGAGGAGAGCTTTGCAGGTACCTTGGACTGCCAGAAAGACAAATGTGGATCTTACAGCAAGTCAATCTTGAACTATCTCTGGAGGCAAACAATGATAAAATTTGAGGCTATTCTGTTTTGGGCACAACATGAGAAGACAAGATTTTCTGGAAATGCTGGGAAAAGTTGAAGGCAGCATGAAAAATGGAAGGCCAAATATGAGATGGGTTGACATCCTAAAAGAAGCTGCAGGCTTGATTTGTAATTGCTGAGCAGGATTTCAAAGACAGAACATTTTGGAGACAATTCGTTCGTAGGGTTTCCATAAGTTGGGGATGGCATGATAACCTACAACAGCAGCAGCAGCATCTATATGGTAATTATAATAATGTCTAAGAATTTATTCTCCTTCTGCTCCTCATGTTTTTCTGTAAGTGGAGTAGTGAAATTATTATCTGTTCTATTAATGGAATTGCCATTTTTATTTGGTCATTTTTTATTCCCAGCTATCCTATTCTTAAGACACACTGTGCTAAGTAGAATAATAGAATCCCTATGAATGTTCTTCTTTAAAAAGTGGACTTTGTGTTCAGGGTGAGAAAAAGATTCTTTAGCAGAGTGATCGGTAGATATGAAAGGTAGAGAGCCACTTGATTAGATCTCTGTCTGACCTTCTCAGCAACCTCAATCTTTCTACCTTCTTCCATCCCTGTCATCCTGCCTGGCAACATTTTTCATCTGGCCCAGAGAAGCCTACTGCAATTGCCTCTATAACTTTCCCTCTTAAGTGACAGATGAAGTAAAAGTCACATTTCTAGTTTTCTCTCTTTTTCTCTGTCTCACTTGCCAGTTTTCTAGCATCTTCATCTCCCCTCCTCTTGTTCCTTCTATACCAGGGGTGCCCAAACTACAGCCACAGCTCATGCTTAACTACATAAACTACATTGTCAGTTAGAACTTTACTCCAGGTAAGGGAGTGTCTTCATAAGAGAACTGGAGGAGGAAATAAGTACAGGATCAGACCTGCTGATAAAATCAGAACAAAACCCAATTACATTTTTATTTGGTCATTTTTTTCATTCCCAGCTATCCTTCTATTTTTAAGACACACTATGCTAAGTTTTACTTCCGCTTCCAGGAGCAATGAGCGCTTTGCGGGCTGGATGAATTGGTGTCGGGGGCTAGATCTGGCCCACACACCATAGTGACTGGCCCCCTGAACCATATGACCAGCCCACGGCCCAAAAAGTTTGGGCACCCCTGTTCTATACTCTGTTGGTCCATTGTTATACTTCTTGCTTCCTATGAATCCTTTTGTGGATGAGTTTCAGCAGTTAAAATGTAATTGGGTTTTGTTTTGATTCTATCAGCAGGTCTGATCCTGTACTATATTCTGATTATGCACTTCTTTCCTTCTCCAGTTATCTTATGAAGACACTCCCTTACCTGGACTAAAGTTCTAACTGTTAAGCATGTCCTGTGTCTATGTATTTTGGTATTGTGTTAATTTGTAGGCCAGCTGTATCAGACTGAGAGAAGCTATTGTCCTGTATAATGAACAGTTCTTGTTGGCTCTCTCTGTGCCTCTGTGTACTCAAATTAAACTTGTCCCCATAAGTATTGGTCTAATGTCATGGCTGTCTTCACCATAGTACCTGGGTGTTTGTGCATCATTGCATTCAGAATATACCTATACCCCTTGATCTGGCAGAATACCAGTTGCTAGTTTTATGCTATGGTAATACATAATCATGGGACTGCAGTGGCTCAAGTGCACTCTGGTGTTGAGGCATAACTGCCACATGTCCATGGAAACATAGGCAGACTCAGACAGTGCTGGCTCTTTGGCTATAAATAGAGATGAACACTGAACTCGAGTTGGATACGACTGGCTTTTGAGCAAAGATGACCTTTACCTTTTACCTAATACATAAGCATATTATAATGTTGTATGCTCATTTTATAACAAACATTATTTCAACATAAACTTTTCTTCCAATTTTTTGGAAAAGTAGCCATGTTAGTCTGTGGTTCAGGCATTTCAGAAAACAAAACAAAATAAACAAAACAAAATAAAATAAAAAACACAGTAGCACTTTAAAGACTAACTGCTATATTTTTATTGTTAGCTTTCGTGGATCAAGTCCACTTCATCAGACAAGGAATGAAACTTACAGGCATGTTCTTTATATACCAAATTCAGGGGGTCGACAGGAGAAGGGTTGGTGTCAAGCAAGATGACAGACAAGCAAGCACAAGAATGCAGTATCACCCAGCCATTAGCAACAACAGATTATTCAGATAAACTCTAAAAGACTCCCTTTCAATCTCAAAGTTGCTGAGTAAGCCCACTATGGTATCTGATCAACTTGTGACCTGCATGTCAGGGCGGGAAAAAACGTCCATTTTTTTTACCCATTTTGGGCTCTCTGACCCCCCCCCCTGCCTGCTCCAGGGAGATCAGAGGGCTTCCCCGACATCCCCGGCCAGTGGAGCAAGCCAAAACATCAGGGTTCGAATGCTAACATTTTGGCTTGTTGCACTGGCCGGGGAGGTGGGAAAAGCCCAGAAACAGCTTGGATCGGGTCCTCTGATCTCCCTGGAGCAGGCAGGGAGGTCAGAGAGCCCGAAATGGGTAAAAAAACCCGGACCTTTTTTTTACCCATTCCGGGCTCTCTGACCCTCCTGCCTGTTCCAGGGAGATCAGAGGACCTGATCCAAACTGTTTCTGGTCTTCCCCGATGTCCCTGGTCAGTGCAACAAGCCAAAACGTCAGGGTTCGAACCCTGACATTTTGGTTTGCTCCACTGGCTGGGGACATCAGGGAAGCCCAGAAACAGCCTGGATCGGGTCCTCCAACCTGCCCAGAGCTGGCGGAGCGGGGGGTCAGAGAGCCCAAAATGGGTTTTTAAAAAACTGGACATTTTTTCACCCATTTTGGGCTCTCTGACTGGCTCGGGGGGGGGGGGGGAACCTGATCCAAGATGTTTCCAAAGTTCCCCCACCTCCATGGAGGCTGGGGCAAGCAAAAACGTCGGGATTCAAATCCCGACATTTTGGCTTGCTGCAGCCTCCAGCGGAACAGGGCTTTTTAAAACGTTGTGCGATCAATGCATTGTACAACGTTAAAAACCGGATAACGACGAGACTTGTGGAACCAAGTCTAATCGTTATCCGAGGTACTAGTGTACTTTTATCTTCCACTATATTTCCAGCAGTTGTTAAATAATTGAAGGAGCCATTCCTTTGTGCTTATTTACCTAAAGTGTTTAATTTGCTTAATGTGGATATCTTCATGTCCTGCTGCTTTGCCATTCCTACATCTTCTTATGACTTCCTCTAGTTCCACAGATATGAAGGCAGTAGAAAGTTCATTGGATTTGCTCTGAATATCCTTGTAATGTTTTACAGTAAAACCTCGAGTTACGAATAAAATCAGTTCCATGGCATTGTTTGTAAGTCAAATTTGTTTGTAAGTTGAGGCATCCCCATAGGGGTAAAGAAACCCCCCCCACCTCACCTTCCAAAAACCAGTCAAACCACCTAAAAACAACAGCAGCATTGAAAGGAAAGCATGCATAATTAAAAACACGGTTCCTTACCTTAAAGAAGCTTTGAAAATGGACAGAAATCTCAGAAAAATACAATTAGAAACTGCAGCTATTTTGGTGCCAAAACTCCAGACAAAGAACTCCTCTCTAAGCACTCTACTGTCACCGACAGGGCTCTGAAAGGCTGCATATGTATAAAATATAAAGCCATAGGGAAAATGGTGTTTTTTGCTTCACTAGAGGCGACACAGAGGAAAAAGAATTAATTTGTAAATTGGGGCATGTTTGTAACTTGAGGCATGGATTTCAGTGCAGAACCAATTTGTAAGTTGAATTATTAGTAAGTAGGGGCATTCGTAAAATGGAGTTTCACTGTATTTCCCACCTAGAGCTTTTGGTGCGGGGTTATATTTGCATAAAGTGTGTTTTTGTTTGGATCATTGTTTAGTAATTTCCTTAGTATGAAACCTTTATGGCTGTTTGTTTTTTTGTTTATTACATTGACCCTATTCAGCAAGAAATTTCCATCCTGGGTAGTTTATAATCATGGTTTCTTGCCAAATTAAGCTCTTTTATGGTGTCTTTCCAGCAATTACTTGTTTAGATTTTATTAAAGATCTTATTAAATGGTCAGTAGGAATTTGATAATTTGCAGTAGTCTATGAAATATTAGGGGTCTTTCTGGTTTATTAAACAGCTAATCCATTCTTTTGAAGGACAGATTCAAAAATGTGTTACCTGCTGTTTGGCTCATAAATCAAATAAACATTAGTGGAAATGTATGGAGTTCAAGATAGGTAAACCTTAATATGTTTATACCTGTGATACAAGTGTCAGATTGAAGTTTTATTTAATGTTGTGCAGAAACACTAATTTTTGAAAGTAATAATTGTTGACACATTGTGAAGAAGGAAAAATAGTGCAGAATTTTTGAAAGGAAATATTGAAGGGGATAAAATCAATTTACTTATTCTCTGTATCTGTGCCCACCACTGTTGTGTTATTACATATAAATAACATAATATGGACCCAATACAAATAATGGAGCAAGGTATAGTGAAGCACACCAGAAAGGGGCAAGACATAGACCAGAGTCCTCTTGAAGTTAGCATAAAATATGTGTAACATTTAGTACCTAATTCCTGCTTTCTGATGAGGTGCCTGAAAGTAGCCGCCACCAGGACAGGCACCAGGATCTCAGACCTCTGGTAGCAATTTTTGGACATCAGAGGCTTCTTCTCATCTTGAGTCCACTGAAGATTTTCCTGTGTAGAAGGTAACTTAGGGAGCGACAGAATCTTGTACCTGTGTGATGGACATAGGAAATGTATCATTAAAAATAAAAGGCCATGGCTGATAGCCTTAGGCACATGGAGCTGTGCCAACAGGATTTGGGGCAAAGATATTGTTTTCTAAACAAATACTAGGCTTTAAAAAATAAGTCTTTGCTGGTAAGACCAAAGTGAGATGTTAATATTGGATATGTTTTAATGCAAATTATTAGTGGTTTTTTCTTATGAAAGGAGATCTTTTTTCTTATCAAAACTGAAGAAAGTTATATGTACTCTAAGATTAATTCAAGCAGATTGAAAAAAATGTGGCATAATTACTATCATTTGTACAGCAGTCATTTCACTCAAGTTTTGGCTTTCATAAATGTGAAGTGGAGATAGCGAAACAGGAGATGTTCAGATCGCTGATGAAGTAAATGGCTTTGATGCTTTGAGAGGTCAAATTTTATGTGTTGCTAAGTAAGCATTCCCCAAGGCAAATGATGTGCAAGATGTCTCTTCCTGTTTTCAATGCTCTACCTTCTGAGAAGAAGATTAAAGAGGATACTCCGAAGAAGATGACTCTAGGTTTAATCTTATCTGCAATGTTGATGTTGAAAGAGTTTGCGCTTAGAAAAGCTACAACTAAGTACATGTTTTTATAATTGTTACCAGAAATGCCATGTACTGTACTTACACGTCTCCTTTCAAGTCAGAATATGATGTACAGTATCTTTCTTTTAACAACCAGAAATCTGTATATTATCTCCTTTTAGATTAATCATATCACATAATTCATTGCACTATTCCTTTATTATGGAAGATGCATGTTCAATTTTTTTTGACAGCATAATTAAAACTACAAAAGTCTAAGCACTCTTTTTTGTGGCAGTTAAGAAATTAGGACTTGTGCCTTGGTATGATGAAGAGGGTAAATTTGCTGTCACCTCCCATAAACAGTGGTGGGCTTTAGTAGGTTCGCACCACTTCCCCAGAACTGTTGGAGAAATTCTGGCTGGCCCTGCCCATCCAAGTTTTGAAATAAAGTAATCCTAATTTGGGTGCATGCCCACCATACCACTCCCACAGAGTAGGTAGTAAAACATTTTGAATCCCACCACTGCCCATAACCCTATCTGGGGAATACTCAGGGAGAAGGTGGCTATGGTATCCAAGTTGCCTTCTATGCTGGTACCACTTAGATTAACATTACTTTACAGAAAGAAGAGAGACCAAAATGTTTGAGTAAGAATGGAAATTGTACTTCAGCTTGTAAGTGCACACCTGCTTTTTCACTTCTTCTAAGCTACATTCTAGAAAATCGGACTCCTAAAGGCTCCTTGGAAGGACAAATACTGAAGCTGAAGCTCAAGTACTTTATCCACCACAGAAGAGAGGACTCGCTGGAGAAGGCCCTGATGATAGGAAAGATTGAGGGTAATAAGAGAAGGGTGTGGCAGAGGATGAGATGATTAGATGGCATTTTTTGCTGCAGTGGGTGTAGATCTGGGTGGGCAATGAAGGATGGCAGATGACAAGAGGAGACTGGCGTGCTGTGGTCCATGGAGTTGCAAAAGGTCAGACTCAACTGTGCGACTGAACAACAACAAAGGTTTTCTTCATTCTGTTACTGCTTTTGGGGCAAAACCACCTTCAGAAAAGAAGGTTCTTGCTAAATCAGGCTTTGATCATCAGACAGAATAAGTGGCTACTATTTTCTTTTATGTCTCCAGATTGTCCACCTCTTATCTTGAGATGGTTGAATGGGAACAGTCAAACAGTTTTTCCAGGTCTCTCATGTTCAATTCCTAGCTAACATGGGAGTGTTTTGAGCAGTCATACTCCAGGCACCTCTTGTCTAACTGTCTTCATCCCTGAATCTCTAATAATAATTCCTTTAAGACTGTTAGAAAATTATGACTGGATACTTCTTAAGTCCTCTCCTGGAAGGTGACACTTAATAGGTTTGTGTGGACAATACATTTGTCCCTTTATAAACTGGCCTCCTCTCTCATGGATTTTTAATGACATGGAAACACTTTGCATGATAGCCCCTCAATTTCTTGTTCGGAAATACGTGTTTTCTGAGACTGGCAAACAAGGCAATGGCTATAATACATGCCTTCTTGGGGTAAGGAAACCTTTCCATGGCTAAAGGGGAATATCTATGAATTGCTTATCATTTGCAGTCTCATCATACTGTTCTCCACTACTTGATTGCTTTGGGGCTGGTTTTGTAGTCATTTTTTGGAGAGGAGGCTTTAAAGGACAAATGCTTCTGTACTGGGTTAGTAGAAATTTTTGAAGTGATTTAGAAGGAAAGAGCAACATTAGAAGTGTGCAAACAGAGAGGCAGAAATTTCCCAGAGCTGGCCGATGCTTCCCCCCCCCCTGCTCTTTTAAGAAGAGGTTGTGAGGCTATTTTTGTCACCCTTCAACTTATGACATGCCATCTTCTAAACATCCAAGGGAAAAACTTATGACCCAACATATAGATATTGCGGCCTGCAGAGCACTTGTGTTGAAGCACAGCTTGTCCTGTACAGTCAGTTTCACCACCCACTGTGGCCAATTTTAGGCCTTTAAAAATGAGAGAAAAAAGGATGTGCATTTTGGAGGACATCATTTTTTTAGGGTGTTCCAGAGTTCAAAGCAGGCCTGTGGTGACTTGGGGTTGTATTCCTGATTTACAGAAAAGAGGCTCTGGGCCAGCACTAAGGTCTCCATTTGCCCTTTAGTCTCGTTGAGGATTTGCATTGAGAAACATTTACTCAAACGAGAACTACAAGCTAGGAGAGTGGAGAACTACAAGCTATGGAAATGGATTGTTTTTTATTTCATTAATAGAAAACTTTAAAAATACTGTAAAGGGCTATGGATCTACATTTATAAATCAGTCCATTTTGAAGACCAAGAGTAATAAACAATGGTTCCATTCTTCTTTGTTGAAGAACTAAGACTGTAGGACAAAGAATATTTATTTGAAAATAAGTCCCACTGGAATTGAAGGGTGTTTGAATGCACAGACTTGGATCAGTATATAAAACTGCAGGACTCCAGCAGAAAACTCCCGTTTAGTATTCTGTGAACACTAAACTTGAAGTCAGCAGGAGATTTTAAATATGAGCATATAATTCCAGTGAGAAGAAAACAAAGCAAAAAGCATATCAAAAAGCTGATCAATAAGTAACTATACTCAGGACAGTGACTTGAGGCAAAAGAAATTGATTTGGTAAATAGCAATCTTTTTCTCTAAAGCTAAACTCGGTGAGACTTTCAAAAAGCAATTGCAAAAGTCTGTACTGCAGGCTGTAATCAGTGTCTTGGCCAAAGTCCTGTAAACAGAAAGAAATTAAGGTGCTGTCATTTTAAAAAAGGTTATGGTTTACACATTTCTGAAATTATTTCTTGAAGACCAAATAGGACAGACATCCAACAAATAGTAAACTGCACTAACCGAACCATTTGGACTTTGATTGTGCAAATAGATGTGGAAGTAAAACACTTCCAGGGCTTCGATTTCTCCGAAATGAGAGTGATGCTGAGATCCTGGATGTAACTTCATAAACGCTGTGTATAGCAGGGGTGCCGAAACTATGGCCTGGGGGCTGGATCCAGCCCCCGATGCCAATTCATCCGACCCACGCTGCCCTTGTTGCTCCCATATGGGTGCATTTTACTTCTGCTTCTGGGAGCGATTGGGTGGTGTGGGCCGGATTAATTGGTGTTGAGGGCCATATCCAGCCCCAGGCTGTAGTTTGGGCACCGCTGAACCAAGTGACCGGCCCATGGCCTGAAAAGTTTGGGTACCCCTGGTGTATAGTATTAATGTATTGTTTGGGAAGGACTATTATGGAACTCTCAACCCTGTAATGAAACCAGCCGGCCCCCTCAGCTCTGGACCTCCTAAACCAAAGCCCCCAGAGGGCAAGCTGGCTGGCAATGCAGCTAAGCTGCTTCTCTTCTGCAAGGAGGTTTAATAGGTAGCATATTCAGAGGCTTGTGTGTGAATGCATTGCTGCTCTTACCTTTTAGTCCAATGAAGAGACATTGTGGAAGTAAACGAAGGTTTATTGATCAGGTTCATAAAGCATAAAAATCAGTAGCATAAGACAGTCCAGCAAACAGAGCAATAGTCTTAGGTAATCTAGGTAACCATGATGAAAAAGGATTAGTCCCCAGGCATAGATGTTAACCCATAGACATCCAAAAACAAACTCCTTCTGCTCTCTCTCCAAGATGGAGATTCTAAACCATGTGTCATGTTTAGGCCAATCAGAGACAGTTAGAAACTTTCCCACAACGTAGGATTGTTGGCATACGTGTACAGTCAGTGCTCTAACATATAGTCACAACATCAGGGAACTCAGATAAGAGTGCTGGGAACACTGAACTAAAAACAATCTGTCTCGTGACACGTAGTCTTGTGAGACAGAAGAAAGGATTTTTGAGGCCTAGCTTAAACCAGGTCCTCTCCAAGCTTTGAGAACATTAGGAAAAAGATGTCGTTTCATGACAAATCCCTGTTCAGATATTCATTCTGCAAGCATCTTGATTTGCTCTTGCAAAAGCAGTGGGTCTGAAAAGGTGAGATTTATCTGCTCATTAAACCTCTGTGCACAAGACTGAGCTCCCCCTTACCAAACCTGCAAAGCAGCAGTCAGAGGGGCAAAACTAACACATTCTCTTCATTACATGTCCAATAAACATATTGCCCTAATGGCAGAACAAGGGTGGCTTCATCAGAACTTCACTGCATTTCTCTGAATCTTGGTAACCATGTTTCATGCCAGGTAATGAGACTTCCTAAACTGAAAATTAACCCATTCTCCTGGAAATTTGTATTGAAAACAATATTATGGTTTGTGCTAGGATTATTATCTGTGTTTTTGGACTTCAACTTCCAGAATTTCCCAATGGTATTGGTCAGGCAGGTACACGTCTAATTAATTACTGCTCATTTTATTTGCATGTTTTATTTAATGTAGTACTTCCTCAATTGACTAAAACATGTCTGAGAATATATATTTTTTCAGTTGTTCATATTTAAACTTGTGGAGGTGCAAACAGATGTTGCTAAAAACTGGAGCCCCCCCCCCCACCTGTTTGGCTGTGGAAGGCAGCTCTGGTATTATAGCTACCAGCTGATTCAGCATCATCCCACCCTCAGCATCCCCACCTGATAAGAGCCACACCACCCAGCTTCACTGCTGGAGATGCAAGTGGCAGCAGGGACTCCAGAGAATCTTTTGGGAAGGGGCAATGTTATGGAGCCAGGTCCCCATCACTTGCCTTATTTCAGCCCTCCCTAAAAGTCCTATATCCTGGAGCCAGTCCCATACATCCTGCTGTTTCCTGGGACCTGGACTTTTTGGGGACCCAAGTAAAGTCAACTGGAGCCTCAACCAGACAGGCTGCACTAGGAACGCAACCTTCTGTGAACACAGGAGCAGGGGCAATTGCAGCTAACATTGTTCCTTTAATAAGAGCAGCTTCGGGTGATGAAATCAAGCTGGAATCAATTGTGTTATTGTATGGAGATAAGTTGGAGATTCCACCACCACCACCCCCATCACCTCCATCCCCCAAGGTGGGGAGGCCAGTAGGATTCACAGTGGTCTGAGCTGTAGAATAATAATTTTAACAGCTAATTATTCCACTAAGAGGATACTTCCTGTTAACAGCCTTAGGATCTGGAAATTATCTGGGATCAGTTTGATCCAGTTGTCCCTGAGAAAGTGGACAGGCTCCTGGGGGCTGTTTATGATTCCTCCTGCTTGTTAGATTTGGAGCAATGGTAAATGCTTCTTTATGGGAGGGGGTGTTTTTGGCATCATTCAAACATGCACTGTTATTGAATAAACCATTGCTCGACCCAACAATATTAGACAACTTCAGGCCTGTATCAAACCTTCCCTTTTTAGGGAAGGTATTGGAAAAAGCAGTTGCACGGCAGCTCCAGTAGGTTCTGGATGAAGCGGATTATCTGGACCCTTTTCAGTGAGGATTTGGGACCGGATATGGTTCCGAGACTGCACTGGTCACACTTATGGATGGTCTCTGGCATGAGTGGGATGGGGTAATCCTTCTGTTCTCACTCTCCTTGACCTCTCGGCGGCCTTCGATACCATCGACCATGGTATCCTTCTGGAACGGCTCCGAGGATTAGGGGCCCGGAGCACTGTGTGGTCCTGGTTTTCCTCATTTCTGACAGGCCGGACCCAGTTGGTGTCGTTGGAGGGTGAGTTGTCCAGCCCCAGGCCTCCCTAGTGGTCCCTCTCCAGTATGGGGTGCCACAGGGCTCGGTACTCTCGCCTCTTCTATTTAACATCTACATGAAACTGCTGGGTGAGATAATCCGTACACTGACTATACCCAACTGTATGTCTTGGCCTGTGGGAACCCCAGTGATGCAGTTGAAATCTGGAGGTGCCTGGAGGCTGTGAGGATCTGGATGGGGGACAATGGGCTTCAGCTAAATCCTGGCAAGACTGAGTGGCTGTGGTTTCAGGGGGGAGTGTTATCCTAGGGTGCTGTTATCTTTGGTGCTGGATGGGGCTTTTTTACCCCAGACAGACCCGGTGTGTAATTCGGAAGTCTTCCTGGACTCAGGACTACTGCTCAAAGCGCAGGTGGCAGTTGTGGCCAGGAGAGCTTTTGAGCAACTTTGTGTCATCTGCCAATCACGCCTGCTCCTGGACTGGGACTCCTTATTTTCAGTCACCCATGCTCTGGTCACCTCCAGACTGGATTATTGCAATGTGCTCTACATGGGGCTGCCCTTGGTGACCATTCAGAAGCTACAGCTGGTTCAGAATGTGGCTGCCCTGGTGGTGATGGGGTGCAGGCGTTATGCCCATGCCTCACCGCTGCTACGGGAGCTGCATTAGTTGCCAGTATGCCTCCAGGTGCAATTCAAGGTGCTGGTTTTGACCTTTAAAGCCCTTCATGGTAGTGGGCCGGGATACTTAAGAGACCTTGTCACCCCAAGGTTTTCAACCTATCCTATGAGAACAGACTGTAGGGGCTCCCTAGTGGTCCCATCAGCCAGGGAGGAACATCTCACTGGGACCAGGAGAAGAGCCTTCTCAGTATCTGCTCCAACCCTTTAGAACCTCCTGCCACAGGCAGAGTTGCTTCCCTTCAGGAAGGCCTTAAAATCGTGGCTATGCCAGCAGGTGTGGGGGACAACTGGAACCACTACCCAGCCCTGCTGGCTTATTTAGCCCTGCCCGGGGTTCTTATTTACTCCTGCCTGGCTGTCCTTCTTTTTAAGGGTATTGGGGAGGTTTTATAAATGTTTTTAGATAGTTCTATAGTATTCAGTTTTAATTAGCATTTGGTATAGGTTTTAACTGAAGTTGTGAGCCGCCCTGAGGTGCTTAGGTGAAAAGGGTGGTTATATAAATCAAATAAATAAATAAATAAATAAAATTTGATAAAGACTCTGCAGTTTATTGGAAAACCAAATCAGCCTGTTATTTTATTGGACTAACTAATATTAGAAGAAATAACATCTGAATGGATAGCCTGGTATGCTGTGGTCCATGGGGTTGCAAAGGGTCGGACTAGACCACTAATGGCGAACCCTGGCACTCCAGCTGTTCTTGAATTTCAATTCCCAGAAGCCCTGAACAGCAGGAGTACAGACTTGGGCTTTTAGTAATTGAAGTCTAAGAACTCCTGGAGTGCCAAGGTTCACCATCACAGGACTAGACTGTGCAAATGAACAATGACAACATCTGAATGGAATGGTTGAGAATATTCTTCTAATTATGTGTAGTTTGATAGTCCAGTCTTATGAGGCCAATACAGACCGGAGATAGCAAATGGAGCCAACTGTTTGAAAAATATTTTAAGTCAGAAAGGCCAGTGCTTATTTTGAAAATGCACATTTGATAAACATATGTTAAGAAAGAAATATGTTGGTAAGTATACCACCTGCCTACAATTGGTGACAATCTTATTCTTTTTTTAAAATGAGAAAATGAGGAACATTTGGCCTGTTGCAAAACATGCCGATCCCAAATCAAGTTTCTTCAGCACCATTTTAATGATGTGAATGGATGAGATTGCAAATATTGTACCCTCTGCCTAGCAAGCAGTATAGAATAAAAACATTAACATTCTACATAAAACCCAAGGAAAAAATTATGTAATCGGATGTATGAGTGACATTGAAATTAAAGAGCAACAGAACATTAAGCATTGTTAAGTTTGATAGAACAGACAATCTTTCCAGCCTACTTAAGGCTTAACAATGAGGCATCTCACTTTATTTGGAAGAACATGCTATAGTCAGTGTGCTGCTACCAAAAGGCAGTTCATGAATGTCCACCAACCTATCCTCTGTAAGGCCTTTGATAATGTTTGTAGGTTAAGGGCAGTTTTATATGGAAGGAAGTAATCTTATTTAAACCTATTATCTGAGTGGTCTGTTCTGCATTGCTTAACATTTGATGAACTATATGGAGGAATGAAAGATTTTACTACAACATGTAATATACTAACCTGAAAATAGTGCATCTTCATTTATGATGTAATCCTTCACAGGTCTTCTATGTCCCATTGAACTCAGTGGAACTTACTCTCAGATAGTCTGTAGTGTATATGATTACCATCATAATATGACACCCTGGAGAGATTTAAAAAATTGAACAAAGTTGACATGGAGCACAATGACAGAATGTAGACCAAGAGTAGTACAGTAAAACCTCGAGATACAAAATTAATCCATTCCTCCAGGTTCTTTGTATCTCAGAGTTTTCTCGAAACATGGTTTTTCTCGAAACATGGTTTTTCATAGGAATGCATGGGAAACTAATTCATTCCAGATGTCTGAGGGAAAAAGTCTTTTATCCCCTGACTACCTACCCACCACCCGAGCCCCAGTTGGGGAGATTGGGGTGAGGGAAGAAGGGTAGGATTCTTTGAATCCTAGCCTTTACCCCCATGCACCCAAGCAGCGCAGCTCCAGCTGCTGGGGTGGATCTGATTGGGGTGACAGAAGAAGGATTCTTCAAATCCTACCCTTCTCCCCAGTCACCCCAGTCACCAGCCAGCTCCAGCTGCTGGGGTGGATCTGATTGGGGTGACAGAAGAAGGGGAGGATTCTTCAAATCCTACCCTTCTCCCCAGTCACCCTAGTCACCAGCCAACCACCAGATAGGGACACCGATTGGGTTGAGGGAGAGAAGGGATTCTTCTTAGAATCCACCTGAATCCACCCTTCTGTCCACAAGCCGACCAGCAGCTGGGGAGACCACTTGGGCTGAGGGAGAGAAGGGGGATTCTTGTCAGAATCTTCTCTTCTGTCCACCAGGTGACCACCAGCTTGGGAGATCAATCGGACTGAGGGAGAGAAGGGAGGATTCTTAGAATCCCTTTTTCCCATCACCTGACCACCAGTTGGGAAATTGGGTTGAGGGAAAAATAGAGCAGCTGACAGTCAGCTGGTTGGCGGCGCAGTCTCCTCCCATCACCACCCCACCGCATTTAAGCTGCCGACATGCGGCAAAAAAGCAGTGAAAAATGCTCTTCTTACCCTCCCACAGTGGCCAGAGGATATGAAGAGCATTGCTTCCGAAACCCTGGGAAAGATTTTTTGTATCTCAGGAAAAAGGTATTAAAAATTCGTATCTCGAACCTGTTGTTTTTTGAAATTTCCATTCGTATTGTGAGTTTTTCTTTGTAGGTCGAGCCGTTCATATCTCGAGGTCTCACCGTACTGGGTCAGACATCCATAGGCACTTTGCTCCTGTATGTACAGTAAAACCTTGCATAAAAAGTGCTTCGCTTAGAGAGTAACTCACTTAAAGAGCAGAATATTCTCTGAATGGTCGCTTCGCTTAACAATTAAAACCAACCAAAAACTTGCTTAACAAATAAATTGGGGTTCACAATCCCCCCCGCCAGAAGTCACAATTGGTCACTTACAATGGTGTTTCACTTAAAGAGAAAACTTGCTTAAAGAGCAATCCTGTGGAACGCATTATGCTCTTTAAGCAAGGTACAACTGTAACTCTCCATTTCAGAAAATGAAACAAAAACAAAATAAACAAAACAAAATAAAAAACACTGTAGCACTTTAAAGACTAACTGCTATATTTTTATTGTTAGCTTTCGTGGATCAAGTCCATTCTCTCTTACAGATGAAGCAGTACTGCTATAACAGGAAATCTGAATACAAATCAGGGATCTTCTGTTATTACCAGTTGTAAAAAGCCACACTGATTTGTAAACATATTTTATGCTAGCCAACCTTTGTGAGCCTCTATACTTGATGTTTATAAAGTTAATTCTTTAAGATACCACTTTTTAAAAATTTCATTTTGTTTACAGTTCTTTGGGAGACCTCCTCTAATAGAGCCTAATGGGCAGTGAGAGCCACTAGACTTTACTTTCCACAAATGGAAAATTGCAATAGCAATTACTGTTATATACCAGGCCATACTGCTTAGAGCATTCTCTGGGTGGTTCAGAAGGTAATTAGCATTTTGCTCCACCAACCCCAGCAAGCTAGGTATTCATTTTACCAACTTCAGAAGGATGGACAGCTGAGTCAACCTTGAACCTACCAGGATTAAGCTCAGATTGTGAAAAGTTTTGGCTGCAGTACTGCACTTTAACCACTGTACCAAAAAATTACTTAGTACAGTAAAACCCCGCTTTACGGAATTAATTAGTTCCACTGGGTTTTCCTTATTGCAAAACGCTAATAGGAATGCATTGCATGGTTCCCCATATAAATGCATTGAAAACAAAAATTCCTTATAGCGAAGGACGGTTTTTCATAGGAATGCATTGAAAACCAATTAATCCTTTCCAAAAAATTTCCATAAAGGCATGATTTTCAGTCAATTTCTTTCCGTGTAGTGAGTTTTCCGTTGCGTAAGGTGGGGGTTATACTGTATTTTGTTCTTGTGCTAGAGGTGAGCTATTTGATGTGGGAGTACTGTATAGGGATCCTCAACAAGCTGCCTCCACCATAAACAGGACATTGGCAACATCTCTTCACATCTTTGCTTTGCAGAGTTGTTATAAGGACAACCAGACAGCACGTCTGGTGCACTTTTGAACACCATTGAAATATTGCTCAAAAGGTCTTGAGATGCAGATATCATGCTGTTGTTTTTTGCCTGCCTTGAGTAATGTTGGCTATGTGCCTGGCTTTAGAAATATTTACAAAACGAAGATAAGATTTGCAGGGCAGAACTCTTCCTGTGCTCATTGTTTGAATGGGCATTTATCAAGTCAGCAAGCCCTCTTTGGAAATGTTACAAAATCAGCGTAAGTCGCCACAGAAACACTGACCCTTGTGCCGTAATCCACCCTTAATGATGAATTTATTCAAGAAGCCTGGCTCAGCAGAATCACTGTATCCAGTGAACCACAGTTGTCTCCACCATCAACCCTTATTTAAAACTTCCCATAGACATTTTATTAAAGAAGTGCCCTCTCTTTCATTGCATTTCTGAAACGTATTCTAGAATGCTTGACATGCATCATTACATTTTATACCATAGTTAAAATTTAAACAAGCATATTTTCAGCATTTCCCCCCTTAGCAGCATGAGAAAATATAGAGATCAGTCTAAGTAAATATCAAAATATGAAAGGTATAGTTTTTCCCCTGTTGAGTGGGTAGAGCATACAATAGAAGAAGGTGACATTTTGTATATTTAGAATTTTTTTTAGTAAATCCTTCTTTAAAATTGAGAAGGAAAGAGCTTTACTACTGCGGTGATATTGTGTTATGGGTTACTTTAAAGTTTCTTCTCCGCAAGCAATGTGGTTGATGTCAAATTCTGGCCTCAGATTGCAAATAATGGCTCTCAGGGAGCAAATCCTGGCTCCCCTCCCTCCTTACTAATCACTTTTTCACATAATCCATCCAGTGATGGGATGACAAAAAATCTACTACCACGCCATGACGTCACTGACGTCATGGGCGTGGCCAATGTTATGATGTCATGACGTCATGGGCAGAGCTGACGTCATGACGTCATGACGTTGTGGGCGGGGCTAAAAATAAAAATAATAATAATAATAAAAATAACACACACACGCACACACAACCTCAACTCAACCACCCAACCATCACAAACCCGTAAATAACTTGAATAAATAAAATAAATAAATAAATAAAAATAAAAATTAAACAAAAATACAACCACCCGCCCAAAACACAAATAACTCTCCCACCCACCCCAAATACAAAACCCTCACTTACCTCCTCCTCCGAACGCGGCAGGCGCCACCGCCTACAGCCGCCGCCATAGCCGCAGACGGGCTGAAAAGGCTCCTGCCCAGCCAGTCCTTCCATGCTGTCCTTCCTCCCGACGGGCGCCCTGTCCAGCCAGCCCAGCTCGGCTAATGGGATCTCCAAGCTGCTCAAGGAGGAGGCGTCCCAGGCTGGGGTTGGAGCGCTACCGCGGTGAGCAATGCTGCCACCGCGCCCGGACAGGGCCGCCCAAGGCAGGGGGGCAGGCAGGCTGGGGAGGGGTCTTTGGAAGGCGCGCTGGCTGAGGAACTGAGGGCTGGTGTCGCCGCTCCCGCCGCCGCTCCCGCCGCCGGAGCTGCCCTGAAAAGGTGCAGCTCCGATGCCGAAAAAAAAAAAATTAAAATTCGAGCCAAAATGGCTCCAATTGACTGCGCATGGGCAGAAACTCAATCTGACGCATGCGCAATACATCAGATTGAGCTTCTGCACATGCGCAGTCAATTGGAGCCATTTTTGCTCCGATTTTTTTTAAAAAAAATTCTTTCAGTGAGGCGTCCGGAACCGGACGCCTCAAAAGTTGACTAACCTCCCGGAGAACCCTCCGGGATTGTTCCTAACGGTTCCAGGGAACCGTATGGAACCGGGGACATCCCGTCACTGAATCCATCCCCACGGTGTGGCTTCTCCATGTCATATTAGACCTTCAAGTCACTGAAGTGGTATAGATAAGTCTTTGATTCATCCTAGAACGGAATCTTCCCATTCTACTTTGATCTGGATCTCATAGAGATTGATTTAGATCAAGATGGTTGGTTTGAGATTCTGGATCTAGCCAAAGCTGAGGCATTGCCTTTGTGGAAAACACTTTGATTTGTACAAACATGTGTTGATTTTTACTTATTTCTTAAATTGTAAAACAGGGGTTTCCAAATTACTGCCCTCAGGATGGATATGGCCTGTGGCACCTAATAATCTGGCCCGTGCTGCCCACACCGCTCCCAGAAGCGGAAATTAAATGCACCCATGCATGCACAAAACTCTGCCGTGAAGAACCCGCAGCTGTCATAAATGCGTTTATGACAGTTGCAGGTGCATTTATGGCAGTGTTATGCACAACTGTGTTTTACTTCCACTTCCAGTGGGAGGAACCACGTAACCGGCCCGTGGCCTGAAAGGTTTAGCCACCCATGTTGCAAAACATAAGCAGAATTTATTTTTTTCAGAATCAAATAAATGATAGGTGGGTAACTAAACTCTGTGAAAAATGAAACCTGTCTTTTATAGTTGCAAAATATAGTGGATTTGTGAATTTTTATATCATGCATGTCTGATACTGCAAGAGGATAAGATTTGATAACTATAAATCTGTTTTGTCAGTGCAGCCAAAATTAACAAGCATATTCTTGGCAACATCATGATCTGGAGTTTGTTTTTAAAACTTCTCTCTTTTTCATACATGCTTGGTCTTTATCTAATGATAACATCATTTAATAGTGTCTTGACCTAATTATATCAACAGAACATCACAAGCTAGCATTTCAGATAAAAGTTGTGGGATGTTGTTGTTTGCGTTAAGCCTAGTGCTTTTTAGTGTTGCCAGTTAACACGTTTAACTATAAACTATACATTATGTGTTCTCTTGAAATTGATATTAGCATAATTTATCACTGTGAGTTTATTATCACTGTTCCTTGTCAATGAGTTCCAGTGATTTATTTTATGTATTCACTTACTTCAGAAGAATGCACAACTATTGTTAATTTCATTGAATCAACTTTTGGGGGAACACTTAATGGGGGAAAACCTTTGATGGCATGGGTGAAAATAAAGAGACATTCAAAAGGGTAGTGATGGTGATTTTATTGCACATTTGAATCAATCTAAGACATTAGCTTTGAAGGCAAAGAATGTGTGTCAGAGTTACTTTCCACCCACTTAAAATATCTTATCTCGAGAAGAGGTAGGTAGCCTGGCAGACTTTAGAAATGTTCTACCTACTTCAGATGTTTTGGGCTCCTGGTGGCTTACTGGTTAAGATGCTGAACTTGATGACTGGAAGGTTGGCAGGTCAGCAGTTCGAGACACAAGTGAGCTCCCATTGTCTGTTCCAGCTCCTGCCAACCTAGTACAGTCAAACCTCGCATAAAGAGCACCTCGCTTAAAGAGTAACTCGCTTAAAGAGCAGAATTTTCTCTGAATGTTTGCTTCGCTTAACAAATAAAAACAACCAAAAACTCGGTTAACAAATAAATCAGAGTTCGCAATCCCCCCCCCCCCATTGGTCATTTACCAATGGTGTTTCACTTAAAGAGCAAACTCACTTAAAGAGCAGTCCTGTGGAACGCATTATGCTCTTTAAGCGAGGTACAAATGTAGTTTGAAAGCAAGAAATTGTAAGTACATAAATGGATACCACTTTAGCAGGAGAAGTAACAGTTTTCTGTGAGCTCCATGCCTGCCTGCAGAGGAAGGCAGCACTGGCTCTTTGGCTGTAAATGAAGATGAGCACAGACCCCTAGAGTCAGATACGACTGACTTTTGAGCAAGGGCAACCTTTACCTTTGCAAATCCCTCATTACTGCCATGCAAACTGAGGCTTCTTGAAGTTATTATCTATATTTGGAGAGCATCAGTGTGTCTACTTGCATTATTTTTAATGTATAAAGAATTGGATTCATCCATTAAGTAATATTACTTCTATTAACCTGCTTCCCCCTGAACTTTGGTTTACTTTTGGAATTTTTGTGGTTGTTTACATCCTATCATGTCACCCTGAATTATAGGGATCCTAAGAACGAACAATCTCTAAAATGTCCTGTTTTCAACAGCCCTGCTCACTTCTTATAAATTCAAACCTAGGGTTTCCTTTATAGCAGGGGTCCTCAACTTTTTTTGCATCACCAGTTTCATGCTAAACAATTTTTCCATGGACTGGTAAGTGTGGGTTGAAGAATTGGATGGTAAAAGCACATAAGTGCACAGGTGGGGGGAGAGCACTGCTGTAGCTCAAAAACAAGGAGGAGGGGCCCAGCTGCCTGCCAGCCACACCATTTGACTTGGGCCGTCAGGTATCACACTCCACACAGGCTGGGTGGTGGTGGGGTGGAGCCCCGCCATAGTTAAGCAACGTGGAGGAAAGGCACTGCCACCTGCCTGTCAACTATGTCTGAAGCCCGTGCTCTTGCTCCATTCACTGGGCAGAGCCGACGGAGCATGTTGAGAGCAGAACACTGCCATTGGTATGCCCAATGCCACCCAACCCTGTGTGCCACCCACCATGGTCCAGTACCAGTTCATGACCCAGTGGTTGGGGACACTTGTTTTACAGGGTCAATCCATCTCATATTTGACCATTCCCTTTTCCTGCTGCCTTCAACCTTTCCCAGCATTGTTGTCTTTTCTGGAGATTTTTGCCTTCTTATGATGTGCCCAAAATAGAGCATACTCAATGTCATAATTTTTGCCTCCAGTTAGTTCAGGCTTGATTTGATCTAAGATCCACTTACTGTATTTGTCTTTCTAGCTGGCCAATGTATCGGCAAAGCTCTCCACCAGGTTAATAGTTAAAATTAAACTATTTTTTCCTGTCGGTTTTCTTCACTGTCCAGCTTTCACACCCATAAATAGTAATCAGAATCTTACACGTCTAGATTTAAATCCATGGAAACTAAATGTTAGGCATCACTTTAAAATAATTATAATGAAGGTCAATTATTTTCAGATATTTGTTCATAAATAATGTTCTGTAGCTGAATGTTGAACCATGTTTATTTGGGGAAATATATCTTTTCTAAAATATTCTGCTCACCCGTATTTGAAGACCATATGTTAGCTGGGAAAACTCCCACAGAGAATTGCATCTCTTATCATTGATATTAACAATTGTAGAACTGAAAATAAAGGACCTTTTGAACCTCTTCATGCAGTGTAGCATGAATTTTGTAACTGCTGAGTATACGTTTAAGTCAATTAATATTTAAAGTTGAGATAAAATAATTCTTGAGGGGAAAATTGGCTATGAAAGAGATTCTGTTGGTCAACAATATTCTATTTGGTCATTTATTGATACAGAACTGAAATACTGTAGTGCCTAGCAGCTGTTTTTGAACCATACAATGCAGAAGTATATTTACCTGTGTAGAATTGCTGGTTTGAAGCAAATACATTTTGAATATTGCTTTTCAAGTGGTTCTTCCCAAATTTTTGATGCTGAAATAAGGTAATGGGCTTGATCAGTCACTGTGCAACAAAAGCCAGCTATATTTTTGCTTCTCTATAAGACCTACATACATCCAGAATGTTTTGTGTCTTGTTCTTGTTTACGTCTGTCATAGATTGCCCATTCACTAGAGTTAGATCTTCAGCTTTCTCATTTAATTTTGACATTTATGTATCAAAGCGTGTTTAAGAAATGAAAATATTGCCCCAGTTAAGAATTGATGTGTTGCTTTCTGTTTTTCTGTTTTTGTTTTTGTTTTGTATCTGAAGTTCAGAACGTTTTTTCATCTTTCGCGGGGGTAAATTCTGTAAATTTATTTTTAGTAAGACCTCATTTTCCTTCTTAACTGTTTGACTTAATTTTTAGGTCAGCCAGTATGCCATATCATGTTTGAAGTCATGAAATTAGACCGATAGTAACAAAAAGAGCATTTTGAAAACTGCAGCTTTTGATGAGATGACACTGGAAATACTTAATGATCTCACGTACACTAGTACCTCGGATAACGATGAGACTTGGTTCCACAAGTCTCATCGTTATTTGGTTTTTAACGTTGTGCGAAGCATTGATCGCACAACGTTAAAAAAAGCCCTGTTTCCCTGGAGACTGCAGCAAGCCAGAATGTTGGGATTTGAATCCCATGTTTTCCCTTGCTACAGCCTCCAGGGAGGTGGGGGAACTTTGGAAATAGTGAGGATCGGGTCCCTCAACCTCCCTGGAGCTGGCAGGGGGGTCAGGGAGCCCAAAATGGGTAAAAAAAGTCTGTTTTGTTTTACCCATTTCAGGCTCTCTGAACCCCCCTGCCAGCTCCAGAGAGGTTGGAAGACCCGATCCACAGCTGCAGGGTGGCTGGGGAAGCCAAAGGGGGAGCCCCCCGTTAACTTTCTAGCCCCCCCTGCCTCCAGAGCTGCAGGGTGGCTGGGAAGCTGAATGGAGAACCCCGTTCAGCTTTCCAGCCACCCTGCTGCTAAGAATGACTGCATCGGATAACGCTGACAGATCGTTGTCCGATACAAAATTTCTTTAGAAATTTTGCATCGTTATCCGGTTTTAGCATTATCCAATACAGTCGTTATCCGAGGTATTACTGTATTCTATTGTTTATTTTTTAACTCTTGATTGTTGTATGGCTGGTTTTATGATGTTAGCCGCCCTGAGTAGGGATGATATTTCCCCCCAGAGGGACGGGATATAAGTGTAAATAATAAATAAATATTGAATGAATTGTTTTTTATGCTTTACCACAGAAAGTTCGCTCATCTCTACTTTGAATAAAATGGGAGCTTTCTAAGAAAGTTTTTAAAAATGTTAAATTGTTTGGGTAGCTTTGTTTGTACAATGTTCATTTTTAAGTTTTGTGCTGTATGATTTATATAAGTAGTCAGTCATGGGTCCTTTTTGAGGGCTGATAAATGGGATAGAAATATGTTCAGAAATGTAAGTAAATAAATTAGATGCCTGTGTTGCCTTGAAATCCCAACAGCCAACCCACAAGTGAATTTACTAAGACTCTTGTGGATTATTTGTCTTGATATGGTGATTTAAGGAGGAAATGAAAATTGTTATTATTTACCCCTGGGCCCTATAAGTTTTGTTCTTTATTAAATAGCATCAAATATTCTTCATGTCAAATTTGAAGCTTAGTTATCACTGAATGTTGTTTCATTCCCTCCACATGAGCTGCAGTGTGTATTTGAATGTCACACATACTGGATATGAATATGGAAGAATGGAGATAATGGTTAAGAAACAGTGGAATGAAGGATTTGGGGTGAAAGTCATTTTATATTGAAATATAAGAAAAATAATTATGGGCATGAAATTACAAATTGGTCTTAGTTTTTCTAATACTAGCTTTGGAGACACTTTTGTCTGCTCTAAAGAATTTGTTAGGATTCAACCCAGTCAGCAATAAAGAGCACTGTCTCAGAGCATAATCTTTAATTACTTCAGGCATGCAGAGGCTCTCTGGCTAGACACTGCTTTTGAATCGAGCTTTCCATATAATAGCTATTGACATCCTCTTATATTATTTTAAAATTGAAAGTTGAAATAATAACCTAACCAGAGAGTTACATGTTATACAGTCAAGTTCAGCAGATGTTTGCATTTAGGTTTACTAGCTGTTAGCATTCAATAAGAACTGTCATATACCCTATGAGCTCTCCAAGGGGAATGTGTACATTTATGATTAAATTAGCCAGTGTGGGCTCATAAATACATCTTAAAGAGCATTTATCTGGATAAGTCTGAAAATATTGATTTGCAAAGTAGGAGACATGACTTAAAGCAGTTTGAGACACATCTGCTGATGCAAAAGGGAGGTGGGGGAATGCTTCTATAAACTTCCAGGTTGAAGATTCATGTTACTTTTTAATTATAAACAGTGGTGGGATGTCAACATTTTTACTACCCCACCGTGATGTCATCACAGTGTGGGCAGAGCTAATGTCATGACATCATGATGTCATGGGCGGGGTCAAATAATAAAATAAAATAAAAATAAGCACACACACACACACACACACACACACACACACACACACACACACACACACACACACACACACTTCAACCCACCCACCCACAACACAAACCTGTAAATAAATTAAATAAATAAATATTACATTAAAATACACCCAAACACCCACCCCAAACATAAGCCTCAAAGGTGGTTTCCTCCAAAAGCTGCTACCGGTTCTCCGGGACACTGGGAAAAGTTCCTACCGGTTCTGGCAAACTGGTGAGAACCTGTTACATCCCATCACTGATTATAAACTAAAAATGAAAAGAAGAGTGTGATGCCAAGTGCTGTCATGCTTAGAAATAATTAAGAGAATGAAAAAGTTTTGCTTTGCTGTGGGTCTTGATTGCACAGTACAGTAATACCTCGGATAACATTTACCTCAGATAACGCTAAAATTGCATAACGTTAAGTAATTTGGGGAGGAGAATTGGATCAAATAACATTAAGGTCCTATGGGATGGATCAGATAGCAACCGCTAAAGCCTGTACGGTTGCAATGTATCTCTCTGGAGCTTTAACGTTATCCGATCCATCCCATAGGATTTTGACATGCATCAGATAACACTAAAAATCGGATAACACCAAGACTTGTGGAACCAAGTCTTAGCGTTATCCGAGGTATTACTGTATATATAAAGGACACCCAGTATCCTTTGGTGGTATGGTCAGGATGGCCGGGGGGGGGGAGTATAGCCATTCCTTTCAGTAGATAGACGAGAGGAAGCCATGTTATGTGACAGACCTGGGTTGTGGCAGTTGGCAGCACCCCACCTATTCCACATGAGCCCCCCAGATAATTCTCTGTGTTAGAGATAGAGATGTTTGTGCTACATTCAGCATGACGTATCCACTAAAATAGGTTGGCTTGCTTAGTTTTAGTGGAAGATACTGTCCTATTTCTACTGCTAAAGGAAGAATTCGTAGTGGCTTTAGGAATGTGCAGATGATTGGGTTGCCTCAGGTAGTAGAAATTCTTGGGATGTCCCTGGGAAAAGTCTAAAACAGTGTTTGCAAACTGTTAGTTTTTGGACTTCAGTTTACAGAAGCCTAAAGCAGTTCCCTAAAGCACTGATCAGACAATGTACTGACTTAGGCTTCTGGCAGTTGAAGTCCCCCTGTGGGGCATGGGCACCATGTTGGGAACCATTGGTCTAAAATGTGACAGATGGGATCCTAGGCTTTGTCATGACATTGGTGGCCTCATGTAACTTGTGATGACTTAGAATTCTAGATTAATGATCCCCAAACTTGGTCTCCATGGTCTCTAGTAGTAAGTCATGCTTTTTAAGCCAGGGGCCAGGTCATGGACAGACAGCTTCGGGGGCAGGACAGCCATTTTGCCCTTCCTCCACTACACTTCTTGGTGTGGTGGAGGCAGTTGGTGGCCACATGAAATGGTGCTGTGGGCCAGGTTAAGAATCCCTGTTGTGGATAAGGCGTTTTGGAGATCCTTCATTCATAGGATCACCATAAGCCAGCGGTGACTTGATGACACAGAACAACATATGAAATTGTAGGGAAAATTATAATCAACTCAAGATGTGGAGGCATAGCTAATATTAGTGAGAAGAAGGTCAGAGAGACTAAAGCTTAAAATAAACTCAGATGTCCAAGAAAGGTTAAAAATAGAAGACCGAGGGATTTAGCTCTGCTCAGGGCAAGAAGAATAGTGGGTCCACTGGATAGAAAGGATGTGAAGATGCTAATGGCCCATCAAGATTCAGCACAACTGCTAATTGAAAATATTGATTTATTTAGTGTAAACTATTTCTAAATGGGGAGATAAAGTATTTTTACATTATAAAAAATCAATTTTAGCACATAGCTAGAGCAGACTAACCTCGACACATGTACCAAATTTTGTATTTATCCAAAGCCCAGTTTCAAAGTTATATTTATTTGGACTTCCTCCATTTTTAGAGTTGCCTTATAGAATATTGGTTTGCTCTGCTGCACAATAACAGAGCTGATCTATTGTGTAGCTATAATGTTGGGAAAATAGCCAATGCAAACAAAGGTAACAAAGAAAATGCAAAACAAATGATGAGGATCTGTAAAGAAGGAATAAGTCTTGATAATTTCTTGTGGTCCGTCCTTCACCAAAACAAATTAAGATGGTCTGTATGCAACCAAGCCAATTAAATATTAACTGTGAAAGACACAGAACCCAATCCATAAAACGTGGATTTATGATTGTGGAGCACAAATGGAATTTAGCTGGCTTAAGCCCAAGTACTCTGGCTTGATGGTATGCTGATCAGGCAGCTTGTACATTCCACTTCATCCATATGTATTTGAATATCCTTAAATAATACCACTCTCATACTTACACTGGAATAGATCAGCTAAAGATTATAGGCTCACCTTGCCATCCTGTATTTAAGTTTAACTACAGCATCACTTGCTGGAACAGCACACAGCCCTGTAACTGATTCTGCTCATCTTCATGTGAAATTTATAAACCCACAGTTGTCCCAGCTCTCTTATATAAAGATAGGTAACATGTGGCTCTCTGCCTGTTTTTGGGTCCTCAAACAAGGTCCCTCTCAAATTTGCAAAAAGATAACTAGAAAAATTATTACTTCTGGAAGGCACAAAGAGCAGTATTACACTTCTATGTCAAGGGAAAGGGCCTTGTTTTAGTGTGTGGATTGTGGCTCTTTCTTCCATCCCCAAAACTTTGTAAGGAACTGAATTGCAGTGGGGCCTCTGTAGAAAGGATAAAAATTGCCCCCTAAACTGCCATCATCAGTTTTGGACTTTACAGTTTTTGGTTGGTTTGTCTAAAAGATTCTATCATAACATTAGGAGGATGGGACATGTAGCATAGGAACATTTCAGGTGACACAGGTCATGTGGTGCTTCAACTATGCATTATGTTGCTGTCCCCATATTAACTAAAGTCACATCAGAAAAGTGAACATCTAAACTATGGACCAGGGGCCGGATCCAGCCCCTGATGCAAATCCAGCCAGACAGTGATGCCCTTGTTGCTCCCGGAAGCAGAAGTAAAATGCACTTGTACGGGCACATTTTACTTCCGCTTCCGGGAGCAACAAGGGCATCACTGTCTGGCTGGATTTGCATCAGGGGCTGGATCCGGCCCCTATGCCGTAGTTTGAGAAGCCCTGAACCACATGACCAGCCCACGTCCCCAAAAGTTTTGGTACCCCTGATCTATACAGTACTTGATTCAAGCGCCCTTTATTTTTAGTTCTGGTTTACATCCAGTTGAAACCTCCGTCTCTTTGGTGTTTCAGGCATGTTTTGGTCTTTGAACCTTCACATTTTATTTCAGCAGACATGGGTGCATGACGTTTGTGAGATTATGGCAGGAAAAAAAAATGGAAATTCTAAACATCTAAAGGAAGACAAGAAACGATCTTACTTACAGAGTAGGTTGTAGTGCATATATCAGAAAACTGTTTTTTAAAATGCTTTCTAATATTTGTACATCGGTGGAATATAGAAGTTTGAAGGGAAAGAAAGCTTTTAGGTGGAAAAATAAAGAGGTGGAAAACACTTTGCATAATTGATTCAAGGACAGTATGAATTTAAACAAAACACAGTAGAACACTAGTTAATGGGAACACGACACAACCTGCCATTTTTAGATCATATTTCAGTCTTTTGCCACATTTCATTTCATATTTACATTTGTATGCCACCCAATCGACCACGCGACTCAGGGCGGCTGACAACAATAAATTACCACATCAAAGATACAATAATCATAAAACATCAAAAACATAACAGAAATAAAATTATTCAATAAAAAGTCCATAACAACAACAACAACAACAACAACAACAACAACAACAACAACAACAACAACAACAACAACAACAACAACATAGCTCGCATCACAGCCCACACCCAAACTATTGATAACCTCGGTGGCTCCTCATCTCCCCACCCGTTGGTGAGGGCTGGGTCAATGGTGGGGTGTCCTGCCTTCCGCTGGGCCATGGAGACTCTTTTCAGTCCAGCCGTTGGTGGGGGCTGGGTCAACAGCGGCGCATCCTGCCTCCCGCCATGTTAATTTCCCTCAACTGATGCTGGGAAAAGACAAAAGTGGCTTAGACCTGTCATCAGACTGCAGTGCCTCTTACTTTAATGGTGCTGAATCTCTGCAAGTTATTTCTAGGAAGAGCTGACAGCCTAAGGGCTCCTCTGTGATTGACAGCTATTGTCAGCAAAATGTCATTTGCCTGTGTCAATAAGATTGGGTGCATGTTCTTTCTCTTGAAGCACCAGCCTGAAATATGTCCCTCTCAACAACGCTTCATGAAATTATATAAAGCACATTGCTTATTAGGGAAGAGTCCTGATTAGTTTCTGTCCCTGTTGGAGTGGTAGAACAGCAAGTTATTTCCTCAAAATCAAAATTGTTTGAATTTTTACAGGCTAACCATGGTTGATTTAAATACTTTTAAAGCTTGTTAACATATGTTTTAAAATGTTGATTTAATGGTAGTCAGTCACTTCAGTGCATAGCTTTGGCCTTTTAGCAACAGGGTAAAACTTTATTGGGTTTTAACCAATGGTGGGCATCAGCAGGTTCACACCAGTTTGCCAGAAATGGTAGTAGAAATTCTGGCCCATCCAAGTTTTGAAATAAAGTAGTCCTAATTCAGGTGCAACACAGGGGGTTTCCCCTGGCCACGCCCACCATACCATGCCCACAATGTGGTAGTAACATGTTTTGGAGCCCACCACTGTTTTTAATGGTGCAGCTTAACCTTTATTAACTGTGAAAAGTGTTGTTTTTCTTGTATATTGTAAATAGTTCTGATAGGCTTTTAAAAAAATGAAGTCTAATTATAATGAACATCTAATGCAGGGGTGGGCAAAGCTTTACTTGGGGTTCTGGTAATTGAAGTCCAAGAACACCTGGGGCACCAAAGTTGGCCAGCCCCTGGTCTAATATTTTATGTAGTAAAACTGAAACATGCATTAATGTTTGAATTTAGCTTTTTAAAAATTGTACAGTAAAACCTCATATAACACTAAAACCTGGTTCCACAAGTCTTCGTGTTATATGATTTTTCGTGTTATCTGATCCTCTATGGGATCCATAGAGATACATTGTAACCACACAGGCTTTCGCGGTTGTTATCTGAAGCATCCCATAGGATCTTAATGTTATCTGATGCAATTCTTCCCCCCAGATTCCTTGATGTTATGCGATTTTCGTGTTATTCGATACTAATGTTATATGAGGTATTACTGTATATTTAACTGTATTCAGATGTTATCCACAAGGTACTAACTGCATCTTGCCTTTTCAAGCTGAAAATTTATTTAAAACAGTTGATTTGAAACCTGTATGCATGTAAGACAGGGTTTCGCAACGTTTTCCCACCATGGGCTAGACCATGCTCTCTCAGACAGCTGAGCGGGCCGGACATGTGATTCTCCCACTGTATTTGCTGCCATAAAATGCATCTACGTCTGTTGTAAACGCACTTACGACAGCTGCGGGTGCATTTATGGTGCATTTTTGGCTGGTTTTGCTGCTTCCTCCACTTATGGTGGCAGTGGCAGCAAGGGCAGTGCATTTGGGTGTTTTCACTGATTTTGCTGCTTTCGGCGGGGGTGAGGGCTGCGGCCCACATGAAATGATGCCCTGGACCAGGTCCAGCCCACGGGCTGTAGGTTGCAAACCCCTGATATGAGACATGTATCCCAGTGTGTCTGGGGTTATCTAAATTGCTTAATTCAAAACTGTGCATTACAGTCTAGTCTAGTACTCAAATGGCAGTTTTAAACTTATAATATCATATCTTGTACATTGGAAGGATTTGCAGATGTTTAACTTGGTCTAGGTTAATCACTTCTGGTTTAAAAAATACTCCAATCAGAAGAGCTATTCTGTCAAAGGCATGTCTTGACTCGGTCACCCAATATTTTATGAAGGGGAGGAGGCACCATGATAAGGTCTGGGTTGGATTTACAGAATCCGAATCCTGAGGAAAGGGTTTTTGCTATACTGTACCTCATTTAACTCACAAAACCATTACACTTGCCTTGAATTCAAAGGGAATATTAAGTCAGACCAGAGATGATTAACTCAAAGGCTGCATTGACTTTGATTACTATAATGACAAATTGGATTGTTCCTCAAACTGTGAAAAGGTAACAAAGTAATAGGATCTGAAATTTGAGAGTGACCAAAGCCAGAGAAATCATGTCATCAGAATTCATAGAAACTAAGAGTTTGAACACATTATACACGCACAAGTTTGTGGTCTTGATATATAGCAGTTAGACCAAAGTCTGAACTAAGATGATGATCTAGAACAGAGGTTCTCAACATTTCCACGCCACAGGCCAGACCATGCCTACTCAGACATCTGAGCGGGCCAGACACGTGGGTTTCCTCCTGCCGTAAACACAGCCATAAACCATGGCAGGCGCATTTGCCGCTTCCAGGGATTGTCGCCGTGGGCTGGATGGTTTGCTGCTGGGGATGGCCTGTGGGCCATAGGTTGTGAATCCCTGGTCTAGATTCTAGAGCCGTGGTTTGCCCCACAAGGGGGACAATTTGATTTTTACGGGGGGCAATTCTAGAATGCATTATTAAGAGTGAATTGCATTCTAGGCTTCCTCCATGTGAATAGGCGTTCCCTTTTTGAATAATAAAAGTAATTATATGTCACAGGCAGGGGGGGATCAGGATTTTAGAGATGCTTAGGTGGGGCATGGCCAAAAAAAGGTTGGGAACCACTATTCTAGAGGAATAATGGTACTCAGCTACTGCACAAAGAAGACTAGTGTAGCTAATGTCAGTACAGGGATGTGAACAAGAGACTGTTTTGAAAGTATATATTTAGGTATGTGCATGTTGAAAATTTCCACATCCTTTTGTTTCAACCTCTCTTTTTCAGGCCTGTCATGTGCTAGTCCTTTTATTTTGCACAGAAAGGAAATTTCTTGTGGATTTTTCATTGTTGTTTTCCCATTCATGTTTTTGGATCTGTAGAATGCCCAAATAACCCTGAAACACACTACAAAAAAACAGAGGAAAGGCAATATATACTTTCTCATGTTGTCAATCTTGAGGGAGTCAGTCTACTGCAAAAGCAGGCAACAGTAGATGAGAAAGAAAAAAAAACATTAAAGTCCTGCCTTTCACAGAATAAAAATACAATAAATTAATCAAATAACAGTATTAAATCTAAGGATATATATTGGTGCAGACAGGCTACCTCAGTGGCGTAGCGTGGGGGGGGCGGGGGGGGCGGATGCCCCGGGCAGCGGCTTTCAGGGGGCGGCAAAATGTCCTCACCACTTTGGCCTCCTCCCTCTGCCTGGGCTTAGGAAGGAAGCAGGACTTCCCAGGCGGAGGGCGGCCCTTTTGCTGGCGAGCGCTGCTCGCCTCCGTCCGCCTGGCTGGCCGTCGGGGGCTTTCCGCCGCCTGCCCCTGGCTCCGCCTCCGTTGCGAGTTCGATCCTGGTGGGATACCAGATTGCCTAATAGCCATTCATCCTTCCGAGGGCGGTTAAATGAGTACCCAAGCCAATGGGACGGAGGTGAGCAGCGCTCGCCAGCAAAAGGGTCGCCCTCCGCCTGGGAAGTCCTGCACGCGCGCGCGCGCGCGCGCGCGCGCGCGCTGCCCACCTCCTCCCCCCCAGCCACCCAGCCAGCTTGCTGTCAGACGGGACGCTCGTCGGGGGTGTGTGGCGCCGTAGCGGGGAGCCCCTGGCTGCTGGCTGGGTGGCTGGGCGGGAGGGAGGAGGTGGGCAGAGCGCGTGCAGGACTTCCCAGGTGGAGGGCGACCCTTTTTCTGGCGACCGAGGCCGGTTAAATGAGTACCCAAGCCAATGGGATGGAGGTGAGCAGCGCTCGCCAGCAAAAAGGTCGCCCTCCACCTGGGAAGTCCTGCACGCGCGCTGCCCACCTCCTCCCTCCCGCCCAGCCACCCAGCCAGCAGCCAGGGGCTCCCCGCTACGGCGCCACCCACCCCCGACGAGCGCCCCGTCT
Source organism: Furcifer pardalis (assembly GCA_030440675.1). NCBI lineage: Eukaryota > Metazoa > Chordata > Lepidosauria > Squamata > Chamaeleonidae > Furcifer > Furcifer pardalis. The sequence continues at coordinate 230,404,202 of CP126890.1, forward strand.
GACGGCAAGCTGGCTGGGTGGCTGGGGGGGAGGAGGTGGGCAGCGCGCGTGCGCGCGTGCAGGACTTCCGAGGCGGAGGCGGCGACCCTTTTGCTGGCGAGCGCTGCTCGCCTCCGTCCCATTGGCTTGGGTACTCATTTAACCGCCCTCGGAAGGATGAATGGCTATTAGGCAATCTGGTATCCCACCAGGATCGAACTCGCAACGGAGGCAGAGCCAGGGGCAGGCGGCACGTCAGCAGGGGGGCCGCCTTCTGCCTGGGTCCGGGGGGGGGGGAAGCAGCGGCGAGCGGGGGGGGAGCGAATTTGTTCTTCGCCCCCGGCGGCTGAACTCTGCGCGACGCCACTGGGCTACCTGTAGCAGTAGCAGATACAATCCAAAGAAAAGTGGGGTGAGGAATCGCCAAAAAAATTAAGGGACAAAGAAAAGATACAAGATAGAGGCATAGCAAGAAGGCAAATTGCAATCCAAGATGAAAGACACACACATAGTAACCCGACAAGGGAGAACAAAGCAAGAGCACTCCTCAATATTTCAAGGCCTTTCTACAGATTTTTTTTTTTAAAAAATCCACTCCTGCTGGATATTTTAATTGGCTGCTGAAAAGCAGCCCTCATTGGTCACTACATCATATCTCTTTGATAGCCTTCTATTGGATAAAAATTTTATCAGGTGACTTGAGAGACAAAGGGTGAAAGAAAGGTTAAAAGAAAGAAGGGACATTAATAGGAATCATTCATGCTTTGGAAACTCTTTCAATAATCAACAAAGAAACACTTAAAAAGAGAGCCTCTTTTTTGTTTTCTTTCACATGAACCAGTCCTTGTACTCATGAAGGTGGATAATGTCTTGATCTTGTAACATCATCATGCACAGAGCTAAGCAAAACTAATATTGAGCAACATTGGGTAAACCATCTGCTTCATAGGTTATTAAAGATCTGTCTGTGAAGGAGGAAGAGAGAACTGACGCATTGTTTGTGCTGAGCTTATGCTGGATGAGAAATATGTTGTTCACATTGTCAGTTGGAAATGGCAGCTACTATTTCAGACTGAAAATCCGTTTTCACTTTACAATTGTGTGCCTCAAGCTCTCTAATTTTTCTGCAAATCTGAAGAGCAGCTCTCTAGTTTTAACAGTTTTTAAACTTTTGCTGTGTTGAGATTATTAGCTTCTGGAGGAGAAGACAAAATATTCTTGGAAATAAGCAAATGCTCTTTTTTGATGGATTATTCGGCAGCGATTATTCTTGATGTTATATATGTTTGAACATTTTTATTTTTATTTTATTTTTTTGGCTTTTTATTTCTGATACACTACTCATTTTCCCAGCTGCAGATGCCAGCACAGTTTTCACCCACTGGCCAATATGGGGAATGTGTGGCTTCTGTAGCTGCTGGTAATATCTGTCAGTCACTCAGCCAAGTGATAGGGAGTATTCATGGAGAGGTTTGGCATCATCATGTTTGTTCCCTGGATACCAGGGAAATGCCACCTGCTACCCATTGGCTTCAGCTTCTCCATTTGATCTTCAATGTGCAGCAGTGAGTTCAAGAAGTTCCACTTAATGCCAGATTAATCATGCAGTATCAGTGCTGCCTTTAGCACTATTGGATTGCTTTTCTCCCAAGAAGGCATGTTGCTGCAGAGCAGTGATGTCCTATTTCATTGTAACTTTATGTAATCTTCAGTGCCAATGTTTGTTCTTGCATATAAAATATGTGATTTCATAGGTTTTACAAATTTAGTTCCTTTTGATTGGCATTTTTGAAGTGGTAGCCGTGTTAGTCTGTGCAAGCATATCAGAGAGTAAACAAAACAACAACAAAAAGACAAAAAACATTGTGGCACCTTGAAGACTAACTCCTGTATTTAAATGTGAGCTTTCGTGGATCAAGTCCACTCTGTCACACAAAGCTCAGGTCTTGAACTGTTGTCCTGCCAACCTTCTGGTCATCAAGCTGAGCGTAAAAGTTAGTTCCATTGAGTTCAATGAGATTCCCTGGTAAGTGTTTGCAGAACTGCTGTCCAAGGGACACAATTCACAATTCATGAACATTGCCCTGAATGAGAAAAGCTTCAGGTCAGAGGCAGAGGTTACAGATAGCCAGTAACTGGAAAAGGTAAACAGATTGTCATAGCATGAACATCTTTCACGTTCAAGGGTATGCAAGTTAGGTCACTTCATTTGATGATTGGTCTTCAAGACTTAAGCACTTTTAAGTCTAAGTTTCCAAAATTGCAAAAGCTGCCAGAATCAACTCTAGAGCAGGAGTTCTCAACCTTTTAAAGCCAGGGGCCAGGTCACACTCCCGCAGACAGCTTCGGGGACTGGATGACAATTTTGCTCTTCCTCCACCACATGGCACGTCCTGGTGTGGTGGAGGCGGTGGGGGGCCCACATGAAATGGTGCCGTGGGCCACAGGTTGAGAATCTGTGCTCTAGAGCATATGTCTCTGACATACGTTTCTGGCTTTAAAAGCTTGAGAACTCCTGTTTTAGAGGATCTCTTTCAGTAATGAACAAAAGAACACATAAAAGAAGAAGAGAGCCTATTTCGTGTAATCTTTCATATAAACACAAAAGGTCATTCCTGTATAAATGAAGGTGGATAATGCCTTGATCTGGTACCTGCCTAAATCGTCACTCTTGCTTTATATACAGCCTATCCCCTTTTTAAAAAGTCAATAAATTCTTCAGACTATAAACTAACAAGCTGTAGTGGCTACAGTTAAAACAGTAATCTTTCATTCTGAGTTTGTAGCCACTTTAGGATGAGAGTTCACATTTCCAGAAGTAGCGCCCTCAGTCTTACATTATAAAAGGGCATATATTTGGCCTCTGGTGTAAGTAAGCTCAAATCCTTTAATCATACAAGTCACAACAATCAAGAACACATTAAATGTATGTCACTCAGGATTGATTCTTTTGAGTCAGTGTGTTAGAGATGTTGTCTCCAAGCCAATAAAAATAAGGAGGCATCTCCAACTTTTATTGACAAGCTTACTTTGCTTGACAGAGAAACATAACGGCTGTTCAGGGACTATCGCTGCTTCTTCTTACATGCGCCCATCTCCAGGGATGTACTTGGCTGTCATCATCTGGAGAAATTACAGTGTGGTTAACTGTGTGTAGTAGCAATGTTCCTTCTAAGCACGTCTCTGAAAAAAAGCACCCACTGTTATCGAGATATAATTAGCCTTAAGAATTAAACTTAATACCATGCATTTGAATGACATACCATTCATATATTATCATGAATGCATCCAAGACCAGTGACATATAAGAACCCATACTAACACAGGGAAGGTAAGTAATACAGTGAAACCTCAAGATACGAATGGCACTACTTATGAAAAACTCGTGATACAAATGGAAATCTTGGGGGGGGGGGATCAGGTTCAAGATACAAAATTTTGATGTATTTTTTTTCAAGATACGGTTTTTTTTGGGGGGGATGTCTTCTGACGCTTCCCACAGTGGCAAGAGGGTGTTTGGAGCATTTCTGCTCCATTTTTGGAATTTTTCATTGTGTTGAGGCACCGCAAGAAGCTTCCCCTGCAACCAGGAAGTGTTGGAAATTCCCCCATCCCCTAAATAGCTGATCGGAATGCTTTTCCTGCAATCACCAGTGATGACCACTAGATGGTGCTGTCAGAAGTGTGCTGAATATGCATTGAAAACCAGGGATGGTGGTGTTGGAACTCAAGTTTTAGAGCCAGTCTTGGTTTTGTGGGTAGTAAAACCAGAGAAGCAGCACTGAGGTTGGGAAGACAGAGGGAAAGATGCTCCATAGAATGTCTTGTGAGTCCAAAGATAGTTTATTCTTAGGTTTGGTGTTGTTGAGAACATTGTATGTGGAATAAGATGGAGATTTCTGGTTAGTCTGTACTTTACATCTATTTTACCGAGATTCAGTCTCAGCTCATTAACTCTCATTTATTTCATCACATTATCCTGGCACCAGATCAGGGGGCAGATGACCACACCACAGTTTGATGTGCCACAGATCTAAAACTTATTTCTGCCTGCTTGTTAATGACACTCTACCTGAATTTTCTATAGACTTTCCCCAAAGACTTTATATAGATCAGGGGTTCTCAACCTTTTCAAGCCGGGGGCTGGGTCACACCCTATCAGTCAGCTTCGAAAGCCAGGTGGTCATTATGTCCCAACAGCTTTAAAGGGATGGCCATTTTATTTCTCAAATGCCCTTAGAGGGGTGGGGACCAAATGAAATGGCACCATGGGCTGGATTTGGCCCATGGGCCTTAGGTTGGGAACCCCTGATATAGATATTTTAAAAAATTGCAGTCAAGATTATGTCTGGTAGCACTACACCAATGGGCAGAGATACTGCCCCCCTACTATACTGTACATATGCCTCAATTGACACAGGGAGACTTTGTCCTGAGTAAGCATGTATATAATTGCACAGCTAGAAATTCATTTTTGTTGAGGTTGATATTCTGTAAAATCAATTAACGTTACAGTCCCTAAAGCTATTCATGAGAAATAGTGTAAGTGTATTTCAGTACAGGGAACTGATGTCACAAAGACATATCTGTAAAGACAAAACTGAAAATTGGATGCAGAGCCCTTTATTCTTTTTATTTCTTCCCAATTACTTCAGAATGTTTCCACGTCTTAGGCTACAAGCGAATATAATACAGTTAAAAGACTATAATCGAGCACTTGCATTTCATGTAGCCATTTCCTAAAGATTAAAAGGGCATAGTTAGAAATATGCTAGCTTAGTTGACTATGCTGGGTGCATAAGGCCTCTCCTCATTCACATTGTGATGCCTGAAAACTTGATTACCTGTTGTCAACAAAAGTCATTTTAATTTAATTTTTGAAACTAGAATTTAAATCTTAGGTGCGTACTTCCTTTATAATTATATGTACTCATTTGAGCAACATATGGTGAAAATGTATGAAGCTTATCAGAGTTAAAGAATAAGAACAAGAAAATAAGGCTTTTATGGTGATTGCACCTGTATGGGGGCTTTAGAAGCTTATGATCTGAATCATTTATAGATGCACACTCAACACAGTTCGCACATAACTAGTACTGTGTGCTTTTATGCTGACTAAATGATAGGCAAAGCAGTTCTCAACAAACGTCTCCCAGTAGGCTGTCATCACAGAAGCCTTGCAATGTTGCTTTTTAACCTTCACATTGGCAGCTATCCAGAAATTATTACATAGATACAGGGTGCTTTGCACCAGCTTTCTGCCCTTTGGGCCATGGGGGAACAAATGCATTTTTAAGGTTGTCTTTTCCTATACTTCTTCTGTTGTATTTGATGAGAACATCTTTCAGTCTCTCTTTTTTTTTTTGCTCCATGCAAGGCAACACAATAATATCCATTTTAAAAAAGAGGGTAGATCATATGATTTTAATTCCTTCAACAGAGCAAGAGTTTAGCTAACAGAGGATAAACTCTGCTTGATAATATTCAGCTTGAATGCTATTCATTGTAATTTATTTAATTGGTTTAAAAGCCCGGGCTTAAATTGTAGTGTAAGCAATTCAAATAGTGCTGCAGTGACTTCTGTACTTAGAAACCGTTTTATTTATTAATATATTTTAATGAATATTTTCAGTTAATGTTCATTAAAGCATTGTATCACTGGAGGGAATAAAACGTCTAAAGTGATTGAGTTGAAATGATACAAGGAGTCAAGCTTGGATCTTGTTTATGTATTTAAGCTATGCTTGTCAAATGTGACTAGAAAGAAAGTATGTTCTTTAGGAAGTAGAAGTGTCCCATAAACAGGCTTCAGAAAGATGTTAGATTTTGTTCCTGCTCTGACATTCTGTTGATTCCATGACCTTGGGCAAAAAAGTGGTAGATTTTCAAAGACCATATGGCTCCCAATTCTCTTTGCAATTCATAGATAACTTACCCTGCATCTCATCTTTAAGAATTTCCCCTTCAACATTTGGTCGATATTTCCTCAGTCAATAAGAAATCAGTGGAGGCAACTGATTTATCAAGTGGAAAGATTTCTACTACAGATTTTTTTGATGTCTCATTATTTTATTTATTTATTAACACTGTATATGAATTACCCTGTAGCTGAATCTCTCATGGCAATATAAAGAAGAACAAGAACAAAAAAGAATGAACATGAAACAGTAGGAGAGAAAAAGGAAAACATCAAGGAAGATTAAAATCAGCAGCAAGAATACAGTAATTTACAAAAGCAGAGAACAAATATCAAAGACATCATTTCAAAAGATCTAAAAAATACATAGGTAGACGGACTATACTAAAACATAACTGATGGTAAAAGAGACAGTTTTAAAACATAAGAGAAGAAAGAGTTTTCCACCTGGTACCCCAGAGTACAAAAAGTTGATGTCAGGCAGACTACTGAATACAGTCCACATTTCATTTCATTTTTCGACTTGTATGCCGCCTCACACACCAAGCAACTCTGGGTGGCTAACAAAGATACAAACTATACAGTAACAAAACAATATATCTCAATGACAAGATATCACATCACAAAAACATTTCAAAACATCCCCAATCATAGTTACAAAATATCAAGTCATCATAAAAACACTTCAAAAATACATCTTAAACAATACGCAAGAAGAAAAAAAACCCTCACAAACTCCACCTCACCCACCATGTCCATTTCCCTCCAGGCGAAGCAGGCAGAAGGGGGGTCCGGTGATGCCGTTGATTTTGAGGCCAGCCAGGCTGTGCTGGTCCTCGTTGCCTTCCCAGCTGGACTGGCCCGGGGAGCACCCGGTAACGATGGCAGCAGCGGCGGGGCTGATTTTAAGGACAGCCGGGTCCGCACAGCTGATCCTCATTGCCTCCCTGGTCGGACTGGCCTGGGGAGCACCCGGTAGCGATGGCAGTGACGGCAGGGCTGCTGAAGGACCACCACTGAAAAAGCTGCTTGACTGCATTTCTCCCCTCCCCTTTTTCTAAACAAGTGACAAAAATCTCTCATATATCCTGATTGTATGTCTGTTCCTTGGAAAGTGGACTATCTATAGAGTGTGCCTATTGAGAACATAACAGGGTGCCTCATCAAGTCCCAAAATTGACAAGAACAAAGAATTTAGAAAGTATAGTAAAACCCCAGGTTACGACGGAGGTCTGTTCCAACAGCCTCCGTTGTAACCTGAAAAAAATTGTAAACAGAAACATCCATAGGGATGCATTGCATTTTTTTTAAAAAGGTCCCTAATTGATAGTTGTAAACCAGAAAAAAAATACATTAAAAATTTGTAAACCGTGATGGCATTTCCAAAGGATTTGCCATTGTAAACTGCAGCAAACTTAAACTGAGGCAGTTGTAACCCTGGGTTTTACTGTATTCTTTACATCTCTATTGTATATGTAAGTGTTTAATCATGATTTTAAGGTGTGATATTCAACAAAATATAGTCTGTATCTTTTGTTGTTGTTCAGTCGCATAGTTGAGTCTGACCCTTTGCGACCCCATGGACTACCGCATGCCAGATTCCTTTGTCATCTGACATCCTCTGCAGTCCGCCCAGATCTACACTGACCATGTCAATGATGCCATCTAGCCATCTTATTGGCTGCCATCCCCTTCTCCTTTTGCCCTCAATATTTCCTATGATCAGAGCCTTCTCCAGTGAGTCCTCTCTCTTCTCATTTGGTGCCCATAGCATTTTAGCTTCATCTTCAATATTTGTCCTTCCGAGGAGCATTCAGGGTTGATTTCCTTCAGATTCAACTTATTTGTTCTCCTTGCTCTCCCGGGCACTCTCAAAATTCTCCTCCAGCACTCCAACTCAAAGGCATCTATTCGCCTGCGCTCAGCCTTCCTTACGGTCCAGCTCTCACAACCATACATTACTACTTGGGATACCATTGCTTTGACTATGCAGACTTTTGTTGGTAGGGTGATAACTCAATTTTTTTATTATCTTCCCTAGGTTTCTCATAGTTTGCCTCCCAATAATTAATCGTCTTTTTATTTCATTGTTGCAGTCACGATCTGCAGTGATCTTGGATCTTAAGAAGGTAAAGTCTGTCACTGCTTCCATTTCTTCCCCTTCTTTTTGCCAGGGCATGATAGGGCCGGTTGCCATTATCTTGGGGTTTTTTTTAATGCCAAGTCTGTTTTTTGATGATTAGTCTGTATCATACCATGAGCCAAAAGCAAGTACACCAACTGCTACAAAGCCAGCCACTGTTCTTTGTGTTTTTGTACTTTGCTACCTTTTTCTAGCTTTGAGCATAACATGTTCATTAGAGATCTTCACTGACTATATTTTAATAGCTTATCCAGTGAGAAACATATTACATCCCAGTTGTTTCTAACTGGCCAGTCTTATTTTTTCCAACATGAAAGTTTAATGGGCTTGAATGTTGTTCAATTGCCGCTCATCTTTTTTCTCAGAAGCCTCCTCCCTTCTTCCCTGTGACTTAGAGGGTGGCCTTGTGTAGCAGCATCTTGCCCATTTTCCAGGCAGTGATGGACAGTTCCCGGATCACACAGGTTCGCACGGGGGGGGGGGGAGAGTAGAAATTCCCCATGGTCATGCTCATTTCCCTCCCTGCACTTTCTCCCTGCACCTCTTCTTGGGTCTCTCTTCCAGGGGCCTCCTCCTGCACACCAACAAATGGGGCAAGGTTTGGGTCTGGGAGGGGTCCCCCAACTACTTCCCCTCCCAACTCCAACCCCACCCCAAGAAAAAACCTCTCTCGGGGTGGAAATTCCTCTTCTCTCCAGGCTCTGCTCTCCTTCCCCTTTCCTCCTTCTGGGGTGAAGGAAAAGGGATGGACCAAAAGAGAGGCTTTTCAGAAAGGGACCATTTCCTTTCCTCCCCAGCCTCTGCTTCCCCTTCAGTTTCCTCCTTTACTCTCTTGAGGGAACATTTCCCTCAGAAGGTATTTTGGTAACTCAGCCCTCCAATGCTTCTAAGAGCAAAACTTTTAACATGTTGGTTTTTTCCTGCTTCTGGAGTTCGATTCTCAGGTACTACACGACAGAGTGAGCTCCCGTCCCTATCCCAACTCCTACCATGTAGCAGTTTGAAAGCAAGAAATTGCAAGTACTGTAGATAAATAGGGACCACTTTGGTGGGAAAGGTTGCCCTTGCTCAAAAGCCAGTCATATCTGACTCTAGGGTGCAGTGCTCATCCCCATTTACAGCCAAAGAGCCAGTGCTGTCTGTATTTGTAGACACTTTCATTGTTATGTGGCAGGCATGATTAGATTGCCCACCCATTCACGTAGCCACACCCACAAAGTAGGCCATGCCCACAGTGTGGTAGTAAAAAATGTTTGGAGCCCACTACTGGTTCCAGGGCTAGATAGACAATTAGGTGATCTTCAGCAGCAACTGCCACCTTGTGCTGGCTAATCTTTCTCACACTAGTTCAGGCATAAGAAACTACAGAATGAACTCCACAAAGGTGGCTTCATTTTCTCAGTTTCACATTTGGCCTAGACACAAAAGCAGCAGCAGCAGCATAATGAAATATCAACAAATTACTGTTTAAACTGTTATTTTACTGCTATTGATAGGAAAAGGTTCTTGTTGAATATTCTCCTTCAATGACTTGGATGGACTTATGGTGACACTTCTTAGGGTTTTCTGAGTACAGAATATTCAGAAGTGGTTTACCATTCATTTCTCCTGGGGGGCAATCTGAGATTGCAGGTTGCTCAAGGATATACAACCTAGCTCTTCTCCTAGGAAGCACAGTTAGGAATTGAACTCCTGTGCAGCCAGATATCAAACTCACTGAAAAACCCTGCCTAGATGTCAACTAGTCTTCCATTGCGGTAGCTAAATTAAGGTATTTCATGAAATTGGTGCTTTAAAGATTCCAGCAGTTAATCATGTGAGTGATTCTTTTTACTTGCTTTTCTTTCATGCTTTGGGATTCTTGTCCACCAGCCAGACATAATCCACTGTATAAAGATGTCAGCCAGATTCCATTAATTTATTTATTAGAGTCTCTTGAAGCCAAATGCTCCAAATTCTCTTTGCACTTGTGGGAAGAACAATTTGGCTCATGAATAACTAGACTGTCAGACTTGGAGGTTTATAGCTGATCTCCATCTAAAAAAAAAATGCTGCAAGCTACCCAAACTGTTGTGAAGCTTTTACAGATCATGAATACCTTTGTCATTTTGAGTTATTGAAGACTGGCCAAGACTCACCTTTCAATATAGCAAGTTTCAGTGTTGCTATCAGGTGCTCTGTGTCTGGACCGTGGCCAAAATAAACTTAAGCAGTTGAATGGGCCAAGCTATTATGATAATGATGGACCAATTATCAAAATGGCCCTGTGAGAGAACAAGACAAGGAGTGGGTGGTCTGACTGGTACAAAGGAAAAGAGATGTCCCTTTCTTATAGGACCTGTTCCTTTTTTGATACAGAGTTGTCTCCTCTATTTTCCCTTGTCCTTTAAATTGTATGCAAATACTTCTGATGTCTTTTTTAAAAAGGGAAAACTTTCTTCACTATGAAAAAGGATTCATTATGAAAAAGTGGTTGCAAAAGCCTGTATGTGTTAGTAGACCACTACCTGCTTGGAGGATATGGTGAACAGAAGAACATGTGAAATATCGTTGGTGCTTTAATTTTCATCTCTACTCCTCCTGTATACACATGTTCATAGGAGTGTGTACTATATGGACAGTCTGGCATACCTTGTGTATTCAGCCTCTTCTCCCTTTCCATATGCTGATATAAGTATATGTGTATTAATCTGTTGAAAGTTTTAGCCCATATAAGGGAAATTAAACATGTAAAATGTTCAGTATTATGTCTGTAGTTGGGGATGGGGAAGAGCACATATCTTCCCACTCACCCCTTCTGTATCCGTGGGTTTGATAACCATAAGTCCAAAATATTCTGTAAAAAATACCTGAAATACATAACATATATGTACACTAAAACTCCGACTTACATATGTCCTGAGTTACATAAAATTTGACTTACATAATGATTTTGTGCTAAAACCATGTCCCAATTTACATAAATGTTCTGATTTACATAATTTCACATAACACGATTTCCTATGGGTTTGCTTTCAGTTACATAAAAAATTCATTTTTCCTATGTGTTTGCTTCGAGTGATGTAAAAATTCATTTTTCCTATGGATTTGCTTTGAGTTACATAAAAATCAATTTCAGCAAAAGCCTACAGAATGGACTCTTTACGTAAGTAGGGGTTTTACTGTATTTCCAAATTGAAATACCAGAGATGCCCACTAGAGGCCACTATGTACAATGTAATGTTGAGAAGGAATTGATAGTTTCCAGGAGAATCATTTTCTGAGTGAACCTGAAAGATTGGTGGAGGCATTTATAGCTTGTATGACTCAGGTATGTTGACCATAATACAAGGTTTGCTGCTTTCCATGGTTTCAGGTATTTGTGTGATATCTTGGAACATCCTCCCTGGGGATGTTGAAAGGGGTTGGTAACCTGTACATAAGTTAAAATCTAAATCTGATAGATTGCCGTGGGCTTCTATCTTCCTTTGTGCAGAATACAGGAAGCCAGATATAGGCTGAATATCAATACAGTATAAGCTTCTTAATTGTTAAAGCAGTATGGCAATGGAACCAATTATTTGAAGAGGTGGTGAGCGGTCCAGCACTGGAGACATTCAAGAGAAAGTTAAACAGCCATATGTTAAATCTATTTTGATTTGGATTCCTGCCTCTTCCAACTAAGTTATTCTATGACAGTGATGGCGAACCTTGGGGAACCGTACGGGCACATTTTACTTCTGCTTCCGGGAGCGATGAGGGCAGCACGGGCCGGATGAATCGCAGTAAACCCATTCGTGTGAATTCACAGGGTGCTTGGGCTTCTGGGAATTGAAGTCCAAGAATATCTGGAGTGCCAAGGTTCGCCATCACGATTCTATGAGGCACAGGACTTGGAAACAGCAATCGGTCTATGATGCTGATAGAAATGCAGACCATAATTTGTCTGTTGTGCATCCGAAAGTTCAAATCAGAATATGTTCTTAACTCTGCTAGTACATGGTTTCAGCTCAGCCAGGCCTGAACCCAGCCTTTTATGTTTATAATCTTGTTTTTATATAATTAGTAAAATAATTTTCCTGTATTTTAATTTTCCTGTTTGTATTTTATGTTGCATTATTATTTGAATATTTTAATTAATAAGTGCAGGTAATAACTGCAAATCAATCAATCAATATAAGTCCTTGTCATTCATAAACTGTCAGCTTGGAGCTAAGTAATAAAAAAGGACCAGCCTGTCTGATGCTCTGTTTGGTGCTGGTGTTCATAGATGCTTATAATTTTTTTAAAAGTAGCAACTAGAAAAACAACCGATTTTTTAAATATTTATAGTCATTTGCCAGAAATATGTTGTTTCCTTTCCAGTAAAGTGCTTGGGAAATTTTGCTTGCAATTGATTATGGTGATGATAGAGAGCACCTTAATATGAGCATTCAGCATCTTTTCATTTGTAAGGAGAATTCAAAAGTTAATTGGATGGGAAACAATATGGCTTTTAATGTCACAGTTTTTTCTAAGTAGCACATGCTCCCTCCCAAAGATAAAGAGACATCAGTCTCCTACAGTTATATAATATCATAACATACAAGTAAAACTAATCAGATATGCCACATGCCCTCATTTTGTAAGTGCAATAACTCATGTGGCTCTTAGCAAAGCTTTGCTTACTGGTGCATCAGTAATTAGAAACTGTCACAGTCTATATATGAAATAACACTTTCTTCTTCTACTGTTTTGTTCCTTATTAATAAAATGTGTATACAGTAATACCTCAGATAACGTTTACCTCGGATAACGCTAAAATCGCATAACGTTAAGTAATCTGGGGAGGAGAATTGGATCGAATAACGTTAAGGTCCTATGGGATGTATCAGATAACAACCGCTAAAGCCTGTGCGATTACAATATATCTCTATGGAGCTTTAACGTTATCCAATACATCCCATAGGATTTTAACATGCATTGGATAACACTAAAAATCGGATAACACCAAGACTTGTGGAACCAAGTCTTAGCGTTATCCGAGGTATTACTGTACTCATATTTTATCTGTACCGGAGTACAACTATACATATCCACATATTATGGTACTGCTAGACTATTTTTATTTTGTGTGTGATTTTTAGAGTTGTAATTAACAAAAGCTTTCAGTTTTTAAGCATACCAGCTAAATAGGACAGTCTTCCTACTTTTCTATGTGTATACTTGTCAGTCTGTATGTATTTAGCATAATATTTTGAAGTGTAATTAAATTAGATTAAATGTAAAGTTATTACGAACAAATATATATAAAATGCTATAACTGGTTTAAGCAGCATTTGCAAGATATTAGTCTAGTACTGTATACTGATGTATTGAGCAAGCTTCAGTTATTTGTAGATATGGTAGAGGTATCTATGCTCCTGTCAGTCAAATAGATCCCAGTCTGTTGAATAATAGTTTGAAAGGGACAACAGAATAAAAGAGTGACTCAGCAGGCAGCTAAGGACACTTTTACCTGTATGTCAGTTTTCAGCTGTGGTGGGTGAAGGACCAAGAAAAGTACATTCTCCTCTACAATTCTCCTGCACATCATGCTGCCCTTTGCAACAAGACTGTTGCAGTTCTGGTCAATAGATTCTGGTCTCCCATTAAGCTTCTGTTTTGATTCTCAGTGAAGGAAATTCATAAATGTCTGGTTCAATGACAAAGTACTGTTTCCTGCTACAGGAAGGAGCCATACCAAGTCCAGGGTTCATATGCTCCTCATTTCCCCTTCCTCCCAGAAGAAAGGAATCACGAGCTCTTTCTTCTATTTGAAAAGTAATCACTCTTCCATGTGATTTCCAAATACTGTACAGGGAAATATAATTAAGCCATGGGCAGGCTAGAATAACCAGGACAAAAGCCTAGCTTTAAGATACACCTTGCCCTTAAACTTTACTGTGAACAAACCACAGTTTCATGCGTCTGGATAATGTGGGCAAGTAGGATAAGTTTTAATTTGTACTGGAACTTTCAGTACCTTTCTCACAGGCATGAAATTAGAAAAGGGAGGTGAGTGCATAAGTCGAAAGCTAACTGTAACTCATTCATGTGGTAGAAAAATGTGCTCTCCTATTACATCTAGATAGGGTCACCATGGGTCATTGCCACTGAAGACCATTAATGTGCGAACCTACTAATTCTGTGCAATTTAGGGAATATGGTAGTAAGCTATTTTATATTTGTGAGATATAAATGCGACCAAAGAAATTTACTACTTCATTTCATGGAAGCGCCTGCAATTTAGAATGAGATTTTCTTCTGTCGAAGTGTAACCTGTCAATTACTATATATTTTGGGGTCCAGCACTATTCTGAAAAAAATCTGGGAAAATCAGCCAGACACTAGTGAATTTTTTTTATTGTTAAAATGCCTCACAATATTGCATTTTTAGTGTTCTGGTAGAGATTTTTTAATATAACAAGCCTCACTCATCATGGCATCACTGTTACGAGTGTTGTAGATATGGTAGAGGTCTTTATGCTCCTGTCAGGAATTTTTAGTGTTGTTACAGAGATTTTTAATATAACAAGGTTCACTAATCATGGCAGCCCTATCATGAGTGTAATATGTAGTCTAACCTTCCATCTTCATTGACGTGAGTGCTGCAGCATCAAGTGGCAAATTACATGTGTGAATGAGTTGTGATACATATAACTTTCACACCACCTCACATCAACTCTAATTTGCAGCTTTCTAGGATCGATCTATCAAGCTGATGTCAGTCTGTTGAAAAGTAGTTTGAGGGGAACAATGAATAAAGAAGTGACTCAGCAGGCAGTAAAGGGCACTTTTATCTGTATACCACGTATCCTTTGCTATGGGGAGGAGACTACTTCATCTCATGGAAATGTCTGCCATTTAGAGTAAGATTTTGCTCTGTCAAAAGTGTAACCCAGGGGTGCCCAAACCTTTTTGGCTGTGGGATGATCATGTGGTTCAGGAAGCTGGTCACTAAGGCCTGGGGCTGGGTGTGGCCCCCGACGCCAATTCATCCGGCCCATGAAGCCCTCGTTGCTCCTGGAAGCGGAAGTAAAACGCGCCTGTACGGGTGTGTTTTACTTCCGCTTCCAGTAGTAACGAGGGCTTCACAGGCCAGATGAATTGGCGTCGGGGGCCACACCTGACCTCCGGGCCTTAATTTGGGCACCACTGGTGTAACCTGTCAGTTGCTATATGTCGTGAGGTCCAACACCATTCTAAACAATCTGGTAAATTGAAAAACGGAAAACTATGCAGCCAGACGCTAGTGAAATTATTATTTTTTAATTGTTAAAGTGCATCACAATATTGAGTGTCAATACTATATTATTGTTATTCATTGTATTTGAAAACCTTCTCAAAACCTTGCTTTGAGAGTTTCATCGTAACTTTTCCAGAATGGAACCAATCATTCTTTGCTGTTTGCAGGTTCCATTCCCAAAATAGCTAATTTTGTCTGAGCCAAAAGTGAGCAGTCCTGAAGTGACACCATCAGCTGGAAAAATCACACTCCTGCCTGAAAATGTGTTACTAATGCTACTTCTAACACTTGAGATAACTATAATTGAAAGTGATCCGAGGCAAAACAATTTGTCTGCTGTATCCAGTTTGCTTTTTATGTTTTGAAGTCACTTAGTGCATAGAATTTTTTTTTACTGTTTTGCGAGCTATTCAACCTTTTTGCAATAGCAATAGGGAAAAAATAAATCATTGGGGTGGTGGTGGTGGTGGTGGTGGTGGTGGTGGTGGATGAGATGTAAGCAAAATAAGAACTGCCTGTTTACCAGAAGGAACAATATTATCGGCAAGGGTTGATAGGAATATAAAAATAACTTTTTATAAGTCACTAGCTTTTGGCCAGATAAGCTGTTGGGATCCTATCAAATTGCAACAGTTATGTGGTTGATACATAGTTAAAGAACATTAAAGAGTTTTATCACTCTCATAACATTAGCCCAGGTTCAAATGCTAGTCCAGATGAGAGTATGGATCCACTGAATTAGTAGCAGAATGACAAATCGTCACTTGTGTATGTACCATTGATTCATTAAATCTACTTTAATTGAGATTAACAGTTGGATTGGGATTCTTTAAGAACTGTTAACAGATTGTGTTTGAGATTATGTGACTTTTCATTCATTCATTCATTCATTCATTCAATTTATATGCCGCCCTACTCGGTGCAAACCGACTCAGGGCGGCTCACAAAACTCAAAAATATGACATTCAATACTATAATCAACAATATATTACATAATCACAATAAATTTGAAATTAAATATAATAGAAAATACAATATGATACAATACAACAAAACAGAAAAATAACAACAAATGCATCAATATTATCAGTGTATATCATAGAAATAATTACAAACAATCACTCCCCTCCAGGCAGGTAATTATAATTACAAAGCAGCAGAATAGCAGCAAATACATTAATATCATCTGTACATATCATACATGAGTATCACTCTCCCTTTCCAAATTAACTATTGGGCTATGCCAAGACATTTTGCAGCCTAATATGGATAAACAAGTGTCACCACCAGCATCCTAAAACAAAGACTATGGTACTAATGGCTCACCAGGTAATTCTAGCACCTCTAGGACAAAATCTCAGTGGCAGTAAAATGTAATAATACAAAATAAAACAATGAACACACTGCTTCACTTTCACTTGCACAAAGTTAACTGACTGAGGGAGCCTGAAGTCTGTTATTAAATGTCTGATATTAGGGCTAATCTTGATTTGTGTTACATTTGCCGAGGTTTTTGTGCTAACTATGGTTAGCTTTAAAGCAAGTAGTGAGGTGGTTTGCAAAGTCTGTACTAGAGCCAGTTTTTTCCCTGACTAGAGAAGACTCATTATAATGAATGGTACTCAGTGGTGTGCTCCAAATATTTTTACTACCACACTGTGGGCATGGTATGGTGGGTGTGGCCAGGGGGAAATCCCTGCATTGCACCCAAATTAGGACTACAGTAAAACCCTGATTTACGAATGCCCCTACTTACGAATAATTCGACTTACAAATTGGTTCTGCACTGAAATCCATGCCTCGAATTACGAACATCCCCCGATTTACGAATTAACTCTTTCCCCTCTGTGTTGCATTGAGTGAAGCAAAAAATGCCATTTCCCATGCAGCCTTTCAGAGCCCTGTAGGTGGCAGTAGAGTGCTTAGAGAGGAGTTCTTTTTCTGGAGTTTTGACACAAAAATGGCTGCCGGTTGCTGTTTCTTGCTGGATTTTTCTGAGTTTTCTGTCCATTTTCAAAGCTTCTTTAAGGTAAGGAACAGCATTTTTGCTTATGCATGCTTTCCTTTCAATGCTGCTGTTGTTTTTAGGAGGTTTAATTGATTATTGGAGGGTCTGGGGGGACTTTTTTATTTTTGGAGGGTGGGGTGGGGGCTTTTTCTTTACCCCTATGGGAATGTCTCAAGTTACAAACAAATTTGAGTTACGAAAAAGGCCATGGAACTGATTTTATTCGTAACTCGAGGTTTTACTGTACTTTATTTCAAAACTTGGATGGGCAGGGCCAGCCAGAATTTCTGCTACCGGTTCTGGCGAACTGGTGCGAACCTGCTGATGCCCACCACTGATGGGATTCACTCATGAATCCTACATCTTGTTAATTTAAAAAATAGATTTGTTACTTTGTGTTATTTCCCAAAATAGGAAGGGTAGAAGAAATTTAAACTGGAAAGGGGAGAAGTCAAGTAACATTAACATCAGCACTGGTTCAATTTGTCTGAATCCAAATGGAGATTTGGATACCGGGTCAGAAGATGTATTCCCTGTCATTGAATTATCCTGTACATATTTTTGTTATTCAAGTGACACACTACTCAAATGTGCATGATCAGAATCAAATAGCCCGTTCTCTTTGCTTGTCTGGGCATCATCAGTACTTGAATGCTAAATACATTATTGATATGGTTGGCAGAGGCGAGTGTTAGTGTCTGAGAGATGTTACAGACTGTGTGGGAAAGGATCAGGATCCTTCAGTATAATTGGTAGACATGTAGACAGTTGAAGTAGGCTTTTAAGAATCATGATTGTGCCTTGAGTCTTAAAAGACAACATTTGTCCAAAGTTTCATTTTCTTTAATAATGTGGCTAGAACAATTTTGTTTTGTTGTAGATTGTTTATGCAAATATAATTGTATTATCGCAGTCCACTTTTACATGTGGTGGTCCTTAAATAATCCTTTGAAACCATAGGTAATGGGACAGAGTATGTGCCTGTTTTGTATAATTAATTATACTTATGAGCCTTCTAGTTAATTCTGACTTATGGGGGCACCCTGGGACTGTGCAATGTGCCCATAACTGCACAGCCTGGCTCTCCTTCTTGGAGGCAAAATGGGGAATCAAACTCCCAACCTCTGGCTTTGTACCTAGATACCTAAACCACTAAGATATACAGCCATCTGCAAGGTGTTTGTAGGCTGTTTTGTTCATTTTCTGTGTGCATTTCAGATGATGCCATTGCACGGCTGTGGATGTTTTGTTTCCACCTGGTACATTGTAGCTTATCATACCTGGAGTGAAATGAAGTGTCTGGAGAATATACAATTTACAGAGAGCTAGAAATGAATTTCAGACATCTATTGTATGTTTTCATTATGTAAATTAACTTGTGCGCTAACGCCTAAAAGTGAAAAGAGTATGCTGTTTCTCTGAAATGCTAATACAGGCTAAGGAAGCCAAGTACCACACAGTGGTACTCTAGCTCTAAACTGTTTAAAGGAGACAGGATGAAAGGTGAGTTGAAGACAGATGGAGGCATGGCTGCCAGAATTTCTACTAGGTCTCATTCTTATTTGAAAATGAACCTTTGAAGGCTATTTGGAAGCAGCTGTCAAAATACATTATGCAGTGACATCACTATATCACTGCATTAAAAGTCCCAAGAAAATACTAGAATTGTGATATTGGGGGGGATGACAATTGTATTTCTTTTAATTGATGTTTTCAGGTATTTCTTTTTCAAATGAAGAATTCTTAGGTAGTTGGAGTGGGGAAATTGATGTTGTTTGATGATAGAGTATGCTGCGTAAGTAGAATCCTGGATTGATAGGCTCACTTGTTAAAAGTATAGCAGAACATGTTGAAGTTTAAGAAAGCAGGATAAGAAGGTTGAAGTTTAAGAAAGCAAGTTTAAGAAAGCTTTTCTATTTCATCTGAGAATCTTTGTGCCAAATTATGATTTTCATTCACCAAATGGCAGTTTGACTCTGGACTTCAGTTGCCTGTACAGTTGCTTAATTTTAAACCCAAACTTTAAAAGCAAAAATAGAAAGTTAGTTACATTCTGGTAAGAAAAAATCAGCTGTGTAATTCCTTCTGAGACCCGTTATGTCAAACTGTGGTGAAGCAAGTCAGATTTTCAGGTCTTGAGGTTTGCAAGAGTATAACAAGGGGTAGAATTGAGCAGCACAGTTCATGGTGAAGATAGGGCACATTTTGAAGGCTATAATGAAAGGGCAAGAGATCACATTCTAGAGATGGCAGCAAGAAAGAAAACTATATTCTAAAAGACAGCAGTGCAACAAAAACAGAACTAATTTAGATGTGTGAAATTTTCTCCAATGAGATGAGTTGCTCAGTTTAAATTTTCAGGCTGTGATTTCCATAGATGCTGGCAGAAAAAGGGCATAACTATACAGACTTTTATTCCCAGTTTATGCAAACCTCTCTGTACTGCATCCTGGTATTTAAAACAGTTCTGTGGTTCACACAAATGTACAGATATTCTTAGAAGATGTGTTTCAAGTGTCCACATATCACATAACCCTCCATTTTCCTGACCTTTCTCTGCTACTATCATCACTCTCTTAGCCACCCCTTTCTCTTGCACTCAAATCCCTTCTATCTTTAGAATGTTTGCTAAGTGAAATACAGTCAAACCTCGCATAAAGAGCGCCTCGCTTAAGAGTAACTCGCTTAAAGAGCAGAATTTTCTCTGAATGTTCGCGTCGCTTAACAAATAAAACCAACCAAAAACTCACTCAACAAATAAATCGGGATTCGCAATCCCCCCCACCAGAAGTCACAATTGGCCACTTACAATGGTGGTTCACTTAAAGAGCAAACTCTCTTAAAGAGCAATCACTTAAAGAGCATTATGCTCTTTAAGTGAGGTACAACTGTAGTGCTAAACTGACAAGACACAGTAAACATTTGAATTAGTTCTTTATCAGTTTAGTGTTGTATCAGTTTACAATTTACAAGTTACATTACAGCTGTACTCCTTAGCAGCATGAACAAAAGGTGGGCAAAAGGAGTAGAATTCATTTCCATATCATGCCCCACTCTTTGCAAAGGCAGTGATGTCATTAAGACATCATCAGTTGTGGAAATCTGGTGAGGGACAATGTCTATTATTTAAATGTGGATATCACTTAGTGATCAAGAATGCGAACTGCAAAATCTGTTGTCATCAAATGTTCATAAATGCTTACTATGAGAAGAGGTGCCCCATGTCTTCTGGAAGAACAGCTGGGTACCTTGGAGTTGTTATTTAGTGAGGAGTCCGCACATTGGTAAACATCTCAGTGATGACATTCTGCATGTTCAGAATTGCATGCATTTTTTTTAGCCATTTGGATATCATGTCACCTGCTGAATAGGCGAACCATGATGTGTGCCCTTGGCTTCCACCTTGCCTAAGGGATCTGATGGAGGATGCTTTGGTGAGTTTTAGTCCTGACCTAACAGGAGATGGGCAGCACTGCCTAGTTAGACCACTCAAGCCCCCATACCCCGACAAGGCTCTCACTTAGTGGGGAGTTGTCCCATGTCTTCTGGAAGGACACCTGGAAGCCTCAAAAAACCTCTCATGTACTTTGTATTAGAGAAGGTTAAAACAGACGGTGGGTTTTCTGCTGTTCTTTGTTACATCCAAACTAAATGTAAGTAAAATAAGAATGTACAATATCTTCCTTCTAAGCCTGTGTATTTAATGGGGTTTTGGAAAGAGACAAAGGTTTGGTGATTTGAGTTAGAATTCATTTCGAGGCCTTTCCAACAATATAGGTTTGTCGTTATTCCACTCTAGAAGAGTCCTTGGGCATTTTGCTCATGCTTTTACTATAGTTCCATCTTCTTCTTCCCTATTACATTAAGAGATCAATGTACTCTTTTCCTACTCTATCCCTTGATCAGGGATGGAAATAATATTCACTGAATTTCTGTTTCTTGTGACAAGGAGTCATAAGTAATTTAAAGCTCTGTTAGATTTTTATTTTATTTTTTGCCTTCAGGGAAAAATGAGACAAATTACAGAGACCTTGTGCCGTAAGGTCTCTGTAATTTGAATAAAATGTTCTTAGAATCCTTTTTCCTGTGAGGGAGAAATCACAAACGAAGCAAGAAAAGACTGATAGCCTATTAGGAAAGATGCTGACACCCCAGCTAGAGTGTCAGTGCTAGCCCCTAAAATTGAATCTCTCCTAATTCCAGAACAGGCAGACTTTAGACCAGCCAAACCTATATAGCTCAAATCTTAAATTTAACCCACCATATATAGAATATCATTTTGAAACACATAAAATAATTTCAGTAGCATTTGTTGACCTTACAGCAGCATATGATACTGTCCATCATCAATTGCTGCTCAAAAAGTTCTGTCTCCTTAAAAAGACCACAGACTAACAGAAATGGTCGCTGTTCTACTTCAAAACTGAAGATTCTCTGTTGAATTTTAAGAGAGACACAGTTACTTTTTGACACTGGCACAAATGATCAGCTAATGATTCTGTAACTTAAGAGTTTCATCTGTGTTGGTTATCTTGCCTTGACAGTTCAAGGGGAAACCTTTGAGTTCATTGAGTTAGAGCCAGCTAACCTCTGCCTTAGAAGATTTTTCCTTATATTATAAAAACAACCACCTGAAACCAAGCCCTTTAAGAACAAGTCTGTGTCTTCCACGTAAAGAACAGAGAAGCAGAAAGAAAGCTCTGAGTTATCTGTGAAGGTAAAATTTTGGATGTGTCAAATCCTCCATTATAACTTGAAATCAGAGTACAGAGCAGAGCCTCTGTGGTTTGTCTTTATATTTGTGTTGAGAAAAAAAACAATGGCTCAGTAGATCCGAAATGTAGAAGGTCATTTTATGTATGATCTGTGCAAATTTTGTGGTTGAATGACCATTGCAAGAATTCAAAGTTTGCTGGCCTTGTAACAATTTTGCTGTTGTTTTTCATAAACTTTTCTTGGGTTGGATATACTGTCCTCTTTCTCCATTTGTATCCCATTTCTGTTCAGCTTGTTGATTCAGGTTATAAAGAAAGTCTTCTATGTTGTGTGCCCTGTGCTTGAAATTTTTATTAAAAATATAATTTTAGTTTATCCTCTGGTGGAGTCCATTATAATTCTCCTACTGCTTTGACAAATCTTTACTTTTTATAGTGACAACTAAATTGCATATTTGTTTTTCCACTGCACGAGAAGAGGGAATCTAGGCAATCGAGGTTATCATGCAACTAAATTTACTATTCAACATTAGCAATAGCAATTACACTTGTATCCCACCCTATAGCACTTAGAGCACTCTCAGGGAGCATCACAAGGTAATTAAGATTTTGCCTCCAACAAGCTGGGTACTAATTTTATGACTTTTGAAGAATGGAAGGCTGAATCAACCTTGTTCCCATTGGGATTCAACTCAGATTGTGAGCAGTTTCGGCTGCAATCCTGCAGTTTAAACACTGCCAAATGGACAGTGTTTACTAGTGTCTAGCCTGGTAACTGATACTGTCCACACAGTATGATAGTACAGTGGAACTCCATATAATAAACCCTTTGTATAACGAAAAATTCGTACAACGAAACGTTTTTGCACTATTGGTGATGCACTGTATAATGGAAAAAAATGTTCGTTATATGAATCACTATCAGCAATACCCCATACAATGAAAATTAAATGAAATTCATGCAGTCTCACCTCATAGAAGATTACAGTAAAAATGTCCAGACACAAGACTTTTGAACAAATAACACATGAACAAATAACTTTTGAACAAATAACAAATGAAACCTAGCTTCCAAATATGTACAGTAGAACCCCATATAACAAAAAACAAAAACAAAACAACAACACAAAAAACACAAAACAAACAAGCAAACAACCCCTCCATTCTGTAGAGCTTTTCGCTATACAGGTTTTTTTGTTATATGAAGCACTTTTGGCAATGCACTGTATAACGAAAAGAAAATGTTCGTTATACGAATCGTTATTGGCAGTACCCTGTACAACGATTTTTTTTCATTGTACGGGGTATCACCAATAGCGATTCGTATAACGAACATTTTCTTTTTGTTATACAGTGCATCGCCAATAGTGCTTCGTATAATGAAAAACACTGTATAGTGAAAAGCTCCATGGAACTGAGGTTTTTTTTTTTTTTTTGTTATACAGGGTTCTACTGTACATATTTGGGAGCTAGATTTCATTTGGACTGTGTAATTTATTCAAAAGTCTTGTGTCTGGACATTTTTACTGTAATCTGTGTGGTGAGACTGCATGAATTTCATTTAAGCTATTCAGCCAGGTGGCCTTAATGTGTCAACTTTCTCTAATACTGCTGAGAACATTTAGTTTCATTGCCCAAGGTTGTACTTAACCAGTGGAAAAAATGGTGGACTGCTACATCAATAATTCATAAGCTTGCAATTTACAGTTTTGTTTTTCTGCTATGCATTGTGAAATATTACACACAAAAAATGTGTGATCCTCACTGCAATTTGTAATTTGGCGTTCAGTTCACTTCCCATATTGCCGCCTTTTCAAGCAAAAGCTTATGCTGTGTTAATTCATTACAAACATTTTCTAAATTTCATCTAAACCAAATAAAGTGCCATATTTCTTGCTGGTTACTGCTCCTATCTTCTCAAAAACAAATATTTATGCAATTATTCATATTCAATATGTAATTTTTATTTCTTTTCTTATTCCTTCAGTTTGATGAAATGAACCTTGGTTATCAGGGAACACAGCTAAGAAATCTTGTTACATGTCTTTAGCCCTGAATTTTATTACAAAGCCTTGCACATTTATTAGATTACAGGTAAGGGTAAAGGTTTCCCTTGCTTGAAAGCCAGTCATATCAAACGTTAAGTGACAGTGCTCATGTCTGTCTACAGCCAAAGAGCCAGCACTGTGTGCATCTGCAGATGTTTCTGCGTACATGTAGCAGGCATGACTAAACACCAGAGTGCATGAAACGCTGTTACCTTCCCACCAAAGTTGTACCTATTTATCTACTTGCAAATTTTTTTTTTTTTTGCTTTCGAACTGCTAGATTGGCAGGAGCTGGGACAGAGATGGGAGCACACTCCATCATGCAGCACTTGGGTCTCAAACTGCTGACCTGTCACTCTTCCAGTCATCAAGTTCAGTGTCATAACCACTAAGCCACCACAGTCCCTATATTAGATATTAGATATATGTAGATATGTGTTAATTCTTAATTGATGACAAAATATATCATAACATAGGTTAAAGGTCCAGGAGGAAATTTGTGTGGGAAACTGTACATCCTTTTCATGAATACATCTGCCATTTCTTTATAACGTGTTTTTGTCATATATCAAGATTAAGCAAATTTGCAGGGGTAAAGGGTTAAGAAACCTGTCTATAGGACTCCATTCATTTTTAATACCTCAACATTCAGAGCATCATAGGCTCGTCCTCACCCAGAATCACCTGGAGGCCAACAATGGCCAAGGATAACTTTTGTTCAAAATTAACTGATTCCCACATATGTGAGCCATGTCTTAACCATTTCTGTTACATAAGGAACCTATAACTGTAAAATTGTGGTCTTAGTTTTTGTATATCGCCAATTGTGTAATAACAAAAAATCTATAAAGATTAATTCCAGGCCTCCAAAGAACTGAAATGAAGTGAAATGCAGTGATTAGAAACAAGGGCTGCTCTGAATAAACCAGACATTTGGAGAAGGTTGAATTGTGCACACTAAAAAGGCAAGTTTATCAATATATTTTGAACCAGCTGCAACAGTGAACTATATCATGTGTTCATGAATTTCAAGTAGAAATATATAGGTTGTTCATTAAACTAGAAACTACTGTTGAATATGCAGGAAAGGCAGCTGATAATGCTTCTGTAGTAATGAAGTAATGGATGGATTTCGTGTATGCGTAGTATTTATTTGTTTGGCACAATAACTAAAACTTAAACCAGTTTATATGATTTGATTTTTCCTAAATTCTAAAAACCAGCTTACCATAAGATTAGGAAAACATGAGATAAATCTTTAATTTTTCCAGTCCCTAACAATGTTATTTCTATTTAAACGTTTGCCAATAAATCATTTAGAAAATCTTATTAAAATGTTACATGCCCCCCCCCCCCTATAATTTATGTTATCACTGATGCATAACCTTTAAAATGAATAATTTAGATCTCTGGGTAGTCACTTTTGATAACCTATTGTAGTACATTATGCTGGCATTCTATAGAGAGATTAACACTTATTGGCCAAGTGAAAGAACTGGAGAGAGGGGACTATCCATTTGTTTTCCTACCCTCACCAACAGACATTGCTTTAAATTAAAACCTATTAGTCTGATTTCAGTAAGCGAAAACTAAATCTGCTGCAGCTTGTTTGGGAGTCTAAAAGAAGAAAATGATGCATCGCATGTTGCAGCAGATGCAAAAATAAGACATTGAAAAATGTTTATTAAGAATTGAAACGAATAGTATATTAAGGTGAAGAATGGTTTGAAAAGGTTTCAGGGTAATAGTAGAAATTAATTAGCTCTTGTCATTTTGTGGTGCGTTAGATATTGACTTTATTCTCAGAAAAAAACATGAATTTCTCTACTTGTAAATTCCTGAGTTTATTCTCTCAAAAGTGGCATTCTATTCAGGAAATTATTCAAAGTAGAAAAATTATAGAGTTTGTCATGGGAGACATTTCTTTCCTGCGTTTCTCAAAGCTCGAGGTTGTAGTTTTACTAGGCCTAAAAATTCTTTCTTCTCTGTGTCACAAGACTGTCTTGTTTTTCCGTTCAAGTCAGTGTTCCCATTCCTTATCTCTAGCTAGCTGAGCTTTCTGGTGTTATGACTACATGTTAGAGCACTGTTATTTCACGTGAACAAATGTTCCCTTGTTATGAGAAAGTCTTCTCTATTCCCTGATTGGTGAGGAGGTACCCCATCTGACTGAAGAATCTCCATTTTGGAGAGAAGAGAGAGTTCACTTTTTGGATATCTATAGGTTAACATCTTTCCCTGGGACTACTGCTCTTTTACTCTTTAAAAATGATTACCTAGATCTGTACCTTGTTCTGCCTTTGGACTGCCTGTGGACTGAGTAATGTTACTGATCTTTATTTATGCTTTTCTGGAGTATCCTTTAAGAAACCTGGTCAATAAAGCTACTGTTTTTGCTTGAAGATTGTCTCTTTCATCAACAGAAGCTGACACCACACACGCACACGAGGCCTACCTACCAAACCTCCCCAATTTGCTTCATTGCCTGAGCACAGTAAGAGTTCTGACAGCAGAGCGGTTCTCCCATAGAGCTAACAAGGGCTATCAGTTCCCGTAAAGAGACTGGGTCTCTGGAACTGGGGGCAGGGGCCCTTGAGTTGGGACGGCCAGATTCTCACAGAGTTTGCTAGTAGAATAGTGAAATAATTCTAAAATCAAAAGCCATGTAGCCTATAAAGCTTGGAGCTTTTTTTAACAGTAGGTCTGTTGTTTAAATTAGATCATGGCAGTAAATGTATCTATACAGATTTATATATCATGAAAAAGATAAAACCTTATGTGAGGCAAAATACTTGGTCAACTGACTGTATTCACTTGTTGTTACTGCCTTCTTGTCTGGGTGTAATATTCTATTTCAGTGTTTCCCAAACGTTCGGGTTGGGACTTCAATTCCCAGAAGCCTAAGTCAGTACATTGGCTGGTCAGTGCTTTGGGGAATTGACTTAGGCTTCTGGGAATTGAAGTCCCAACCCCAACATTTGGGAAACACTGTTCTATTTGAAACTTTACTACAAATGAATAAAATAAAACTTAATTGGAGGGTGAAATCTTTTGCATAACCTACATCTGCAGAAATGTGAGTGTGCTATGAGCACAGGGCAGTTTTCAATAACTGAAAACTCTCCTAACTTTGTCCTTTGTTTTTTCCCAAGTCCTTTCATTGTGTGGAAATTATGGGAGCCTCAGGACAGAAGGAAGAAGTCTTTAATTATTGAAAACCTCCTTCTGCCAGTAACATCAGATGGCGGTGGCAAATTTTGGTGATTAAAGACTTCCATTCTGTGGGTCCTGTGGGTTCCAGGTGATAAAAAGGATTGCACATGAGTCAGAAAAGCCAAGGGAGACAAATACAGTAATACCTCGGATAAAATTTACCTCGGAAAATGCTAAAATCGCATAACATTAAGCAATCTGGGGTGGAAAATTGAATCGAATAACATTAAGGTCCTATGGGATGGATCGGATAACAGCCGCTAAAGCCTGTGTGGTTACAATGTATCTCTATGGAGCTTTAACGTTATCCGATCCATCCCATAGGAGTTTAACATGGATCGGATAACACTAAAAATCGGATAACACCAAGACCTGTGGAACCAAGTCTTAGCGTTATCTGAGGTATTACTGTAGGAATGTTTTAATTACTGAAAAATATGCCTTTACCAGTGAAATCATCATCCTTCTCGGAATCATAAGTTATGTAACAGAATTTCAGCCAGTGAATCTTAGCATTTCCTAAACATGTTTTCCATTTCATATTTCATCCCACAGAAGTATGACCACTTTGAACCTGTATCTTTGTAACATCACCAACCTCTGTCTTCACACTTAATACAAACACTAATTTTTATTTTTCCATTGCAGTTTCTTATTTTTACATCCAAGTTTGCAAGGACTGAGCAGGACTGTTAATGATAGGGCATTTTGGAGGGCACCATTCATAGAATTGGCATACATTGGTGGCAGCCTGATGGAACGTGAGAACAACTAGAGATGTTCATAATAATTTTGTGTATAGCTCTTCCTAGAGCAAACGACTAGTCCCAGTGATCACACTGGGAAATATATTACAGTTTGGACCAATTGTGAGGCTGTCCAGTGTAACTTATTTTCCAGTAATCACACGATGCCTGGGGGAAATGCACTCTAGCCTGACCCTGATCTGTGCCTGAGGTGAATATTTTTGGCCCAGCTGTAGGATCTTCACTTTTTGGGATCAGACTGGAGCTACCTCCTGACAGACCAAAGTGTCACTTTAAGGGAGATGGACCCCTTTAAAGTGACCCTTTTTAGTGTGATTAGGTGTGTGCCTTTCCAGTTGTCTGATTGTACTTTTGGTATAAAAGTGCTTAGAGTCTAGCAGTATTTTCCAAACTATGTTCCGCAGAACACTGGTGGACTTCAATTCCTAGATGCCTAAGTCGCTACGTTGGCTGATCAGTGCTTTGGGGAATCGAGTTAGGCTTCTGGGAAATGAAGTCCAAAAACCAAAGATTGAGAAACACTGGGACTCCTGTAAGCAGATCTGGTCCAAGATTTTTGTTGTCTGATGATAAGGTTCCATTCTCAGTTTCTGCATATGGAAGCAACTTAGACTAGCAACTTAGTCTTACTTCCTGGGACTGGTCAACTATATTATATACCACATATATTGTCCTCTTCTCCAACCCTGTCTTTGTGGTTTGTTTGTTTGTTTGTTTGTTTATTTCTGTCAGATGCACCACCAGCATATAATAACATACAAAGCTAAAATTAACACATCTAAAAACAGAATTTAAAAGAGCTAGATGACATCTGCCCAATATTGAGCCACATCAACAGCATTTCCTCTTGCCAACATAAGGTCCTCCTCAGTGCATGCTGAGAGGCTTTGTGTACATTGTATCATATGGGAGATAGTTTGTGTCTGTTATTTCCCTCAGAATATTGTTCCTAGCAAAAGCCTTGTTTGGTATTAAGAAAGTGGGTCTTGAAAGTGAGAGTTTAATCCAGGGAAACTCCCAGGTATTTGGGGGTTATGCAATGTTCAAGGCTTGTTCCATTCTAAGTCACCTGCAGGCTTCTTGATGGCTTACGGTTTTTCAAATGAAAAGCACAGAGTTGAGTTTTAGGCAGTTTGACTTCAGTTGGTTATCCCTATAATATATAGCCATTAAATTCAAAGCCTCAGCCAGTTTTTTCTCAACAGCCTCAAAGATTGTGCACTGTGCGACAATTGCCAGGTCATTGGTGTAAGGAAAGCTAGTGGTTTCAGCAGTGGTTGATCATTAGTATATATGTTAAACAGTGTGGGGGCTAGCACATTGCTCTGTGGGAGGCCATTTCCTTGAGTTCTCCATCAGCAGTGTTGTCCTTGGAAATTGAAAAAAAAAATCTATGGTTTTCCAGTAAACAGCCTATGATTTTTGTGAATTTAAAATCCTTTGTAATGTGGGAGACTTTCTTCAGTAAGGCTCCATGTGTGACTGTGTCATAAACTGCAGTGAGATCTATAAACACTACACCTGTGATTTTCTTCAGTTCAAAAGCATCTTCTGTGTACTGTGTTAAGTTAAGAATTTGTGCTGTAGAATCTTTGCCAGGTCTGAAACCAGCTTGCTGTGATATAAGCTGGGGTTCTACTATTACAGACAGTCAGTTCAGGATTAAACGTTCATATATCTTATACAGTAAAACCTCGGATAACGCTAAAACTTGGTTCCACAAGTCTTGGTGTTATCCGATTTTTAGTGTTATCCGATGTATGTTAAAATCATATGGGATGCATCGGATAATGTTAAAGCTCCATAGAGATACATTGTAACCGCACAGGCTTTAGACGTTGTTATCAGATGCATACCACAGGATCTTAACGTTATTCAATGCAAACCCCCCCCCCCATTACTTAACGTTATGTGATTTTAGCGTTATCCGAAGTAAACATTATCCAAGGTATTACTGTATAGGTGAAGAAATATGGGCCTATAGTTTTTTAGGTCTTCTGATGGCTTGCCTGGTTTAAGTATCGCTATCACCAAAGCCTTCCTCCATATCTTTGGTATCTGGACTACATTCAAGCAGTTATTATACAGCCTAAGTAACCATTTTTTCATTATTGGTCCAAAATGTTTGATCTGATCAACTCAAATCTCATCCATGCCACCTGCTTTACCAGTTTTTGTGGTGTGCATCAGTTTTAAACAAGGCTGCAGTACTGCTTCCGGAAATGTTATTAGAAAAACTGCACTGGTGACATAAAAAGTAAAAAAAAATGTATGTCATCATTGCATTTCTAATTAAAGATCTGTCTATTCATGTTCACAAATCATTCCAAACATGAGCTACATGGATCTTTTTATTTAGTGATTGTAACATGTTTAAGAGGACAATGATATTTTATTGTGCAAGTTATTAATTCAATAATAAGAAACAAAAGCAGAGCCAATATCTTGGATGAGACGTCGCAGCCACAAAAAATATTAAAGTCATTGTTTGAGAAGGTAGAAGAAAAACAGTTGCCTCAAGGTTTACATTAAAAATGAAAAAGCTGAAAGGTGTTGAAATTGCATTGTAAATTAAATTAAGATCATCACTGTTGCTTGTCATGATGCTGTTTGCTTTCCTTCCTGTCTTGTTATTTTGTCGTAAATATGGTTGGATTGAATGCTTGAGGTGAATTCTTTGCAGTTTCTTTGACAAAATGTAGTCAGTGTTGTTTTGCAAAACGTCAGCTGAAACCGCCTGATTTGGATATAAGAGCATAATTAACCCCTTTTCATGAGAAATTACCATTCACTTTTTAGGATTATTAGAAAAAAGGTTTAGCATGCTCTGAAACTGTCTCAGGAGACCTTTAACACTCTTACAGGATTAGTGCCGGCGGTGCTTCATCTCCCTACTGTGCCTATGGAAGTAGCGCACAGCTTCTGACCATCAAAGAGGCTTTCCTAATTATCAGCTTTTACAAGTGAACACAGAAAGATTAGAATATAAATATTGTAGAAAGATGGCTTTAAGGTGCTTGAGGGAGCAAGATAAAACGTTCCCTTTCCTCCAAGGAATAGGAAGATTGTTGAATGCAGTATTTTCAGTATTGTTTGTGACATGCCAGTATTTACAAGATAAACACATTTATTTTTGCAAGGATGTTGCATATGGCCTTCCTCTAACTGGGAGTAACTATCTTCTTTAACAAAAGCCGTGTGCTTTCTTAGATGGAAGAGGCCCACTGTGCTCTGATGGAGTGAACTAGTAGCTTTCAGGAGAGGGGCATGGCTGAAGTCACTAGAACCAGATTCAAGAATCCTGTCGTGTTCTGTTTGTAAACACTAAGGCTGAGCCTGTCATCAGGCCATCATCCTACAATTAAGTGCTATGTATATTGATCAGTGTAATAGAATGAAACAGGAGTCATGTTCAGTTGCTCTCATATCGGGCATCATCAATACTATCTCATCGATTTACTCCTATAAAACAGTAAATGGTCTAAAGAGAAGAAAGACCCCTGCTTCTCAATAGGTTCAGCACATAAACAAGAACCCATATTTTTCCAGAATTCTTTGTTGTTGTTCATTCGCACAGTCGAGTCTGACCCTTTGAGACCCCATGGACCACCGCACACCAGGTCCCTCTGTCATCTGCCATCCTTTGTTGCCCATCCAGATCTACACCCACTACATCAACAATGGCATCTAGCCATGTCATCCTCTGCCGCCCCCTTCTCCTTTTGCTTTTGATCTTTACTAGCATCAGGACCTTTTCCAGTGAGTCCTTTCTTCTCATTTGGTGACTTCAGCTTCAGTATTTGTCCTTCCAAGGAGTAGTCAGGGTTGATTTCCTTTCCTGATTTGATATCCTTTCTGTCCAGGGGACTCCCCAAGAGTCTTCTCCAATACCACATTACATTTTTGCTTGATACGTTCCCTTGATTTCCCCAATTTTTTTTGAAGAGATCGCTAGTCCTTCCCCTTTTGTTGTTTTCCTCTATTGCGTTGCACTGTTAGTTTAAGAATACCTTCTTATCTCTCCTTGCTGTTGCCTGGAATTCTGCATTTAGCTGAGTGAATCTTTCTCTTTCACCTTTATGCCTTCCGTCTTTCTTCAGCTATTTGAAGAGCCTCATCAGACAACCATTTTTCTTTCTTGCCTTTCTTTTTCTTTGGGATGGTTGTAATTGCTGCCTCCTCTATGATGTTATGAAATTCAGTCCTTAATTCTTCAGGCACTCTGCTTGTCAAGTCTAATCCCTTAAACGTATTCTTCACCTCCATTCTATATTCATGAGGAATTTTATCTAGGTCATACCTGAGTGGTCTAATTGTTTTTCCTGCTTTCTTCATTCTAAGCCTGAATTTGGCAATCAGTAGCTCATGATCTGAGCCACAGTCTGCTCCAGGTCTTGTCTTTGCTGAATGTGTAGAGCAGGGATGCCCAAACTCCAGCCCACACCGCCAATTAATCTGGCCTGTGCTGCTCTCGGAAGCTAAAGTAAAACATGCATGTGCGTGTACATAATGTGCCTGTGTATGTGCATAATACTGCTGTAAATGACCCATGGCTGTCATAAACACATTAATGACAGCCACAAGTCATTTATGACAGCATTATGCACATGCACATTTTACTTACGCTTCCGGTGCGAGGAACCACATGACCGGCATGCTCAACCAAGTGACTGGCCTGCGGCCTCAAAAGTTTGGGTATCCGTGGTATAGAACTTCTCCATCTTTGGTTGCAGAGTGCATAATCAATGTGATTTCGATGTTGGCCATCTGGTGATGTCTATGCGTAGAGTCGCTTCTTAAGTTGTTGGAAGAGGTGTTTGCTATGACCAAGGCATTCTTTTGGGAAAACTCTATTTGCCTTTGCCCTGCTTCATTTTGTACTCCACGGCCAAACTTGCCTGTTATTCTAGTTACCTTTTGACCTCCTACTTTGGCAATCCAATCTCCTATGGTGATAAGGACATCATTTTTTGTGACAGTTCTAGAAGGTGTTGTAGGTCTTCATAGAACTGATTTACTACAGCCTTTTCTGCATCAGTGGTTGGGGTATAGACTTGAATTACTGTGATGTTGAATATTTGCCTTGAATTTGGACTGAGATCATTCTGTAATTTTTGAGATTGTATTCCATTACTGCTTTCCTCACTCTTTTATTGACTATAAGGGATTCTTGCCTACAGTAGTAGATAGAATGGTCTCCTGAGTTAAATTTGCCCATCCCTCTCCACTTGAGTGTACTGATTCCCAAGATATCAATGCTCAGTCTTTCCATCTCATTTTTGACCACATCTAGCTTTCTTTGATTCACAGATCTTACATTCCAGGTACCTATACAATATTGTTCCTACAGCATCAGACCTGTCAGATCCATCCACAGCTGAGCATCCTTTCGGCTTTGGCCCAGCCACTTCACTCTTTCTAGGACTACTTGTACATGTCTTCCGCTCTAACCCAGTAGCATATTGGACACCTTCTCACCTGAGGGGCTCATCTTCCAGCATCATATCATTTAGCCTTTTGATACTATCCATGGGATTTTCTTGGCAGTGCTACTGGCATGGGTTGTCAGTTCCTTCAGCAGTGGACTGTGTTTAGTCTGAGCTCTCTGCTATGGCCTGTCCATCTTTGGTGGCCATACATAGCATAGCCCATAGCTTTATTGAACCATGTAAGCCCCATAACCATGGTGAGGCAACAATCCGTGAGGAGGCCAGAACTCTTATCTGTAGAACCTACTCATGAGTACTATATTATCTGCTTTAAACCCGTTTTGGTTGTGTGAACAAACTGATGAGGGAGAAGGCAAGGCTGGCTGGCTTAATGTATTCATGTTAATGACACTAGATTTCAGAATGACTGAAAAGGGTTAGAGCAGTGTTTCCCAACCTTTGGTTTTTGGTCTTCAATTCCCAGAAGCCTAAGGCAATTTCCCAAAGCACTGATCAGTCAATGTGCTGACTTAGGCTTCTGGGACTTGAAGTCTCCTGTGGGGCATGGGCTCCACGTTGGGAACCACTGGGTTAGAGAGAAGCTTGACTGCACAGCTAGATGTCCCATTTACTGCAGTGTTCTTGGCTTACACAGGGGCTTGCTCTAGTTTAATACTTACAATGCCTAAGATAGCCACATTTACTACTGTTTCTCATACTCCAGCATGAATTGGGGCCATTGGAGGATGTAAGACATTTAAGGTCTAGCCTATAGTTGCTTTTCCTTATCCCTTTTCTGTTCTTTGATGCTGCTTATTTATTTATTTATTTATTATCCACCCCAATCAGGTGAACCTGACTCTAGGTGGCTTGATGAAGGGCTCTACTTTCCATGAAACTCACATTTATCTTGTCTTGTCTTACCTTATCTTGTTTTACTTTGTCTTGCTTCCATTTCTTTTTCTTCTTTTGTATGAGTGGCCTAGTAAAGTTATTACTCTAATATAGGCGATAGTGATGTTAATTTTTGTGAAGCAGAGAAAGGACCATCTCTGGGTTGCAGTAAAATTTAGACTGAAAACTCCTTTCCACTTTTCAGGGAACCATTTCTTCTTTCTGCTTGCATGGAGCAAAACAAAAACAAAAAGGAGTGACTTTCACAGCTTAGAGGTAAATTCTTACAGTTTGGGAAGGAGGTGAGTTACCATTCCAAACAATATAGCTGAAGGCTTTTCTTTCTTCATACTTAACAACAACAACCAAAGGTTTATTGGTGCTTGAAGTGCTGGAGCTGTCTGAGCAAATTTCCTTTCTTCTTAGAAAATGAAGCTTGTTACTATATATCATGTAGTTCATTTTCAAGGGCATTTCTCATTGAGATGATGGGAAAGATATTTGCCCATTTAGTCATTTTTAATATTGTCACTTTCGGATTGGGACAGAGAAAAGTTTCTGATTCAATTTTGCTTATAGGGATTTGTCAAAATTAGGAAAGTTCCTGATTGAAGTGTATGAAAAGAATTTGCAATTCAGAAAATTTGAGCATGGGAAAACTGAGATACACTAGTACCCCAGATAACGTTATGACTTGGTTCCACAAGTCATGTTGTTATCCGGTTTTTAGCGTTGTCCGGGGTATACACCGAACAATGCTAAAAAACATCGGGCACGTTGGTGCGCGCGTGCCAAACGCAGTTTGGGTAGGATATGGAGATTTTCTCCGTATCCTCCCCAAGCTGCGCTTGACAGGTGTGCGCTTGCACGATGTTTGGAAAGGGTATGGGGGACCATACCCTTTCCAAACATTGGGCGCGTTGGCGCGTGCGTCAAACGTGGTTTGGGGAGGATACGGAGATTTTCTCCGTATGCTCCCCAAGCCGCGTTTGACAGGCGCGCGCCTGCACGATGTTTGGAAAGGGTATGGAGGCCCATACCCTTTCCAAACATCGTGTGGGTGGGCCCTGGGGGATGGGTTGGATTGGGTAGATGTTCTACCCAATCCAACCCCTCCCCCCCACACGATTGTTCCGGATAACGCTAAAAATCACGTTGTTCGATACAAGATTTTTCCAAAAATCTTGTAACGTTATGCGGTTTTAGCGCTATACGGTACAATCGTTATCCGGGGTATTACTGTATTTGGTTATCCAGACAGTGGGCTTAAACTTTAAAGGCTAGATTTCTATCCCTATGGATAGCAGCCATATTTGTGGTGCTGAATTAGGATTGTCGTATTCCCCCACCCCCATCCCTGTCTTGTTATATTTGATAGACAGACAGATTCAACATCCCTTGCTACAAAGAGTTCTGTATGTATTAGATTGTACTATAGCCAGTGTAGGAAAAAAATTGCTTCATTGTTGATAAGATTCCCTACTGTGTCTTGTAAGAAAAGAGACAGATTATGTGGTTTTGGGGTAAGCTACAGAATTCTAGGTTGTTGATAAGAACTTGCCAATATTCACACATTTCTTCACAGATTTGAGTAAAAGAATTAAAATCTAAAGGTTTGTAAAACTGAATGTGAAAGAAAATGAAACTGTAAGATTCACCCATCTTTGGGTTAGGGCAACCTATGGCCTGCAGGCTGGACTTGGCCCATGGCACCATTTAATGTGGCCTGTGTTGCCACTGCTGTGGATGCGTTTTACAACAGTGTTTATGGGGAACCACCAGTCCAACCAGCTGAGCAGTCTGATGGGGCGTGGTCCAGCCCGTGGCTCAAAAAGGTTGAGAACTCCTGTTTTAGGGTGTGCAACTCTGTGATGCAGTGTTGTTCACATTAGAATGGAAGAGGAAACCTCTAATGGGCCATCCAAGCTAAATATGGCTCCAGGGGAATAGAGCAGGAGTAACATAGTCAAATGCATGTGTCCACCCCACCCTACTTTACCCTACCACCCATCTGTCCACCTGGGAGCTATTCCAACTACTTGATTGTAGGGAGAACTTTCTGAAAAGCCTCCTTAAACATGATGGTCTTTAATTGTTTTTTTAAATATATTCAGGGATGGGACCTGACACAGCTCTGCTGGTAGGATATTACATAACACAGGTCCTGCCACAGAGAAGGCTCTTTTCCTTGTCAAGATCTTCCTTGCCATTCTCAGCGTCAGCATCTGTGCTGATTGAGATACTCGGGTGATGTGAGATCATTACTGGGAAAGACAATCCAGCAGATAACAATGTCCTAAACTCAAAAGGGCTTTATATGTTAGCATTAGCACAGAAAGTTATGGGAAGCCAGTGTAGATGGGTCAGGGTTGAGGAGATATGATCAAATTTCCTCACCCCCAAAATAAGCCTTGCTACCACATTCTGGAACTGTCGTAATTCCTGTATCATTGTCAAAGACCATGATACAGGAAGTTTTCACAGAGAGTTGTAAATCGCTATTAGTTTTTCATGGTGGTGGCCAATCATTTGATTTGGTGGTTATATTGTCTGTTTCGCTGCACATGTTTTTGTCTTTTCTTCTCCCACTGTTGCTGCAGCTATTACTGCATACCATTGTGCTACTAATAGTAAAGGATTTTGCTTAGTGAGAAGCCTATGTTAACAAGATTCTCAAGCATCATAGTATCTCACTATTATCTTAAAAAAGTTATGTAAACTATATTCAGAAAATGTTGACATTACTAAGCAATATCTGAGGTTTTTAATCTATAATAATATATGTTGTCAAATTATTTTGAATTTATTGTGACCATTTACAGGGTTTTCTGGGTACAAGTATAGACAGGAATAATTTACTATTTCCTTCTTCTGAGGACACTCTTGAATTGTGTAGTTTGCTGAGAACCACACAGCCTGGTTCTTTTCTTGCAAGGCACAGTAGGGAATCAAAGCCTGATCCCTCACTCTGTAGCCAGGCACTCCATTTCATTTAGCTTGTCCTGCTGTAGACTCTTTATGGAGATTGTCCTATTGTAGGTTCTTCCAAGCCATTCACATCGATTTTGCATAACTTACTGTGGCTAATTGACAATATGCTCCAGTTTATGCAGAAATAGAATTTGAATGCCTCAGGGTACCCACAAATTTTTAATCTAGTAAGTGTAAATAAAAGAGGCAGAGAAAGAAGGTAACATGATGAGTGAGACTGGAATTTAATGGATGGGCTTTTTGTATGAAACGAAAAAACTAGAACATTCTTTTGTTGAAACCCCTGTGCCATCACCACTGTTGAAGTAAGATTTGACAACAGCTCCTGTTGGTTTTCATCCATAAGCCAGAATCTTTGTGGAATTCGTGTGAAAGTGTGTAATTTTCTGTGACTGATTTCAGGTACAGTACTTGACAAGGTACTGGAGAATGCCTCATTCCTATGCCAATCTGTTTAGTTGAGTTGCATGCTGATATCTCATCAATTAGCCACAATTTTTTGTACAAAACACCAACTGGATTTTTGGCAGAGCCTGAAGATGCAGGGAACATTTTGTCCTTCGCTTTAGACAGCAAAATGACCTGGATTGACTCTTATAAAACTATGGTTTTCCCAATTTTACCAAAGAAGAGAATTGGCTGCAGACTTGACAGCTAGGCTGAGGAAGCTTTCACCTTTACCTAGCCACACCTGAAATTGTCAACTGTTCTTACATCTATCTGTAGCTCCTAAAGGTCATTCCTCCCACTGCTGGTAACAAGCAAGACTGGAGGCAGTTCCATTTTGTTATTGCTGGTTATGAAGTTATTAATTAATTAATTAGGTATTGCTGTTCAATTATATACCTCTTTGGAAACTATTTGACTTTTATTTAATTGAATTGGGGCATTGTATTCACTCTTGCCTTCCTTTGTTGTATATCATTCTGTAGACTATAAGAATGATATAAAATGAAGTGATTGATTATTCAGGATTATGTGAATGTCCTTGAACATAAAGTATGAACTCATAATTCAAAACAAAACCTTAAAAGTAAAATCTTGTTATATGTGGCCAGAGCAGTCAGCACAAAATTTGAGTAATAACTCAGGAAAACTTAGCTTGAGAATGTGTTTTGGATTTTCCTGATCAACCTTGCAAGTCAAAGATAATATGGAAGAAAATGTCACTACCTCTCCTTTATCACTGAAGGCCAAAACCAATACAATTTGAAGACTTAACCAGTAGCTATGTCTCTCCGCCCCCCCCCAGCTGCCTTTTCTTCCTCTAGAGTAAGTACAGGGTTCCTGATCTAGATAAAAAACCTAGCTGTGGGACAGGGACAATAGGAAAACATTAACATTGCTGGCTAAGTTTTTGAAGCAGTGTCAAATTTACCTAAAATTTATAGTTCTTATCAACACAACTAAATCCTATGTGGAAGTTGATTGACCTGGATTTCAACTGGGTAATCATTTATGTAATGGAAACTGGGCCTTTCATTATCACATTTCTTCAAATATTGTAGTGCCAGATGAAACCTATTTGATCATTACAGGGTGTCTGAGATAATATGAACGATACATGAACAAGGTTGATAAATTGGTTAAATGCTTAAACTGCCCCCTCCTGCCTGTTACTGTGATCATTTAATGCAGCACTTTAGCCTGCTGTTTTTCATTGTACTGCTCATGTTTCATCAATTAATGTTAGTGACTATATTCTGGTGCAATCAGTCTAGAAGCTGCTTTTGCATTCTCTATTTCTTTGTTCATCTTTCAATAACCTCTGTAGAAAATTGGATTGACAACATGAGTCAAGATGCCCAGTCTTATAATGTGCAGCTGTTGAGATATTATGCCCTTAATATTAATCTGGAATGCCCAGTTGTGCTTTGTCCATTATCTGGCTGCTTCCATTCATACTTGTTCCTATTTCTCATTCTCAAAAGGTAAAATAGCTTGTAATCCATCCTGTACTCCCTATTCCCAGAGAGAGTTACCCATGTGCCTGCTATGTAAGAAGCAGCTACTTTGATTTATTTCTTGTGCAACAAAATTGAGTAGATGAAAATATATTCATTGTTATGCCTTATCTCTGGTTTGCCAGTTGAAGCCGGGAGATAAAAGTCCATCATTGGCTGCCTAGGTACCTGACAGTTAAGTTGAGTCAGACTCAAAGAATCACATTGAACCGAGAAGTAAAAAAGGATGGATCTGAAAGCATGGGATGCGTACAAAAAGGAAAAGCTGGAAAAGAGAAAGGAGAGGAATTAGATGGGAAACAAGTTCTGTAAAGTCTAGGTTGGAGGGAGAGGAAAGTTAGGCTAGGTGGACTATATGATCTAATGCTGAAGCAACCAACCCCTATCAGTTTCCTCAGGGCCATTCCATTCCCATGAATCTAGGAATATTTTTAGAGTGGGTTTTTTTGGGGTGGGTTAGGTATAATTGAAATATGTGAGGACCTGCTCCTTCCATTTAGAGAGCTGAAAGAGGAGTGGGAGAGAAAAATAAGCCTTTTAATACTTGCATAACCAGAGTACTGTATGGGAAAAGGTACTGGGAAAAGTGAAAAGAGTAAATTTTATTCTCCAAATTGTAGTTATCTTCAGAATCATCTCTGCGATTGAGCTTTGGAAATTTTAACTTGGTCCTTTCATCCTAGAAAATTTATGTTGGATGTGATATGTCTGGCTATTAGGCATGTAGGTAGTATTTGTGGACATATACATATACCGTAGGTATGTACCTTCCATTTTCCATCAGGTGCCATGCTCCCCCCCATCCCTTGTTCTTCCCCTTATTCTTATTCTGTATTAAAAACAGTGCTCAGTTCAGTGTGACTTTTGATACATGGTTATTTGGTTTTATGAACTTATGTATACAGTGGTACCTCACTTAAAGAGCATAATGCATTCCATGGTATTGCTCTTTAAGCGAGTTTGCTCTTTAAGTGAAACACCATTGTAAGTGACCAATTGTGACTTCTGGCGGGGTGTGTGTGTGTGATTGCGAACTCTGATTTAGTTGTTAAGCAAGTTTTTGGTTGGTTTTAGTTGTTAAGTGAGGCGACCATTAAGAGAAAATTCTGCTCTTTAAGCGGGTTAGTCTATAAGCGAGGTGTTCTTTATACAAGGTTTTACTGTATATTGGCTTTGTAGTGATCTCACATTCCTATAAAACAAGATTTGATTGAAAAAATGATTTTGACATTTTAAAAATCTATTATTCATTTTTTAAAAGTCTTTTATTTTATCACCTCTTCATGCACATGGCGTATGTAACAAAATTTGATTGGTGAAGCTTGCTGACTCTCCATTGTTTTGGGCACATCTTAGATAATGGGTCAAAGACCATATCTGGCAATATGAGGAAATCAGTCTTAGTGTCACAGGAGAGAAATCAGCTGGTTTAGCAGGTCTCCTTTGTATCTTGTTTTTATTGAAAATGGCACAACTGACCAGGAAGCTACTTATTTTATTTCTTTACATCCTTTACTTTCCTGTGTACTCTCCTCATTTTGCTTTTTACTTCAACTCTTAAAAGGTTCTGTAATTACATGAATCAAACTGCAAACTTGGAAAGAAGTGCAAGTGCTTAGACAGATCAAAGAGTATATATATCTGTTAATTTGTAGACTCTGAATGCCTGTTAAACCACCTACTGTCATCATATCCATCTTAGTGGGGTTGAGTCCTAGTTTTTTGGTGATCATCCCATCCATTGCTGACCACAGGTGGTAAAGCATTTCTACAGTACCCTCTGAAGATGAAAGAAGTTCCAAACTACTTAATTCATTGGCCTTGTCAAGATGTAGAATAGTACTGCAGATGAAACCTTAGCAATTCCTTTTGAAAACTGGAGTTTGCACAACTTACTTTTTCAAACTCTGCTAAAATCAGACAGGAATAGGAGAAGAATTAGAATGCTGTCATAGACAACAGTGTTGAAAACTGCTGTGATCTCCATGAGACTCAACAAGGTTTTGTTTCTTCTCTCTTTCTCTCTCTCAACATAGGACAGCCATCAAGGTGATCCAAGTTGCTTTTTTTTTAACCAAACTGGGTTTGAAAGGTGATTGAAATCGAACCTTGATGGTAAAATGTCATTCAAGATTAGATTGTCCAGCACCATCTACATTAGCAACTTGCCAGTCAGTCAGTGTTTTACAAAAGCAGAGAGTTCTACCATGGCTTTTTCAGGAATGGCTACATAGCCACGCTATAGCTAAAGCTAGGATCATCCTTTCATGCAGGGAAACATTTCTAACCTGTGTGAGGCAATGGTCAGCCCACCCATGCTTGCTGCTCAGTTGTTAATCTTAAGAGGAAGTTCTCAAATATCTTTTGGCTTCACCTGAAAAAACCTAACAAAGTAGTGAAGTTGTGGACACAATGACAAATACTATTTTAAAAAAGGCAATGAAGTCCAAGTTTCTGCAGGTGATTTTACCCTCATGGAACTTAACAAACTACTGTAAGTTGTTTGAAAGTTTCAGCAGAAGTTTTGAAAAGTGTTTTACAAAAGGAAGAGAAAATGCTCAGATAAAATGTAAACACTACACTTTTAAAAAAGAAGATAAATAAAACATGAGGAACTACATATCTATCCAGTATTGGCAGCAGCCGAGTCTTTAAAAATATTATTTAAAAATACATTTTCAATTCCATATATCACTAAATGAATATGTATTTTTCAGGGACAGTAATTGATCAAGAAGGGGTGTACCACACAGATGCAAAATCCTTCATAAGACATGCAGTTGATGTGTAAGCTTCTTAAGAGCAGTAATATGTATAGCCTTTCATAACCAAGCTTCCATGGTAACAGTGAATGCATCCATCCAACCCTGTAGATAAAAAGGTGTGCTGCCAATAGTTTGTTTTGAAAATACATCTAAATTAGGTGAAGATTTCCCTTGCTCGAAAGCCAGTCGTATCCGACTCTAGGGTTCAGTGCTCATCTGTTTCAAAGCTGAAGAGCTTTTGCAGATGTTTCCATGGTCATATGTCAGGCATGACTAGACAATGGAGCGCATGGAACACTGTTACCTTCCCACCGAAGTGGTCCCTATTTATCTACTTGCAATTTCTTGCTTTCGGACCTTAAAAAACAAATAGCAAACATAAAGTCTAGTTTCTCTAATAATGCCAATCTCTGAAACAACAAATGGCTAAGAAGAAGCTTTAATGGCAGTACACTAGTACCCCGAATAACGTTATGACTTGGTTCCACAAGTCCCGTCGTTATTCGGGTTTTAACGTTGGGCGATACATTGAACACACAATGTTAAAAAAAGCCCTGTTTCCCTGGAGGCTGCAGGAAGCGAGAACATCGGGATTTGAATCCTGACATTTTGGCTTGCTGCTGCCTCCAGGGAGGTGGGAGAACTTTGGAAACAGCTTGGAGCGGGTTTCCCCACCTCCCTGGACCCGGCGGGGGGGTCAGAGCCCCCAAAATTGGTAAAAAAAAAAACGTCCTTTTTTTACCAATTTTGGGGTTTCTGACCCCCCCGCTGGGTCCAGGGAGGTGTGGGGACCCGATCCAAGGTGTTTCTGCGCTTCCCCGACATCCTGAGCCAGTGCAGGAAGCCAGAATGTCAGATTTCGAATCCCGATGTTCTGGCTTCCTGCACCGGCTCAGGACGTCGGGGAAGCCCAGAAACACCTTGGATCGGGTCCCCACACCTCCCTGGACCCGGCGGGGGGGTCAGAGCCCCCAAAATTGGTAAAAAAAAACGTCCGTTTTTTTTACCAATTTTGGGGTTTCTGACCCCCCCGCTGGGTCCAGGGAGGTGTGGGGACCCGATCCAAGGTGTTTCTGCGCTTCCCCGACGTCCTGAGCCAGTGCAGCAAGCCAGAATGTCAGATTTCGAATCCCGATGTTCTGGCTTCCTGCACTGGCTCAGGACGTCGGGGAAGCCCAGAA
This sequence comes from Furcifer pardalis, assembly GCA_030440675.1. NCBI lineage: Eukaryota > Metazoa > Chordata > Lepidosauria > Squamata > Chamaeleonidae > Furcifer > Furcifer pardalis. The sequence continues at coordinate 230,447,462 of CP126890.1, forward strand.
ACACCTTGGATCGGGTCCCCACACCTCCCTGGACCCGGCGGGGGGGTCAGAGCCCCCAAAATTGGTAAAAAAAATGGACTTTTTTTTTACCAATTTTGGGGTCTCTGACCCCCCCGCCGGGTCCAGGGAGGTGGGCAGACACGATCCAAGCTTTTTCTGGGCTTCCCCGATGTCCTGAGCCAGTGCAGCGACCCAGAATGTCAGGATTCGAATCCCGACATTCTGGCTTCCTGCAGCATAAAAGAGGGTGGGGGAAGTTCAAAATTAGCGCGCATCGGGTCTCCCGACCTCCCTAGAGCTGATGTGCGCTAATTTTGAACTTCCCCCACCCTCTTTTATGCTGCAGGAAGCGAGAACGTCGGGATTCGAATCCTGACATTCTGGCTTCCTGCACTGGCTCAGGACGTCGGGGAAGCCCAGAAACACCTTGGATCGGGTCCCCACACCTCCCTGGACCCAGCGGGGGGGTCAGAAACCCCAAAATTGGTAAAAAAAAGGACGGTTTTTTTACCAATTTTGGGGGCTCTGACCCCCCCGCCGGGTCCAGGGAGGTGTGGGGACCCGATCCAAGGTGTTTCTGGGCTTCCCCGACGTCCTGAGCTGGTGCAGGAAGCCAGAACATCGGGATTCGAAATCTGACATTCTGGCTTCCTGCACTGGCTCAGGACGTCGGGGAAGCCCAGAAACACCTTGGATCAGGTCTGCCCACCTCCCTGGACCCGGCGGGGGGGTCAGAAACCCCAAAATTGGTAAAAAAAATGGACGTTTTTTTTTACCAATTTTGGGGGCTCTGACCCCCCCGCCGGGTCCAGGGAGGTGTGGGGACCCGATCCAAGGTGTTTCTGGGCTTCCCCGACGTCCTGAGCCAGTGCAGGAAGCCAGAACATCGGGATTCGAAATCTGACATTCTGGCTTCCTGCACTGGCTCAGGACGTCGGGGAAGCCCAGAAACACCTCCAGAGAGATCAGAGGACCCGATCTACAGCTGCAGGGTGGCTGGGGAAGCTGACGGGGACTCCCTGTCGGCTTCCCTAGCCACCCGCCCATGCCTCCGCAGCTGTGGGGTGGCTGGGTAAGCCGATGGGGGAGCCCCCCGTCAGCTTTCCAGCCACCCCACCCCTGCCTCCGTAGCTGCAGGGTGGCTGGGAAGCTGAACGGAGAACCCCGTTCAGCTTTCCACCCACCCTGCTGCTAAGAACGACTGTTTCGTGTAACGTTAAAATCGCGTTACTCGATACAAGATGTTTCCGAAAATCTTGTAACGTTATGCGGATTTAACGATATACGGTACTCGCGTTATACGGGGTATTACTGTATGTTCATCACCAGTCAGATACTGCAGCCACATGGAGAAGATCCTCCAGAGGTTATCTCTTACTTCAAACTTCTGGCCCTGGGGAGAGAACCTTGTCCACCTCACTAAACAAGATTATGTTAGCACAGTACTGTAATGCCAGAATAATATTACTGTACTTGTTTGCTTCCATCACTGTTACAAAGTTGTCTTGAAGATGAATATATTTTTGGCCATATTTTCTTGAAGACTCCCATCACTTGTGTTGTAGCTATTACTTGAATTGTTTCATCAAACAAGTTCCCTAATGAACCAAGAAGCATGGAAAAAGCAATAACCAGTGGTCATGTTCACCCTTTCTTGTTTGTGTACTCAAAAGGTGTGGGGCCAGAAACATATTAGCCCCATAAGTATGTTCTACCTTTGGGTCACACTTGCTTGAAAGCCAGTTGTATCCAACTCTAGGGTTCAGTGCTCATCTTTGTTTATAGCCAAACAGCCAGTGCTGTCTGCGTTTGCAGACGTTTCCATGGACATGTGGCAGGCATGACTAGACAGCAACTGCCAATAGTGGAGTGCATGGAACGCTGTTTACCTTCCCACCAAAGTTGTACCTGTATATCTACTTGCAATTTCTTACTTTCAAGCTGCTAGGTTGGCAGGAGGTTGTACAAAAATGGGAGATCACTCCTTCGTCTCGAATTGCTGACCTTCCAGTCGTCAAGTTTAACATCTTAACCACTAAGCCATTGCAGTCTCGGCTGTTCTACCTTTAAGGGCACATAAAATAGTTTGTTTGTCTCCTCTTACATGCACACACACAATCTTTATAGTAATTTTCCTAGGGAAATGGTGAATATCAAATGTATATTTTGGGTACTTTTCTGATTGCAGAAATTGGGGCTTGGGAACACAAACTGCAGTACAGTATATTACATTACAGTAACATAGCTGTTCAGGACACTAGGATGCTATATTACTATGGGATAGATAGAAAAAACTGCAGCATCAGTAGCAGAAAGGAATTGTGTGTTTTGTGTATGAAAATCTGCAGTGTTAAATTGTATTTCTTTTTAGGTATCAAAGAGTCTTGCACTGTATGATCAATCATCAGTGTCATGTGAGAGTGGCATTTTGCTTTGGACATGATGTACCTGATTGTTCTAACAAAGCACCACAGCATCATTGACTGTAATTATCAGATTGTCACTGTTTTCTGCAACATATAAAGACACATAATTCAAGCTGACAAGTACAAAGATTTTATTAGAATGACCTATGATAACCTACATTCTCATTAATGTACACACAAATGCACAGTATCAATTAAGTTTAAGATATAGCCTCTGGGTGTCTTACCATTAATAGCAGTTAAAATTAAGACTGTGAACATAAGTTGTTTTTGTTAGCTTTTCCCCATATCGGTTTTAAAAATTCGGGGGAGAGGGGAGAAAACAACTTTTTAATTAAAAACCTCTGCAAGAAATAGCACATGTATTTGTTCATGTTTTGAATTATTGCTCCCTTTTGTGGGTTTTGATTGTACATTGGAATGGGGTAAAAGTGAATGGCCTTTAAAATGAAGCAATTGTTTATTCACAAATCAAATAAGCTACTGACAGCTGCCCTGGTGGCTTCCTCATTCAGTTAAATTAATGCCTAAGGCTTCAGGGTGAATAGTCTTCTGCGGAGAATGTGGGCATTTATTTTCTATTCCCATTTTGTTTAGGGTCTTCTAGTGCCAAATTCTATTTAATGTGCTCATGTTTTGTTGAAATTGCAAATTTATATTGTGGGCCATTTGACAGAATGCATACAGTTGAAGTTACATACAGTTTATGCTTAAAACCTAAAATCTTTCCTTTGGCGTAGGCAAGGTACACTTTTGTTTTTACTTTGTATTCAGCTCCAAGAAAGTTGGGAGCAACATTTCTGTGGTAGAGTACTGCGTTCGTACAAGTCCACTTGTAAAGCCTACAATCTCTTGGACAATTTATCCTTAGGAAATCCTGCTTGTGCTGTTGCTTAGTTTCCAGAAAGTTTTTTGAAGAAGTTAGAAAGTAAGTAATCTGTTATAGGATGGCGATTTCCAGTTGATGAAGCCTTGACCAATATCACTTCTTTGTAGGCACAAGTACCAAAGCTCCCTATCACATGACTTGTAGAGTTGTACCCACTGGTGGGCTCCAAAAAAATTTATTACCACAATGTGGGCATGGCCTACTCTGTGGATGTGGCCTACTCTGTGGGCATGACCATGTGAGTCATGCCTGCCACATGACCATGAAAACGCCTGCAAACACAGACAGGTGACCTTTACCTTTACTAACCACTTGCACCTAAATAGGGCTAAATCTCACAGCAAATTTGAATACCAATCAGGGTTCTTCTGTTATTAGGTAAAGGCTGTTCTTGCTCAAAAGCCAGTCATATCCAACTATACGGTTCATTACTCATCTCTGTTTATAGCCAAAGAGCTAGTGCTGTTTTCTGTGGTCATGTGGCAAGCATGACTAGACACCGGAGCACATGGAACACTGTTTACCTTCACACACTTATAGAAATGGTGACTAAACACAGCAGGGGCTCTTAAGATTTGAGTTGGTCATAAACCACAAACAAAGAAAAAACCCAAATCTGACTGGGGGGGGGGGGGAGAAGAAGGCCAGAGCCCCCAGTTTGAACATCCTGTTGAATAAGAAGTAAGCAAAATGCACTCTGTACATGTTGCTAATACTTAACAAATCTCATCATTCATTAAACGAACTAAGGCTGATGGAACGTGCATTTCCACATCTGGAGGGTTATAGATTGTCCACCCTGGGTTAATCAAACAAGGACACATACAGAGAGAGAGAGAGAGAGAGGAGACTCACTTACTGGCCCAGAAAGTGCAGGAGTGGAGGATACGGGCCACGATGATGAGGGAGCCAGAGCCACCGCTAGAGCCACCGCCGGCCTCCCCCCACCTCCCATGACAATGCCCTGAGGCCACAGTGGAGAAGGGCGGGGAGTGGTGGCAAGGAGCCCCGCTGCATTGGTCCGACAGTGGCCGCTACCCCGCCATTACCTCTTGTGCTCCACCTGGCTACAGAAGGTCTGAGGGGTGGCGTGGGATGCCTCTGCCTTCAGAGTGCTCCCAGGGAAGTGGGTGCAGCCAGTGGGTATTTTTACTACCATTTCGCCTGAACCGGTAGATGCCCACCACTGGTTGTACCATGTCACAACATTTAAGTTCTCATCCATCCATTGTGATGCTGAGAATACCTTGAAATACTTAGAGAATTATTTAACCTTGTTTTGAAGATAACAAGTGTCTTAAATCCTTCTTTCCCTATCACTACCACCATCACCACCAGAACTGTGAAAAAAGAGGCTCTTCTCCAAAGCCCTGCTTCTCCAAAGCCCTGCAGAAAATCCCTTCTTCCTCTAGGTATTGTGGACTTTCACCCAAGTAGAGAGCCTGGGTCTTGTTTCATTTTCAGTGGGTCTTTTGCAGGCATAGTGGGAAGCTGTCATGCTGCTCTGCTTTGTGGGGGAAACCCTGCATATAAAGAGAGACTGCTAGCTGGTTAACTCTGTCAGATAGGTATTTGGTTGTGGAGCCAGTGGTTGGGAGCTCAATTCTCCTCTGTGTATCCCAGTAGAAACAGCCTGAGTGACCTTGAGCAAGCTGCAGAAGAATGGTAAACTACTTCTGTATGCTCTCTATCTAGAAAACCTTGGAAAAGGTCACTATAAGTCAGAATTGACTTGACAGCACACAATTTTCTATAAAGAAAGGAGACACTCACAGTCATTTCTGTCTTAAGAAATTTGGAGGGAGGAAGTAGCGGGCTGACCAAAAGTAATGTCCAACTGAATACCTTCATCATATGTGCTCTGACATTAAAAAAAAAATTTGTTCACTCGCACAGTCGAATCAGACGCTTTGTGATCCTGTGAGTTTATTTCTGGAGGTCTATCTTTGAATAGGGACTGCAGTAGCTCAAGTCACTAAGACGCTGACTGGGAGGCGGAAGGTCAGCAGTTCGAGTCCCGAGTACTGCAGGACGGAATGAGCTCCCGTCTCTGTCCCAGCTCCTGCCAACCTAGCAGTTCAAAAGCAAGAAATTGCAAGTAGATAAATAGGGACCACTTCGGTGGGAAGGTAACAGCATTCCATGCGCTCCGGTGTCTAGTCATGCTTGCCACATGACCATGGAAATGTCTGCAGAAGCAGACAGCGCTGGCTCTTCAACTTAGAAACAGAGATGAGCACTGACCCCTAGAGTCGGATACGACTGGCTTTCGAGCAAGGGAAACCTTTACCTACTATCTTTGAATATTCATATTTTCGAACAGAGTCAAGCATTGGCTGACTGCCTGCCAGATAGTGGGGAAGTTTGGCTTGCTCTCCTATTGATGATCTCATTGTTCCCCACTGGTACTTAACTCATTCATATGTAAAGGGAATGATGTCCCTAGTTAAGGTGTGATTTCCATGGAGCTAATTGTGAATTTCAATACAAACACAGTACAGTATTCTACAATGCTGGTAGTGCACTAGATTGAGATGTAGATTTTCCCTAGGCCTTTTTAAGGATATGTATATCTGTCTCATAAAATGGGCTGCCTGTGAGGGACTTAGATTGACGGTTTTAGTGTTAGATTTATGGCCTATGCAATTAGGTTTTCCCCATTTTGTACGTGCTGTTTTGGGCATCTTACTCCTCATTGGAGGGGGCCTGTCCACCAACAATTTGCCATGTGACCCCTCTTGAGCCAATCTAGGGGTTGCCTGGACTTTTGTTTGCCTGGACTTTTGCTTGCCTTAGCTATAAAAGGAGAGGTTTTCAAATCTTCGGGGCTGCTAGTTTTGGCTATGAATAGCCAGCAGCCGTGGGCCTTGACTCCTGCCACACAATGCCCCCCCCCGCATGGCCTGGGAACCAAGACCCAGAATATTTTCATACTGTTATTATATCATGCTATGCTGTTTATTCATGTTTCTCTGTATTGCTGATTGTCTTAGTTTTCTCTCTATTCTGTATTCTCAATGTGTTTTCTCTTTGAAACTCTTTGCATTTCTCATTTATGTTTCATAAGGTTCCATTCAGTCCTCTGCCAGCTAGATCCTGCTTTTAAATAAATGCAACTTTTATTGGAATGTTCTTTTCTGATGTATTTTTATAAAATGTGCCCCCTTACTTTGGGGCATTGCAAAGCTTTGGGTATTTAGGTAATTAAGGTGATGGGGCACCCCCATGGGCCCCCACAAGAACCCCAGGATTTCAGGTAACAGTCCCATGGACCACAGCATGGCAGTGTCCTCTATCATCTGCCACCCTCTATAGTCCACCCAGATTTATGCCCGCAGTGTCAATGATGCCATCTAGTCATCTCATCCTCTGCCGCTCCTTCTCCTTTTGCCTTTGATCTTTCCTAACATCAGGGGTTTCTCCAGTGAGTCCTCTCTTCTCATTTGTTGGCCAAAGTACTTGAGCTTCAGCTTCAATATTTGTCCTTCCAAGGAGCAGTCAGGGTTGATTTCCTCCAGGATTGACGGATTTAGTAATTTACAGTAGCAACTGTGGCCTTGTCGCAACATACAGTAGTATGACATTACTTATATTTGTTTTTTAATTAGTTATTTACTTACCTTTTACTCCCTTTGTCTTTTTTAGCTCCCTATTCAGATATGATACTAGGCACTGCTTTTCTTTTAGCACACAAAGTGAAAAAATATTTTAAAAAATGTATTAACCCCTTTCAGCATTCTGAAACAGAACTTTTGCATGAGATTTCACTAACCAGCTTTTTTTTGTCATCAAAGATCTAAGCAGTCCCTTATTTGGACATAAATTCAATTAGAATTTTAATCTTTCCTTCACTTGAACAGTTGAGCCATGTGTTTAAAGAAGGACAATTCTGTTACTATAGATAAATGGAGAATTTTAAAAATTTAGGATGGCCTAATCATATCAAGTGAAATTGAAATGAGGAGAGATTAGCCAGAGCTATCATATTTACATTTGTTTTTCCTTCTGAGCCTCTGAGTGCTTCTTTTGCTTCTTGCAGACTGGAAGCTTGTCACTCCTGCAAGAGATTGTACGGGAATGTATTAAATCCCATTTGCATGTGTTGTATTAAAACATGCCAATTCAATGTGTGTTATACATTGGTTTAATTTCCTTCCCCCAGCCAGTTGAAGCAAATCTCTTAAATGCTTGGTTGCTTTTTGCCCTGTCAAATTAGAGCTTAGGTCTTGGAGTCTTGCGCTACAGTAAATGATTTACACATAAAGGCAGCCTTTTTGCTTCCCCAATGTTTTCCACTCATCATATTATTTCTTCTTTTTTATTCCCTTTTGTGATGCATTCCAGGAGCAAGATTTGCTATTTACCACTATAGTAGGGGCATGGTTAGCAAGAAAAGGGAGTCTGTGAAAGGAATACTTTGAAATGTTAACAAGCAACTCTTTGGCAATTGTTCTACTGACAGCTCTGGAACTGGGTACTGAATCTTTCATAGGCTTTGCCTGATGTAAGGAGTCTTTGTTCTTCTGAACATCCCTTCTGTCTGAGACTAGGGATCCACTAAAGCCATCCAATATGCAGTTTATCTGCATACCAGATTTCCTTTCAGAGATAAACCCTCTCCCACCTCTCTGCTGTGTAAACAGTCTTCTTGTGATTTCAGAGCACTTCAGTTTATATCCTCTCTTTGAAAACAAACCCCCTTAATGATATTTGAGCAGGGGCTCCAGATGTGACAGCTCCAGATGTGACTCTTCTCGTGGGACTTCCCTAGATGTTTTCCTTGCTTGGAAAGGCTTTATCACGACAGTCTTCACATTCTCCATTAATTTTTCTCTTCTCCCCCACCTTCATGCCACTCATTGCTAGCAAATTATGTTCACCGTTTAATGAACTACTCAGAAGAACAACACTTTGTGAGCTACAAACTCTTTCCTCTCTATATGTACAGAGGTCACAGTTTTACTTATAACAAATATAAATATTAAAACCCATAGGATACACACTGGTCACACATAAGTAAAACCATTGTCAAAACATTGGGAGATTGCATTAGAATTTATGTAGAAATTGTAACGAGTTTAGGTTTAAAAAAAGGAATGTAGCTTCTTCAAAAGCATAGATATTGTGCAATAGAAAAATATGGGATTGTTCCAGATAATGTAATCTTCAGCAAAAGTATATAAGCCTGTATTATATCTGGTCTTAGGTGGAGAAGCTAAGAATTTGTGTGTGCCCAATAGTCTCCTCCTATCACTGGGGAACAATGATTTTGGTGCCTCACAATTTTCACCTATTTCTGGCTATATTTGGGTCACTGATTCCAAAAATGCTTTCAGTTATGCCCCATCAGCTCTAGTTTTTTAGATATGACTTATTCACATTAGGCCAATCTAACCATACTGGTTGCATATATAACCAGAGGCATAGCAAGGGTGTAAGCTACCCGGGGCAGAGTGAAATTTTGCCGCCCCTCCAAAAAAAATTTCCGCCCACCCAAACTTGTCAAAATCATACTTAAGGAGAAAAAAACTAGAATGCAAGCCTCCCTGGATGAGTCCATGGAGCAGCTGCGGAGTTGGACTAGTTTAGGGATGCATAGCATCCAGTCTCAACAGTAAAGGAGAGCACAGAGAATGACAAAAAAGGTCAGATTAGTTAAATTACACTTGCAACAACAACAGGAATAGAGCTTGAGCAACATCAATAAGTATTATTAAAACAATCAATTTACGAATGGTGAGGCAAATACAAGTGTAGTCATAAGAGCAATGTATAATGACATCATCGATATCTCATGAACTAGAGCTGCTAGAACAAAATGGATGGCATTTTCAGAATCAGCCGCCCCAAAATGCCCGAAATCTGTTGAAAAATTTTAGGCACCAATAAAAACAATTTTTTTGTTCCCCAGTGTTGTGATTGATACGTCATTGTAGTTGGCTGCAACTCGTATCCAAGAATGTGTTCTTTCCTGAAGCAGGAAAAATGCCATTGGCGTGAATTTGTTTAAGGTGGACCCCAGCTTGCCATGAAATCACCCACACATGGATCATGGATCATCTGGTATGGCCTCTTCCGCCTCCATGACTGTTGGGAATCAGAGTTCCTCCTCCACTCATTTTGCTGTTGGGCCCAATATGATGGTTTTCAGTAGCATTTCCTCCACTGAGGGAAGCATCACCCCACCTAAATAGGCTCATCCACCTGTAGCCATTGGCCTCTTTAGGGAGTCAGGTTATTTACCATTCCCCAAAACTTGGCATTGAGTCGCTGACTGTACTGTCTACTCCATTACCTTAGTGGGATGGCCAGACATTTAAGCAGTACAAATGTGACAAAAACATGTTTATGAACACATAGATTGCATGGGTAAACTGTGGAGGAAAACAGGATAAATGATTGCTTCCTAGAATCAGCTTGATGGTCAACCTTAGTATGTGGTTTCTCAAGACAATTACATAGGTACTGTAAGCTCATCAAGGTTTGAGGATTTTCCTAAGTAGATGAAGCAATTCACACATATTACAGTCAAACCTCGCATAAAGAGCATTTCGCTTAAAGAATAACTCGCTTAAAGAGCAGAAATTTCTCTGAATGGTCGCTTCGCTTAACAAATAATTTGGGGTTACAATCCCCCCCCCCCAATTGGTCACTTCCAATGGTGTTTCGCTTAAAGAGCAAACTCGCTTAAAGAGCAATCCTGTGGAATGCATTATGCTCTTTAACCGAGGTACAACTGTATCTGAATAATCTTTAAACAGCCGTGCATAATAAACAAGTACAGTACTACCTCGGATAATGCTAAGACTTGGTTCCACAAGTCGGTGTTATCTGATTTTTAGTGTTATCCGATGCATGTTAAAATCCTATGGGATCCATAGAGATACATTGTAACCACACAGGCTTTAGCGGTTGTTATCTGAAGCATCCCATAGGATCTTAATGTTATCTGATGCAATTCTTTCCCCCAGATTCCTTAATGTTATGCGATTTTAGTGTTATTCGATACTAATGTTATATGAGGTATTACTGTACATTGTAACTGCACAGGCTTTAGCGGTTGTTATCCAATTCATCCCATAGGACCTTGACGTTATTCGATCCAATTCTCCACCCCAGATTGCTTAATGTTATGCGATTTTAGCGTTATCCAAGGTAAACGTTATCCGAGGTATTACTGTATTCTTTTTATATATAATAGGTTTTTAGTGGGAGTGAAGGTGGTGGGGTGAGATGATTTTGTGCCGCGGGCCGTAGGTTGCAGATCCCTGGTTTGTCATAATGTGTTTTTTTAATATAGAGTAAATAATCTGGAGCATGTACATTTCTTCTGTATATACATTGTTTTTAAATGTTCAGCTATTTTTACTTTTGCCACAGGGGAGATTAATGTCTGGACCTACTTGCTGGTGTGGATGGAGAAGATTTTGTTAAAATGGTAATGTCCCTTACACGGTTATATTGACATTTGAACATACAAAGTGGCACAACATAAAAACTCAGGTTGACATGATGTACCTCAATTGAAAAGAGTTTGCTTGCTATTTATAGCAGTGAAACTTGATAAAGCACATGGATGCCCATTTGTATTCATTTTGTCTTTGTATTTTTGAAAAGTGTAGAGGGAAAGTGCATTGGAAGTCATCCTCATTCACATTCATAGCACAACATGTTGCATAAATGTGCCGTCTTCTATCATTTTTGTCTTTCTTTGTTCTCCTCAGCCAATTCATTCTGTTACTTGTTTTGTCTTGTTCTGCTAGTCTTCCTATGTACTTAAAAAAATGTGTCTGGAATATCTGCCTTGTCTTCATTTGCCAGATGCCTTCTCTTCTCCTTCCGGCTTTTCCTTAAAACCCAGTTTTTTCAAACACACCTTCCTTCCTTTGTCTTTGAGTAATCTATTTGGTTTTTCCAGCCTGAATTGCGGTGATGTGCCATGTATTTATTTTTGTTTAATGATTTATTTGAAGCCTGAAATATGTGTTCCAAGTGTCGAGCAGACTTGGAGAGCTAAACAATCGCTTCTGAATAATAATATTGATTTTTTTCAGATGATGAAGGCAATAGTAATTGTAGTCACTTTTATGCAGGTTCACGTTTTCTGTCTTATCAGATCTTTAAAAACTGACAGAATGGGCTTTGTTTATGTCAGCTTACACATTATTCAACTTTGAAGTAAGAAGAATGCTTTGTATAGTAAAATTAACAATGAGAATGTATGTCGAACAAAATAGGCAGCCCTGTTGGAAAGGATGAGAACCATTCCATCCCCTAACATAATTTAAATTTACTCTTAATGACCTGTAATTTCCTTTTTTTCTCCCAAAATACGGTTCTGTTACATTAATCAAATTGACAGTGCCATGATATATTACTCTCATTTAGTATTTCCTTATTTAGACAATCCCTACCAATAAGATTCCATGTATGCAACATAGTTTTGTTAGAAAAAGACATGGATGATGCTTTTAATAGAATTTGGCACTGTTAGGTAGCCCTGCTGCATCCACAGCCGAACAGAGCATGTTCATGAAAGAGATGAAAGTATAACCTAATAATTCCTATTTTAGTCAATCGGAAGAAGATACTCTACTTTCTGATTATGATTTTCAGCTGAAAATCAATGTGAGAAATGTGGTTGTCTTTGTGTGTTTGGGGAGACGGGAGTTCATAAACAAAAGTTAATTTATATGGCCACTTATTTTTACCAAGTAAATAAACCTCAAAAGAATTGGTATATAATAAGTTTCTAGCATGATGATTCTGTCACTAGCAGTAGCATTTTATTAGGCAGCTGAAGTTTACAAGTTCACAAGTTCAGTGGTATCCAGTATAACAAACATTTCGTATAACAAAAAATTCTTACAATGAAGCATTTGGTGCTATTGGTGATTCACCGTATAATGAAAAAACAATGTTCATTATATGGATCCCTATGGGCAATCCACTGTACAATGAAAAACATTTGTTCGTTGCACAAGGTATCACCAATAGTGATCCGTATAACAAACATTGTTTTTTCATTACACGGTGCATTGCCCATAGGGATCCGTATAATGGGGGGGGGGGAACTGTATAGCAAAGAGCTCCATGGAAAGGAGGTTTTTGTTGTTGTTATACAGGGTTGTACTGTAATCCAGTGTCTGGAGGAAAATGTGCTGTATTCAGAATTTGGAATTTTCTATCTGAAATATTTTTCATGTATGGTTACAGTGGCACTTTAGTGTAAATAATTAGGGCACTATATTTAGAAGGCTAATCTTCTTTCATTTCCAGAGAAGGCTAATCAAAAGTTAATTCAGCACCTAACAGTTCAGACTTGATACTAACATTTTAATGCAGTTTTCCAGGTTGATTCATGAAAAGTGTATAATTCAACTCATCAAGCCACTATTGTTCAATTTTTCCAGTTCCTTTAGCCTATTATAATGCTTCCCCTGTATTTCTTTGTAATTATAGATGTTGAACGAAGCTAATTGCTCCCAGTGACCCTTTTCTTGGATACACTAATTTAAATCTTATCTTTTAAAGTCTGCTACATTCAGCAGGAGAAAGTTAAGCACATGCTTAACTCATTCATAAAAATCAATGAGTTGTAAAAAGTTAAGGTCAACTACTAGGTTTGGTTGAACCATTTCTTCTTTGTGGTCCCTGTGACATATATCTTGTTTAATTGGAAGATGGAAAGGATCTAAGGGGAAATGGAGGGAAGTGTTTGGGTCATGTGCAATGGAGGGTGGGTGGAGCTTCTGCCAAAACTTAACGGTTGAGTGAGAGAAGTTCTAGATCAGGGGTGGCCAAACTTTTCAGGCCATGGGTCCATTACATGGTTCAGGGGGCCAGTCACTACAACCCATGGGCCGGATCTGCCCCCAATGCCAATTCATCCGACCCGCAAAACCCTCATTGCTCCCAGAAGAGAACTTTGCTGCCAGGATGAATTGGTATCAGGCTGGATCCTGCCCATGGGGCATAGTTTGGGCACCCCTGTTCTAGAGTGAGGCCAAACAGTTGCAGAATAAACTATAGGTCTGAGTTCATAGATGTTTACTTTGAAGAAACACAGTTGCAAGTAAACAACATGTCTTTCCTATCTACAGTAGTAAAAAAATAAAAATAAAACACCTTTACCAGCCAATCCCTCCTACATGAAAAACAGATTATTACAGATGTTTAAAGCCACTATCCTTTTTTAAAATCCTAACTAGAGCAGATCATTTAACTCAAAATAATTTAGTAAGTGGTCAGTTAATTGTTCAACAATTTATTCAGTGGGTGTACTTTACCTAGGACCTGCAATACAATGCCATTCTTTATGTTTAACATATTTTTTTAATTGGAGGGAAGGTATTAGCCGATACTATAAAGGCATATGTTCATTGTACTATGAATAAGAGAACAGATAAAGTTTGCTAGCTATAGATTGTCTATCATTCCTGCAATTGATTTAGAAAATCATTCTTTCTTTTAGCATCAGTCAAAGGTTCAGACACTGGGAAAAGATTGTTTTAGCATTGTCCATTTTGCATACTTGGGACATAACCTCTCAGCATGGTTATCCATCTTCTATGTTACATATGCAACTATCATCCATATTTGAAATACAGGAAACAAATTCTTAAGAAGAACAGATGACTGGCAAAGGTCTTCCCTTGCAATCCTTGATTGTGTTCTGCCAAAGGATAAACTATTTCACTGGTAGGCTGAACCAGAAATAATTTGCCACATTAAGCTGAATATAGTTTAGGTAGCTTTGGTTCTTTGATCTGGATTACAGCATCTTTGAAAAGCTTCCAAGAAAGGAAGCAGCGCTGAAGCACTGGAAAATTAACCTTGGGGGAAAAAGAGTACTTGATGAAGATGTAACATATAAACACTCATAGAGGAAAGGACAGAGAGGTACAGTTATGGTGAGCTGTGCATGGACAGCGTTGTAACTGAGTAGAAGAGAAGAAGAGAAGGCAAAGTGAAGAAGAGAAGGTTGAGGAAGTGGAAGTTACTGATCTTAGTCCAAAAAGGAAGAGGGACAGAAAAAAATAGACTGACATTTGACTTAAAAAGGTAAAGGTCTTCTTTGCTCGAAAGCCAGTTGTATCCGTTTGCAGCCAAAGCGCCTGCACTGTCTGCATTTACAGACTTTTCTGTGGTTAAGTGGCATGTATGACTAGACATGGAATGCTATTACCTTTCCCACTGAAGCAGTACCTGTTCATCTACTTGCAATTTCTTGCTTTCGAACTGCTAGGTTGGCAGGAACTGGGACAGACAATGGGAGCTTACTCCATCATGTAGCACTCAGATCTCAATCTGCTGACCTTCTGATCGTCAAGTTTGGCATTTTAACCACTATAACGTACTACAGTCCTAATTACTTATGATTAATACACAGTAAATGAGAGTTTTCAAGGTAAGTAGTTAATCATTTCCCACCCACTGCACTCCTACCTCCATGAGTTTCCATGGCCAAACAGTAATTTGACCCCAGGTCTCCTAATAACTAATCAGATATTCTGCCCACCTGTACTGACTATCATTTATTGTATTGTTACCTGCCTTTAATCAGATCACATAACAAGGAAGCAACGAAAGGAGAGAAGAAGGCTCAGCAGGAAGAAAGACTAGGATTTTTTCATTTCTAGGAGATCTGCTAAGTGCTAGTTTGGACCTGAAGATACAAAGTTCAGCATTTTAAAGAGACATTTGTAGAGGGCAGTGCAAATGGCAACAAGACTTCTATTGGAAAGCGAAAAGTGTATGAGGAGCAGGGCCTTTGGGAAGGAACTGCTTTGGAGCAAGAGGTAACAAGCAGGGAAGTGTCATATTTCAAAAAAAATACTTCTCTTTCTGGAGATGGCAGTTCAGGCCATCGTTAAATGTGTAAGTGTGGAGCTCCTAGATCCACTTTGTGTTTTTCCAGACTGGAGGACAGCTCAGTAGTAGGTAAAAATAGGTGGTCAGCTTGGTGTTTTCTTAGAAAAAATACAAAACCAAGTAGGGACCTTCAAGCATTTTTTGAATGCATGAAACCCCTGAGAGAGTTGTGAGCATTCAGAGTAAGTTGGTTGAAGGGCCCTTGGGGTTCTTCCTGAGAAAGTGGCAAGCTGCTTATCCACCCCTATGCAGTATTACTTTTTGTTCCTTTCTCAATATAAGTACTGTATGGTATGAGGTGAGCCTGCATTTATTTAGGAAGGTGAGTGTAAGCAATAAAAGAGGTATACATCGCAGAAGGTTGCAAAGGGAGGAAGGGATGAGGGCATCCCCCTTTGTCAGTGCTTTTGGGCTTCAAAATGTTTTTGTCAGTTCAGCTACAAACTTCATGATACCTGACACAACAGAGACCACAAACAGAGTAGAGAATTGAAGTAACATAGTTGCCTTTGATGAGTTAATTGACGTTGTGAGGGCAAAACAAAACAGGAACAGTGTTGAGGGGCAGTAAGGTTTTCTAGTTTTCCTTTACAAAGGCAGTTTAAGTAGAATTAAAGATTGATTCCATTCTCTTATTAGACCTGAGATATTTGTGGAATAAAAATAAAGAAAATGAGGAGCAATGAAATGTGGTACCAAAATGGGGTTGTATAATGTAATAAATTACTTGCGAGTGGACTTTGCAACACAACAAATTATTATTTTTAAAATTAAACATATAAGCTCCTTGCCAGTATTTATTGCTTAGTGGAGGAAATCATTCTGAGCTTTTCCTCTGGATTATGATTATCCTGATAGCCTTCCCCACAATTGGTTCAATTTTCTGGAGAAATGGTACAGGTTAGCTGCCCTTGGAGGGCTTGGCTGTGTGAGAACATTAAAGAGGAAGGCCCTGCTTAACGTGGTATGGATTCATCTTGATGGTACTGTACTTTCAGGGACTTGAGCAAAGGTTCTCACAAGGTCACATTTTAGAATTTGCCTTGTACAAAGTGAGACCATTAGCATTGACCCAGTGGGTCTCTATAATTTCATAAGTTATCTTGGGCTTTAGACTGAACTCTTTCTCAACCGTATCTTGAAATATCATGAATTGACCCTTTTACAGGCAAAGAATGTTTTTTATGACTAAGCTATGTTCCCTTCCATAAAGGTAGCAACATTTCTTCAACCTGTCAACCTGTTCCTAGCAGCATACATGTTCTAGGTCAGTGTTGACCAGCCTTGGCACTCCAGGTATTCTTGGACTTCAATTCCCAGAAGCCCAAGTCAATACTCCTGTTCTACGTGTTATAATTAATCCCTGATTATCTTAAGGAAGCCAAGTAAGTCCTGGGCTTAAACTCTGGAATGTGGCTACTAGTTAGAGAATACTGTGGTGTGTATTAGGCATTTCTTTTTCCAATAAGACTGGAAATAGGTAAGTACAGTAATACCTTGGATAACGTTTACCTCGGATAACACTAAAATCACATAACGTTAAGTAATCTGGGGAGGAGAATTTGATCGAATAACGTTAAGGTCCTATGGGATGTATCAGATAACAACCGCTAAAGCCTGTGTAGTTACAGTGTATCTCTATGAAGCTTTAATGTTATCCGATCCATCCCATAGGATTTTAACATGCAATCGGATAACACTAAAAATCGGATAACACCAAGACTTGTGGAACTAAGTCTTAGCATTATCCGAGGTATTACTGTACTATAATTAGATTTAGTGGTATTTTTAACTTACTTGTTTATTATTAATACACAGTAATTAAGTACCCATTTTCAGCATTAATGTTGTTAATAGAAAACGGCACTCTTATTTTTTTTCTTTTGGAGACTATTATTTTCTACTCCTTCTCCACAGAGAGATAAGAGATTAAAATAGTTCTCACATTAATGAAAATGGTGGCTTTTCTATTTAATATCCACATCAGATAATGTTTAATCAAGGAAAAAACATGTGGGATGAGAAGACATGCACGGCTGATGTTGATAAATATCTTACTTGGGAAAATCATTCATGAACAGCTCATCCATGTAAAAATAAGATCCTTGAAAGACTGCCAAGGTCAGTGAGGCCTATAGTGTCTGATGAGTAAGTGCTGGTTATGCCTGGAGGAAGCATTAGCTTCTAAACCAATTCCTCATGATATTTTCTAAATATTTATAGAAAAGAAATCCTTGCCATTTTAACTTTTACAGCTGCCCTCTCATGTTTTTCCCCTTCAAATTCTGAGCTATCTAATTAACATATTTAACATCAACCTTACGATAGATGATATAAAAAGAGAGTGGAGATCATTTGACTTTTGATATATTTCTCCTACAACTCCTATCAGAACTCAGACAGTAGTAGTATGAGCTGTGGGAGATGTAGGTGAAAAATGCTATAAAATGAAATGTTCACTTTCTTGGTATAAAGAATGGAGAAGTGAAATTGTGCTTTTTCATGCAAATAGCTAGCTGATGTAAGTGAGAAATTTAAGAGGATGGAACATACAGTAGTTAAATTATATTTTAAGAGAGCATGTAGTACTTGTTGTAACGTGCCATCAAGTTGTCTTAAATGTATGGTAGCAGTATGAATGAACAATTTCTATAGTCTCTTGTCCTCAACAGCCCTGCTAGCTCTTGCAAACAGAAGCCTGTGGCTTCTTTTATAAGATCAATCCATCTTGCATTTGGTCTTTCTTTTTTCCTACTGCTTTCAAACTTTTCTAGCACCATTGTCTTTTCCATTGACTCCTGCCTTCTCATGATGTATCCAAAGTAGGATAGTATCAGCTTTATAATTTTTGCATCTTTCTGGCAGACCAGGGTAATGCTCTCCTCCAACACCACATTTCAAATAAATCATTTTTCCCAGTTAGCTTTCTTTACTGTCCAGCTTTCACACCCATACAAAGTGATCAAGAAGACAAAACTGTGGATGAACTTGGTCACCAGTGACAGATCCTTGCACTTGATGATCATTTCTAATATTCTCATTGTTACTCTTCCAAGTCTCAGGCTTCTTTTGATTTATTGGCTGCAGTCTTCAATTGGATTAATGATTGAGCCAAGCTATGCAAAATCTTTCACTATTTCAGTTTCTTGATTAGCAACATTAAAGTTGTGTACTTCTTCTGTAATGAATAATTTTTGTTTCTTAATGTCTAAGTACAATCCTCTTTTGGCTCCTTCTTTCACTTTAACTAAAAGTTGTTTCCGATCATTGCTGTTTTCTTCCTGAAACATAGTGCCATCAGCATATCTTAAATTAATTATTGATGTTTTTTTCTCACCAATTTTCATTCCTCCATTACAGTCTTTCTATATGATAGTTCCATGTAGAGATTGAACAGATAAATGAATAAAATCCACCCTTCTCCGTTACTTTTGTCTATGGCAAATTATTTTATATTTGCTCTGTCCTAACAGTAGTTTATTGTCCATAGCACAAGTTATATACATCAGGACAATCAAGTATTGAGGTACCCCCATTTCTTTCAAAATAACCCATAGTTTCTCATGGTTGACACAGTCACAGGCTTTGCTGTATGTAGACTGATCTTTTTCTGAAACTCTTTGATATACTCTAGTAGCCAGCAGATATTTGCATTATGACCTTGAGTATCTCTTCCTTTTCAGTGCTTTTGCTACAAAACCCTGAGCATCAGTTTGCTTGTATGGAAAATGGAAACAGTGGCCCTACAATTAATGTACTCCTTGGCTTCTCCTTTTGCGGTGTTTGGAATATATATTGAGTATTTCTAGTCATTGGGCCGTTGTTTTGTTTTCCATATTTGTTGCAATATTCTTCTTACAATTTTGACACATTAAATCTTTGTGACTTGAAATAGTTCTATTAGTTTTCTGTCCACCCATGGTGGTCTGTTTTCAGTGGTGGGTTGTCAAAAATTTTACTACCCCACCGTGATGTCATCACAGTGTGGGCGGAGTTAACATCATGATGTCATGGGCGGGGTCAAAGAAAAAATAAATAAATATAAAATAAAAATAAGCACGTGCACACGCACACACGCACACACACACACACACACACACACACACACACACACACACACACACACACACACACACACCTCAACCCACCCACCCACAACACAAACCTGTAAATAAATTAAATAAATAAATAAATAAAATAAAAATTACATTAAAATACCCCTATCCACCCACCCCAAACACAAATTAACCCACCCACCCCAAACACAAACCCGTCACTTACCTTTTAGTATAAGTGCCTGGGCATCACCATGTTGCAAGATGGATATGGTCATTGTACCAGTTCTCTAGGATAATAGGTTTTAATGTAAATGTAAAACAGCTGTACCTACTTAAGGGTTTTCCAATTGGAACAGCAATTGGAACAGCACAGGTGTAGCTTATTGATGAGGTAACTCCAAGACTTTGCCTAAAACCCCCAAGCCAGGCCGCCAGGCCTTTTTAGGATATGTGGCTGTACATCAATATAGGTAAAGGTATTAATTATTAAAGGTATTCAGAAGAGGCAGGGGGACAAGAGACAACATTGCCAACATACGTTGGATCATGGAAAAAACAAAGGAATATCTGAAACAAGTCTACTTTGACTGTGTGGACCACAACAAAATGTGGCAAGTAATTAAAGAAATGGGAATGCCAGAATACCTTATATGCCTCATGAGAAATCTGTACATGAATCAAGAAACAACAGTTAGGACAGAATATGGAATGATGGGGTGGTTTTGAATAGGAAAAGGAGTAAGACAAAGCTGCATTCTGTCACCCTGCTTATTCAACTTATACACAGAGCACATAATGCACAATACAGGGATGGAGGAATCTCAATTTGGGATCAGAATTGCTGGGAGAAACATCAACAATTTGAGATATGCAGATGATACCACCCTAATGGCAGAAAGTGAGGAGGACCTAAAGAAGCTCCTGATTAGATTGAAAGAAGAAAGTATAAAGCTGGCTTGAGACTCAGTATAAAAAAACAAAGATCATGACAACTTGCCCTATCAGTCCCTGGAAAATAGATGGGGAAGAAATAGAAGCAGTGGCAGATTTTACTTTCTTAGGATGGTGATTGCAGCCATGGAATAAAAAAGGTGACTGATTCTTGGGAGGCAGTGCAATGAGAAACCTGGGGAGCATAGTGAAAAGTAGACACATCAAATTGCAAACAAAAATTCATCTAGTCAAAGCAATGGTATTCCCTGTGGCAGTGTATGGTTGTGTGAGCTGGACCATTAGGAAAGCTGAGCACAGAAGAATAGATGCTAAAAGGGCACTGGACAGGGAGTGATGTCTAACCCTAACAAAATATATATGTTCCTACTAGCCTTCTAATTTCAACTCCTCTGTGGGAATTCGAACCAACAACCTCCTCCTTACAAGGCAAAACTGCATCCTCTAAGCCATGACAACTCAGCTGTCAATGGAGCTGCTTTTGTAATCTTATCTTTGCAGCACAGGAGGAGGAAAGAAGCCAGAGGAACACAGAGACCAGTTTGTTTGCTTGATTGTTCTGGGCATTACAGCTTGGCTTGGCTCTTTGGATTGGTATCCAAGTGTGGCACCATGGTACTGGGAGCCTGGGGGTGCCCCGAGCTGCGTCCTAGGAGCTTTCCCTTCACTTCCTAGGAATGCAAATTCTTTCTCATAGGATTCCTTTTTCAATTGAGTTTTTCATCCTTTTATCTCTTCTGCACAAGTCTCCAATACACTGTTTCTACCTTTTCTTTGTTTTCTCCTGGTCAGATACAGTAAAACCTCACATATAGAGTGCCTCGCTTAGAGACTAACTTGATTAAAGAGCGGAATTTTCTCTGAATAGTCGCTTCGCTTAACAACTAAAACCAACAAAAAACTCATTTAACAACTAAATTGGGGTTCGAAATCCCCCCCCAAGTCACAATTGGTCACTTACAATAGTGTTTCACTTAAAGAGCAAACTCACTTAAAGAGCAATTCCGTGGAACACATTATGCTCTAAGTGAGGTACCAGTGTAGTGTTCTTTCCAGTATGTCATCTGACACTCCTACTCTAGGCTTAAATTTCCCTTTAAATTCAGAGATCTTCTAGAAGAGCTTTCTTGTTTTCCCTATTTTGCTGTTCTCTATTTCTTTTCAATGGCTGTTGTAATAGTTCCCTTTATTTTATGTGACATTCATTGAAAAGCTTCCATCATGTTTCTGACCCTGTATCTGTCACCTTTTACTTTTGCTTCTCACCAGTCCTTCACAATTTTAAATATTTCTTCCAGCATTCATCTAAATTTTTTCTTTTTACCATAAGAATGATATGTTTTTTGCATTTTCCCCTAATAATATTTCTGGTATCAATTCACAGTTCTTCTAGGTCCCACTCATTTGAGTTTAGTAATGCAAATACAGTAATACCTTGGATAACGACTACATTGTATAATGCTAAAATCGGATAACGATGCAAAATTTCTAAAGACAATTTGTATCGGATAACGATCTGTTAGCGTTATCCGATGCAGTCGTTCGTAGCAGCAGGGTGGTTGGAAAGCTGAATGGGGTTCTCCGTTCAGCTTCCCAGCCATCCTCCAGCTGCAGAGACAGGGGTAGGGGGTCTGGACTGATGGGGGGCTCCTCCGTCGGCTACCCCAGCCACCCCACAGCTGCAGAGGTAGGGGCGGGTGGCTAGGGAAGCTGATGGGGAGTCTCTGTCGGCTTCCCCAGCCACCCTGCAGCTGTGGATTGGGTACTCTGACCCCCCCCAGAACTGGCAGGGGGGTCAGGAAGCCCGAAATGGGTGAAAAACGGACATTTTTTGCCCATTTCAGACACTCTGACCACCCCTGCTGGCTCTGAAAGGATCGGGGACCTGATCCGTGCTGTTTCCAAAGTTCCCCCAGCTCCCTGAAGGCTGCAGCAAGCCAAAACATCGGGATTCGAATCCCGACATTTTGGCTTGCTGCAGCCTCTAGGGAGCTGGGGGAACTTTGGAAATAGCACAGATTGGGTCCCCCGACCTCCCTGGAGCTGGCAGGGGGGGGGGGTCAGAGAGCCCAAAATGGGTGAAAAAAAAGTCCGGGGTTTTTGCCCATTTCGGGCTCCCTGACCCCCCTGCCGGCTCTGGGGGGATTGGAGTTCCCCGAGCCACAGCTGCAGGGTTGCTGGGGAAGCCGACGGGGAAGTCCCTCATCAGCTTTCCAGCTACCCCACCCCTGCCTCCGCAGCTGCAGGGTGGCTGGGAAGCTGAACTGAGAACCCAATCCATCTTTCCAGCCACCCTGCTGCTACGAACGACTGCATCGGATAACGCTAACAGATTGTTACCCGATGCAAAATTTCTTTAGAAATGTTGCATCGTTATCCGATTTTAGCATTATACGATGCAGTCATTATCCGAGGTATTACTGCACTTCCGTATGAAGAACAAGCAGAAGTTAAAGAATGACTCCACAATATCTGCCAAGTCCCTGTGCTTTTAAGGTCAAAAGCATGACAGTGAATGAAATTCTCAGAGCATTGAAAGATTTATAAGATCCTTTTGTAGTTTGTGTGTGTGATGGCCCATCACTAACACCTGGGCAATGATACTAAAGTTTATTAAAAGTTGCAGCATGACCTACAGGCTACTATTCTCGTTTCACTCCACAGGCAGCCTTCATCTAACATGGCCATAACTGAAGACTTAATACAATATCTAGGTGAGACTTTGGTCCAAGTAACAGATATGCGAAACTAATAAAGCAGGACTCATATTTCTCAACTTTTAAAAATAAAATGAGGGGTAGAGATAGAACTTTGTAGTAGGCCAGCTACAAAAGTTGGAGTGGAAGCTGGATGACCCCAGAATTGAGAATGCTAAGCAAGTTCAGTTTTTCTAGGTGGGATAGGATTCCTAACTGCTTGTTCTCATTCTTTTTTCCCTTTTTTAAAATAAATTTTAACATAAGACAAAATCAAATAAACATATGACATTACATTACATTACAATATATAAATGAAACAAACAAACAAGATTACATAAACATATAACAAAATAAAACACATAAAAGAAAAAAATAGGGTATTAAATTCTTTTGTCATATTATTGTATTTCTCCAATTCTAATAAATGTTTACATCTACTTAGCATGCTACTACTTTGTTTGTCAACAACTCTCTCATTACCCATATATTGAAAACAAAATTAATACCACCCGGTGATATATACAAAGCCCTGGAAACCGCAATTTTGTCACAGCACTATAATAACACTTTCAAAAACTCATATGATCTGGTACTGGTTTGCCACCTGTAGATTTCACCAAAGTATGTTCCACATATTTCTCAAAACTTATTTTCCTTAATTATACCTTTCTTTTTCCTCAGCTCCCATGTAAGTTTATCATTTAACACAATTTCCTACATTTCTTTATACCATTCTTCCAATTTTAACATGGAATCATATTTCCAATTTCTTGCAATACATTATCTTGCCACAGTTATTATAGATAACAAATCTTTTTTTTATTTATATCCATATTCATGTTGTCTATTTCTGTCAATAAGGCGGTACCTGACTCCAGCCAGAGGTTCAAATTCAAAATTTCCAATATCTCTAAATCTATTTTTACCCAAAAAGCCATAACCACTTTACAACTCCACCACGTGTGTTCATAAGTCACCAGGCTATCTTTAGATCTTCAACAATTTCTAGTTTTTGTGTTATCCATTTGATGTAACTGAATTGGAGTCAAGTACCACCTCCACAACATTTTATTATTATGTTCTTTTGCCCTAACAGATAAACTTTTCATAATTCTTCTCTTCAATTTATTATTCCAATTTGTTTTCAATTTTTTTATGTTTCAATCCTGTTCCCACATTGTTCTTAATGTATCCTGTGGCTGCTTATTCTCATTCTTCTGTGATGATTTTTCTGCATCAGTAATCAATCTGTATGGAAGGCTTTCCTTACAAAAATTAGATAATCACTGTATCCAGAAGGCTGCACAGGAAGATGGATTTGGCTCTTGTTCATGCTTGTTGATGGAGTTGTTTCCCACAGCAGATTTACAGCATTAAATCTTGGCCAACATCAAATTGTAATTAAGTTTTCTTAACCATGTTTTTATTAACTACTGTTTCTATCATGCTTTTAGCATTATTGCAGCTTATTTTGCCATTCACAAGACGCCTGGAAAAGGGTTCTTAAAAAGTTCCTTTGAGCCATTTCTTCTTCCATCCATATGGAAAAATAACTTGTGTGGCTCTTTTGGTGGTTGTTGATTGCTCTGTACATCTGTTGGGAGGGTCAGGTTTAATGCAGTGAACGTGAAAGCAACTATAAGTGCAAGTCAATTATGTTAATTTGTGTGTGAGGTATACAGTTCAGAATAATTCAACATCTTACTGTCTTGTTTGTCTCAATGAATTAAGAATGCAGACAGAAAAGGGTCAAGTCAGCAGTGCTACTACTGTTACATACATTTAAAGTCAGTAGTATTAATTGAACTACTAAATATAAAGGTACAGCTGTTGTCCATTAGTTTTATGCTCTGTGGTAAATGTCCAAGTCAAAGATGGACAAAGAGATAAGAGACTGGCAAGTGAATTTCAGGGGGTTTAAAATGCTTTTGTCTTTCAACAGAGTATTGTTTGTAACATCAAGATAGTCGTTTAATTCTAACTTCTCCAACATGCTGTGAATGTATGTTTTCACCAATTTATCTGAAATGGGCAAATGTTTCCTTCCAATTTTTCCTGTTTGAGAAGCCAGAACTACAATGGGAAATAACAGATCTGTGATTTAAAACAAAAATTAGCAACAGAGGTATCCCATTATACTATTTACAGCGTGGGGCAATGGAAGACGGCTAGGTATGTCAGTAGTCTCTGGACTCAGCAGAAGAGATCAGTACCATGGTCAGCTCTAGAACTGGCAGGCTCCAAGGCATAGGAGAGCAGGAGGTTTGGGCTGTTTTAATCCAGAAGCTCCTTGAAGCTAATAGAACAGGGGTGCCCAATTTTTTTTCCAGATCGGGCCAGTCCTGCCCCCAACATGCAGCTGTGGGGGCTGGATGCATGTTGCTTCTGGTGCTTACCATTTTGACATCATCCGTGGTGGTCCCGCTTTCTCCGTGCTGTACTGAACAAGATCTGTTGGTACCCAGGGCAGAAGAAGCCTTTGCCGAGGTGGATTGCTGTGTTTTTAAAAAATTTCACCGCTTCCCTGCTTTGTAATCCATGGCACTGGGAGACTTCCCTTGTGCGCAGTGCTGGGAGATTCCCTTGGCACACAGCACTGACGTGAGTGTTTTTTTAAACACAGCAATCCACCTTGACAAAGGTTTCTGGTACCCTGGGTAACAGCAGAGCCTGTTCAGAACAGCAGGGAGAAAGCACAACTGCCGCCAGCGTAAGTGACATATTGCGTCATCAGGTGTGGGGTAGGACAGGGGAGGCGTTCCTAGAGGTGCCTGGGTTCTCACTGCAGGCCAGAATAATGATATGCATGGGCATGGTTGGGCCTGCGGGCCGTAGTTTGGGCATGCCTGCAATAGAAGAAACTTATTTCCTCAGGTGTTGGACATTTCATGAGTTTTTTGTTTGGGAGGAAAACTTAGGGGTCTTGAAAGAGAAAAATAATCAGCCAGCCAACTAACCAACCAACTTGCATTTGACAGAGTAATGTACATTTTCCAAATAATGGCTAAGGGGCCTTTTAAACCTGACATAGATGAGCGCCCCAATTTGTCTTAATCTGGCCTCTGTGTACTCCTGCACCTTCTACCCAAATGTTCTGAAATGGAGTGCTCAGATTTAGAGAGAGCATAGTTAAATATTGACATTTAAATATGAACAATATTGGTAGTTTACTGAAGAGTCTTCCTGTGAGAATCTCAATTTAAATGCAGTCTGATGAAAAGGAAGTTTCTATTCCAGGGTGCCCAAACTTTTCAGGCCAGCTAAAACATCCAGATTTCAGTAGGCAGCGATTTGGGATTGGATGGGTACCTTTTACAGGATTGCCTCAAAGATTCCATGCTGTGGGTTCTAAACCGCCTCCTTTTCTCTCTTTCCTCCCCCTTCCCCTCCCCACCTTTGCTACACATCGGGTTGGTTTGTGCTTCTTTGGTGGGATTTTGAGGCTTTTTTTCCCCACACACTGACTGCCTGATCTTTTTTTCCCCTTCATTTTTGTTGTTTGGTTCTTCTGCCCGCCCATTCCAGGACTTGGCTTGCTGACTTTCTGACTCTTAACGTGGTGGCCCAGGGTGGGGGTGTGCATGTGAGTGGCGGGGTGTCATTAGTGGTGGGAGTTTAGTGCCTCATCTGAAGTTGCGCTACAACCACAAGGAGTGAACGGTCAGAGCAGGGATGGAGAGGGAGGAGTGCTCACGTGATACAAACAAGACAACTCCTGAATGGGTGACCATGGGCTGATACTCCTTCAGGCAAGCCAGCTAGAGGAGGAGGAGAAAGGCAGGAGTTCCTTGCCTCCAAAAAGGGGAAATGGGGGGACTGAGAGATCCGTGGGCATACGGGAAGCGGGGCAAGGAACAGGCAGATTGGAAGTTCATTGTTTGGCATCCCAACACTCTCACACGCATCCCTACCCTCGGCCACCATGTTAAGAGTCAGGGAGTCGGCAAGCCAAGTCTGCATCCACTTTTGAGTGTGGTTCAGGTGCCTTTGCATATGTGTGGGTGTGTCTGCATCCACTTCCGGGTGTGGGAAAGTAGGTGGGGGACCACGTGAAATGTGTCCACGGGCCGCGGCCGGTCCACAGGCCTGTTCTATTTAATCTGATAAAGAAAAAATGGAACTGAGGATGGAAGGTTGCCAGTCTTCTTTGTCATTTATTTCTTTGCATACTAAATTTTGATTTTATGCTAGTTGGTTATCTCAGTTGGGAATTTGGATCCTTGCCTCCTAATAGAAGAAGCAGCCTGTGTGGACCTGAGCAAGATACATAGTCCTATAATGCACCCAGAAGAAGGCAGTGACAATCTATTTCTGAGTACCCTATACTTTAAAAACTCTGGAAGGGGTTACCACAAGTCAGTATTGACTTGACTCCACAGAATTCAACTGGCATTGAGCACAGCTGAAGAGAGAAATGTTGAAGAGAGAGGATTCAGAGAGAGGTTTCCATACTTTTCACTTACCTAGATCTTATGATCTATAAATCAGACCCAAAACCACTACTATCTGAAAGACCTGGTCATATTGTTTGAGACTCAGTAACAACACATAAGGAGCATGATTTCAAATGAGATCAGCCTTATTTTAGTTTGATTATGTATCACAATACCTACTATGCCATGAAGTTTCAATTTGCAATACAGTGTGCACCCCTTCAGTGTTCCAGTTCTTTGATCCCCTTGGTTATTAAAAAATGCAAATCTAAATTGTATCTTATTAATGTGTTTCTTTGTGTTAAAGCTGTGGGGGGTGGGGTTTAAAATCCCAGCTCTCCCAGTGCATTTGGATTTTTAATGTGCAGAGTAGAATGAAATCTAGACTTTCTGCAGGCTGTATTTACCAATCAACTGTTATGAAAGATTTTTATTATATTCTACTTCTTGCCCTCACAAAATGAATGGATATTAGAAGAGTAATGAACCTCATTGTTATACAAAAGCAACTTCTATCTATAAGTAGGGAACAGTATTTGCAGAAATTGATAAGGTTAGGGGGGGACTATCTTTTTGTCTAATTCTCTAAATACTCTCACACATAGAGAAGTGTTTCTTACAGAATGAATGTGTTGACCTTTGAGCTATGTGTAGCTGTTTATTCAGTTGGCTTTTATAAGAATCTACTGAAATGCCAATAATAATAAGAAAAAGCCCAACTTACAGCAATCCTACGGTACTCAGAAGTAGTTTTTCAGTCTCTTTTTATAGAGGTGCCCTGGAATTGTGCTGCTTGCCCAAAGCTATGTAGGTTGATTCTTCTATCACAAAATAGATTTAAGTTGTTGAAGGTCTGACCTCTAGGTCTTCACTTAACCACCCAACTCACTGAAGTATGCAGCCAATAGTAATCATATTTCTTGTTTATAAGAATTCTACCATTGAAAATGAATGTGGGAGAAACCAGCACTTGCATATCTATCCATCTGGGTTTAAGTCTGTATGTGCTCTGCTTTTAAAAACCTGGCTTTGAATATTTTGTACTTAATCATGTTAATGCTGAACAGACGCTTCCACCTCATGAATTTTTCCTAGTAGACTTTTACAGACAGTTAACAGCTGGATGGCAGACAGGTGCAATGTTGCCTCTTCCATCCTGGGAATGGACGTACAGTACTTGTTGAACTTAGTCAGTGCAGAGGAGCGAGAATTTGTAAAATTTACAAGGGATTTTTTTTTGTACCTGAGATAGAAAGAACTCAAGATTTTAAAATTTCCAGTGGGGGGGGGGAGGAGGACTTACATCTTTTCCCACTGTTAATACCCAATACAACCCCCTATGCATGCACAAACCCTTGACATGCGAAGGAGTACAAGAGGAAGTAAAGAAGAAGAAGAACACATGCACAAAACTATATAACCTCTATGGTGCGTTACTATAAATATAAGAAATTGGCAGTGGTTAGATACATGTGCGTGTATGTTTTTCCATAAATGTAAGCTTGTGAGGAATATAAATGGTATGCAGCAGCTTTGTCTTTGTCCAGCTCATATACAGAAGCTTTTAGTTCAAGTCTACTTTCTTTGCTGTCTGGGGGAATCAGTGGGTGATAGAGCTTTTTAGATATACTGATGCAGTTAAAGCCATTAAGCTGTACTTGACATTCTTGTATTACTCAACATGACTGCTGTAACTCTACCTACCTCTCTGGTCAGTAAAAGCTTTCTCTGTGTGCTTAATATATTACTTCTGTTATCTTTACAGATTATTTTCTGCACTGTGTTTTTTAAAATGTGCACCCATTTAAGCCATCACAGATTTAAATGGATCATCACAACTTAGTTTTATGCGCAGAGATAGAGCTTTTCTGAAGTCAAGTAAAAAGCTGATTCCCCCCCCCCCCATATATTTTTGGCTTAGATACTGATGTTTATTCTTTTAAGAATCCACTCTTTGTGCTCACACATTTACTCTGTAGTGAGGCACATCTTCCAAAGTGATTATTTTAAAAAAACTTTTAATGAGAGCTGGAACTTTGACAAATACTTTGCACAAGAATGATGTCTGTAATGATTACTCTTCAGGGCTTTCTTTCACACTTGGTAGAATTACTGCCTTGGTCCCATGGAATGCAAAAGTAGGGCAATTGGATACTTTCTTTGAATAGAAGATAATCCAGTAAAATGCATCTGTGTGTCTGCTTTGTCTCTCTTGCAAATTACATTAAACAGGTGAAATCTGTTTTAAAAGTTGGTATTTCCATTCCATTGGGTCTAGTTTGGCTTCAGTTCCATGACATACAGACCGCTGCCTGAATTGTTAAATTTAATTTGAGTTTAAGAAATGTACTGGATTTAGGTATATGCAGTCAAAGTCAGATATGATGAAATCTGTTGGAATTAGTGTAGATTTGTGGAAATAAGGTTTGTGATGAACAGATTCTCTGCTAACAAGCCATAGTTTATTAACCAACCACAAACTATAATCTGAATATATGTTTTATTGTTGACCTACAAATATTTAAACCATGGCTTTCTGTGGTATGTGGACCCAGAACAGTGGTTTGTTCCTGTTCTGTTTCCCCATTTGCCTACCTTGAAATAGGAGCTGATAAAACTAAACCAGAAACTATGAGAATAGTTGTTATTGCTTCTACTTATTCAAGAGACATTAAGATACAGAAATTCAACAAAGGAGAATGTTCTCAGAACAATTTCCCTAGTACTCCAGCAACAAAAGAGGAAGCTGCTTATTCAAAAGCAGATGTTTGCTGGGTGGCAACAATAGCATGTTTGCCCTTCTGTATGAACCAATTATCTGGCAGGCATTGCACCTACTGATATAAGGAGAGAGGTAGTCACTAATAATGAAAGATACAAGGCATGTATGTCAAATGCACATCTGTTCTTCTGCTACTATCCCACCTTCCCAGATTAAAATCAAGGAAAAGCTTTTCTTCTTCAAAACATCTTTGAATCTTGAAGGAACAACAGAGAATCCCAGGACTATATTGTGGAAAGAAAAAACCTACTTCTTAAATGAATGTAAAGTCTAGCTCTGAGACACATGGAGAATTTACCTATTTGGAAGTCACTTAATAGACTATCAAGTAGAGTTGGCAAATCCAAGGTGAACCTAAGAAAATAGGAGTTTTACATCAGCATAGTACTTTGTGAGTGCAGAGGTGAACAGGCAACTTTGCACTTGTGTCATTGTGCTGAATGCCTCTCAGCAAGAACTATGGAAGACTTGAGATGCTAGCTTTCGAAATAGCTTGTTACTGGGTGAAAAACTATATGATGTACAGTATTTATTAATTTTACTGTTAGGTTTCTTACATGAACAAAGAAAGATTTGCATGTTGAGCAGTACTTTTACCTGATAGCAGTTAGACAAAATAATGATCAGCAGGCAATATTAAATGATACCAGCATGAACAGATATGGACCACAATTA
This sequence comes from Furcifer pardalis, assembly GCA_030440675.1. Lineage (NCBI taxonomy): Eukaryota > Metazoa > Chordata > Lepidosauria > Squamata > Chamaeleonidae > Furcifer > Furcifer pardalis. Next base: position 230,478,249 of record CP126890.1, read on the forward strand.
AGTTCCTTTTGACTTGTGGAGCTTATAGAGCAGACTTGAGCTAGTCACATAATTATGACTATTCTGCCACAGAATGGTGTTATGGAAATAAAATGAAATAAATTGTCAAGATGAAATTATGGCACATGAATGAAGTCCTCAGAGCACTATATGATTTATAACTCTGTTTAGTAATTACAGTTTGGGGGGTCTGTTACACCTGGCATTTTTCTCTGATAGGATTAATTTCTGTTTGAGATCAGATAACCTTATGGATCATATCAATGTTCATCTAACATTCGAGGTTGAATGAAAATTTCTAGTAATCATACAATATAGCAAAAACATTCCAGTTACACAGTTACCAACAGGTACAAGAATTACAACCAAAGTATGTTTTAGACTCAAAAAGACGAAGGAGAAGGTTTCAGTTAAATTCTGAAAATTACGTAGCTTATATCCTTTAAAAGACACAATCAAAAACAAAGGGTACATCTCTTAAAATATCAAAAGTTCATAAAGTAAAATGTGCACCTTTAGCACAGGACATAGACATGCATCAGACTAGACTGTGTGACAGAAAAATAAACTTAGATTAAAGGAAAAAAGTAGACAACCTGATGGGCATGTGTAAAGGCTTCGGTTTCTCTAGAACAGGTCTTTCCGATTTAGTAGGCCATTTCAGGAGCAAAGGGGCCATCCCTTTGAATATTTGTGATTGAAATGGCACCTTGTTCCTTTAGTGGTTATGGAATTAGTCTTCCTCTATAATAGTCCAACACAGTACTATAAATTAGGTGCCATATAGTACCTTGCTGGTCATACAATGACATGCAGCATACAGTATGCCATGAAAATGGATTTGACAAAGCTGGGGATTTGCTGTTGTTGATATAAATTATATTTTCACAAACAGTAGGCTAATTAGGCAAAGAAGGCTATGAAGTTGAAATAACCTTGGTGTTTCAGATAACTTCTAGAGTTCATGGACTTCATTGTGCAGTAAGATTTACCTTGAGCAGTTGGAGATGTAGCATTTTCTCCTGTGGTTATATCATACAAATTGCTTGTGAGATAACATTTCATGTAAAATCACATCATACCTATTGTACCTGTTACTGTCTATAACATTTTTAATGTTGCTTCTATTAATTTGAGTATGCCTACTTCAGCCACAACATATTGAAGTGTTAGCAGTGATTGGGATTATTCATTGGAAAATTATCTGCACAGGGAAAAATTAGGATACTGTGTAGTAGAAATGTTGGTAAAGACATTGGCAGAATTGGTGGGTGGACCATTATATTGAGTTCTGTTAGTTCATCCCTGCCTTTATGCATAAATTTCCAGAGAATCTTTTTTCAAACCCAAAGAAAATAGACTATCATTTTTATCCTCCTCTGTCTTATTCCAGAAGCTACCATAGACATTATCAAAGGCAGCTAAAATATGTGATCTGGGAGAACCAAGAGGATTCTCAACTACAGTTGTTGGAGAAGAAGAAGCTATAAGTAAAATCCTTACATATGTAGAACTGATAAAACCACTGATCAAATATGTCACTTACTTTAAAACTCCTGTTGGAGTCACTGTAGGTAATTTCCAACTTGGTGACACCTAACTAACTACCGGTAGCTACTTCAAAAATATGAATTCATGTAGATGTTGAAACTTAAAAAAACATTTTTTTTGTAGATTTGCAAAATTAGAGTCTAGAATCATACAACTGTAGCAGTGGAAGGAATCCCAAGGATTAAGTCCAATTTCAACCAAAGAAATAACTTAATATCTGAAGTATCCCATACTCCTATTCATAGTCCAAAATAGATTTTAGAAATATATCAAATACTGTTTTATATCTGTTTCCTCCCAAAAAAAAATAATTATTTCTGTTTACTTACACCCCTGCATTCCCCTGAAAAAAAACCCCTCAAGTTGTTTAGTTCTCTAAATGTTGTGTTTTGCATGCATAAATACAGGAACACATTTTGATTTCCAGGATTCATTAATTGCCTGCACATCTGACATTCCTGTGACTGTCCCATCTTTAAAAGCAATTTCATTTCATTTTCATCAACATCTGCAGCCACTGCATCTAAAACATATGAGGTGCTGTCACCAGCTACAGCATTATAGTTATTAACATGTCAAAAGTATAAGCAAGCCAGAGTATATGCTTTTTGTCATCTGTTCTTCACTCTGCTAGGACAAAAAGACACAGATTGCATGCAGTTATTTTATGTAATTGACAAATGGTCCAAGTTTTGTTTTTCCCTTCATCTGCTTTATTATTATTTTTTAGTTTCTCTTGTAAAGGAATGAATGAAAGCACCTCATTTGGCTTAAAGCAGCAGATCTATATACAGTTAATTTGTGGATAAATATGGGTCTCTACTATTGATGTTTCTCAGTTCCCCACAAAGTGATTATATTAATACGGAAACATTATTAATCAATAAGTGGCTCTTTAAAAATACATCAGTAAGACTAGCCAATTGCCTTTAAGTACATATCAAAGGCCACAGAGCAATTTGATTTTCACTCATGGTCCATTAGAGAATATTGGGCATTTTAATTATATACTTTTTTTAAAATTAAAAAAAAGCTGCAACAAAGCAATTTAAAATTCTTGCTTTGGGCATCAAGAATGCAAGTCTGCTTGCCTCTGAAATACTAGACCCAATTCTGAAAACCATTTAGCCACATGATCAACGCTGTCGCATTTTCCTGAGTTGAGGACTTGCACATTTAGATTACAGAGATAAAGCACCAGACCAAACCAATAAAGCTAGAATGGCTGCATTGATGTTTACAATCGGTCTTTGCTTTCATAGCCCTATAATTGACTCACAGAAGATTTAGAAAAGGTATTCTGTATTCACTGTTCACACTATGATAGTGTACACACAAAGACTGCCTTATTTTTGACAAGTATTTGGCTGCAATTGACAAACCACTTATTTTGAAGCAGTCTTGTTTACTTTGATGCCTTACTCTGGAGTAAGTGGTTTTTGGATTGTAGCTTTTAAGTTTCAGAAGTTAAGAACATACTGTCAGAATTATTGTTTGACAGTCCTTTGTTTATAATAGGGCATTGATGGGAATCACTTTAAGGTAGATCAGCAACAGCAAGAGTAATAATTAGGCACATAAGGGAAGAGTATTGACAAGTACTTCAATAGAATTCCTATCCAGATCATAGGTTTCCTCACAGAACAAAGGATGAACTCATTAGCAAATGTTTAATGCCAGGTCTTAATACAGTAGAACCCCAAATAATTGGGGGGGGGGATTTGTTATGCAGGGTGTCGCCAATAGCTCAAAAATGCTTTGTTATATGAATTTTTCGTTATATGAAGTGTTCATTATACAGGGTACTACTGTAATTTCATGTCAAAAATTATTCTGGGTTGAAAGAATTTTTGCTGGAGAAACTCAATTCAGGGGATGACTGAATGAGGTTCCTTTTATTTCCCCAAGAGCTGAGACAGAGACGGGTGTTCAAACTGTCATGCAGTATCCAGGTCTTGAACTGCCGACTTGCCGGCCTTTCAGCTAACAAGGCAAGCTTCTTAACCACTGAGCCACCATTGCCCCATCTATCTACTAACCATTTGCAATTCAATAGGGCGAGACTAACAACCAGAGGTCTGCTATTACCAGTTGTAAAAAGCCATATTGATTTGTATATTTAACTGTTATGCTGACCAATCATTTTGTACCTCTACACCTCATGTGTATAAATTGATGCCATGAAGTCTTACTCCTATGTCTGATGAAGTAGACTTGATCCATGAAAGGTAACATTAAAATACAGCAGTTATTTTTAAAGTACCACAACATTTTCTTTTCTTTACTCTCTGATATCACAACTTGTTGGCTCTGATGTATAAGCAGATCTGCCAGATCATTTGCAACCTAGTGCTATATTCCATGCTCACAGTGTTTTGTCAAATGGCAGCTCCCCTGGCTGGTAAAAATTGAGTGTCTCCTTTCCATGATGTATGTTGTAATTTTGGAAGCTAAAATGCATGAAGTGTAGAGAGACAACGGAATTTGAACCTAATATTTGTATTTCTGTTTCCATTCCATTGCATGCATTAGTGTTCGTATGCTGGAAGTTGTCTGTCCTGTTTTGGACATTCCAGCCTGGGGATGGAACAGGATTCCCCTACAGTCTGATGCAATGGAGGCTAAAGTTAGATTCAAACAAGCAATGTAGATTAGCAGGTGGGCATTTATAGGGAAGCCAGTTCAGAACAGCTGGAGAGGTTAGTTGACCGCATACTCTGGAACATTGTCTGCAAGGCCACAGAGAGCTCCAAGGCTGACAGCCTGCTTCAACAACTGTCAAATTCAAGTGAAGTCTTTTATTCAGGTCTTGCTGTCACTGTAAGCTCATTTAATTGATGATCTGCAATTACAGGTTCAAGTACTGGATACATTTAACTATATTAGAGTCTGAGCAAGAGTTTACAAACACTGTCCATCCAGCTACTGTGCATATTTTCAACGATGAAAGTTCATTGTGATGTTAAAGAGACTCTCTGCCCTTCCCTTATGCCAGGGGAAGGATGTCCTTTTTTTGATGCCACATTTGGCTTATGGATCCTTAGGAAGCAGCAAAATCAAGTTCCAAAAATTGCCTCTTGGCTCACCTTTTTGTTTTCCCTTCCATCTTTTCTTCCAGAAAAAAATTCACCACCTTCTGGCACAAGTCTGGACGCTTTTTGTAGATTTTCCATTTTCCTTTTGTTACTTGCAAGTGCTTGCTGGTGTCAGCTGAGCTTGATACTGAGTTTTCTTTCTTTTCACTCCTCTTTGAAAAATTTAACATACCTTTCTTAACGCCTTTACCTAGGCTATTCATTATGTGAATTTTTTGTTATTATTTTCATTTGCAGCTAAACAACATGACTTACATTGTGCTTTTAAAATGGCCAATACAGCTCAGAGTTTGCTGCTGTGCTTCATATGCATGTCTATGTTTAAATAGATTTTTCTCCCTCTGTCTTCCATCCATAGTCCATTATCGTATGCAACTGATCTACTGAGAGTAGTGTGAGGTGTAACTGATTGTCATCCAAAGCAAGTGAAATCTTTAGGTGAACATTAGTCACTGCCTGAGACATGCTAGCTTGAAGTGGAAGCAGTCAATTATAGACCAGAGGCTTTATGGCTACATTATTACTATCATACTATTAGGTTTTCAGTAACAGTATTCTGTTTGATCGATCTGTACTCAGAACATTGATGGATAGCTTTGTTCTTCAAATGTCAAATATGTAGGACTTCTACTCTCTATATATTTACTGACCCACTAATTTACTCTAGATGCCTTTCCTCTTCACAGGGTTAATCATTATTCTTATTGTTTAAAGTTTCTGCTGCATTTAATAGTACAGTAATACCCCGGATAACATTATGACTTGGTTCCACAAGTCATGACGTTATCTGATTTTTAGCGTTGTCCGATGCATGCATCGAACAACGCTAAAAAAAAAAAGCCCTGACTTCAGGGGCAAACCGCTTTAAAGGCAGGCAGGGAAAGAAAGAGACCTCCCTGCCTTTAAAGCCACCCCCCACGAGCAGCAGTCTCTGCGACTCGGGGAAAGCGCCTTTCCCCCAAACCTACTGCAGTCGAAGTCTGCTTACCCTGCTTACCTTCAAGCTTCTCTCTCTTTTCCCCTCCCCTGTAGTTTAAATACAGGGAGGGAAATAAAGAGAAAAAGCAAGAGAAGCTTGAAGGTAAGCAGGGCCAGAGCTGGGCTGGATTGTCTCATGGTCGAGCAGGCAGTGGGGTGGGTGTGGGGAGTCCCCAAACTTCTGGGGGGGGGGAGGAGGGAAATGGCAGGGAGAGGAGCTTTGGCCTCCTTTACTTCTTTATTACGATGGATCGGATAACGCTAAAAAGAACATTCTCCGGTGCAAATCTTCCCCCCAAATGTGTTGTCGTTATGCGGTTTTAGCATTATCGTTATCCAGGGTAGTACTGTATTCTTAATCATGGAGTGTCTTTGAAGGGCTCTATACAAATAGAATGCAGGCAACTGCATCCTTGAGAGTCTACCTCCATTCACTATGTGTCTAAGAACGCTTTGCATAGAGATTTCCATAGGATCAGATTCATATCCAGTCCCAACATTCCCTCAAACAGCAGGTCCCTAGTATATATAGGTGAGCCTGGAAGGCTTATACCATAGACAAAAATCAGTTGTGTGGAGGTGAAACACTGTAAGCTATGCACAACCTTGGTATTTTCTACCTACAGTAGAACCCTGCATAACAAAAAAAAAAAAAAACACTCTGTTCTCTGAACTCTTTGCTTTGCAGTTTTTGTTTTTGTTTTGTTATGTGAAGTGAATTGGTGATACCCTGCATAGTGAAAAAAATGTTCATTATACGGGGTTTTGTTAAGCAAGGTATACCTCACTTAACAAAAACCCCATATAACAGGGAAAATTGGTTATGTGGGGTACCACAAATAGCGCATGATCGCTTCGTTGTACGAATTTTTTGTTATACGAAGTGTTTGTTATACAGGGTTCCACTGTACTTCTCAAATCACTGTCATGACCCTGGAGCTCAGCAATGATAAACTCCAGCTGAGGGGAGTATGGTGCCACAGCATACCAGTACAATTAGGGACTACTTAGTCCAGGATTTCTCAACCTTTTTAAGCTGGGGGCTCGGTCAAGCTCCTTCAGACAGCTTCGGGAACCAGATGGCCATTTTGACCTTCCACCACAACATGGCACTTCCTGGTGTGGTGGAGGCAGTGGGAGGCCACATGAAATGGTGCCACGGGCTGCATTCGGCCCGTGGGGTGCAGGTTGAGAATCCCTACTTTAGTTCATGATGCTGGAGACACCTGAGGTGTAGACCCTTATGCATGGACCACCATTAGCACCCTTGAGCCTAGCTGGTCCTAGCATTGGAGTACTCATCCATCTTCAATATATTTTTAATGTCCTAATAGCAGGCATCCTATATTTATCTGATTGAGCACTGTACAAAGAGAATGCTGGACTAGATAGGCCAGTCTGGTCCATTATGGCTGTTACGTTTTTATGTTCACAAATCATGGAACTGGTAAACCAATGTCAACAGTGTGCCCAATATTTGCTCTTGGAGAGGCAGGGGAATAAAAGATTTCATGTTATCCCTTTCAAGTTTCTAGCTTTATAGGAACTTGTGGAATCTAGGGAAGAGTTTCAAGGCTTAAACATAAAAGCTGCTGGGCTGGTATCAGACTTTGATAGAGAACATTGCTAACTTGAAGCTTCCTAAATTCTCCAACATCTGGCCTGAGTTGTGGCTCATGTCTCAAGCGTGACCCTGACAAATTTTCTATTCTGTTGGTTTACCACAAATTCTATCCCAATAGGAAAGAAGGATTTCTTGGGGAAAGGTTCTTCTACTCTCTCCTTCACCACTGCAAACACTGACAAAACGTATGTCTTCAGAATATTGTTAGCTATTGTAGTTCTAATCTAGGCAAACAAATACAAAGGCAGCAGATTTTCAAAGGGCAATACATGGAGACTGTGACATGATGTGTTTGAAAAACATCATTTTAATGATGGCCTTTCCCTGTCAGAACCATTCTATTAGTGGGACACACATCTCATTTGCTATTAATCTTACCACCAAGAATAACAGAAAGAATGCTTAGTGGGACATGAAGAGAGCAGACATGTCTCCTTTCCTCATATCCTTCAGGCCCTAAATGAACAAGTCACTTTTGGTAGTACTAATAATTCTCTCTCCCCCTCCCTCCCCCACTTTATTTTTTGTTATTAAAATGTGTTCAAAATGACAAATGGGAAGTCAGTACATTCTACTGTTCTCTTAAATATGGCCATAACTGGTTGTCTTTTTCATAACTTTGAAAGATCACATTGGAGTGGGGTGGGGGGATCTGACTAAATCTGGTGCTGTGTCGTGCTGCAGTTTCACTGATTATAAAAATAGAATACATTTTTATGCTCTTAAATACCCATGAGCAAAACAGATATTGTGATGGTAAGGACTACAAGTTGGTATGGTAAGAACTACAAGTTGCCCATAGCTCCTGTATGGTTTAAGAAGACAAAAAAAACTATCATATGAAAATGAACATACACAGTTCATAACCAACAGGCTTATGGTAGACTATAGTACATCTGAATAAATTCTAATGCAGAAAATCACACTTATGGTAGTGATCACCCTTCCTGTATCATCTCCACTAGACTTCAGATTATGCTTGCCAGTTGTTTTCTGTGCTCTGTTTCGTAAAAGGCAGCACTTTGTGGACAGATGAATCTGGTGGGGAAAAAAATCATACAAACGTAGCCGGCTGCTTTTTCAGAGATTTCCAGGATTGTATCTGTCTGTTATAATAATTCACTCAGTCTTTTTGCTGCATTTTCAGGAGGAAACTGTTCATTTAGGATGTTCTGAATTTAACAGGGATCACTTTCTAAGTCAGCCCAAGTCCCTCTAGATATTTTGGTTCATAATAACTACTGTCAATCTCAGCCCTCCCATTGTCGGGATGAGCTTTGTAGTCTGAAGTGTCTGAGATAGACTGTTTGGGAAAGAGCTGAGGAAGTGACTTTGATCCATATTAAAATACAGCAGTTAGCTTTTGTGCCACAATATTTTTGCTCCCCTTTTCCCTTTTCTTCCTTGTCTGATATGAGAATGCTATTTAAGTGATTGGCACCAAAGGTATTAAACCTCTTTCTATATTAAAGATTACAAATTGGGAACATATAGTTTATTTCAGGGGTGCCCAAACATTTTGGGCTGCAGGCCGGTCACATGGTACAGGGAGCTGGTCACCATAGTAGTTTGGGCGCCCCTGGTTTATATTATAGAATACTGATGCAGTCTGTGTTTTCAGTGAGACTTGAAAACCCCTTTAAGTACTTTATTAAGTTAGACCTGTAAGGATTGATGTTGTTTCTGTGAGGTAAATCACAATCTTATTTTCGTGAATGAGATTGAAGCTGTGTTTACAATGGGCGTTTGTGGAGCAAATATAAAAGAAATAAATTTTAAAACTGCATTACATACTGAGCAGTGTACAGAATGCCCTGATTTTTTTAAATTGTGTCTCAAGAACTGACCATTTTATTAATCCTTGATTAAAGCATAGACTTTGGTCTGATCCATACTTTCATTAGTTGAGTGTGGAACTTTGAGGATGGCTATACAGTCAAACCTTGCATAAAGAGCGCCTCACTTTGTTGTTGTTGTTGTTGTTGTTGTTGTTGTTGTTAGTAGTAGTATTATTTCAATTTATATGCCGCCCTACTTGGTAAAACCAACTCAGGGCGGCTCACAACATACAATCGAATACAACATAACAGTTCGATAATACAATATCATAGTCTCATAAAATACAGTGCAACAAAATAAATATAAACACAATATAATCAGAATACAGTCCATAAACAATATTCAGTACCGAACGGACAATAAACAATATACAGTAATACTCCGGATAACGTTATGACTTGGTTCCACAAGTCATGACGTTATCCGATTTTTAGCGTTGTCCGATGCATGCATCGAACAACACTAAAAAAAAAAAAGCCCTGACTTCAGGGACAAACCGCTTTAAAGGCAGGCAGGTTCTCTCTTCCTCCCTGCCTTTAAAGCCACTCCCCACCCGCAGCGGTCTCTGCGACTGCAGAGATCCCTCCCTGTATTTAATCTACAGGGAAGGGAAAGAGAGAGACGTGATTGGTTCTCTAGAGTACCAATCACATCTCTCTCTTTCCCCCTCCCTGTAGTTTAAATACAGGGAGGAAAAAAGACGCAATCGTTGCATCGTTATCCGATTCTAGCGTTATCTGATGCAATCGTTATCCGGGGTATTACTGTACTCACAATACAATCCATACCCAATACAAAAAAAATACAGTAATCAATTTAACAATGTACAATACAAAATACCGTCCCAATGTTAATATACATCCTCTCTACCACAACCGTAATTCAGTCCTGGTGTGACTACGATGAAATCCTACCCCCTATCCCCAGGTGGTCTCTGGGGGGTGGCATTCTTAGAGAGTAACTCGCTTAAAGACCAGAATTTTCTCTGAATGTTCACTTTGCTTAAGAAATAAAGCCAACCAAAAACTCGCTTAACAAATAAATCGGGGTTTGCAATCCCCCCACAATTAATTGGTTACTTAGAATGGTGATTCACTTAAAGAGCAAATTCGCTTAAAGAGCAATGCCGTGGAATAGATTATGCTCTTTAAGCGAGGTACAACTGTAATTTATTCAGATGCTAAAGGGACAAATAGCATTACATCAGGAAATGTGTCAGATACAGAAAGTCCCTTTCTGTGAGTATAATCAGGCTTTAAAAGTACCACTTCTTTGTCTTTTTTGAGTTATAAATTTTTATTTGAACAAATATATAATATACAAAATATAATGACAAATTACAGCTCATTTGGACAATAAAACATAAAACACAAAACATTTACACTTGACTGACAACTAACCCGTGCTATACATTGGAATTTGTAAATGAATAAAGCCTTCCCACATTTCCTCTATTTTCCCCAAAATTTACATGCTTCTGGGTCTGGTTTAACACTATTTTCATTTGTCAAAGCACGTACAAAACCCAACAAATGGGTTCCAAATTTCCCCAAAACTTATTTTACTTATAATACCTTTTTTATATATATTCAGCTCTATTGTTAACTTTTCATTTAACGCTAATTGCTATGCTTCACCATTTCATCAAAGGTTTACCAAGAATGAATGGTTCATCTGGCCTTACAAAGCTTAATGCAAGACAGAACTACTGATCAAGAATGAAAATAAGTGGGAGACCTTGCAGTGGGAGACCTTTCAGTGGAAATGTGGTCCCATATTATTTTATAATTTTACCTATTTCAGACATAAACAGAAGCCATGGTTTCATGTTTATATGACTGAGCAGTAAGCTGCAGCTTTACATACTCCTCTTTTATAGCTGCAGGGAGAAGATTGGAAGTTTCCAATAAATAAATTATTTATTTGTTTAGGGCAATGTGGTGGTGCCCGAACTATAGTTTCTTTAAACTTTGCTCAAACCATATTATTGTTTCACAATAAATTAATATGTAAGCCCATTTAATATGAAATTCCATATTATTGTTCCACAACCTGGTTTATTCTTGAGGCCTTATTCCTACAAACTATAATGCATTGAGTTTGGATTTCATAGTAAGCAAAAGCTTTCAATCTTCTGGCAGGAACAGAAAAAGAAATGGGGAGGGGGCAGTGGGTGTATAATCCTGAAGTATGGTATGAGTCATTCAAGCAATGGATTAGAGTAGCTTGAACAAGACCCAGATGAAAGTGTCTGTCAGTAAAACCAGTAATTCAGTACTACTGAATCAGCTTCTCAATAATAACAGTGTTTAATACTTCTATGTATTTTGGAGTTCAATGTTTCTCATATACAAGATCTCACTGTTGTAATCCTTTTCAAAAACAAAGCTTTACAAGAGGTCATTTAGGCCATTGTCTCCATAATACAGAAGGGAAGGCTGAGGCTGAGAAACACTAGCTTTCCAAAAGTGAGATTTTAATTTGAGGACTTCCTTATCACACTTATTATTTTTGAGCAGGAAAAGGAAAAATAGCCAGATGCAAGGGATGGCTGGGGAAAACATTATTTTGATGTTACAATTGTGCTTATTATTATTATTATTATTATTATTATTATTATTATTATTATTATTATTATTATTATTATTATTATTATTATTATTTAATGCATTGTTACCTTGCCCCAATCGGGAGGACCCGACTCTGAGCGGCTTACAAGAAATAAAAACATAAAATGATCTATATCAATAAGAAATCCACAAGAGTTAAAAAAGTTATCAAAGTTAAAAACCGTACAGAAACAACCCGTAATCCCGCTTTCGGATCCAGGGGTGGCCATCCATTAAATAAGCCATCTAGTATGAGAACCCACGTTCCCGGGTCCCCAAACTTGTCCTGCCAGCCAGGTTTTTAAGCCCTTCCGGAAGGGCAGGAGCTCTTATAATGCTCGGTCATATAATACAGCTATGGCTTAACATACAAAATGGATGGAACAATAAAATGCATTGAAGTGCACAGTTTTCTTTCATTTGGTTTGCCTCTTCTCTATATTCTTGCATCTTGTCTTCCCCAGTCCCTTCTTTAATGCATAGCATATATGCAGGCAACACAGACTGGGATCTGCAGTTAGTAGCCATTTAAAAATGTTTTTTTGAAAGACAAAATTGATCAATCCCAGTCTTGTGTCTCTCCCCCCCCCCCCCCAAGTTAGTCAGGAAAAAGAAGAGGAGGGTGTCTTCAACAGCTGCTGGAGTTAGTACCTGCTACTATTCCTATCCAATTTTTGTTTCATTTTCACAGCTGCAATCACATAAGACATCATCCCACCCCTGTAGCTGTCATCATGAATGCAGCCTCTGCCCCATCAGTGCTATTGTTGTTTGGAACAGATCATTTTACTATCTTACACTAACTTGTCACAATGCTCCTGTTAGTGCCTTAAGCTGCATCTGCCTTTTAATTTTTCTATACTTTGGTCTGCAGAGGTGACATGTGGGATATTCTTGGCTCAGGGCTGAGAGATCTACACAGCATGTGGGGCACCTTGGAGAGGTAGGAGTCGCTAGTAACACAGCAGTCACCCACCTAACACTCCTTGTCTAGTTGTTCCTCAGGAGGTGTTTAGGGAATATACTAAGGAGCTGTTAAGAAATGTGGTTTTCTGGGACAGGAACTGGCAATAGTGGCACACCTGGCGAAGGTCACAGTCCAGGATGGGGGCTGTTGCTAATCAGCCAAATCCTTGGCTTCCATAAATCTTTGTGACTTGTGCTAATTCTCCTGCCTTGTTTTTTGTTTAAAAAGGAGAGCTCTGAAAGAACAAAGTGTTCTATGTGTGTTTTCCCCCACTGACTTCTGAGGCTATTTCTTCTCAGACACCATTTCTTAGGTGTTTTAGCCTTTCCCCCCTGTATTTTAATATTAGGTGAAGATCCCAAAATGCATTAGGTAAATTCCAACCAGTTTTTAATAATAATAATAATAATAATAATAATAATAATAATAATAATAATAATAATAATAATAATAATAATAATAATAATAATAATAATAATAATAATAATAGATATATAGCTAAATGACCATCAGAAATTTCATCTATCTGTCATTGAGATACTTTTTATAGAATTCATTCTGGGATAGTCAAGTTGACTTCTAGTTCTAGAGTAATCCCAGGTTACAAAAATATTTTAAAATTATTTATATATGGGTTTCGAATTGTTCTGAGCATGCTTGGTTTTGTGTAATCATTCCTTATTCATGGTGTCCTAATTTAGGGTATTTTGGGTCTACTCCTTTTTCATTTTGGGCACTGCTATGTCCATAAAGCTCTTGCTAGCTTATAAAGAGAGAAGGGTTAGAATTTGCTGTACTTCTGCTGGGTGGATTCAAATGCTATGTTAAATAATGCATGAACCAAAGATTTGTATAATTGATCATTGTATGATTTATACAGCATAATTATAATTAGGTTGCGAGAGAAACTTTGAAAAGCCAGCTTCCTGGTAGCCAGAGTCATTAACTAACAGTAAGCTGCCAAAACAAAAATTAGGTGGGAAGAAAGCCACAGAGTTCAAAATACATTGGGTCTTAGATCTGATTTATAACAGCCCTTCCTTCAGGAACATGTACAATACCTTCTAATTTTAAGTAGCTGGGGTTATTTTGCAAATGGGAAGGATAATTTTTCATTTGATTGTTTTAACCTAATCAAATGCAAACAATGGTAGAAATGGCAAAGAGCTAATGTATAACAAAAGAAGAAGGTGCAGAAGGTTGAAGAGGTTAATTAAAAATGTAATGATTGCATTTGCTGAGGCAGCACTATTAATCACTTTACACCAGCAGCCACATGACTTCCAAACCGTTGATTATGCTCAAGCATTTTATGTTTAATGACGTGGCATATTCTATATTCAGAAAAATGGGATCACTTCAAGGGACTGGAAAAAGAAAAACACCCCAGCTCACCAGCTAGGCTTCACGAGAAAGAAGGCCAATTTTTGCCATTTTAGTGGGGAAGAATGCATTTTAACAATCACAACAAATCATGGCACAGATGCTGCTGATGAGTGAGCCACTGATCTACAGATCACTTTCAGCATTTTGTACCATCTGCTAGATTGTCTTTGAATGAGGCATCTCTACCCTTCTGTCTCACAGAACCTAAGCCAAAATTTATCCCAAAAACTCAGGCACTTGAATATACCACTGGGTGTTGCATGCCTTATTAATTTGGTCTTTTGAGCTGTTCAGTTGCTCTGTGCCAATTGCTACATGCCAGAAAATCTCAAATGGCTTACCTGAATGTTGTATCTGCAGTAAAACAATATCCTTTCCTTTTCAAATGTGGACATGTTGCTTTTTTGTTAAAGGGAGGGAAAAGACTACATTAGCAGTGACACGACTTCTGAGAAACTAGTGGAGAGGAGATGTGTGCAGAAATGAATTGTTTTACATGAGGAAAAGTGTCATCTCCTAGTCAGAAATGATAGTGGAAATGTTGAGAATTTTGGACTAAGACTGAGGAGGCTTGAATTCTGATCAACATCTATGGGCACGGTTGGGCTAGTCCAGGGATTCACAACCTGTGTCCTGCAGGCTGGATGCGGCCCACGGCACCATGTGCCCCCCCCCACCTCCACCACACCAGGAAGTACCATGTAGTGGAGGAAGGGCAAAATGGCCACCCTACCTCCAAAGCTGTCTGAGGGAGCCTAACCTGGCCCCTGGCTTTAAAAGGTTGAGAACTTCTGGGCTAGTCAGTTTCAACCTAATGTGTTTCACTTGATTATTATGGGAATTGTTTTGCCAAGCGTGGCCAGCACAAGCCAAGCCTGATCAGTTCAGCTTCTTTTAGGAGCTCAGAGATAATAAGCACTCAGTGGGTGAAGAAAAAGCTTTATTAGAGAGCTCTCTAAGCAAAACATAACTGAAACAGAACAAACAACAGAAGGAAGAACATAAGCAAGCAATGCATACAAAGCAAGGATATTCTCTGCCCCTTCTCTAGCCATTTGGGATCCCAGGTACATGGCAGAAAGAATCAATGTTTGGTATGCACTGCTTGCTTTATTATTGTTGTTGTTGCTGTTGTTGCTGCTGCTGTTGCTACTGCTGCTGCTGCTGCTGCTACTACTACTACTACTACTAAAAAGTTAAAATACAAGTTAAAGAACAACAGAGAGTGAGAGGTGGGGTTATTCAAAGGAGCCGGCCGGCCGAGCTGACTGTCTGGCCCCCACCCCACACATGCCCCGCCAGCCAGGTGTTCACCCCCTTTCTAAAGGGCAGCAGCTCTGTCTGGAGACACAACTCATTTGGCAGGAGGTTCCAGAGGGCCGGAGCAGAAACAGAGAAGGCCTTCCTTTTTGTGCTAGAGAGATGAGCCTCTCTAGCTGATGGTACAACCAGAGAGCCTCTCTGGTCTGCTCTGGTGGGACAGACAGATGTTCTCAGGGTGATGCAGTCTCTTAAGTATCCTAGCCCACTACCATGTAGGGCTTTGAAGGTGATAACCAGCACCTTGAATTGCACTCAGAGGCATACTGGGAGCCAGTGCAGTTTTCGGAGAAGTGGCGAGGCACGAGCATAACACCCACACCCCATCACAACCCGAGGCAGCTGCATTCTGGACCAGTTGAAGCCTCCGAATGGTTACCAAGGGCAGCCCCATGTACAGCTCATTACAATAATCAAGTCTGGAGGTGACCAAAGTGTGTGTGATCATGAGCAAGGAGTCCCAATCCAGGAGCTTATGCTTATGTTCTTGTTCCAGTTTCTTGTTCTGTTTCCATTCTGTTTAGCTTAGAGGACTGTCTAATGAAGCTTTCTTTCTTCTACCACTGAGTGCTTATTGTCTTTGAGATCCTAAAAGCTTCAGTCCATCAGGCTTGTGCTGGCCTTCTTGGCAAGAAAGGAATAAAATGAGGGCTGCATACCATGTCCCAAATTCTTTAAAGAAACAGTGAGATACTTCAGTAAGATACTTAATAAACAAACACATACATTTAAAAAATGTTTTTTAACACTTGTGCATCAGTCCTCATATTTCAATTTTCTTTTACAATAATAAAGGTTTTAGACAACACCTTAAGGGGAAAACACTGAGATGTACGTTATCATGTTTTTGGAAAGTACAAAAACATTGCTAATTCCAATTTTCCCCCACATTGGCTTCTGTGAAATTAATCCAAAATATCCAACACTGACAGGTTTTTGCCACATTCCCATTCTAGAATAGAAGGCAAACATAAATGTACACACAAAACTGATGTGGAGGTGATCAGGAGAAATCACAGAGATTTGCTACATATAAGGGAGGAACTTCTTCCCAATCTTGATTGGCTTGAACTATATCTGAGCCTGAAGTAATGAAATGCATTCATTCTTTTCAAAATAAAATTGAAAGATTGGAAATGATACACTGGCTTCTGATCCATTTCCAAACATAATTTGAAGTGCTAATTTTGATTTATACAACCCTAAATCACTTTAGGCCAGGTTACTTGAAGCGTAATCTTTCCCAGCATTTATTTATTTATTTATTTATTTATTTATTTATTTATTTATTTAGGGATTGAAGTTGTTATTGATCCTTTCCTTCCTGTCTGAAAAAAGTGAGTGATAATCAAGGACAGGATTCTTGCAGATCTGACACCCAGAAATTTATCTCCTAAGGCACTGTGCCTGGTGACACCTTTTGCTATCTTTTTTGAGAACTGTAAATCTTGTGTTTTCATGGATCTTTGCAGGTTTTTGTTCATTTTATCTGCTCCATTGTGACCTTACTGTGGTGCCTCAAACATCATGCTGGGTTTTTTTGGTTTTAAAGGATCACAAGTGACAGAGCTAAGAACTAGAAACAGAGCTGGAAAAAGAATCCCAAGATTAATCCTAGCATGTGTGGTTAAAGGATCTCTTGTGATGGGAACAGAAAGTTCCCTAAGAGTTCTTGACGCTTAACTTCTTTTCAGCCACCATAGCAACAGACTATTGCCCCCCAACCCCAAATGACGAGACAGACAAGCGTGCTGGGTTTAAAACTTGGGCCACTTTATTGAAAAACATAACTGACCAAAACTGTCTGCATGGTGAGAGTAGCACAGGTGAGCCAATCCAATTGTTCTTGATGTTAAGCTAATAATTGAATTAGTCCATAATAGAAGTGGCATCCTGGTTCACACTTCTGCCCTTGTTTTAGGTGAACTTGATATAGGGCTCCCAAGACGTCCAACTTGGTTACCCCTGTTCCTGGAACGCATTTAACCGACCTCCACAGACCTCACCTTGCCTCGCTCCTTTTGGTCAGTCAAATGCGCTCCTTGCCTGAAATGGCTGGACTAAGCAATGGTTCACCCGTGTTACCCGCCACACGGAGAGCCAAATTTTTTACCCGCTCTCCGACCCACCCAAGGCTGACAACTCAGCCTGGACACCACCACACAGACCAAAAAGGAACAGCTGCGTACCTATCTCAGAGAGATGGACTCCATCCGGCCGGTACAACCCGCCATCATCAACCACGATAGACGGGTGCTCCACCACAGTACCAATGGCAGTACTGTCAAAAAAGCGGGAAACATTGCAGTTAACCCGATGCCATGTCCGATCTATAGCCATGGCGTCCGCAGAATCCCGGTAATTAGACCGTGGTATAATAGCCGACGAGACAAACGTGTCTGCGGCCACCAACGGTGCAACAAAGACAGATCTCTACCTATCGTCACTGACAGGTCAACCCCAGTAACCACCCGAATATCATTCCCTCCCATAACAAGAATGTCAGGTGGGGGGGCAGTCGGAGTTAACCCCAATAAAAGGAAACCCCATTGAACTCCTGGAAGAATGTCAACCAGGTATGGAGGTCTTCCCTGATGCCGCGGGTCACCCTGGTGCGATGGAAAGGCTTAGAAAGCCCAATCATTGCATCACAGAGGCAGCGAGCAAAAGCCCGACCCGGTGCAATCACTTTGCACGCAAAGTTAAGATGACCGTGCAAAGATTGCAGTTCCCTAAGTGTAATCTTATTGTGGGACAAGGCGGCCCTAATTAAGGTGACCAAACGTTCTACCTTATCGACGGGAAGATGGGGTAACTGCCCCA
This sequence comes from Furcifer pardalis, assembly GCA_030440675.1. NCBI lineage: Eukaryota > Metazoa > Chordata > Lepidosauria > Squamata > Chamaeleonidae > Furcifer > Furcifer pardalis. The sequence continues at coordinate 230,496,441 of CP126890.1, forward strand.
CTGTATCTAACTCGATGCAAGGAAGACGAGGGATACTGCAGGCCCCTCCGTCTTCTCAGGCGCCAAGGGTATACCCAGTCAACTCTTCGAAACAACGAAGAAGATGTTGACACAAACCCGATGAAGGGGATCCACAAAAAAGGAAATCTTCTAAATAATGAGCGATTTGTTTGGACCCCGCCTTGACTTGCAAGGCCCATTGAAGGAATGAACTAAAATGCTCGAAGGCTGAGCAAGAGATAGAACATCCAAATGGCATAGCCTGGTGAACAAAATAATGACCCTCAAAATAAAAACCTAAGAGTTCAAACTCGTCAACAAGTGAAAGGCAACAAGCAAAAGGCAGACTTAATGTCGCATTTCGCCAGAAGTGCACCGGGACCACAGGACCGGACCATACGGACCGCCTCATCAAAGGATGTGTAATGCACTGAACATAGTTCGTGCGGGATGGCATCATTGACCAAAAGGCCATCCAGAAAAGACAAGTGGTGAATTAACCTAAACTCACCCGCTGTCTTCTTAGGGACAAGACCCAGAGGGGAAACCCGAAGGTTAGGAAAGGGAGGGGTCACAAACGGACCCGCCACCCTGCCAAGAACAACCTCCTTGTCAATGTGATGGCGGACAACCTCCTCCATCCCGACAGTTGAACGAAGATTAGGGGCGAACTGAGGAAAACGCGGGCCAGCCACCGGGATGCGAAAGCCAAAGGAAAAACCTTCCAGCAAATACATAGCACCCGCTCGGCAGGGGTAAAAATTAAGCCAACTCCGGAGGGCCTCAAGACAAATTGGGCTGGGCCCATTTGGAATTACCGGAACCGTCCAAGGGCCGTCTGGACTGGGTCGCCTGGCCCCGCTGCTTGGATGCAGTGGCCTTGGGGCACAATGACACGGGATGGGCACTGAAGCAGATGGCGCATTCATGCTTGAAGCGACACTGCTTGCGCGCACACTTTCTGCTGGACGCGAAGTCCCAGCAGAACAGGGGGGGTTGAACCGCCTGTCCCGCCTCTTGGCGGGATACCTGGAGTTGTTGGGGACACTGTACCAGATGACCGCAATCATAACGGTCAACCAACACAGGTCTGGAAGGTGTCATGAACAACAACCAAAGTTGTTGATGTGTGACATCCCAACGCATATCCTGGTGAATGGCCGCCCTCATTCTAAATGCCTCATCATAAAGGAGCCATGCATCCCCAGGGAAATCAATGTACACCCTATAAATTATGTCCAGATACTGCGAAAGTGGCAGGGCCAATTCAGGAGCTCCTTTAACAGATACTCCGGCATATATTAAATAGGCAGGGAGCCAATTGGCCCACGTACGGGTTGCTTCTTCCTCTTAGCCAACTCCTTATCTTTTTCATCCTCCTTTTCCTTATCCCGCTTATCAGAATCTCTATTGAGTAGGGTGAAAATGTCCACATACTCCCGTCTCCAAATTTTATCCCTAGTGGCAGGGAGAAGGTGATCGCCTAACGCCAGAGATGGATCGCCGAATGGCAATGCCGACACGGGTACAGAATTATAACCCGTGTTCCCCACCGAATAGGCAGGTCAACCTAGTGGAGCACAGGCTGGGACAGGGGGATAAATCGTCGAGCCCCACTGTGGATAGGGAGGACACCAAGGTTGTGATGCAGAAACCACGGGCAGGACGCCCAACTGAGTCGGGTATGGCGGTCCCATAGGCCATGGCCAACGTGGTGGAGAAGGAGCAGTCAACGAACCCTGTGTTATGTTAAACATTGCCGCAGGCATGCTTTGTACCGCATACTCACCAGGACCACGATCCCCGTACACCCAAGGGGGCGGGGGTTGTGGATGGACATAAGCATGGGGTGCACAACTGGGCTGTTCCTGATACTCCGGCGCAAGAGGGAGGTCATCCACCGGCGGTGGACTGGGCACTGACGCCTCAACCTCCGGTTGGTTCTGACGCTGCAACTGGGCAGCCTCCAGCTCCTCCACCCTGCGGATGACAGAAGCCAAATCATAATTCTGTTCAACATTACGCTGGGCCTTAGCAGCCCAACCAGTCAACGACTCAGCAACCGGATGCTGAAGAGGGGCTGAGGCCGCACCCTCAAGGGCCTCAATGTGGGCCATTAAATTTGCCCCGGCCTCAGGAACCCTAGAAGGAGTACGTGCTCTGGGCGCCACTGAAGGGCGGCTTGTGGCCCCGCATCCACCAAGGCCCTTTGAGGCCTAATGTCAGACGAGGCCCTTTGAGGCCTGGCAGCAGATGCGGGCCTGGCCGGTGTGCACTTGGGCGCCATCTTGTTGTTGTTTTTTTAAAATTGAAGAGAAACTAAGCTGAAATTCCAAAGACTACTAGCAATGAACCACTAAAGAATCAAAACCGCTCGCAAACTGCTCCAAATGAACGCTTTCGGCAGGCCAAAGGCAGAGAACAAAAGGCTGCTTTTGGCTCTGTTGAAAGCGCGAGGGAAAAGAGGCTGCGCCAGATCCCACCCGGCCTTATATAGGCCAGGCTCCGCCCCTGCTGTGCGCCGCCGCTCACCCGTCTTGCCCTAGGAGGCGGGGAGCAAAGCACGTGCACGGAGACAATCTCCGGGCGCACGTCTATTCTGGTTAGGATATTCTATCCTCTGTAATTCAGAAAGGGAACTTTTCCCATTTCTGACTGAGAAGAAATCTCAGCTTGATACTCTTGACTGTCACAGAAGACAACAGTGAGTAGAAAGTAGATTTGGATCTACTGATAGACCACATAGAGATCTGCACTGGAATTACAGAAGATTCTGGATGTTTCAACAATAGGAAAAATTGAAAGGTTTTCCCCCTCCATATTTAGCTGCTCTAATAGTTCAGCAGTTTAGGTATCAAGCTGTGGAACCAGAGGTCTAGAGTTCAGTTTTCCACCATGTATCCTGAGAGAAGAGCCAACCTGTATAGTCTTGGGCAGGCTGCATAGTCACAGAGTACTCTCAGAAGAAAGGGATGGTAAATCCCTTTTAAATATTCTCTCCCTAGAAAAACCTGAAAAGGGTCACAATAAGTCAGAACTGACTTGACAACACATGATGCTGTAGTGATGCTGTAATGATGTTGAGATGTTTTTTGGTATTTACATTGATTACTTTTGATATTTATATGTTGTATTTATGAACTCGCTGTTTTTCTTTGTATGTAAACCGCTCTGAGTCGGCGCAACTGAGTAGGGCGGTATAAAAGTTGGAAAAATAAATAAATAAATGATGATGATGATGATGATGATTAAAGCTTGAGGAAAACTGCTCAAATTCCTGAAATATTAGACTCTAATTAATGAATTATTAAATTATTGGGCTGAGCAAATAAAACACCTCAGGAACCATCATTTTCTGTCTATTTTTTTGTTGTTGGGAAGAAGACAGAAAGAGAGAGGGAAAGCAAATCCATCAAACTCGTAGTCAGCTGACCACTGGAATAAACAGTGAACTAAAAGTACCAATAGTTGGACCAGTCTAACACAGCTTTCTGTGCTCAGCAGATTTTATACAGATTCATATTGCTTTTACATCTATGCAAGTTTATTTACTTTTTGTCTAAATTTGCACTTTAGAAAGCATATACCATAACAGGAGGTATATTTATACATTGTATTTTATTTGCCTTGGATACATTTTAAAAAATCACAAAGAATTTAGCCCAGTGTCCATCAGGGCCCGCACCATTCTGCCTTCAGCAAATGTTTCACTGAAATAAATCAATGGCCGCATTGAGGAAAGAGCACAAAATTTACCACTTGCTTATTGTACTCTGAAAATGTTGCTCAAGGGGAGGCTTCCTTTCAGATTAATGCTTTAATGTGGTTTTGAACATGGGCGAGGGAAATATCCAGGGAGTAGAAATTAATCAGTAAGTAATACAATCTCTTTAAAACACTGTACATGATCAACAAATTGAGTTCTCAAATGTCAACAAGTACATTTAAATGTAATATTTGCCAAGGCAGTGGAAGAAAGGAGAAACAAAAAAGGAACATTGGAAGGATCAGTTACAAGAACCACCCCCTCTGTATTTTCCAATTTGCTATAATATTCACGCAAGCTTTATTGGAAAAGACCATAAATTTGAAAAATAGCAAAATTAAGCACGGCTGCAGTACTAAAGCAAGGAACTAGAAGCTTTCCCCTGTTTTATTGTGCAGGAGCAGCACTTTAGAGAGAGGCCATTTATAAGAAAGAGAACAGTAGTTATGTTAACATGGTAATTAATCAAGTTGGAAGGAAAGAGGAAACAAGTTGCGAATTGACTTCTGCAGTAATAAAAAGGAATACTGAATGATACTCTGTAAATAGGCAAGAGACTGGTAAACAGTCTCTCACTGTGTCTTTGGAATTTCGTGTGTGCTAAATCAGCTCTTGCTTGACACCCTAGTCCAGCGAGACAGTTCTGTATGCAAAAGACTGCTTTTACATATGGAATCCCTTTTTAGTTCAGTGCCTACCTTGATTTTCTCAAGTCCAATACACATCCCAATCATTTATTTATTTATTTATTTATTTATTCATATTAAATTTCTATACCACTCATTTGGGTGATATCCCACTCTGGGTGGTGTAGTCATGTTTTCTTGAAAGCAAGTTCCCATTTATACAGCACATGAGCCACAGGCTAAGCTCATATCAGCTGCAGAAGTGTTGTTCATGCTCACTTCTTCTGATCCTCTGTGAGTAGTCAAGGAAAGTGAATTTTGTGTGTGTGTGTGTCTGTAGATCAGGGGTTCTCAACCTACAATTTCATGTGGCTGCCTCCGCCACACCAGGAAGTGCCATTGTGGCAGGAAGGGCAAAATGGCTGCCTGGCCCCGAAGCTGTCTGAGGGAGCGTGACCCTGCCCACGGCTTAAAAAGGTTGAGAATCCCCGCTATAGATCAACCCTGATGCAATGCATTGCTTCATTTAAATTAACACAGTGTTTTTCATTGCCTGTGTATTGTCAATTGAGAAACTGCTTGCAGCCACAATTTCAATTAGTAGTATACAGACAGCATCATGAATTGCATTGGTGATGATCTAGAGACATTAAAACACACTTCCCCTGACCATTCACAGATGACTGGGGAAGTTTTTGATTTCTGATATGCTGAAGGAGCTTGTTAGCCGCTTCAGCATTTCAGATGTTTACAACAGAAGAACCCTTTAACAGCTGCAAGGCTCCCATATATCCTTTCCCCAGTGTCCACAGAAATGGGAAATAGCATCTTTGGAGTGGACCAAAATGTAGAATCCCCCTGGCTGGGGCTAAAAAGGTGGGCAGTGGCTTCCAACATGTTTGAATGCCATAAAAATGGGCCATCCTGCCCCTTGGAGAGAGGGCCTAAGGCACATCTGGACATGACTCAGAAATGGAGAAGTACTCTATATCCACAAGCATTATAACCATGGCTACATAGAAGGTATATGTAGTTTGTTTGTTTTAGCCTCGACGCAACAGCTAATTTTGCTTTGTCTAAGGTGGGTTTGTAAGTTCATACAGTATTTGCCTTCTCTGCAGTGAGCATGTAGCCCACAAAACCCAGGGAAGAAGGAAAGGCCTGCGGTTTCTACAATATTAACAATAATACAGTGGAACCTTGATTAACGTAATTAATGCATTCTCTGGGATGTTACTTACCGTGAAAATTACTTTAACTGAATTCCCCATAGGAATGCATTGAATGCAGTTTCCAATAGGAATGCATTGAAAACCAAAATACATTAACTGAAGTGTTTTTCCATAGGAATGCATTGAAAACCAATTAATCTGTTCCCAAAAAAAGAAAATTCATAAACCAAGCCACTATTTTCCATGGATTTCCTTTGTTATGCGATTTTTATGTTAACTGAGCCCTTTGTTAACTGACGTTTCACTGTATATTACATATGTTGTGTGTGAAGATTCTTAGGACTGCTTTATTAGAGTATCAAAATCATGTGGATATGCTCCCTCAGAATCTAAAGACGAAAATTTGGTACACTTACAGTCTAAGAAATTCTTCTTCTAAGAGAATCTAAAAACTAAACATATATGTTTCTTCTTTGTTCATGGGAGTCCATATAATATGTCTCTATATAGAAGTGCCTGAAATCAAAACTTCTCAGATGCTTATTGTAAGATGTTACAAGGAAACTAAAAACAAAATTCTCAGCACTTCAAAAAGATGGTGGTGCAGTGGCTAAACTGCTATACTGCAGCCAAAACCTTGTGAATTCAATCCTGATGGGGTTCAAGATTGACTCAGCTTTCCATCATTCTGAGTTTGGTAAAATGAGTACCCAGCATTTTGGAGGCAAAATGCTAATTACTGTTTATACTCGACTATAAGTCATCCTGAATATAAGTTGAGGTACCTAATTTGGACCTCTAAAACTAGGAAAATAGATTGGCCCAAGTATAAGTCGGGGCTAGAAAATGCAGCATCTTCTGGTGAGTTTCAATAATTAAAATACATGAAAATATGGTAAAATTAATTAATTTAGATATTAGTGTGGGTATGTTTTATAGCAGTGTTAGTGCTTTTTTTAAAAAACTGTCTTTTTGAATTGGCACCACCGCAATTTTGGGACCCTCAGGGTAGTTAACCCGAGTATAAGTTGAGTCTCCTTTTTGGACCTCATTTTGGGGGTTAAAAAACTAGATTTATACTCGAGTATATACAGTAACTTGCGAACTGACCAAAGAGTGTGCTAAGTGTTATGGAGCAGTATATAAGTATAATTGCTATTGCTATTCAGAAAGTCAAAAAGTAGCCTGAAATAATTACTTCCACATATGTAGAAAGTGTATATCTATGGGGGGAAAGGATGCAAATGCATTTGCTAGAAAACTGAAGTTTGTAGCTTAGGTAGGGTCTATGGTGGCTTAGTGGTTAAGATGCTGAACTTGAAGACTCGGAGGTCAGCAGGTCAACAGTGTGAGATCTGAGTGCTGAACAACAAAGTGAGCTCCCCTTATCTGTTCCAGTTCCTGCCAACCTAGCAGTTTGAAAGTAAGAAACTGCAAGTAGATAAATAGGCACCATTTTAGTGGAAAGGTAAACAGCATTCCGTGCACTTTTGGTGTCTAGTCATGCCTGCCACATAACCACGGAAACATCTGCAGATGCAAACAGTGCTGGCTCTTCAGCTGTCAACCGAGATGAGCATCAAACCCTAGAATCAGATACGACTGGCTTTTAAGCAAGGGTGACCTTTACCTATCTTAGGTATATATGTATGTGTCTATTCAAGTCCTATGTGTGAGTGAAGTGTCATGCATTCTGTGGGGGGCTGCTTAGTCCTAGTTTTATGAAATATTCTGTTTGTGTTGACACAACAGCAAACAGAACTATATAATGAAGTTTGCTACATGACACAGCAAGGTGAGCAGTTGAGGGGCTAGTACACATAGGATTGTTCATTTTCGTGTCAGAAATTACTGTGGGTTGAAGGAATTTTTGCAGAGGATGCCTGAATGAGGCTCCTTTCATGTCCCCCATCATGCAGCTCTCAGAAATCAAACCCATCTTTCCAGTCTAGACAGATATGGCAGGTGATGGCAAGAAGATTCTGGAAGATGTACTCTAAAAACAAACAATTCCCTCCTGAGATAGGGCAGCAAGGCCTAAGTACAAGAAGGCCTTGTTCTCCTATTGTCCTTATGCATTAGGCAGGCTTCTTCAGCCTTGGCCCTCCAGCTGTTCTTGAACTTCAATTCCCAGAAGCTCTGATCAGCAGGAGTACTGACTTGGGCTTCTGGGAATTGAAGTCCAAGAATAGCTGGAGGACCAAGGTTGAGGAAACCTGAATTAGAGAAAAAACCTATACAGGACTAAATTCTTTTAGCCATATCAACAAGTGTACCTACAATGTTAATGCATACCAAGCATGAATTACAAGAGCTTCTGGATTTATGGTTTTAGTCTGTGCACATCTATTAGAATTATACCCACTGTGTTGGGTTGTGTTCACTCACCAGTAAGCCTCTCTAGGACTGCAACATTAAAATTTATGTTCCTAGACTTTTATGCCGTTCTTGTTAAGATTATTCTGTTATCAATATTAAGCTCACACAAATCCAAATAAAAATCATTTTGTACCAGTCCTAAATGTTCTAACTCCTTTAACAAATTAATAGTTTTATCTGTAAATCCTCAAAGGGCTTTATCTGGAGAAGGAATAACAGGTGTAAATGGGAAAGATGCATAGATTTTCATAAACATTGAGTCTGAACATCTGCTTCAGTGAAAAAATTGTCTCATTTGTGAGGAAAATAGGATATAAATCACCTGATAACTGTCAAGAAAGTCCTCAAAGTATTCTGTTGGCATGCTCCAAGCTGAAATTAATGGAACTTGCATCTGCCGATTGCTCTAAAAATTAAGGGATGTGACTGTTCTGAACATTAAATACTTTCATGTTTTATACAATTCCAGTTGCTGCTCATCGTAAATTTGCATGTCACAAAATGTGAAAATTTTAAATGGATTGCAATATGTGCCCCAATAATGTTTGAATGTGTGTACTGACTGTGGCTTTAAGAAGGTATTTGATCAATATGTGAAATACACTGTTGTTTTTTCTACAACACTCTTGATTAATTTTTATTACGAAGATTAAATAAAAGCTTTTGTACTCTGTAAATGTGCACCAGCTTGTCCTGATGCTCAGAGTTCGGGACAGCCTTTACTAATGTAAAATCAGTGTATTCCTTAAAGGTAGCCAAAGTGTACAGGTGAGCAACAGGCAGCTACAGGTCACAAGCACACCCCCAGGTTCCTGTGGCTCCTCTGATCCCTGGTGTAAACATCACTGCCAAAGTTGCCACAAAAACATCTTTGCCCTCTGAGAGCCCTAGGTCTCCCTTTTGCTAAGATGGGTGATGATAAACCAAAGATAGATGAGAATTTACCTCATCTCACCTCCTGATAAGAGTATGAAAAACACTCACATTATTTAGGTATGAGGTAAGACATTTCAAGTCCCTGGCATTTGGCCAAAATGTTACCTGTGTAAGACTGTTGCCTTTTTCTATAAAGTAACAACACTCCTGCCCACTCATACGGTCAGAAGCAACTGATAAGATTTGAGTGATGGTTTAAAAAGAGACAAATAACCCATTCCAGACCTCTGAGCTTTAAAAAACTGTTATTCAAAGCATTTTAGCATTGTGCAGTTTGCTTAAAATTGTTTCTTCAAGTGGGTGAATTGTTGTCAATAGTGCCATGAAATCTCTCACAGTTGGGGAAGAGAGGAGAAAGTTGCAGCCTGTTGTCCTCATACACAAGGTGGAATCATCCTTGCTTCCTTTAATGTTTAGCTGCAGTCCACAGTCATGGACTCAAAATCTCTGGTAGTTTTAGAATGTATCTAGTTAATAGCTCTTTTTTGAAAATGGTAATTGAGAACCCATCCTATGGCTTCTTGATAACTGCATATTGAAGGCAGTCTAGTTTCAAGCATTCTGCATAATATTTGCCTTCCAGAAACAAATAGGCATGTAATCACTCTGTAATCACATAGTAATTAGTGTCTACTATGCCTGTATTACATAATTATATGCCCTGCAAATTACATGGAAATTATGCTTGGATTTCGCATGCATTTCTGCACACTGTGTTGTAGACAAACTAAACCTTGGCTTTAATATAAAATTATAACTTCCATGAAGTTCTATAGAACATTACAGTGATAATTTACCAATTACTGCATTTTGCTTTGCCTTCAAGGTTAGTTCGATCCTCAGCGTTCCCCAGTGGAACAAGCGACTGATCCAAATAATGCCTAACATAGAGTTGCTCATGGTTATAATAATGATGAAGTTGAGAGCCCAGTGAGTCTTAGACTCAAGCAGAGTTTTTTGTATATAGAAACTGGACTGTGAATCCAAATACACCTGAAACACCCTTTGGAACTGTGCTGGATTTGTCATGTGAGTGCTATCATACAGGAACTTCTCATGTGCAGGCAATCATTTCCATTGGATCATCTTGTGAACCAAAGACCCCAACCTTCATCCTGTTTCAGGGATAATTCACATTGTTGGCAAATCAATATACAGTATAGGTCTGTACCTATGAACACACATATTATTCTGAAATACTGTCTCATGGTCATTTACTGGTGTCAACAACTTTTGAGCTGACAAATGTATCTGTCTCTGTGATATTTATATAGGAATGTAATAATAATCCTGGTTTTCCCCCCTCCCCCTTTTTTCCCCTTTACACAGTGGAGTCTGCCATTTCAAAGGGGAACAACTGTTTGGATGCAGCAAAAGCATGTAACCTAAACGATACCTGCAAGAAATTCCGATCGGCTTACATAACTCCTTGTACCAGCAGTGTGTCTAATGATATCTGCAATAAGCGGAAGTGTCATAAAGCCCTGAGGCAATTTTTTGACAAAGTTCCCCCAAAGCACAGTTATGGGATGCTCTTCTGCTCTTGCCGAGATGTGGCATGTACAGAGAGGAGGCGGCAAACTATTGTTCCTGCATGTTCATATGAGGACAGGGAGAAACCAAACTGCCTGACTTTACAAGAGACTTGCAAGACGAATTACATCTGCAGGTAAGATAAGTACACGGCAGTGGCCTGATTAATGCAGTGGTAGAAGCAACCTTTGGAGCTGCTGAAATTGCCAAGACTGGAAAGTAGTATTTTTGCAATTTGCAAATTGCCAAGATTGGAAAGTAGCATTTAGTGATTGGAAAAAGAGAGCCTACTACCTTTATAGAGTAATAGGTAACCTGCATTTAGATAGATACATAGACAGACAGGTAGGTAGGTAGGTAGGTAGGTAGGTTTTTCATAAACATCTGCAGGTAACATTTTCTTAGTAGTTAATAATGAAATGACTTAATTACATGAGAAGGTGAAAGAATTAATTTGTTCTGTTGACTGTTGTAAATAGTTTTCTGAACAATTTGTAGTTTCTTGGGAGTAACTGTTTAATTTAAGTTCTTTACATAGGCTGAGAAAGAAAAAGTTTATTTCACCCTTGTAGTAAAAATTATTTTCTGAGTATCAATTGGGTGTAGTTAAAGAATCAAAGAAGTTTAATTACTCTTAACAGATAGGTGTATGTAAACCTATGAAGAACCTTATACAATGTGATTATCCTGCCAGCATTCTGCTTCCATAGTCCTTAATGTATTCAACTTTATAGCTTATATTGGGGTTCTTATTAAGGGCTTGCATAGGTGTACCTTAACTAGGACCTGGTTCATATGTGTCCAGCATAGTTTTGGCTCTGGGCCTGTTCCTATTATTTTTAAAAAACATATTTTCAGAATGAATCCTCACACCTCAAGTTCTTCAGATTGCCATTTATAGGCCCTGTGATTTGGAGATAACATATAATTGTTGCATAGGTAAGGAGAGTTAAACATTTAGAAGAGCATTTAGGAACTTCAGCTCTGAAGATTCTGATACAAACTGACCTTATCTGACCAGAATATTGTTATCCTTTGGATGCACTTCTTGGCTCGAAATTTAAATTTTAAAAAATCAATTGGAAAAATAGAAAAAAATACAAGAAAAAAATATTTATATGAGAATTTCCATTTGGTTTTTTAAAAAATTATTATTTTTAAAAAGCTGGCAGATTAATGCAGAGAGAGTGAATTTATGGATCAGCACATGTGAAAAGAAGTGTTGCAAACTGGGCCATTGACTTCACTGATTATACTGGGAGGAGACTTTGAATTTGGAATCTGTCACCCCCAAAAATACAGTATAAGAATTGTAGTTTATGAGGATACCTGCCTTGACTTGTATTGGCACACATTCCTTTATATTGTTCCATTATACTGGAGCAGAGCTTGATAAAGAGAGTTACTTATGCTACTGTTTTCAGAATTTTGAAGACAACATGGCTGTTAACATAGTGTGGGCCATGGAGACAAATGAAACAGATGGAAAAGACCAAATGAAGGCAGATATTGCCCCACTGTTGTTGCAGGGGATGCCACACAGTTTAGCATTTGTCTTAACATCCATGCAAAAAGAAAATATTTATAGTTGGCAACATGGGAAATCCTTTCTTTCTCACTGCTGGGATATAGAGTTACATGTGTAGTGTTAAATAGATGAAACCATTGATGGAATCAGCATACTGTAGGCAGCCCTGTGGTGGGGAGAGAATTTACCAGGCCAGACAGGTGCACGCTGCTGCTCAGAGCCCATACCTTAAAAAGAAACAGCACCTCGGCATTTTACACTTCGCTTCCTCTCACCAGTCTCCACTCTGTTTTGTGGAAGAAAGTCCGAAGAGCTTCGGGAAAAGCTGCCCAAGTTGCCCGAAGTGCTTCGGACTTTCTCCCACAGAGCAGAGCACAGACTGGTGAGAGGAACCGAAGCGGAAAATGCCAAGGTGATGTTTCCCTTTAAGGTATGGGCTTTGAGCAGCAGTGCCCGTCCCAGTAAATTCTCGCCCCACCATGAGCCTGACTGTAGGCATTAAGGACCAGTTTTCCATGAAATGTATTTTTGTAGTGTATAGCCTATTTTCCTTATTTCAGAATCCACACTGTCCTTAGTCACTAGCTGCAGCTAGTGATTTAATCCCTAGCAAGCATTCCCTTGCTTGTTATAAATCATTTTTATAAATAATTTGAATTATCTGTATTTCTTACATACCATTTTGCTGATTCTCAGAGCCCTAAAGAAAGACAACTTTCTGGTTAGACATGTATGCCCCCAAGTTCTGTATACTTCTCTGTTTGCATATTACACTCTGAATACCAAAAGGTTTGCCTGAACATTTACCAGAATTCCCTTTCCTTTTTACTTTTTGAAAGGCAGGAAATGAAAGAGTTACTGAAGATGGTCCTTGTTTTGAATCAACTGCATGAAGTATTTCTTTTAAGTGCCATCATTACTTCTTGTGCCATCTTTATTCATTTCAGCGTTCAAGTTTCTTAATGCTATTTCATTTTTTCGCTTTTCACTCATCTTTCCTGACTTTACGCCTTTCGTTCTCCATCATTGCACAACCGACTGCTTGGTCAAAAAAATGTTATTGCTGTTTTTGAAAGCAACAAGAGTATGAAAATGGATTTCTTTGCAGATTTCCAAATGCAGTTCATTTTTTCTCATTTTCTCCTCAACAAGTTATACCTCTGACAACTTGGTTGTTTGGAGCAATTGTCTGGGAACTGGCTCTTGCTTGATTGCTGTAGTGTTGCATGATGCTTAGCAAGTGTGACTGAGGCCGTGCAGACCAGATGCCATGCTTAGAAATGTGGTATTTTCTCATATCATTTTTCAAAGATACCTAATTTGGAAGAGGGCAAAAAGCTGGGCTCTTGATTTCCCAGTTAGGGGTGATGGTGTTTGCCTTCTGTTTCCAGTATTGTCCAACTTGAATAATGTTAACCTCTTTAAGAGAGCAGGGTGTGATGTGCAGGGCTAGCCTTACTACAAGGTATACTGAGGCAACCTCTTGAAACAGCAAAAGGAGTCTTCTACCCATATTTCTTTAGCTATCGAAGCAATTCTGTTGGAGTACTAGGCTTGATACAAGACAGATTTGTTTTCTACTCCTCTAAGCTAGCCTGGGACTACAGTGGTTTAGTGGTTAAGATGCTGAACTTGAAGACTGGAAGATCAGAGTTCGATACCTGAGTACTGCAGAACAGAGTGAGCTCCCATCTCTGTACCAGCTCCTGCCAACCTAGCAGTTCAAAAGCAAGAAATTGCAAGTACAGTAATACCTCGGATAACGTTTACCTCGACTAACGCTAAAATCGCATAACATTAAGTAATGTGGGGAGGAGAATTGGATCGAATAACATTAAGGTCCTATGGGATGGATCGGATAACAACCGCTAAACTTGTGCAGTTACAATGTATCTCTATGGAGCTTTAACATTATCCGATCCATCCCATAGGATTTTAACATGCATCGGATACCACTAAAAATCGGATAACACCAAGACTTGTGGAACCAAGTCTTAGCGTTATCCGAGGTATTACTGTAGATCAAGGGTGCCCAAACTTTTCGGCCCGGGGGCCGGATAACATTTTATCAGATGCTCCGAGGGCCGAACTGTTTCTCCATGGTACATACATCCACCCAGCCTTGCCCCCGCCCCCGCCCCCACTAACGCCTTTGCCGCCGGCTCCTCTTTCGCCGGCTCCTCCTTCCCCGCCTTCGCGGTGTCCTTTAAAAGTGTCCTTTTAAAAAAATATGACAGATCCTAGAAACTCACATCCAGCTTGGTCATTGTGGCATCCAAGGAGCTGTTGTTGTTCCAAAGCTTCAGGTAGGTGGGATTTTAATTAGCAATGAAAAGTCATTAGCCTTAGAAAAGATCTGCTTCCTGACATCATGTCAGGAAGCAGATCTTTTCTAAGGCTAGTGACTTTTCATTGCTAATTAAAACCCCACCTACCTGAAACTTTGGATTTTAATTAGCAATGAAAAGTCATTAGCCTTAGAAAAGATCTGCTTCCTGACATGATGTCAGGAAGCAGATCTTTTCTAAGGCTAGTGACTTTTCATTGCTAATTAAAACCCCACCTACCTGAAACTTTGGATTTTAATTAGCAATGAAAAGTCATTAGCCTTAGAAAAGATCTGCTTCCTGACATCATGTCAGGAAGCAGATCTTTTATATGGCTAGTGACTTTTCATTGCCAATTAAAACCCCACGTACCTGGAACTTTGGATTTTAATTAGCAATGAAAAGTCACTAGCCTTAGAAAAGATCTGCTTCCTGACATCATGTCAGGAAGCAGATCTTTTCTAAGGCTAATGACTTTTCATTGCTAATTAAAACCCCACGTACCTGGAACTTTGGATTTTAATTAGCAATGAAAAGTCATTAGCCTTAGAAAAGATCTGCTTCCTGACATCATGTCCTGCCTGGCTCTGCAGCCTCAGAGGGTGGGGGAACTTCAAAATTAGCGCACACTGGGTCTCCCAATCAATTTAAAATCAGGAATTACACAATGCACAGCCATAATACTGTAAATCAATTTCGACTTCCAACTTATACTAATACTTGAATCAGTGTAAAATAAATCACTTCAGACCAGTGATGGTGAACCTTGGCACTCCAGGTGTTCTTGGACTTCAATTACCAGAAGCCTAAATCAGCACTTCTGGTGATCAGGACATCTGAGAATTGAAGTTCCATAACACCTGAACTACCAAGGTTTGCCATCACTTGTTTAGACTTTGTGCCCACTCCTGTTAATGTTTACCTGGGAAAGCCCAGATAAACTTGCAGCAGGAGGTGACATAGATTACAGCTGATTGGCAGAGGCAGCATTAACAGATCTGCTGCATCTCTCTGCAGCTGCAGATCAGCTGACACCAGTTACTACCAATCAGTGGGAGCCCCTCTGCTGCTATGGTGCATTGTTTTTTTAAAAAATATTTATTCAAAGTGTCATAGCACTAGGACTCTTCAAATAAACATTTTTTTAAAAAAAGGATTACTGGTGGGAATAGCAGTTAGTCTTTAAAGTGCTACTGTGTATTTTATTTTATTTGTTTGGTTTTCTGAGATAGCTAGGAATGGTCTCCCTTGATCAGCTGGAGTCTGTTTTCACTGATCAGTGGGTTTGATCTGCCCTGGTAGTGCAGACAGATTTCCAGCTGATGAAGGAGAACATAACCATTTGGTCCACAGCATCTCTGATGCCATCGTGACCGCCAATCGGCTTACCTGGGACATCTCTATACCGCCAGTCAGCTGATCAATGGGAAATCTCATGGCGGCAGCGGAGATGCCACTGATTAGCTGGGGACAGTTTGCCCCATCAACTGGAGCTACCTCTGCTGCCAGAGTAGAGTGCAGCCACTATAGACATACAGTGTATCTAAATAGCTTTACAGTACTGCATATATACATATGAGACTGCAGTGGCTCAAGTCACTAAGATGCTGACTGGGAGGCGGAAGGTCAGCAGTTCGATTCCCGAGTACTGCAGGACGGAATGAGCTCTCATCTCTGTCCCAGCTCCTGCCAACCTAGCAGTTCAAAACCAAGAAATTGCAAGTAGATAAATAGGGACCAGTTCGGTGGGAAGGTAACAAGTGTTCTGTGGGCTGCAGTGTCTAGTCATGCCTGCCATAAGACCATGGAAATGCCTGCAGAAGCAGACAGCACTAGCTCTTCGGCTTAGAAACAGAGATGAGCACTGACCCCTAGAGTCGGATAAGACTGGCTTTCGAGCAAGGGAAACCTTTACCTTTACGATTCCAAGTAGATAAATAGGGACCAGTTCAGTGGGAAGGTAACAAGTGTTCTGTGAGCTGCAGTGTCTAGTCATGCCTGCCATAAGACCACAGAAATGCCTGCAGAAGCAGACAGCACTAGCTCTTTGGATTTGAAACAGATGAGCACTGACCCCTAGAGTCGGATACGACTGGCTTTTGAGCAAGAGAAACCTTTACCTTAATATATATACATATAACCTAGCAGTTCAAAAGCAAGAGATTGCAAGTAGATAAATAGGGACCAGTTCGGTGGGAAGGTAACAAGTGTTCTGTGGGCTGCAGTGTCTAGTCATGCCTGCCACATGACCATGGAAATGTCTGCAGAAGCAGACAGCGCTAGCTCTTTGGATTTGAAACAGAGATGAGCACTGACCCCTAGAGTCGGATACGATGGGCTTTCGAGCAAGGGAAACCTTTACCTTTACGATTGCAAGTAGATAAATAGGGACCAGTTCGGTGGGAAGGTAACAAGTGTTCTGTGGGCTGCAGTGTCTAGTCATGCCTGCCATAAGACCACAGAAATGCCTGCAGAAGCAGACAGCGCTAGCTCTTTGGATTTGAAACAGAGATGAGCACTGACCCCTAGAGTCGGATACGACTGGCTTTCGAGCAAGGGAAACCTTTACCTTTATGATTGCAAGTAGATAAATAGGGACCAGTTCGGTGGGAAGGTAACAAGTGTTCTGTGGGCTGCAGTGTCTAGTCATGCCTGCCATAAGACCACAGAAATGCCTGCAGAACCAGACAGTGCTAGCTCTTTGGATTTGAAACAAAGATGAGCACTGACCCCTAGAGTCGGATACGACTGGCTTTCGAGCAAGGGAAACCTTTACCTTTACGATTGCAAGTAGATAAATAGGGACCAGTTCGGTGGGAAGGTAACAAGTGTTCTGTGGGCTGCAGTGTCTAGTCATGCCTGCCATAAGACCATAGAAATGCCTGCAGAAGCAGACAGCACTAGCTCTTTGGATTTGAAACAGATGAGCACTGACCCCTAGAGTCAGATACGACTGGCTTTCGAGCAAGGGAAACCTTTACCTTTACGATTGCAAGTAGATAAATAGGGACCAGTTCGGTGGGAAGGTAACAAGTGTTCTGTGGGCTGCAGTGTCTAGTCATGCCTGCCATAAGACCATAGAAATGCCTGCAGAAGCAAACAGCACTAGCTCTTTGGATTTGAAACAGATGAGCACTGACCCCTAGAGTCAGATACGACTGGCTTTCGAGCAAGGGAAACCTTTACCTTTATGATTGCAAGTAGATAAATAGGGACCAGTTCGGTGGGAAGGTAACAAGTGTTCTGTGGGCTGCAGTGTCTAGTCATGCCTGCCACATGACCACAGAAATGCCTGCAGAAGCAGACAGCACTAGCTCTTTGGATTTGAAACAGAGATGAGCACTGACCCCTAGAGTCAGATACGACTGGCTTTCGAGCAAGAGAAACCTTTACCAAATTTAATGCATTCTCCAGGGCCTTTTGTAGACTAACTCCTGTATTTAAATTTGAGCTGTATTTAAATTTGAGGTGGATTTAAGATCAAATCCACCACATCAGGCAGAAGAGCAAAGCTTCATGGGTTGAATTTGTAAGAGCACATCAACTCCACAGGCACACAATGACGGGGCAAGCCTAAAGGTAAAGTAACGTCTCTTTTTGCAACTGATGAAAAATCCCGGGTTATTTAAACCTTTGCAATTGCAAAAGGTTGCAGAGCAAACCTCTTTGCACAAGCGAGCTGAAAAGCAACATTTGTTGCTTCTGACAGTAAGGGAACACCCCGGGGGTCTTATTCAAACCTCCTACAAAGGGCTGCAAAACAAACTTCTTTTGCCCAGCCAATGGATGGGTGGATGCATTATGCATTGTGGCACCTGAGAAGTTGTGAACTTTTTTTTCTTCTCTTCTGATATCTTAAGTTTGCAATATAAGCAGCCTGACAAAGAGATCTGAAGAACTCTAAACCTCGCTTCCCTCCCCCTCCCCCCTGCTCCTGGCTTTCTTTTTTAATTGCTTTAAATCAGGCGTGCCCAAACTACTTACTTTTAGCTCCCACTGAAGTCCCTCTCTCCACTCTGGCGTATTGATTCAGCCATTCTAAAGTAGATTCGGCAGAACTCCTAGTACTAAGCAGGAGGAGGAAGGAACTAGGCAAATCACTCTTTCACTGACTTGTGATCCCTCCGCCCAAAAAAAAAGTTCACCCAAAAATTTTTTTAAAAAAATAAAATAAAATTATAAGAGTTCTTATACCATGTCGGGGGCCGGATGAAATGGCCTGGCGGGCCGGATGCGGCCCGCGGGCCGTAGTTTGGGCATGCCTGCTGTAGATAAATAGGGACCACTTCCGTGGGAAAGTAAACAGCATTCTGTGTACTCTAGTGTCTAGGCATCCCTGCCACATGTCCACGGAAACATCTGCAAATGCAACAGCACTGCCTTTTTGGTTATAAGCACTGATTCCTAGAGTCGGATACAGCTGGCTTTCGAGCAAGGGTGACCTTTGTCTTTACTAAGCTAGCCTAAGGAACTAGACCTATGATGGCTGACTAATTCAATTCCATTACAAAGTCTAGCAAGTATGGACCTTTCATGGATAGTATTCATTTCAATCTGACTTGGGTAGAAATGGATTTCATAGACTTATCCTTGGGAAAGAACCATACTTAAAGGTACTACTAGATAATGGGTACAGCCTTGAAGGGAGCATGCGCTTCTGGGAATTGAAGTCCAAGTATACCTGGAGGCCCAAGGTTGAGAAACCCTGGCCTAGAGGAAACAGGGTAGTCCTCCAGGTGATCTTGGACTTCAGTACCCAGAACCCTAGGCATCACTCAAGGCCACATGTTCTCCACTCCTGAACTATGTGATATGCTGAACATGCAAATGCACACAGAACTTGTTCATTTTGCAAGGAAGGGCCTCATGTATGGTGATCTTCCTCATTTGATCTAGATGTAAACGCCAAAATTGTCTCGTGCAACTTACCTGAACATGTAGGATTTGGTATCACCTGCAGTAGTGAAACCCAGAATGCAACAGGGATTCTTTAATTACTGGTTGCTGCTTAAAGTCTCTGCTGTTGTTTGTGAAGCTACTTGTCAGATAAACAAAGAGTTATAGCAACAACAGTTAATAATAATATTTTGCATTGTTAAGTTGAGTCTGGCTTATGGTGACTTTTTCCAGTTTTCCATATATAGAATAAGAAATAGTTTACCATTCCTTTCTTCTATGGGTGCTCTAGGACTTCAAAGCTACACAGAGTGGCTTTTCTCCCTGCGGGCATGGTGGGGAACCCTAATCTATGGCTCTGCAACCAGTACACAACTCACTAGTTGTCCAGTTAGTTAGGGACTCTAATGAGCAGTTGCTAATTGAGGTGTCCCTGTTTTGCTTCCAAGTTGCACTGCTACAGGAGTCAACATCTGTATGCTTGTGTATGGCATTCAAGAGGAATTTTGGCAGAGATTCTTAAAGTGACAGTTCTATCTCTTGGCCTCCCAACTACTAATATGTTCTTACTGCTTTTTCTTGAATTGTTTCTTTTTTGTGCCTTTTTTCTTTACTCTTCTGCCCCTTCCCCTTGACTTACAGTCTAAAAAAATGACATAAAATAAGGGAAGAGGAGGAGGAGGGAAAGCAAAACCAAGCACCAGTCTTCATCACAAAGATCTTACAATGATCGTCTGGAATGGGCTGGAAATCAGAGAGAGGAAGAAACAGATGCTGCTAGTCTCAACCAATTCAGTAGAGTAACACAATTTCCTTTTACACACACACACACACACACACACACACACACACACACACACACACACACACACACACCAAGTCTCCTATATGACCAGGTGTAAGGACTGCTACAAGTGACATTTGATGGCAGAGGAATCTTCATGAGTTCTCTTTGTAGCAGAGCTCTTGATGGTCTTACTTCCCTTTGCTCCTTTTGCATCAACCCTGATGCGTCTCTAGCTGTATCAGGCCTTATAAAAGAACTGCATTTATCCCTTCCCATTTGGAAGAATGCTGAAAAGATCCTCACAGTATCCCATTGCTGTGGTGGTAAAGAAAACAAAAATCCTGATGTCTGTTTAGTAGTTATGGGGTTGAAATGAAAATAATTATGTACAGTGGCCTCCAGACACGTTTGTCTTGGATGCTAAAAGCTTTGTTTAATTTTGTTTTCAGGAGGAAGGAATTAAAGCAACTGAACAACACTTGAAAATAAGTTTGGTAACTACGGTACTGCGATCCCCAGTCTTGGAAAGATAATTACTTAGTAACCCACCTTTAGTTATCCACCATGCATATTAAAACAATAAATAGAGCAGATTCCACTCAGGGCATTTAAAAGTCCTGGAGTTCTTTCTCTGGCTTTTTGTGTGCTGACTATTAAGAGGAAATGGACTCCCAGATGCTGACATGCAGAATGTCTGTTAGCTTATTCGTATTTAGTCATCCACTTTATGACCTTTTTGTACAAAAGGACAGTTCTTTGTATTGTGAAACTATGACTGGAAGGGTGAGTTGCCTCCCATGCAACCCTTTCTCTTTTCCTCGTTCATAAAAAAATAAGCAAAGTAAATTTATTTTCAAAGTAAATAACAAATTTTGTCTATAATGTAATTTCAACTGTAATGTCAAACAAACCCAAATTAAGTCTTAATTATTTGCAGGCAGGGCAGGTCACTTTCTATGATGTTTTGCTTTTCAGGAAGATCTCTGTAATTCTTATGTGATGCACAGGAATTTAGACCAGTTTGGTCAAGTGGCAGTAAGGTAAATTCAACTAAAATTATAGGAAATAATTTATAACAGGGCAAATGCAACCCACCAGATATTGAGCTGTAATTTCCATTAGCCCTCTCTAGCAGAGCTAATGGTGACGAATGCCAGGAGTTGCAGTAGAACTGTATCTAGAGCAATGGTTCCCAATGTGGTGCACACACACCACAAGGAGACTTCAATTCCCAGAAGCCTTAGGCTTCTGGCAATTGAAGTTCAAAAACCAAAGGTTGGGAAAAACTGATCTAATTTATAGGGGATCAAAATTTGCCCAGCCTTGTATTTGATTGTGTGACTGCTTGCTCATTTATCTTATCTGGAAATATTGTCTAGTTCTTGTGATTGGATGGGTCATTTTCCAAGTCATGATGAGAGTATAACTTGAACAAATATTGATAATATTTTCTCTCTTCTGCCGTCTCTCTCATTTTTTCTTCTTTATCTGAACCACCCTGATAAGGGAGTGCTGGTAGAATAACCATATTTGGGTGCCAGTTGTTTCTTTTTATAGCCTTTTTGTGGAGGAGTTCGATCCTCTTCAGTGTTCAGCTTGTTGCACTTTATGCCACCTTTGACGTTTAGAGCAACACCACTTCTAATACATCCTTCCCTGTACTTTCTGTTTTATATCCAAGAATAAAAATCTCAATGATATTCAGAGTTTCGCAAGTTCAAAATATATTCACTACATTTATGTTTCCTTTTAAGACCATATACTCTGTTTTCCTCTCTTCCTTGCAAGCCTCTGCTTTATAAACTGCTATGTTTTGCAACTTTTTTATTTCTTAATGAAGTTTTTCCCCCTTTAGTCTCTTTTAATAGCAATCCTTTCTCTTTTTTCAAAGTTCTACAATCATTTGCAATTTGATGACCAGAAACATTTACATATTTTAAACAATTGGGGATGGGGACAACTTGGAATGGTTACCCAATGGACACTCATCTCAGAATCCTGTTGTCATTCTTGCATGTATATATATCGTGGCATATCTTCAGTACTAGGGCATATTAATACAGTATTCTTTTTCTGGTCAACTTCCAGAATTCCCTAGGAGGAATTCTGGGATTTCTTGCCTCTGACACATTGCTACACAGAGCTACATTTTACTTGCCTAAAACAGTTCCTATTTTCTAGGGGTTTTCCCTCAGACCTATTTCTTGCTCAGGTACTTCCTAGGATGCCTTGCTTTTTGTAGGAAATGTATTCTTTCTACCCACCTTGTTCCATATGTTACTAATAGAGCCTTCCCCTCTTTCATTAATATCCTGTAGTGAGGTCATTGTCCTGCCTGATATTGAAAGATCTAATAGCAAAGGGATGAGGCATCTCTACTATAACCCTGAAAGCTTTGTGTCTGTCCCTTTCTAGTCCAGTTCTGGTGTTTAGTTGCAAAGAGTGCACATGGAGTATCTATGGAAGTCTCATTTTCTAAGCCCTCCCTAGTCTAGACGACCTACAGACCTTCATGTTTAAGATGTGCATAAGTATTATAAGTGCATACAAATTTACATGCGAGTAATAAATAAATATTTTGATGAATGGGAACTCTTCCTTAACAGGGCCACTGATCACAAATTTGTATAAAAACAAGCAGATATTAGTACACTAGTACCTTGGATAACGTTAAGACTTGGTTCCACCAGTCTCAACGTTATCCAGTTTTTAACCCCCAAAGGCAAAGGCAGAGAGATTTACCCTGCCTCCTCGCTGTTAGCCTTTGCCTTTTGCCTTTAGGTTGGAGGTAGAACATGAGCACCTGAAACAACAGAGTGGGCAGGACAAATCCCTTGCTGTTAGCCTTTGCCTTTGGCCAGAGAAACGCAACCCTAACAGCAAGCGATATCAAGGTTGGGGAATTTGAGGCAAACATTTGCATCACGCAACATTATCTTAATGTTGTGCAATGCAAATGTTTGCCTGAAATTCCTCAACATTATCCGATTTTAGTGTTTTCCAATGCAAACGTTATCCGAGGTACCACTCTACATTTCTTATTTCTGTCTCCTTTTGTATTGTAACTGTTTCATTGTGAGTCAGTGGACAGGGACTGCCATTGTACCTTGTTTTTTTACTACTACTTTGTACCTTGTTTCTACTACTACTACTGCTACTGTTACTGTTTCTTTACTCTCGTGATTTATTAATACAGTTAAACCATGTTGTAAATGGAATAATGTTAAGTTTTTTTTTAAAGTAGTAGCTGTGTTAGTCTGTAAAGACAAGAAGCAAAACAAACGTTAAAAAAATAAAGACCAAAACTTTTGTGGCACCTTAAAGTTTAACTGCTATAATTTAATGTGAGCTTTCATGGATCAAATTTACTTATTAAGAGACACTGCATGGCAATCATCTAGATAAGGAGACAGTGATTGTTGCACACAAACTGCAAATTGTGTGAGTCAGCGGGGAATTTCCAGAGGGAAAGCTATTGTTACTTTCAAGATGAAACATAAAGTAATACCCCGGATAACATTATGACTTGGTTCCACAAGTCATGACGTTATCCAATTTTTAGCGTTGTCCGATGCATGCATCGAACAACGCTAAAAAAAAAAAAGCCCTGACTTTAGGGACAAATCACTTTAAAGGCAGGCAGGGAAAGAAAGAGACCTCCCTGCCTTTAAAGCCACCCCCCACGCGCAGTGATCTCCGGGGAAGGCACCTTTTCCCCGACTCTACTTTAGTCTTCCCTCCCTGTACATTTAAATGTACAGGGAGGGGAAAAAACACAAATACAGTACAGTTACAGGGAGGAAAAAAGACTGCCTGCTCGGCCACGAGATAATCTAGCCCAGCCCTGTCCCTGCTTACCTTCAAGCCAGCACAGCTGCTGCTCCCACCAGGTTCCCCTTTGCACTGGAACTCATGGCTTCTCTTGCTGAGCTGCACGCTCCGACTGAGCCAGGCTTGTGCTCTGCAATCGGCTGATCAAGCCTGGCTCAGTCAAAGCGTGCAGCTCAGAAAGAGAAACCATGAGTTCCAGTGCAAAGGGGAACCTGGTGGGAGCAGCAGCTGTGCTGGCTTGAAGGTAAGCAGGGACAGGCTGGATTATCTCGTGGCCGAGCAGGCAATGGGGTGGGGGTAGGGAGTCCCCAAACTGCTGGGGGTGGGGGTTTGGAAGGAGGGAAGTGGCAGGGAGAGGAGCTTTGGTCTCCTTTACTTCTTTATGACGATGGTTCGGATAACGCTAAAAAGAACATTATCTGGTGCAAATCTTCCCCCAAAATTTGTTGTCGCTATGCGGTTCATCCTTTGGCTGGAGGGAAGGGGGGAAAGAAGAGGATGAAGCCACGGGTCGGGTCGGGCGGAGGAGAGGAGCGCGCCGCTGACCCAGCGCCTCTATGGCCATTCATCCTTTGGCCGGAGGGAAGGGGGGAAAGAAGACGAAGCCGTGGGTCGGGTCGGGCGGAGGAGAGGAGCGCGCCGCCGACCCAGCGCCTCTTCAGCAATTCATCCTTTGGCCGGAGGGAAGGGGGGAAAGAAGAGGACGAACCCACGGGTCGGGTCGGGCGGAGGAGAGGAGTGTGCCGCCGACCCAACGCCTCTTTCGCCATTCATCCTTTGGCCGGAGGAAAGGGGGGAAAGAAGAGGACAAAGCCGCGGGTCGGGTCGGGCAGAGGAGAGGAGCGCACCGCCGACCCAGCGCCCCTTCGGCCATTCATCCTTTGGCCAGAGGGAGGGGGGAAGGAAGAGGACGAAGCCGCGGGTCGGGTCGGGCGGAGGAGAGGAGCGCGCCGCCGACCCAGCACCTCTTTGGCCATTTATCCTTTGGCCAGAGGGTAAAGAGAAAGAGGAGGAGGAAGAAAAAGAATCGCGCTGCCAACCCAGCTCCGCCAACCCAGACCCAGCGCTGCCAACTCAGAAACAAGTAGCTGCATGCATAGGATAAGTAATGCATTTACACTAACTTAGTTGACTTTAGAGACTTTTCAAATAACTGACTCGCACAATACTGAACTTACAGTAGAGACTTTATATATTGGATTTCATAACAAGGATACTTAGAAACTACTGACTTATAACTTCATATAATCAATGCTAATTAGCTATTTTTAGTCTTATATTGTTTAAACTGTGATAATATGCATGATAATACTTTGTTTTAAACTGCGATAACATGTATGATGAAAGGATACTGGCGTAGAAACTGGCAAACCAACATCAGGAATTTTGCCAAGAGAACCCTATGGACCAAAACAAAAGGCAAAACAAATGGGGCAATTTAGATGTAATAGGATGCTTACCACATCAGATCAGAAGAAGGGGAGGGACAGGAAAGGGGGAGGAGAAATACAGTGTTGCAAGCAACAATACTGTATAGGGACATGGAATGTAAGGTCTATGAATCAAGGAAAACTGGAAGTGGTAAAAAAGGAATTGGAAAGAATAAGCATTGACATCTTGGGATTCAGCGAGCTAAAATGGACAGGGAATTCAGCTCTGGAAACCATCATATCTACTACTGTGGACAAGAAAACCTCAGAAAAAACGGAGTAGCTATAATTGTCAATAAAAGGATGAGAAAAGCAGAAATGGGATATAATCTCAAAAATGATAGAATGATCTCAGACAGAATACAAGGCAAGCCATTCAATATCACTTTGATCCAAATATACGCACCAACCACTAGTGCAGATGAAGCCACAATTGACCAGTTCTATGAGGACCTAGAACACCTCATAGAACAGACACCAAGAAATGATGTACACATTATCATAGGAGACTGGAATGCCAAAGTAGGAAATCAAAAAGTAAATGGAATAACAGGCAAGTTTGGTCTTGGAACACAGAATGAAGCAGGCCAAAGACTGATAGAGTTCTGCCAAGATAACGCACTGGTCATAGCAAAAACTCTCTTTCAGCAACATAAGAGGAGACTTTACACATGGACATCACCAGATGGCCAGCATCGAAACCAGATTGATTACATACTCTGCAGTCAAAGATGGAGAACTTCCATACAGTCAGCAAAAACAAGACCAGGAGCAGATTGTGGCTCAGATCACAACCTACTGATTGCAAAATTCAGGCTTAGACTAAAGAAAATAGGAAAAACAATTAGGCCAGACAGATATGACCTAGACAACATTCCTTGGGAATACACAGTGGAGGTGTGGAGCAGATTTAATGGCTTGGACCAGATAGACAGAGTGCCAGAAGAATTATGGACAGAGATGCGGGACATCATGCAGGAAGCAGCAAGGAAAACCATACCAAAAGAAAAGAAGCGTAAGAAAGTGAAGTGGTTGTCTGAGGAGGCTCTTAAAATAGCAGAGGACAGAAGGAATGCAAAATGCCAAGGAGAAAGGAAAAAATACAGTCACTTGAATACAGAATTTCAAAGAAAAGCAAGGAGAGATAAGGAAACCTACCTGAACGAACAGTGCAAAGAAATAGAGGAAAACAATATCAGGGGTAGGACTAGAGATCTTTTCAAAAAAAATTGGGGAACTCAAGGGAACATTTAAAGCAAAAATGACCATGATAAAGGACAAAGATGGCAAGGAGTTAGCAGATGCAAAAGAGATTAAGAAAAGATGGAAAGAGTACACAGAGGAACTCTACAAAAAGGACCTCAACACCCCTGATGATCACAATGATGAGAACATTGAACATGAGCCAGACATTCTAGAAAGTGAAGTCAGAAAGGCCCTAAAAAACACTGCAAACAACAAAGCCAGTGGAGTTGATGGTATCCAAGTTGAACTTTTCAAAGCCCTACAAGATGATGGAATCAAATTATTGCATTCTATATGCCAGCAGATTTGGAAAACACAACCATGGCCGCAGGATTGGAAAAGATCTGTATATGTTCCACTCCCCAAAAAGGGTAATGCCAAAGAATGTTCAAATTATCGAACAATTGCACTCATCCCACACGCTAGCAAGGTAATGCTCAAGATAATACAGGATAGACTGCAACAGTATGTGGAGAGAGAATTACCAGAAGTGCAAGCGGGTTTCAGAAGAGGCAGGGGGATTAGAGACCACATCGCCAACATAAGATGGATCATGGAAAAAACAAAGGAATATCAGAAACAAGTCTACTTCTGTTTCATTGATTACACAAAGACTTTTGACTGTGTCGACCACAACAAAATGTGGCAAGTAATTAAAGAGATGGGAAAACCAGAACACCTTATATGCCTCATGAGAAATCTGTATATGAATCAAGAGGCAATAGTTAGGACAGAAAATGGAATGACGGAGTGGTTTGGAATAGGAAAAGAAGTAAGACAAGGCTGCATTTCGTCACCCTGCTTATTCAACTTATACACAGAACACATAATGCGCAATGCAGGGATGGAGAAATCACAATTTGGGATCAAAATTGCTGGAAGAAACATCAACAATTTGAGATATGCAGATGATACCACCCTAATGGCAGAAAGTGAGGAGGACCTAAAAAGCTCCTGATTAGGTTGAAAGAAGAAAGTGCAAAAGCTGGCTTGAGACTCAATATCAAGAAAACCAAGATAATGGCAACAGGCCCTATCAGTCCCTGGAAAATAGATGGGGGAGAAGTAGAAGCAGTGACAGATTTTACTTTCGTAGGATCTAAGCTCACTGCAGATGGTGATTGCAGCCATGAGATAAAAAGGCGGCTGATTCTTGGGAGGCAAGCAATGAGAAACCTGGGGAGCATAGTGAAAAGTAGAGACATCACATTGCAAACAAAGATTCGCATAGTCAAAGCAATGGTATTCCCTGTGGCAATGTATGGTTGTGAGAGCTGGACCATTAGGAAAGCTGAGCGCGGAAGAATAGACGCCTTTGAGATGTGGTGTTGGAGGAGAGTTTTGAGAATCCCCTGGACAGCGAGGAGAACAAATACGTCAATCTTAGAAGAAATCAACCCTGACTGCTCCTTAGAAGGTCAAATAATAAAGATGAAGCTAAAGTACTTTGGACATCAAATGAGAAGAGAGGATTCACTTGAGAAAGCCTTGATGCTTGGAAGGGTCGAGGACAAAAGAGAAAGGGGACAGCCCAAGATGAGATGGCTTGATGGTATTGTGGAGGCAATGGGCACAGAGCTGAGCGAGTTGAGGGGGATGGTGGAGGACAGGAGTGCCTGGCGGACAATGGTCCATGGGGTCGCAGAGGGTCAGAATCGACTGTGTGACTGAACAACAACAAAATGCGGTTTTAGCGTTATCCGGTGCAATCGTTATCTGGGGTATTACTACGCTAAGACTTGGTTCCACAAGTCTTGGTGTTATCCGATTTTTAGTGTTATCCGATGCATTTTAAAATCCTATGGGATGGATCGGATAATGTTAAAGCTCCATAGAGATACATTGTAACCGCACAGGCTTTAGCGGTTGTTATCCGATGCATCCCATAGGACCTTAACGTTATTCGATCCAATTCTCCTCCCCAGATTACTTAACGTTATGCAATTTTAGCGTTATCCGAGGTAAATGTTATCTGAGGTATTACTGTATTAATACTGTATTAAAAGTTTAATACAGTAAACAGTTTTTAACCTTCATAATATTATTTTTTTATTCCAACCCTTCAAAATTTTCTTTTAAAAGTTAGAGATTCTTCTTCAAGTGCCATGTACCATGCCAAATATTGGCTATCATCATGGCAATCAGCCATAAAGATTGTCCTGGGAACAATATTCTGTAATGCAGTGGCCTCCCATTTGCTTTCTGCATCACATAATGACACCCTTACCACTGATCTAGAATCACTTTCTGGTGCTGAGCCTTTTTGGCATGCAAAGTCCTCCTTAACACCAGGCCAGTATTGATGAAGCTGCTGACCTCCATCAAGTGGATTTAATCCACTTTGGGACCATCACCCTTCGTCACCCAAGACTGTTTGTCCAAATTGGAGATTGGATGAGGTTTATTATAGTAGGAGAAATGGACACTGAGTGTCCTTATCCCTTTTTCCTCTTTCTGAACTCACACGGTTGCATAATTTGCATGGGCTTTTTTTATGTTGATGCCTTATTTGCAGAATACTGTACTCTTATGTTTATACATCCCAGTGGCTTCTTCACAAAATACTCTTAAACCTTGCTGTAGGGTTCTGGGGATAGATTACTGCATGGAATTATATGGACTGGTTTTACTGATTCCTGCTCTGGGAAACCTAGCATGATTTCTGAGCTTATGTGTTTATAGCTTGATGAAAATGGAGAGAAATGTACGATACTTAAATTCCAAAACCAATCCTTGGTCTTTCAAGGCTTGATTTTTGCATTTTGGAGGTATATTCCTTTTAGGTTATTTATTTTGTCTATATTTGTTTCATCTTCTGTGTTATCATAAATTATTAACACAGTTAAATAACGTTATTAATGGGAAATATATCTAATTATTTAAAAAAAAACCAGAAGATACTATGAATTTGGCATTCAACCATTCACAGAGTGTAAAAAGATTTAAGGAGAATGAGAAGTACAGTGGAACAAAGCAAGTCAGTGTCTCTTAAAAATAAAATGTAATTAAAGCATATTTTTTGTTTCTCCCACAACTGCTGTGTACATAT
The DNA here is from genome assembly GCA_030440675.1 of Furcifer pardalis. Taxonomy (NCBI): domain Eukaryota; kingdom Metazoa; phylum Chordata; class Lepidosauria; order Squamata; family Chamaeleonidae; genus Furcifer; species Furcifer pardalis. The sequence goes on from CP126890.1 coordinate 230,525,946, forward strand.
GGTGGTCAAAGAAAACCACTTGGCTGCTCTTTAGTTAGAAGTGTTTTAAAAATCCTGGCTTATTTCAGAATCCAGATGTGGTTTTATATTTATATAAATAAAATATAGTTCTTAAATATGAGTCTCTGCAGGTACCATCATTAAGAACATTATAGTTCATGCTTGCAGTTCCCTCCCCAAAGAAACATAATCCCTAAATTTAATAAAATAAAGCTACTTTTAGAGCACAGATTTCAAACAGCACTTTTTAAAATGCAGTGTATTTTATGAAACTGTCTCAATCTTATGCACATTTTCTCAGGATTTTGTTGGCACAGATCTCCCTCAGACATGATGTGCAAACAGGTGCAAAAAGCAGATTTGAAAACATGCCATTAAAAATGCAAAGGAGAAATAGATCCAAAGTGAACAGTAAACAGCCTTCTCCCAAGGGGATCGTGTATCTATCTCTGTGTTATGTACTGTCAAGTCAGTACCAACACACAGCAATCTTAAAAGGGATTTCAAGTTGAGATATTTAAGAACTGGTTTTATCTAGTCCAATGGATCAGTGAGTCTCTTCTAGCTGGTACTTACCATGGGATTTCAGCCCACAAATGCACATAATTACATATAGTATATAGAAACATCAATAAGTTGAGATATGCAGATGATAATACCCTAATGGCAGAAAGTGAGGAAGACCTAAAGAAGCTGCTGCTTAGGTTTAAAGAAGAGAGTGCAAAAGCTGGCTTGAGACTCAACATCAAGAAAACCAAGATTATGGGAACAGGCTCTATCAATCCCTGGAAAATAGATGGAGAAGAGTTAGAAGCAGTGACAGACTTTACTTTCTTAGGATCCAAGATCACTGCAGATGGTGATTGCAGCCATGAAATAAAAAGATATCTGATTCTTGGGAGACAAGCAATGGGAAACCTGGGGAGCATAGTTAAAAGTAGAGACATCACCTTGCAAACAAAAATTTGCATAGTCAAAGCAATTGTATTCCCGCTGGCAATGTATGGTTGTGCAAACTGGACCATTAGGAAAGTGGAGCACAGAAGAATAGATGGCTTTGAAATGTGATGTTGGAGAAGAGTTTTGAGAGTCCCCTGGACAGCAAGGAGAACAAATAGGTCAATCTTAGAAGAAATCAACCCTGACTGCTCCTTAGAAGGTCAAATAGTAAATATGAGCTAAAGTACTTTGGACATCAAATGAGAAGAAAGGATTCACTTGAGAAGGCCTTGATGCTGGGAAAACTCAAGGGTAAAAGAATAAGGGGACAGTAGAGAATGAGATGGCTAGTTGGTATTGTTGATGCAATGGGCACAGCTGGGTGAGCTGAGGAGGATGGTGGAAGACAGAGATGCCTGGCGGGCAATGCTCCATGGGGTTGTGAAGGGTCAGAATCGACTGCAACTGAACAACAACAGCATGTGTGTGTATGTGTGTGTGTGTGTGTTGTGTGTACATAAAATATATCAGTTAGAAGAATGTGCACCAAGGATGCACACACGGTTTTATGAAGTTTTTCTGAGGGCTGAATTTTTGGGTTTTGGATTCTGCTGTGACAGTGGGCCAAAGTGAATGAGCCATCAGCAAACAAAGATTTGGAGAGAGTGTGGAGAATAGACTTGTTTGTCTCTCCTTGTTTCCACCCAAGTAAGTTTTTTTAGTAGATATCGCTGGAAAAACCCCTATGTGCCAAGATGCTTATGTCATCATGGCATAGTCATTATCTCAAAAGGCGTACTGTACATTGTTGAGCCACAGCTGAGATCCTATCAAAAGCCAAAGTTCTGTGAATCAAAATATATTTGCATATGCCTGTTCTACTATTTCTGCATAAAATATAGTATTCACTATGCATATGCAGACACAGGAGAGGAAAACCCGTTGGAAAATTCTTGTTCAGCCTCTATGATCCTGTAGGTCGGAGGTTGATTTTAGCTTGTGTTTTGATGCCAACTCAAATGAGTGACTTGACAATCTGATATTAAATGCAGTTTCTCTTTGATCACAACGTGAATTGTAGTGACCTACTACATAACCTACAAGGACAAGCAGTATAAAGACTTTAAAGCGTTTGGAACATTATAAGAGCTGTATAAATGATTAATAGCATATATCAAAGCAGAGATTACTGAAGCATGTTACAGTTTATGCCGACTGTAATGTTCCTGTGTATTTTCAAACATTTTAAAAACATACATTATTTATTCAGTACTGAGCCTGTTACATTTTATGCCACCCTTTATGAATAAATCTACAAATGTGTACTGCACTTTCCTTATTGAAAACGTGAGCTTTCATGTGTGAAGCTCTTTCATTACATATTTTTCAGATCCTCACATTTTCAAGTTACTGAAGCAGTTACAGTATACAAAGAATACAGGATCAGGCTAAAGGTTTTCCTGTAGAACATTCCATTTCATATACCTGCAGTTGATCTTAGTGATTTGTTATATTCTGTTCTTCCTTACTTGTTTTTTTTTAAATAGCGTGTGCTTCCTTGGAGTCAGATATATAATGACTGATTGGCTAGTGGACAAGGAGAGGTGTCTATCAAGTGGGCAAACAAGAAAGAATGTTTCCAAGCTACAGGTTTCATGAGAGATGGTAGGATTGCCATTGGCAGGTTTGGGAAAGGAGCAAAATAAAAGATTTTTTTAGAATTGTTCATCTGGGTGGGCAGCCAAGCCATGCACTTGCACAGGTTTTAATATGTTCAGTGGGCTTGTTGCAATGGATTGAATGGGTCTATTTTGAAGTTCTGATTTAGGGGAAATGAGGTACACATCTTGAAGCCAGGGTGATTGTGTATGAATTGTAAGTTGTTAAAGTCCTGTAGCCAATTACAGTCAAACCTCGCATAAAGAGGGTTTCACTTAAAGAGCGCCTCGCTTAAAGAGCAGAATTTTCTCTGAATGTTCGCTTCGCTTAACAAATAAAACCAATTAAAAACTCACTTAACAAATACATTGGGGTTTGCAGTACCCCCCCACAATTGGTAATTTACAATGGTGTTTCACTTAAAGAGCAAACTCGCTTAAAGAGCAATCCTGTGGAATGCTTTATGCTCTTTAAGTGAGGTACCACTGTACTGTGATAAGTAAGCCTATCTTATGGGTTTAAAAAAAGTACCTATATCCCTTCTGATATAGTACTAATAGTACTAATTGCCAGAAATGCTCAAAGACTCCAAAAATTGCTGTGCAAGATCAACACAGAAAGTAGGAAAGTTGGCCTAAAAATGAATGGCATGAAAACAAAATACAGTAATACCCCGTATAATGCGAGTACCCAATAGCGTGAAAACCGAATAACGCAACAAGATTTTTGGGAAAATCTTGTATCGAAGAAAGCGATTTTCACGTTATTCGATACAAGCGTATGCATGGGGGGGCAGTTGGATTGGGTAGAACATCTACCCAAACCAAACCCCCCCCCCAGCGCCCGCCCCCACGATGTTTGGAAAGGGGTACAGGGATCCTTACCCTTTCGAAACTTCGAGTTGCGAAAGGGTAAAGATCCTTACACTTTCGGAACTTCGGGCGTGCATCCTCCCCTCACTGGCGCCACGCCACGCAACCCTCCAAGCCGCCCAAGGTTGCAAAAGGGTAAAGATCCTTACACTTTTGGAACTTCGGGCATGCGCACGCATGTCGTTCGGGGTTAGGGCAGGGGACGGGGGTCTTTCCCGTACCTTGCCCTAACCCCGAACAACATGCAATCGCGTGCCTACCCGGGGGGGGGGGGATGCCGAGCCTTGCCTCGGCGTGGTTTGTCCCTGACGTCAGGGCTTTTTTTTAGCATTGTTCGATCAATGGATCGAACAACGTGAAAAACCGAACAACGTCATGACTTGTGGAACCATGTCATCACGTTGTTCGGGGTTCTATTGTACATGCTATCAAGCAGCCAACAGAAATTCCAAATAAAAATCCAGAATGAACCCATTGAGCAGGTTGACCACTATATCTATCTCTGCCATCTGATAAGGATGAACAACAATCAGAGAGCAGAACTAGTCAGAAGAAAGAAAGTGGGATAGGTAGCATTTAACTTAAAGAAATTTTACTAAATGAAAAAATCGACAAGAAACAACGTGCCAACCTTTTAAATTCGACCGTACTACCTGTGATCCTCTAGGGAAGTGAAACATGATCATTAACGAAGGCCGAGGAAGAAGAACTATCAAGAGCCGTAAGAATCATGGAAAGATCAATCCCCAACACCCAGATAGGAGAACAAAGCAGAATCAACTAAGCTGTTGCTGAATATGACAAATGAAAATTGTGCTGGGCTGGACACATCTCTCGAATGACAGATAGGCATTGGACAGCAACAGGCACCAAGTGGTATCCCAGAGGAGTAAAAAGACCACTTAACAGGATTTCCCCCCCCCCCAAAAAAAAAAAAAGATGAAAAAATGAGTTGTGACCAGCAGGAATCTATCCTTTGATAGTCTGGTCAATCAAGGAAAAAGAAAATATTCTTTCTACTAAGGACACAATCTAAGCCAAGTAGCAAGCATAACACTTTTGTTATGCTGAGTTGGGTTTTTGTTTCACCTACGGTATGTCTGTTATATCATTGACTGACCATTGTTCTACTGGAGTTGAACCTTGACTTCTGTGTCTTAAAATGTGCTCTGCCTTTGAGGTCAGACTCTTCTCTTATGGCATGTGTTCTATGTAGGCCCACGTCTGTCATTAGGCAGAGTGACACAATTGCCTCAAAGAGCTGATGCTGAGAGAAGCTATTACTGCAGTCCCTGATACCAAGTCTCTCTCTCTCCCCCCCCCCCCCCCATATCAAGCTCTTTTGAAGGACAGACCTGTGTCTTTCACCTCCTACATTGTCTGGCTACCCTCAGGTGTGGAGGCAGTAAATGATTGGATTGTGAGTGTTGGAAGTAAGAATCAATTGCCAGTACAATTGAGGAATGGGAACCTTTCAGTCCCATTCTGTGACAAAATAAAAGCAAATACAGTAATACCTTGGATAACGTTTACCTCTGATAACGCTAGAATCGCATAACGTTAAGTAATCTGGGGAGGAGAATTGGATCGAATAATGTTAAGGTCCTATGGGATGGATCAGATAACAACCGCTAAAGCCTGTGCAGTTACAATGTATCTCTATGGAGCTTTAACGTTATCCGATCCATCCCATAGGATTTTAACATGCATCGGATAACACTAAAAATCGGATAACACCAAGACTTGTGGAACCAAGTCTTAGCGTTATCTGAGGTATTACTGTATTATATTGTGATGTTTCTGCATGAGCATTTTACCTGAGTAATCTCACGGGAATGCTTGCAGAATGTTCTCTGAGTTTGGTGGCCATTTTCTTTCTTTTTTCTTGGAAGAAATGTTGAGCTGTGTAGGATTCTTAGAACTCCTGTAGAGAGTGGTGTCTTTTCCCCCTTTTTGTACAGGGCTTGCCCGAAAAGTGCAGGAAAACTAAACTGCATGGGATTGTTTCAATCCCCAAGCAGAATGACCTCTTTCCTGCACAAGATTCACTGGAAGGGGCATTATCTACAACATTTTGCATTTTCCTACACAGAGGAGTAGGTGGAGTGGCAAAGGAGAAATGAACCAAGAATGAGAAGTACTGTGAGTGTTTGACACATCACTAGCCCATTCAGTTTCTTTATATAGAATGAAGGAAGGTGCCATTTTGCCCTTTGCCTCTTTCCTATGTAATATATTGTGTGGATTATTTCTATAGCACCAAACATGTGAAACAGAATAGCCTTTTCTGAATTCACACTACAATACAAAGCCGCCCATTCTTATAGTTAAGAGTCTACTAGAAGAATGCTTGGCAGAAAGAAAATATTACAGTAATTCTGAAGTGTGGGCAATAGAAACTGGCAGTTACTGCAGTAAGACACATTCATTTTTATTTCTTTGCCAAGGATACTGTTTATTAAGAGACTAGCTATGGAGGATGGCAGATGACAGAGGAGCCTGGCGTACGGTGGTCCATGGGGTCGAAAAGGGTCACACTTGACTGTGTGACTGAACAACAACAAAAGCATTTCAAGGAAAATATAGTCTGTAATGACAGGAACAAAAATAATATTAATAATAAAATAAGAACGACTGGGGTACTTGATTCATTTAAGAAATAATGTTCTTTCTTAAGCTATATTTTCATAAAAGACCTAATCAGCACTGGAGTGGCTTAGTGGTTAAGACACTGAGATTGGGGTTTCAGTACCTGGAAGGCTGGAGTTCAGTACCTGAGTGCGGCACGATGGAGCTTGGGGACATGAAAGGAGCCTCATTCTGGTGTCCCCTGAGTGGAGTTTCTCCAGCAAAAATCTTTTCAATCCAGAGTAATTTCTGACATGAAATTTATTTATTATGAAAGAGCTAGAGCAGGGGTTCACCACCTTTTACTTTACTTTACTACTCATATTTGCTATCCCGCCCCTATCAGGTAAACCCGACTCTGGGCGGCTTACAGCATAGATTAAAACATATCAATATTTAAAATTTTAAAAATTCATAAGAAATTAAAAACAGTATTGAGGGTATGGTCAGAAAGGGTGGATTATCTCTAGATTATCTCTAGATTAGCCACCCCACATGGGATCCCACATTCCTGGATCCCCACACTTGTCCTGCCAGCCAGGTATTTAAGCTCTTCCGGAAGGGCAGGAGCTCTGTCTGCAGGCGCAGCTCAGTTGGGAGGAGGTTCCAAAGGGCCGGGGCGAACACCGAGAAGGCCCTCTTCCTAGTGCTGGTGAGGCGAGCCTCCCTAGCCGATGGAATAACAAGAGAGCCCCTCCGATCCGCCCTGGTGGGACCTTTTCAAGCTGGGGGCCGGTAACGCTATTTCAGTCAGCTTTGAGGGCCAGATGGCTATTTTGCCCTGCCTGCACAATAGGGGTGACCATTTTGTCCCAACAGCTTCAAAAAGGGTGGCCATTTTGTTTCTCAAATGCTCTTAGAAGGGTGGGGGGCTACATGAAATAGTGTTGTAGGCCAGATCCAGCCCACGGGCCTTAAGTTGGGAACCTCTGAGCTAGAGTCTCCTATCAAACCTTATAATGGTTTAACTGGCTAGATAGCTTGATGATTTGGGGATCCATTTGCAGAACCAGTCAATGAGAATTTGATTCCCCCTCCCCCGTACCTCCTGCCAGAAGAGCCAATGTGTATAGCCTTGGTCAAGCTGCATAGTCCCAGGACACCATAGATCAGAATTTATTTTATGGAATGCAAAGACAGATATATCCATACTGGATCTGTTCTAAAGACTAATGCTTTGGAATTTAAATATAAAACATTTCACACATACTTCTTCACAATCTTCACAATCTCCAGCACACATACTTCTTTACAATCGATAGAGTTTCTTAGATTTGTTAATCTGCTAGAGTAGGTCATCAGAAAGATAAGTCTGGCAAGATGGGCAAATGCAACCTTTTCAAATGAGAAGGGAAGCAGCAAACAAGAGGATCAGTATAATTGCTCAGAATTGCCCATTGTTGGCTTTCCCCCCATAGTTCCCCATATAGCTGAGCTTCAGGAATCAAACAATAGGTCTTTTGTAAAGAAGTTCTGAATGTTTTTTAGCAGCATTTTGCTTGGTGAAGCAGAAGGTTTGTTAAGTCAGAATTGTCCAAACTGAAGGGATGCTGCTGAATGGAACCAAGTGGATTAGTTTCTAAAAAAGATATTGTTCTGCTAGCACCAATATGTAGTCCTGCTTACTCAGGTTCTGGCTTTAATGGCACCATTTTTACCCTTGCTCCTTTGAAGTTAGTAGTGCAATCTGAATCAAGAGTAATCTGGATTTTTATGGCTCTTGCGATGGGGGGGGGGGAGGACATTCTTCTCTTCCTATTAATTCCATTTGACTGTCTGTCCCAGTCTCTCCACCCCACTCACCTACTCCCTGCTTCCTCTTCATCTCTCTTTTTCATCTTCTCCTTGCTTTGTAGCAGTGTCACTCCTCCACCCACCTACTTACCTGTGCTTTGCTTCAAACAGTGCCTTGTGCTACAGGTCTTGCTTTACAGTGTAGACTGTAAAGCCAGAGGCAGTTTTAAAGGAGAGAGGAGGGGAGAGATGGGAAGGAGAAAGAGGGGATCAAGGTGGCACAGCAGGGTACAAAGCACAAAGAAAGGAGGTACAGCAGTGTGATGTGAGACAAAGAAGATGTACAGTACCATAGTAGCAAGGGAGGGAGGGTGGAGATGAGGAAACCAGGAGGGGGCCCTACAGGAGAGAGGAGCGGGGTCATACCTTACTTTCCTCACTCTGCCACCCAAGGTGATTTCTGCCCTCTGATTCATGAAGAGCCCAGCTCTGAGCTTGTGCTCAGCTAAACACAAACTACTGCGTGGATAGTGGCATCTTTGAGTTTCCTTTAAGCCAGACAGCTGCTGATTTTTTTTTCCAGAAATAATGTTTGTACAAAAATTTTGCCAATGTTTATTCACTTTTCCTGGCGAATCTTGCTATCCAGAGAGTAGTATTCTTCATACCCATGACCAGTATCTGAGGTTTATCCTGAGATCAACACTTGGGCTAATTTGTTTACATGATGTAGAGATTAAAACAAAGCCACTGAAGCAAATTGAAAACAAGATAAAGAGACCTAGGTTAATTAGATTCTTCTCGTTCATTTTGAAGCGAGCATATATATGAACAGTATCTTTGATCATTATCTTTGTGATACAGAGCTGAGTGGAGTTTGGAATTTACTACAAGCCCAGAGTGACCCGGCATGCTCTGAGATATTGAGTAAGGCTGTCTTGTCTTTATCTTGTTGAGAAGTGGATACACACATGAATAGGATTTCTATTTATGGTGTAGTTGTTTTAAAACTGCACAAAGCTGGGCAGGGTGGGGAGGATGTTGGAGGATTGGGGTGCCTGGCTTGCGGTGGTCCATGGGGTAAGGAATGCTAGGACCCAAAGTCCAGGAATGCAAAATAATGTTATTAAGCTTGAAAGTATCGGAAAAACTACATTTTCAGTGAGGGTGTCCCATTGTTGGTGATCTTGCAACCAAACCACGCAACCGATTGAGGTTGGACTTCAGAAACAGTTTTTATGACAATGTTTACCAAAAAAATCCTCAAACTACAACACAAAAGTGCTCAAATGAAAGGGACAAATTTGTTGGAAATGGAGCAAAACCATCCAACATCCTCATCAGCAACCTCTATCAACCACAGAAAGTGGCTTTGGTCGATTTCAGACAAATTTGTCCCTTTTATCTGAGTTTCTTCGGGATTCTGGTCGAGGACTTTTGGATAAATGTTGCCATAAAAACATTTTGGAAAGCCCAGACAAAATTCTAATAGTGCCAGAACATAGGTTATTTTATCCTCTATCTAACACACTTTGGATCACTACGATCGGTTGAGTGGTTTGGTTACTGGCTCACCAACAACTGGATGCCCCTACCGAAAATGTCATTTTTTTACAGGGCAACTTCCAAGTGTAATGATGTCATCAATTTGCATTCCCCGCCATTGAGTCCTAGCATTCCTGAAAGTCGCCAAGACGATCTTTCAAATGGCATAATCTTTATTTTTGTCAGTGCTGTAGTTTCATTGTGGCAACTCATCATAATTACACAATCGAATTCACGAAGTAAATCCCTGATGGTAGTGTCCTTAGACTCTACCTGCCACACTTTTTTTAAACTAGATTTTACCTGCTATTTTATCTCTTCCTTGAATTGATTATTCCTTAACTTGATACTGGAATCTTCTCTATGCCAAGCATAGTACTTGTTCACTTGCCCTTGGTTTTCTTTCCTCTCACAGAAAACTACATACCAAAGGAGTTTTAAATCAGAAGCCACATATAAAAGAGCATCTCTTTCCACTTTTAGTGTGGTTAGTTAGAATGCCAGCTCTGTATCAACATTCACACAGTGCCATACATCAGAGATTCTCAGCCTGTGGCCAATGGCGCCATTTCATGTGCCCCACCACCACCTCCACAACACCCAAAAGTGCCATGTGATGGAGGAAGGGCAAAATGGCTGTCTTGCCCTTGAAGCTGTCTGAGGGGGCCCCATCATTAAAAGGTTGAGAATTCCTAGCATACATCCTTATTCATGCAGGTACATTGTAGTATGCTACAGAGTTGACCTAAAACATTACTTTGCTCGAAGTCTGTTGCTACTTTTCTTGCTTTTTCAAGACAATCTATTTATGATTTATATGAAATCTGGCTAGTGATTTGTTGTACATTTGAGGTGGTAAAAGATTTCTGGAATTTCAACATTGTGGTTTATTTATTTTGGCTTTTACCTTTTGAGAAAAATTCATTATATCTTGGAAAAGTTATCACATCCATCTTGGCAATTTATTGTGAAATTGTTGGGTAATGTAATTCCTTTGCTGTGTTGATTTTTAGCCTCAGACAGTTTTAACCTTGAGACCACATCCCTAGAGTGCAGGATAAGTTTTGAAATAATAAGATTTGAAAATACAGTTCATCCAGGAATAATTTTGTTTCTGGATTCTTAGCTGTCACTTCCTCCAGTCTGTGTGTATTCATGAACAGTGTAGGATTTCTAGTATACTTTTTCAAAAGATAAGACAAGTTCCCAAGTTTCAAATTCTTGGTGTGTTTTTGTTGCAGTTTCTGAGCTATCACTCAGACACATGCTTCCTTTATATTTATATTTAGTGCCAAAAAGAAAACAACATTCATGCCTGTTATGTCAGCTTTGAAAGACAGAAAGACCTCTCATTTGTAAACACATAGGCCTAAATAAGATCATCAGACCCCATCCATTGAGATTACCAATTAGATTTAAACCCAGTCTGTTTCTCACAGAAGGACTTCTTCTGGGGATCTGAAACACTGGGGAGGATTACAAGGCAAGAGATATAAAAATTTAGTCTGCAATCTCGTTAGGGTTTTAAAGGTGATGTGCAGAATTTTAATTTGATTTAAATTAGGTTGACTGTAGAATAGGGAGAATGTAAAATTCTTTATGAATCTGTTGGCTACAGCCTTGACACCTGAAGGGGAAAAGGGAAGTGAAGAAAAAGAAGCGGGGGGTGGGGTGGCAGCCAGTTTATTTCTACTATGTAATTCCCAGGGATTGCAGTGGTTTAGTGATTAAAATTCTGAGCTTGACTAGAAGGTCAGCAGTTTGAGACCCGAGTCCTGCATGACTGAGTGAGCTTCCGTCTCTACCAGCTCCTGCCAAACTAGCAGTTTGGAAGCAAGAAATTTCAAGTAGATTAATAGGAACCACTTTGGTGGGAAGGTAAACAGTGTTCTGTGCACTCTAGTGTTTAGTCATGCCTGCTACATATCCACGGAAACGTCTGCAGATGCAGACCGTGCTTTCTCTTTAGCTATAAACAGAGATGAGCACACTGAACTCTAGAGTCGGATATGACTGGCTTTTGAGTAATGGCGACCACATGAATACAAGTGTGCTATTAAGTTAATCTATGATGTAATTCCCCCTAGTTTTGCTACCGTCACAAAATTCCCAAAGGGTTGTCTTGGATCCATTTGCAATTCTACTGATCTGATCTACTAATCTGAATAACAAGTATTACCAGTTGTTAAAAAAAACACCTACTGTATATATTCTAGTATAAGCCTAGTTTTTCAGTCCCGAAAAGGAGAAACGGCTTATACTCAGGTCAATGACCACGAGGGTCCCACAACCACATCGGATTGAGGCGCGCTAAAAAATTAATTAATTTTACTATATTTTCATGTATTTTGATTATTGAAACTCATTAGCAGCTGCTGCATTTCCCATCCTCGGCTTATACTCAGGTCAATCTATTTTCCTGGGTTTTCAGGTCAAAATTAGGTACCTCAGTTTATATTCAGGTCAGCTTATACTCGAATATATACAGTATCTGTTATGCTAACCATTCTGAACCCCCTGTACCTGATGTGTATAAATATATGCCATGAAGACTTACTCCCATGCCTGATGAAGTGGACCTGATCCACGAAAGCTAACATTCAAATACAGCAATTAGTCTTTAAAATGCCACACAATTTTTGTTGTTTTGTTTTGTTTACTTTCTGGTATCCCCAAATTTAACACCAAGATATATTTGGCCTCTAAACTGAAGAAGACCTAAAGAGCCTTTTGATGAGGATGAAAGAGGAGAGTGCAAAAGCTGGTCTGAAACTTTACATAAAAAAAAACCAAGATCATGGAATCTGTCCCCATTACCTTCTGGCAAATAGAAAGGGAAGAAATGGAAGCAATGGGATCTAAGATAACTGCAGATGGTGACTGCAGCCATGAAATAAAAAGACGTTTATTCCTTGGGAGACAAGCTATGGCGAACCTAGGCAGCATTATTCATTCATTCATTCAATTTGTATCACCACCCCCTCACCGAGGCAACTCCAGATGGGTAACAAACAACCATAAAACATTCAAGTTTTAAAATGTCCCTACAACAATTAAAATCATAAAAACCATTTAACATTTAAGCCATAAAATACTCTCCCACATTCACAATAGGTTAAAACTAAGCTGAAACCCGAATGGCCATTCATATAAGCGGGGGGGGGGGGGAGCTGCTCCACTGGCTGCACCCAACACCTGCTGAGCCAGACAAGTTTTTAGGCTTTCCTGAAAGTCAATAGCTCTGTCTGTAGGTGTAGCTCAACCGGTAGGAGGTTCCAAAGAGCCGTGGCAGTTGCTGAAAAGGCTGCCCTTCTAGTGCTAGAGAGGTGAGCCTCTCTAGTCAATGGCACCATTAGAGAGCCCCTCTGGTCTGCTCTGGTGGGATGGGTAGATGTCTTTGGGGCAACGCGGTTTTTTAGGTAACCTGGTCCACTACCATGTAGGGCTTTAAAGCAGTGGTTCCCAATTAGTTTTTTCTACGTACCAGTTCAAGAAAGACCTCAAATTTGCGTACTCCTTATTGCAGGAACGTTAAATATCACGTACCCCTTATTGCAGGAACATTAAATAAAAAATGAAATCAGGTGTATTCTAATGACAGAGAACATGTTTCATTAATGTGACAAATGTGCACGTTGACAATGACGAGCAAATAGGCGGGAACGGGGGCGGCCGCGATCGGGTGACGGGAGGCGTGGGAAAAACCGCCACCGCGGGAGAAAGCGCTTGATGCATACGATTGACTTACCTACTGATCGTTTAATTAAATTGAATAATTTTTTGGCAATTGTTATTGCATTATTGTTTTTTAAGGATTTAATATTTTAGTTAAGAGATTGCTGCGCGTACCCCTTGATGCAATCTCACATACCCCTGGGGGTACGCGTACCACTAATTGGGAACCACTGCTTTAAAGGTAATCATCAACACCTTGAATTGCACCCAGAGGCACACCGGCAGTAACCCTCTGGCTTATAATAATAAGTGGAGACATCAACCGTCGGCATAGTTAAAACAATGGTCTTCCCAGTAGTAAAGTATGTCTGTGAGAGCGGGACCATAAGGAAGGCTGAGTACAGAAGAATAGACACCTTTGGGCTGTGGTGCTGGAGAAATATCTTGAGAGTCCCCTGGATGGAAAGGAGATCAAATCAGTCAATCCTAAAGGAAATCATCCCTGACTGCTCCTTGGAAGGACAAATGCTAAAACTGAAGCTCAAGTAGTTTAGCCATCAAATGAGAAGAGAGGATTCACTGGAAAAGGCCCTAATGCTGGGAAAGATTGAAGGCAAAAGAAGAAGGGCAACAGAAGATGAGATGGCTAGATGGCATTGTTGACGCAGTGGGCATAGATCTTAGCGGACTACAGAGAATGGGAGATGGCAGAGGAGCCTGGCATGCTGTGGTCTGGGGGGGTCTCAAAAGGTCAGACATAACTGTGACTGAACAACAACAACAACAAATTATCTCCTTGCACATCTACAGACAGTGTTAAGGAAATAATGTCATTAATTCCTCCATTACATTATGCTGAATTTTTAAAAGGTTATTTATATCACACTGCATTAGAACATAGCATGAGAATATTTCTTTTGGCAGTTTATATATCTTAACAGCTCAGTGAAAATCTAAGCAATTAAGCTAAAAATAGAGCATGATGTTATGCTGCTTAGCAGAACAGTGAGACTCATGCTTGCATAAAGAATATTAAATATCTTAAAATCCCTTTGCATTTGATTTTAAATGTTACCATATATGTGTGCCAAAATAACACACAAGTTAATCCTTCTGTGTTTTGAAATACAAGGTCACTATGTTAGATGCAGAACTAATATTTGATTTCCTAAGGCTTTTAATCAAAAATAAAGTTTTAAAGTACACTAGTATCCCGGATAACGTTATGACTTGGTTCCACAAGTCATGTTGTTATCCGGTTTTTAGCGTTGTCCGGGGTATACACCGAACAATGCTAAAAAACATCGGGCGTGTTGATTTTCTCCGTATCCTCTCCAAGCCGCGTTTGACAGGCGCGCGCTTGCACGATGTTTCGCAAGGGTATGGGGGACCATACCCTTTCCAAACATCGGGCGTGTTGGCGCGTGCGCGCCAAACACAGTTTGGGGAGGATACGGGGATTTTCTCCATATCCTCCCCAAGCCACGCTTGACAGGCGCACGCTTGCACGATGTTTGGAAAGGGTATGGGGGACCATACCCTTTCCAAACATCGGGTGCGTTAGCACGCGCACGCCAAACACAGTTTGGGGAGGACATGGAGATTTTCTCCGTATCCTCTCCAAGCCGCCCTTGACAGGGGCACGCTTGCACGATGTTTGGAAAGGGTATGGGGGACCATACCCTTTCCAAACATCGGGCGCGTTGGCGCGCGCGCACCAAACACGGTTTGGGGAGGATACTTAGATTTTCTCCATATGCTCCCCAAGCCGCCCTTGACAGGTGCGCGCCTGCACGATGTTTGGAAAGGGTATGGGGGCCCATACCCTGTCCAAACATCAGGTGCATTGGCGCGCACAGCGCGCGCCAAACGCAATTTCGGGAGGATACGGAGATTTTCTCCATATGCTCCCCAAGCCGCGCTTGACAGGCGCGCGCTTCCACGATGTTTGGAAAGGGTATGGGGGACCATACCATTTCCAAACATTGGGTGCATTGGCACGCGCTTGCACGATGTTTGGAAAGGGTATGGGGGACCATACCCTTTCCAAACATCGGGCGCGTTGGCGCGCACGTGCGCCAAACGCGGTTTGGGGAGGATATGGAGATTTTCTCCATATGCTCCCCAAGCCGTGTTTGACAGGCGCGCGCCTGCACGATGTTTGGAAAGGATATGGGGGCCCATACCCTGTCCAAACATTGGGCGGGCGGGCCCTGGGGGGGTTGGATTGGGTAGATGTTCTACCCAATCCAACCCCTCCCCCCACACGATTGTTCCGGATAACGCTAAAACTCACATTATTCGATACAAGATTTTTCCAAAAATCTTGTAACCTTATGCGGTTTTAGCGCTATACGGTACAATCGTTATCCGGGTTATTACTGTACATGTTTAGTACAGGTTTCCTAACTCAGGAAACTCTAGCTAGTTTAGATGATGACCTTATGTTCATATATTTTGTATAGGCCATTTGTGTTTCAGGTTGTAAATCCCCTAGACATACGTATTCCTATTTAAAAAACTGAGAATTTAATCTCTTCTCTGTAACAGCAACTATTCGTTGTGTTTTCTTTTCTCCATGTTCAAGAACTTAGAATTAAACTACACTTGTACCTCACTTAAAGAGCATAATGTGTTCCACAGAATTGCTCTTTAAGTGAGTTTGCTCTTTAAGCGAAACACCATTGTAAGTGACCAATAGTGACTTCTGGCAGGGGGGATTGCGAGCCCCGATTTATTTGTCAAGCGAGTTTTTGTTTGGTTTTATTTTTTAAGAAAAGCAAACATTCAGAGAAAATCCTGCTCTTTAAGCGACTTACTCTTTAAGCGAGATGCTCTTTATGCGAGGTTTGACTGTACAGTGGAACCACATATAATGAATGCTCCGTATAATGAAAAATTGTACAACGAAGAGGATTTTGGAACAAATGAGTGCATTGTACAATGAAAATTGTTGTTGTATGATGTACACATTTGTTCCAAAATCCTCTTCATTATACGATTTTTTCATTCCATGTGTTGCTTTCAGAAGAGGTAGCTGAGCAGGTCAGCTGCCTTCTTCAAAAACAAGCCGGGGTTCAGAGCCGCTGAACCCAGGTTTGCCTCACAAGGCAAGGGGCCAGTGCTTCCCCACTGCCTTCCAAAGCAAGATGGGGGTTGAGCGCACGCTGAGCCCTGGCTGACCAGGAAAGGAGAGGGGTGAAGCACTTCCCCCCCTTGCCTTCAGATGCTAACTGGGAGTGTGCGCCACTCAGCCCGGGCTTGCCTCAGAAGGAAAGGGGCCAGTGCTTCCCCCTTGCCTTCCAAAGTAAGCCAGGGGTGTGCGTGCACTTAGCCCGGGCTGGCCTCAGAAGGAAAGAGGCCAGCACTTCCCCCCTTCCAAAGCATGCCGAGGGTACACATGCACTGAGCCCAGGCTTACCTCAGAAGGCAAGAGGAAAAGTGTTTGTTCACCCCTTGCCTTCCAGGGCAAACGGGGTGCATGCGTGCTGAGCCTCGGCTGGCCTTGGAAGGCAAGGGGTGAAGCACTTGTTTGCTCCTTGCCTTCTGAAGCAAGCAAGCTGGGGTTGCGCACCACTCAGCCCAGACTTGCCTTGATAGGAGAGGGGCCAGTGCTCCCCCCCCCTTGCCTTCCGAAGCAAGCCAGGGGTGCGCGGACTGAGCCTGGGCTGGCCTTAGAAGAAATGGTGGGAACGACTTGTTTGCCCCTTGCCTTCCGAGGCCAGCCAGGGCTCAGCGGCGCTAAGCCTGCGCTGGCCTCAAAAGGCATGTGGGGAAGTGCTTGTTCGTCCCTTACCTTTCCTTCCAAAGCAAGCCTGGGGCCCGAGCCTGGATAGCTAAGGGGCTTAGCCACCCAGCTGGTTGGCTTTCAGGGCAGGTGAAGGCTTTCCCAGCCCCTCTTAAAGCCACCCGGCTGGATTGCTAAGCCCCTTGGCGATCACGCACATGTGCGGCCAGTAGTACCCCGTACAATGCAAAAAACGTACAACAAAGAACCCTGTGGAACAGAATTTTTTCGTTGTGCAGGGTACCACTGTATTCCAGTCAAATCATAATCATCTCATTTTTAATAAATTACAAGAAATTTATGTCAACTCTCACACTGGAATTATGGTTTCTTCTCTTTATTTCCTTTTTATCCTTTTGGGTGTCGAGGGAGATAAAAGGTTCTTGCCCTGGCACTTCTTGCACCCTCCACCAGCATTATCTGGTGTTCTTGTGATATTTATTTAATGTTATCTCTCTGGTAAACCCAGTACGGTTTACTAGGACGAATATAGTTACAATAGTAACAATACTTTTGTCATGCCTTTTCACTGTATTGCCACATTTCTTCTGAAGTCTGAAGATGGCCCAACTTCCTTCACTTTTGGTGGGCCTCTGAAAATGAGGTCATCTTAAAAGCATTGTATTTTGAACATAAATTAGCATAGACTGGTAAACAGATGGTCTTCAGTAGAGCAGGTTTGCCAAGCCATTCACAACACTGTATAAATAAGTTTTATTTATTTATTTATTTATTTATTTAAATTTGTTTATCGCCCTCCTCCCCGAAGGGACCCAGGACGATTCACAACACATCAGCATATTGACAACAATTTAAAACCAATTTAGAAATTAAAAGTTTTAAAAGTTTTAAAAAAGCTTAAAGACTTAAAGACTTAATCTAATCCCAGGTTTCTTAATCTAATCCCAGTTTTTTTTAGGGATTGTCAGCTAAAGATGTAATGAAGACTCACAAAAGTTCTTGTCTTGCATGAGAAAAGGGTGTCTTGACACCTAAAGATCTCCCTTCAAAAAAAATAGCCTATGTGAGATCTTTTGCTCTTGAATGAGATAAAAAAAAGTCAGCAGTTAGGGTTTTTTTTCACAAGCAGCAGATTTAAAAAAAAATACCTTGCATTTTATGGGGGAGGGAAGACCTTTTCATTTAATATAAAAATACTGCAAATACAGGTAAAATGCAACTTTTTGCGCCAAAGCATTTGTTTGAGTTTTTGGCGAAATAGTGCCAAAATGTAGAAAATGTAATAAACAAAAAAATAATAATAATCTAGAAGAGAAAAGAATTTGGAAACTCCCTTTTCACTTGCAAGAACAAACTAAGTGAAGATTTTCATCCTTGCTTCTGGTATTGATCATTCATTAATGCACTGCATCTCAAATACTGCAAGTAGAATGGAAGCCTATGCAGACAAACCTGTTTTTCATTCGGTTTAATGGAGATGGGATTTCATAGTGAGACTTAATCCCAGCTCAGATTTAACCGATACATGTGTTAAAATCATAAGTAGATTCACAGGGCAACAGACGCAGTGCATGCTACAGAGTCAGGCAGCAAATCCATGATAATGAAAGACTGAGAGTTGCTTCAGTTAGCAATGCCCTTGCAATTACTTGGACCAAGGGTTTCCAACCTTTTCATGCTGCAGGCCAGACCATGCGCCTTGGACAGCTGAACAGGCAGGTCATATTCCTCCCACCGTAAAAACTGTCATAAAACATGCATTTATGGGTGCATTTACGGCAACGTTTATGGCAGGCACATGCATGTTTATGCAGGCATGGGTGCATTTTACAGCTGTCATAAACACATCTGCATCTGCTGCCAGTAGCAGCGAGGGCAGCAGTGGGCCACATGAAATGGTGCTGTGGGGCAGTGTCGGCCCATGGGCCATAGGCTGGCCACTTTTGACTTGGACGCTCAGGGAAGTTGTGCTTATTATTGCTATACTGGTACTGTATAAAGCAGAGGAAATTTGCATAGGAAGGCTTTGCAGATTTGGTGCACATTTCTGGCTTGTAAAAATATCCTGCATAAATCTTAATCTGAGAGGCAGGTCACTTAGACATAATTCTTAACTAGTTTTTTTTTAAATCAAATTTCAACTCAGGAATATATTAAAAATAATAATAAACTGAATCTTCTATTTCATACAAAGTGTCTGTTTCTCACCAAAATCACAACTTCTAAGGCAACAGATCATTTTGCTGTCAGAGAGATGCATCCAAATGGAGCAGGATCATCAATGAAGAGCTGATTATGAACTTTTAAAAAAGCCTTAACCGGTTTCAAAGGGGAATATTTGCTGCAGGCTGTGGATCGTTTTTGGAAAATGTGTGCCCCCCCCCATGGGAAAATATCCCAGCTGGGCGGGTTGCAAATGCAATAAATAAAAAATATATAAATAAATTGCATTGCAAAACCTGTTACAGTGTAGAATAGCTCCTTGTCCTCCTTTCTTTACACATAGCTGAGAAGGAGGATTTTTTTTCTTTGTATCTATTCAGACTTCATCAGTGTGTTTTGTGTATTTACTTCTTATTTCCTGACAAGCATTTTGTTGTATTTCTGGGCCATTGTGTAGCAGCACTTTCAGAGTAGTTCATGTTACAAGGTTAAAAAATTAAGACACCAATGAAATAAGAGGCTTCTCAGTCCAGTGTTTTCATCGGGGAAGACTGAATCACATTATAAATGTTTAAAGCCAATGCAAGGAAGCAGAACTCCACCAGATATACTTAATATAGGATTATTTCCTGTGGAATGCTTTCCAGATGTTCCCTCACACTGCCTTCCATAAAATGTGGTCAAAGGTAAAAAATAATAAGAAGAAAGATAATATCTTTGTTTTTTTTCTCACAGCATCAGAAAATTTCATTTCTTATACTTTATTAAATTGCCCCACATTTATTATTTGCGCCATATTTTTCAAGCTTGTTTTGTTTCACATAAAGGTCAATCCTATAAAATACTTTTTCCATTGTCGGCTGTAAATAATTCTCATTTAGACATGCTTCTGAGTTTGACAGACTGTCTTTGGGCACATTTCAGCATAGACTAAAACCTGATAATTTTTTTAGTACTTAGAATGTTCTCAAATATGGGAAGAATTTTTAGATTATGTATTAATGAAAGAAAAAGGAGTAAAGACAGAGCAAGTTGTGGGTTTTTTTGGGGGGAACAAGGGAATGAGTATACAGTATTCAAAAATTAACAATATTGAGAACATTTAATTGAGAAGGTTTTATAAGTCCCACAGGGCCGCAGTGGCTTTGTGGTTAAGACGTTGAGCTTAACAACCGGAAGGACAGCTGGTCATCAAGACCTAAGTGCAATGTGATGGAATCAACATCCATTGTCTGTCCCAGCTCCTGCCAACCTAGCAGTTTGGAAGCAAGAATTTGGAAGTAGATAAATAGGCAACGCTTCAGTGGGCAAGTTAACAGCGTTCTGGGCATTTTGGCATCTAGTCATGCCTGCCACATGAACATGGAAATGCCTGTGGATGCAGATAGTGCTGGCTCTTTGGCTGTAAAAGGAGATAAGCAAGGCCATAACTATAGAGTTGGACATGACTGGTTTTTGAGCAAGGGAGACCATTACAAATCCCACTGGTGGTGGGTGCAGGTAGTAGTTATATTGTCCATATGTAATTTTATTAAAGTTTTTTTTTGTAGTTGAGATTTTTATTGTTTATTTTTTGTATTTTAATTAAATAAAATTTAAAAAAACAAAAAAATTCTCAGTAGTAATTGATGTACATCTTTCACAGATTATTCTATAACTGTGAATAACACACTAAAACCAAAAGTGTTCTATAGCGGTTTAAATTCTGTACATTTATTGGAGATCAATATTTAAAGACTGCTGGAGAAATTGGTGGGTTGGGCAGATGGTGTATGTGGTTGCATGTGCTATATATTTACAGTAATACCTCGCATAATGAATTTAATTCGTTCTGCAAGGCTGCTTGCTATGCGAGTTTTTCGCTATGCAAGTCGGACTCACATAGCGAAAATATTCGTTATGTGAGATCGCTTTTTGAAAAACCCGCTTGTTATGCACGTTGCAAAGCGAAACGCTTGCTAAGCGAGGTTTGACTGTACTTGGAAGTTTCCACCTGTTATTATTATTATTATTATTAGTAGTAGTAGTAGTAGTAGTAGTAGTAATAGTAGTAGTAGTAGTAGTAGTAGTAATTCACATTTATATTGCCGCCCACTCACCATAGCGACCTAGTCTTTCATCTGAAAGGGCCTATATCAGGGATGGTGAACTGAGGCACTCCAGTTGTTCTTGGACTCCAATTTCCAGAAACCCTGATCAGCAGGTATACAGACTTGGGCTTCTGGTAATTGAAGTCCAAGAACAGCTGGAGTGCCAAGGTTCACCATCACTGGCCTAAATCCTATTTCCAGTCCCACTGAGTTAATTGCCAAATATTAGTACAGTGGAACCTCACTTAAAGAGCATGTGTTCCACGGGACTGCTCTTCAAACGAGTTTGCTTTTTAAGCGAAACACCATTGTAAGTGACCAATGTGACTTCTGGCGGGGGGATTTTAAACCCCAATTTACTTGTTAAGATAGTTTTTGTTTGGTTTTAGTTGTTAAGTGAAGCAACCATTCAGAGAAAATTCTGCTCTTTAAGCGATTTAGTCTCTAAGCAGGGCACTCTTTATGCGAGGTTTTACTGTACACTAGTACCCCGAATAACGTTATGACTTGGTTCCACAAGTCCCGTCGTTATCCGGTTTTTAACGTTGTGTGATACATTGAACACACAATGTTAAAAAAAGCCCTGTTTCCCTGGAGGCTGCAGGAAGCGAGAACGTCGGGATTTGAATCCTGACATTTTGGCTTGCTGCTGCCTCCAGAGAGGTGGGGGAACTTTGGAAACAGCTTGGAGCGGGTTTCCCCACCTCCCTGGACCCTGCGGGGGGGTCAGAGACCCCAAAATTGGTAAAAAAAAGTCCGTTTTTTTACCAATTTTGGGGTTTCTGACCCACCCACCCCCCGCCGGGTCCAGGGAGGTGGGCAGACCTGATCCAAGGTGTTTCTGGGCTTCCCCGACGTCCTGAGCCAGTGCAGCAAGCCAGAATGTCAAGCCACCTTGGATCGGGTCCCCACACCTCCCTGGACCCAGCGGGGGGGTCAGACACCCCAAAATTGGTAAAATAAAATGGACGCCGGGTCCAGGGAGGTGTGGGGACCCACTCCAAGCTGTTTCCAGGGAGGTGTGGGGACCCGCTCCAAGCTGTTTCCAGGGAGGTGTTGGGACCCACTCCAAGCTGTTTCCAAAGTTCTCCCACCTCCCTGGAGGCTGCAGCAAGGCAAAATGTCAGGATTCGAATCCCGACGTTCTCGGTTCCTGCAGCATAAAAGAGGGTGGGGGAAGTTCAAAATTAGCGCACATCAGCTCTAGGGAGGTCGGGAGACCCGATGCGCGCTAATTTTGAACTTCCCCAACCCTCTTTTATGCTGCAGCAAGCCAGGGAGGTGTGGGGTCCAGGGAGGTGTGGGGACCCGATCCAAGGTGTTTCTGGGCTTCCCCGACGTCCTGAGCCAGTGCAGCAAGCCAGAATGTCGGGATTCGAACTCTGACATTCTGGCTTGCTACACTGGCTCAGGACGTCGGGGAAGCTCAGAAAAAGCTTGGATCGTGTCTGCCCACCTCCCTGGACCAGGCGGGGGGGTCAGAGCCCCCAAAATTGGTAAAAAAAAATGTCTGTTTTTTTACCAATTTTGGGGTGTCTGACCCCCCCCCCGCTGGGTCCAGGGAGGTGTGGGGACCCGATCCAAGGTGTTTCTGAGCTTCCCCGACGTCCTGAGCCAGTGCAGCAAGCCAGAATGTCGGGATTCGAACTCTGACATTCTGGCTTGCTGCACTGGCTCAGGACGTCGGGGAAGTCCAGAAACACCTCCAGAGAGATCAGAGGACCCGATCTACAGCTGCAGGGTGGATGGGGAAGCTGATGGGGACTCCCTGTCGGCTTCCCTAGCCACCCACCCATTCCTCCGCCGCTGTGGGGTGGCTGGGTAAGCCGATGGGGGAGCCCCCCGTCAGCTTTCCAGCCTCCCCACCCCTGCCTCCGTAGCTGCAGGGTGGCTGGGAAGCTGAACGGAGAACCCCGTTCAGCTTTCCACCCACCCTGCTGCTAAGAACGACTGTATCGTATAACGTTAAAAATCGTGTTATTCGATACAAGATTTTTCCGAAAATCTTGTAACGTTATGCGGTTTTAGCGCTATACGGTACTCACGTTATACGGAGTATTACTGTATATCCTTTCTTCAAATTTTGTGGATTCATTGTGTCCTCTATGTAGTTAGAATTAGAAACTGGATTTAATCTGAGATTTTGTACAAAACAATATAAATAAAACACAGCACAATCAAATACCATATCAGAATTAAAGCATATACCGTATATATTCAAGTATAAGCTGGATTTTTTTATCCCCTTAAATGAGCCCCAAAAAGGGGACACAGCTTATCCTCAAGTCAACGACCATGAGCGTCCCAAGACTGTGCCGCATTGAGATGCACCGACAATTTAATTAATTTTACCGTATGTTCATGTATTTTCATTATTGAAACTCACTAGCAGCTGCTGCATTTCCTACCCTCAGCTTATACTTGGGTCAATCTATTTTCCTGGGGTTTCAGGTCAAAATTAGGTACTTTGGCTTATATTCGGGTCTGCTTATGCTCGAGTATACATGGTATCTATTATGCTAATCTGTTATATTAATCTTTCTCACACTAGGTCAGGCGAAAGAAACTGTAGAATGAACTCACAAAAAGGTGCCTTCATTTTTGCAGTTTTATGTCTGGCCTAGACACTGAAGAAGAACAGAATAATCAGTACAGATTATGTAGCAGGTAAAATAATAGATAAAAGCCACATGACAGGGTTGTAAATACAGTAATACCTCGGATAACGCTAAAATCGGATAATGATGCAAAATTTCCAAAGAAATTTTGCATCGGATAACGATCTGTTAGCATTATCCGATGCAGTCGTTTCGTAGCAGCAGGGTGGCTGGAAAGCTGAACGGGGTTCTCTGTTCAGCTTCCCAGCCACCCTGCAGCTGCGGAGGCAGGGGTGGGGTGGCTGGAAAGCTGCCGGGGGGCTCCCCCATCAGCTTCCCCAGCCACCCCACAGCTGTGGAGGCATGGGCGGGTGGCTAGGGAAGTCGATGGGAGTCCCGTCAGCTTCCCCAGCCACCCTGTATCTGTAGATCGGGTCCTCTGATCTCCCTGGAGCAGGCAGGGGGATCAGAGAGCCCAAAAGGGGTAAAAAAAATCTGGTTTTTTTACCCATTTTGGGCTCTTCCCCCCCCCCCCGCCTGCTCCAGGGAGATCAGAGGACCCAATCCAAGCTGTTTCTGGGCTTCCCCGACATCCCTGGCCAGTGGAGCAAGCCAAAACATCAGGGTTCGAATCCTGACGTTTTGGCTTGTTGATCAATGCATCGCACAAAGTTAAAAAACGGATAGCGACGAGACTTGTGGAACCAAGTCTCATCGTTATCCGAGGTACTAGTGTATCCATAAAAGGCTTAACTTGATATCTCAAGGACAGCAGTGATGATTCCGGGCAATGCATAGGAAAGACTTGTGTTATTAGATGAACACAGAAAAGTCCCACTTCCTAAGAGTCATAAGTTAAAGGCTGGACATATGGTGAACAACCTTGAATGATGGGTTTAGCAAGAGATGTAGTTGTGTCTCATGCAGTTGTCACTTTCCAAAATCCAGACTTGGAAGAAGATAGCAGAATTCCCCCCCCCCCCCCCCAATAGCTGTGTTAGTCTGATGCAGCGAACATGCATGGACCCCTCTCTGGGTTGTGTCTCCTAAAAAATCCAATTTTATAATATATCTGTTAGTCTTAAAGGTGCCACACTATCCATAGCCGAGAAATTTACAGCTTGCCAAACAGATGTGGAAGATACTTTGCTACTAATGTGTCACTATAAATGACATTAACAGGACGACTGTTTGCCCACATATACACTACTCTCTATTTATGCACGTTTAGAAACAATTGTTGTACATTAATTGAACAAGAAATATGGTACATCTCAACTGTAGTTGGGATAATGTTGCCAGATGACCTTGTATGCTCAGTTTCTGTTTATTGTTACGTTTATGGCCCCTGTTTATATTTCCTTGGCAGTCCTTCAGATACAGGACTATCCTCTGTAAAATAAGATAAATGTCTGCCCTTGGCTACATAGACTGAGTCTATAAAATACTAAATATTTCCTTCTTTCTTCTTTCCTTCCTTCCTTCCTTTCTTCCTTCCTTCCTTGATAAAAAGATGAGTTCAGTTCCCTTCATGCCTGGGAACCTAAACATTTTCAAAATACTGTACAGCTTTATTGTTTGCTCAACTATCCTGGCTATATCTTAGCACTCCACGCAGGAGTATGTTTTTCCTCTCCAGTCAACTGCTTTAAGCTGTACAGTCTAAAGTTAATAGCTTTTCAGTATATTGACAGTCCAGTTTTTAGGTTTTCTGGAGAAAACAATTTTACTCTGAAAGTTTCTTTGTACCTTTTAGACCAGTGTTTCCCAATCTTTGATTTTTGGACTTCAATTCCCAGACGCCTAAGTCGATTCCCCAAAGTACTGATCAGCCAATGTACAGACTTAGGCTTCTGGGAATTGAAGTCCCCCTGTGGGGCGTGTGCCCCTCATTGGGAACCATTGTTCTAGAGGGAATGGGACAGCTTTCCAAGCCTTAGGATCTGTTTCAGGTTTTTAAAATTGCAAGAATTTTTTAAATATTGATATGTTTTTAATCTATGCTGTAAGCCGCCCAGAGTCGGGCTTGCCTGATTGGGGCGGGATAGCAAATATGAATAGTAAAAATAAAGTAAAGTAAGAAGTTGTTGTTTGTTTGTTTGTTTGTTTGTTTTTGAAGGGTTTGAAATAATGCGTGGAAATAGTCCAGGGATGGATATACCCCTGGATATCTAAATGTTGACTTCCAATGTCTCAAGTATGGTTCTGTGTGCAATATACATTGTGTTGGGAGGCAACTCTGTTGTTTGAGAATCTCTACTGAACCTTTCTAGTTGTGGCACATAGTTCAGATGTTTCATTCTAGTATCGTGTTGCTATTAGGAAATCCTGTTGGTAATATTAAATAGTATTTCTTGTTGCAGACTGGAAAATTGGGTATTCTTTTGAGATGTGGTGTCAGAGGAGAGCTTTACAGATTCTGCAGACCACTAATAAGCCATATTCTTGCATTTGCAAGACCATTCGGAGTTCATCTTTTCAGAAAGGAGAAGCTTTAGAATCTTTGCTTGGTTTATTTTACCTTGAAATCCCTCTGCGTTTTCGCATGTGAAATCTGCTGTAGAGCAAAAGGAGCAATATATAACTAGTATTTGTTCAGTATTTTTGACTAACTAAATGATATGATTCAGATATGGTTACTCTATCCTTTCAACCCAGAGTAACTTCTGGCACATTATTATTATTATTATTATTATTATTATTATTATTATTATTATTATTATTATTATTATTATTATTATTATTATTATTATTATTATTATTATTATTATTATTATTATTATGCAGTGGCTCAAGTCACTAAGATGCTGACTGGGAGGTGGAAGGTCAGCAGTTTGATTCCCGAGTGCTGCAGGACGGAATGAGCTCCCATCTCTGTCCCAGCTCCTGCCAACCTAGCAGTTCGAAAGCAAGAAATTGCAGGTAGATAAATAGGGACCACTTCGGTGGGAAGGTAACAGCGTTCCATGCGCTCCGGTGTCTAGTCATGCCTGCCACATGACCATGGAAACGTCTGCAGAAGCAGACAGTGCTGGCTCTTCGGCTTAGAAACAGAGATGAGCACTGACCCCTAGAGTCGGATACGACTGGTTTTCGAGCAAGGGAAACCTTTACCTTTATTATTATTATTGCTGTTGTTGTTGTTATTCTACTAAATAAACAGATTTAATGGTGACTTAATGGAAGCAGGGTAATTAGTCCAGAGAGAAGGTAGTTAGTCCATTTCTTTTGTACACCAAGACATATTGGAGTACAAGCAGGAGAACAAAGATACTGTATATTGTTTCTGGTGAAATCCATTTCCTCTCAAGCTGTTGTGAGGGTCACAGAATGACTTGAAGGGAACATGGGAGCCTGAGGGGCAATGCAAATGATGTCATTGTGCCTTGACTTTTCTAACAACTGTAGAAGATAATATCATTGTAACTTATAGCAATATGTGCCCTCCCATCACTGGCTTGGAATATACATTAAACTACTTCTTTAGTGTTTTGCATTACAAATTCACATAAGGAGCTGGACATGGAAATGAGTCAAATATGTATCTAGCACTGCCTATTCTGCCATTCTGCGAACAATGACTTTCGGCTGCTCTGGTTGAATACAACCAGAATGTTTGCTCCTAAAAGAATAGCAAGACTGTATATGCATTAAGATAAGCCTTTGAAGTTCTGCAAGCTTGCCCATCCATCTCAACTGCCAATCCACTCGATAATGTACATTAGTTCTCTTTACAAGGATAGATCAAATGATAATCGCAACAAAATTAATTAGTCTCTAGAGACTTCTTCTCTACAGTTTGTCTTTTGTTTTTGTTTTTCCAATTGTAAAATGTTTACACAGAAAATTGCACATAATGACAGCTGGAAAACAGAACCAATATAGGTTTTCAGGAATCTTTACTTTGTCACTGCAGTTTGTTCAGATTATAGGTATACTTGGGCAGACATTATCTGCAGAAATCCCATTTAAGGAACAGGAGTTGCAGAGGCCCCTGTGTTTTGTGCCCCCGAACATATATTAATAACTTGTATGGTCATATGTAAGTTAATAGTAGTACTGTATTATCATTTCATGGGTGTAAAATATAAAGTGAACTAAATGTAAAGGTCACCCATGCTCAAAAGCCAGTCATATCCAACTCTAGGGTTAAGTGCTCATCTCTGTTTATAGCCAAAGAGCCAGCACTGTTTGCATCTGTAGACGTTTCTGTGGACATGTGGCAGGCATGGAATGCTGTTTACCTTTCCACCAAAGTGGTAACTATTTATCTCCTTGCAATTTCTTGCTTTCAAACTGCTAGGTTGGCAAGAGCTGGGACATAGACGGAAGCTCACTCCGTCTCAATACTCGGGTCTCGAACTGCTGACCTGCCAATCTTCCAGTCATCAAATTCAGTGCCTTAACCACTGAGTCACCACAGTCCCTTAAAGTGAACTACAGTACCTCTCACATAATACTGTACTACACTTAATACTCTACTACAGTAGTATAGTAATGTGTACAAATTGCCTGCTACGACTTGTGACATCTGCTCCACAGTCAGCTAGTTCACTTCCTGAGGTGGATAGACTTTCCTTCTTACAGGTTTCAAAGTCTAATGAAAGCGTGTCATTGGGTGAAGATCCCATTCATAGATTGAATAATTGCCAGGAGAATGGAAACAATTCTGTCTTGTTTATGACATATATTTTCTGGAGCAGCTTTTCCGAGTGTTTGTTTTTCTCCACTACTGTTCATAATGCAACACTGTTGTTTTTTATTGTGAAGCACTGAAATAGAGCAGGGGTGCACAAACTTTTCGGGCTGTGGGCCAATCATGTAGTTCAGGGAGCTAGTCACTAAGGCCTAGGAGCCGTATTCGACCCCCAACACCAATTCCGTATGGGTGCATTTTACTTCTGCTTCCAGGAGCGACAAGGGCTTTGCAGGTTGGATGAATTGGTGTCGGGGGCCTCATCTGGCCCCTGGGCCATAGTTTGGGCACCCCTGAGATAGAGGATGCATACAAGGTCAGGTTTTTTAAAAGAAAAGAAAAACCACTCTTTAATACTTTACCTGTGTATAGTACATGTGCATAAAAATTAAATATCGACAAAAGGAGAGACGAGTGCAAACTAAGATTGCCTGGAGGTTTGATATTTTAAAAATAGATCTCTGTTTTTTCCCTCCCATATTGCAGATCTCGCCTTGCAGATTTTTTCATGAGCTGCCAACCCGAGTCACGGTCTGTTAGTAGCTGTCTGAAAGAAAACTATGCTGACTGTCTCCTCGCTTACTCTGGGCTTATTGGTAAGATTTCCTGTTTCTCATTTTTTTTTCCTAGGATGCAAGTGAGACTTTGGCATTTGGTTTGAAAAATGAAACAAAACAGGAGCAGGAAAACATCTTGGAAAATTTCACCAAATATCAGAAACATAAGAGATGTTTGTCTGCCCAACATCACTGTGTAATTAGCTTTTGTAAGAATTATTTTCTGTTGTTCTTTGACTTGGCTTTAATTGAATTGAATTTTCAAAGCATAAAGATGACCACGTAGAAGTGAAATCAAGCAAGCAAAAGGATTAAGTGCTACTGTGAAGCCTGATAGGAAGAAAAGACTCTTTTGAATTATTATTTTTTACTTCCATGCCACCGATCTGAGATGTTCCCACTCTGGGAAGGTTACATAATTTAAATCCCAACATACATACACAGTTATACAGTCCCAATACCTCACCCAGTAGTGGCGTGTTAGAAAACAGGAAAAAGAAAATAAAAAGTTTAATATATTTCTCTCTCAGTCTCTCATGTGCTTGTGCATGCACACACACACACAGGTGTATCCCTCACTTTAAGTGAGAATTCAACTATGATGAACTTAATTGACTGCAGAGAGATGTTTAAAAGCCTCCTTAAACAAATCTTCAAATGTTTTAAAATACATCCAGGGATGAGGTCTAGTATAGCTCCACTGGCAAGGTGTTCCACAATGTGGGTGCCGCCATTGAAATGTCCTGTTTCTTAGTTAAGGTGTTCTTGTCATTCTTGGAGCAATGTAGTTTGCAAGTATCAGGTGATGTGAACAGACATTGTTTGGGACAGAGTTTCCTTTAAAACAACTCATGCTGTTCCCATGGGCTTTGCTTTAATTTCAAGTTCATTTTTTAAATCCCAGATCTGCTGTTCTACCCAATTTCAAAAGCCAAATTTGTCCCCCCCCCCCCCATTCCTATCTCATACTTTTGCTCATATAATGAAATCCTCCTTATCTTCATTTTGGGGCCCAGTTCATATTATGATTGTTTTAGGATACCACTAATGATGAACTCTTTAAGAAAAGACAAAAGATAAGTTGTTTACAAGTGTCTCACCCTATGATTTGTCCTAGTTATGCTGTGGTTTCCATCCCTCTTGCCTCCTTCACACCAGCTCAATGCATTCCTTCAACATTCTGTATGGAGAAGCTCTGGAGACTGAGCATACCACCTTCATTGCCTTTGTGGGAAGGTTTAAAGGGAACTGTCATCAACTGAAAGAGGTTGTTTCCTGTGATTTCAAATCCTGCACAAGTAAAAATGATGTGTACAGCTCCTGAAAATGTTTTCAGGAAAAATGTTATTGGCATGAATTTGTTGAAGGTGGATCCCAGCTTGCCATGAAGTGACCCACACACTATGATCACAAAGCCATCTCCTGCAGCACGCATGAAATGAGACATGCAGGATTTACCACCTGGCATAGCTTCTTCCCCCCTCCATGATGGTTGGGAATCAGAATAATGTAGTGGTTCCTCATCCGTTCATTTTGCTGTTGAACTCAATATGATGGTTTCCAGTGGCATTTCTTCCACTGAAGGAGACCATCACCCCACCTAAAGTGGCTTATCCACCTGTAGCCATTGGCCCCTTTAGGGAGTCAGGTTATTTACCACCACACAACATTCAGCATTGAGTCACAGGCTGTACAGTCTATTCCATTACCGTAGCAAGATGTCAGGCCAGACATGAGAAAAAATATAGTTCGTTATGGTAACAGAAAAATGACATGTAATTATGTTAAATTTTTAAGAATAGTGTTTATGATTATAGCATTTAAGTATTCCACTCATAATTTGGAAAAAGTGATATTTTGGTATAGAAAATGGCTTCTCGCTTCTTCGGAAAAGATACCAGATTCTCAGCGATTGAAACCACATTCTCTTTATAAAATGGTGTCTGAGGTTATTTATCATTTGTGTTTGTGAAAGCAATTCTATCTCTTCAGATCATCTTCATACTTACCAGTTGGTCTTATTATTGTTGTCATTGCTTGGATGCTATTCAAGTTTTACAAATTTTACCTCGCAGAAAGACCCTGAACTGTTCTTGTACCAGTTCTTAC
Source organism: Furcifer pardalis (assembly GCA_030440675.1). Taxonomy (NCBI): domain Eukaryota; kingdom Metazoa; phylum Chordata; class Lepidosauria; order Squamata; family Chamaeleonidae; genus Furcifer; species Furcifer pardalis. Next base: position 230,556,958 of record CP126890.1, read on the forward strand.
ATAGAAAATCTCATTTTATGGAAGTCTTTGTTTGGAATATAGCAGCCAGATAGCACAGTAAATATATGAATGTTTTTGTGTGAGTAAAATATAAGAAACAACTAGCACGAAGACGACAGATCATACTTATTTCAACTTCAGAATCTATAGCTGTCACAAAACATTCCTAAGTATATCTCTAGATGTGAAAACTACATTTTAGACTCCTGTAGCTGTCATGCAAATTATTTCTGATGAGATAGCACCTGAGGGAAGCATGAACAGAACCAAATGCTTTTGTATAGAAATTGGAAGCATTGCAGCACTGCGGTGGCTTAGCTTTAAGATACATTGAAGAAACAATTTATTTAAGTGTGTTTGAGAATTACTAAATGGAATGGACATTCGTAAGCCCTGAAATTCCAAGGATTCTATGCATACGTGGATACATACATGTCAGTGACACCGTTTCTATGTTACTAACAAAAGTAGTTATCTGATAGTCTATCTAAACCAAGGGTGCCCAAACTACGGCCCACGGGTGTGTTTTACTTCCAATTTCAGGAGCAATGAGGGCGTCAGGGGCCAGATGAGTTGGCATTGGGGATCAGATACAGCCCATGAGCCATAGTGACCACCCCCCTGAATCACATGACTGGCCTGCGGCCCGAAAAGTTTGGGCACCCCTGATCTAAAGCTTGTGTATGGTTATCCAAAAATATTTACTACCATTGGATGTTGTCTCTTTAATTTTCATGGACCATAATGCCAGCACTTCTGCATATCCTTTAGTCAAGTCCATCTACAGGAAAATGAATGATGAGTGGAGTACCATGATATCTTTGACAAGCTTCATGAATGGCTTTTATAGGAACATATTACAAACAGAAGACATAACTAGCTGTAGATAAAAAGAAGTTGACTCTTGGACCAAGAACTGAATGTCTTAGATATCAGATCCAATCAAGTGATGTATAGATGCTAGCTCTTGGCAAGAAATAACTTTGGTACTAATGGATAACTCAGAATAACAGCTGCTGGCAAGTAGTTCCCAGACACAGTGACTTTTGCTGAGGAATTTATTGAAGCCATTATGCAATTTAACCTTAAGGATAACCTAGTTCCTGCAGAGAGGTACTTTTATGTTTCCAAGGGCAAAGATACTGCACAAATGCTAAAAGAAAGGCAGCAAAAACACTATCTGGCATTGAGATCAAGAGAATGGCTCCCTAAGGAAGTGAAATGAAGTGGAGATCTGACTTTGGATGGAAACTGTACATTCTTCTTCCTTGCCAGCAGCCCCAGGATACAGAGAAGAGGATGGAAACTGACTAGTGTAATAAGAGTTCATGTGTCTCTTATTGCAGTTATTCTGGAAATTTTTGCCGTCTTTCAAACCAAGTGTTTTTATTTTTGAACACCAAGTGCTAATAGCAATGGCAATTATTCTTACAGACCACCCTGTAGCACTTAAAGCACTCTCTGGGTGGTTCACAAGATAATTAGCATTTTTACCCCAACAATCTGGGTGTTCATTTTCCCAACCTCAGAAGGATGGCTGATTCAAACTTGTGCTCATCAGGATCGAACTCAGATTGTGAGCAGAGTTTTGACTGTAGCGCTCCAGCTTGACTAAAGCACCACAGGGGCTCTGTAATGTAAATGTATCACTGTAAAGCGAAGGCAAGAAATGTGTGGCCCTCCAGATGCTTTTGGTCTGTAACTCCTACCAGCCCTAGTAAGTGTTATTTATGGTGAAGGATAGTGTGACCTGTTGTTCATGAAGAGTACTTGCACATTCTTTGTGGATGAGCAGATCTGTTAAGTCAAACTTGTTTTTATACTCATAAGCACATTTGGCTGGGTTCCATCCAGGTTCCTTCCTACCATAGAAGTATATACCTAGCTTATGCCTATTTTTGACGTGAATTCAATGAACGTCTTACGTTTTGGTTGGATGGTCTGGCAGCTTTTGCGATGTAACAAAAATAATGTACTTTTGATGAGCTGCCACCACAAAACTAAAGCACCCACGAAAATAATGGTTACATCGACTGAAAGCTCGTCTCGGCGACTTTCAGAAATTTAAAGAGTCATTGGCCAAAAATACAAGACAATGACATCATTGCTTCCCAAAGTTGCCTCGAAAAAATGCAATCTTCGCGGGGGTCGGGGTCGGTTTTCGGTGGCCCAGCAACCAAACCACACAACCTACTCAGGTGACCCAAAGTTCATTTGAAAGAGGAAAGAATAACCTTTGTGGTGACACGATTACATTTGAAATTGGACTTCGGGGGGAAATATAAAGCATTTTACAAAAAACCTCTCAGATGAAGTCACAAAAATGCAAACATAAAAGGGAAAAACATTAGAAACTGAATATAACAACTTCCTGAGGTGGATACAGTTCAAATACAACATGTGGAGAAGAATGACAATGAAGCAGGAATCAACAACAAGGATATTAAGGAAAAATGTAACTCGTAAAAATGACATTTTCAGTGAGGAGGGATGGTTGGTGGTGAGCCAGCGACCAAACCGATCAACCGATCAAAGTGATCCAAAGTGCAATTGATAGATGATAAAATAACCTTTCTTGTGACACTTATACAATTTGGATTGGACTTCAGAAACATTTTCTATGAAGATTTAAAACAAAAAACACACTATCTTTCTAACCTTCCTTCAAAAAAAGTCTCTCTCCAGCTCTTGCCTTCTCGCTGGATGTGGAAGTAAACAGCTGTCAATGTGTTCGTTTTGTGAAGGAAAGAAGGTAAGAAAGAAAGTGGGGGGTGGATCAGGACCCACCCAGCAGCAAAGAGGCGGTCAGGAACTTTAAAAAGTTCTCACTTGCATCTGCTGCTTCTGACTCGCCTCTTCGCTGCCGGGTGGGTCCTGATACCCCTCACACACAAACTTTCTTTCTAACCTTCCTTCCTTCAAAAAAAGTCTCTCTCCAACTGTTGCCTTCTCACTGGATGTGGAAGTAAACAGGCTTGAGAGTGGCGGCAGCAGGGTCTTTGTAGCCACCAGCAATAACTCAGCTGTAGTTTGAGTTCACAAAACAAATCACCCCGACGGTAATGTCCTTAGACTCTACCTGCCACTTTTTTCTACATGTGCAGTTATTTCTATCTATTTCATTAGTTGTATACCTTTGCCATTTGAGTAAATTGAGTTTGATAACATTATCAAAAATATGCCTTTTTGTTTGCACTTTTTAAAAAATTGTGCAAGTTGCCAAGTGCTTTTTGCTGGTGTTCCATAACATGAATTGTGAGGCCAGAAATGTGGGGCTTTGTGGCTGCAAACTGCATGAACTCTGTCCTCAGATCCAGAAAGTGTGGGTAAACCTACTGAAAAGAAAGAGAGAGAAAACAAAATCAAGCAGATTAATCAGATATATCTAATTATGTGGCTGACAAAATTCCCTTCTTGATTTCTTTGCCTGCAATTTTCCTAGAAGCAGGGAAAGTTGGTCTTTTGCTACTGTTGTTGAGCTCGCTATGCTGGCTGTCATTTTATGAATGTTGTGGTCCAAAAATTAAAAAAGAAAGGAAAGAAACACTATTCTCATGTCTGAATTTTGCAGCTCACGTTAAAGGCTAATTAAAATAACTGGATCCTGTAAGTGTAGCCTGCCAGAATCAAAACTTTCCCATGTCACCATCCCACACAAGTAATGGAACCTTTCAAAAACACTTACTATGCAATCTGGACTAATCACTTTGACGCTTGGCATGTCAGCACTATCTAACAGCAGATAATTACTCTTCTGTTATGGTCACTTTCAATGCAATTGGGCCAGTATACTTTAGCAGATTTCTTAAAGGAGGAAAGGATGAATGCCTGAGCTTTTGGGGGGACTTAACAGTAATCAGTACCCATTCAAGCACCAACTAATCAGAAAAATAGCCATATATAAAACAAAGCATCAGCATTACATGATTCCTGAAACCATTCAGTATATTAAATGGGAGACCATCACAAGAACTTATTCTGACATGAAAATGATGGGTAGTGATGACCTCAGGGTATGTCTTCCATATTAAAACAGTCATGAAAACTAGAGGTGATGTTCTTTAATACAAAGGGAACAAATGATGTGATCCAAATGCACATACAGTAAAACCCCAACTTACATATGCCTTGAGTTACATAAAATTTGACTTACATAATGATTTTTGCACTAAAACCATGTCCCAATTTACATAAATGTCCCAATTTACATAACACAATTTCCTATGGGTTTGTTCCGAGTTACATAAAAAAATCATTTTTCCTATGGGTTTGCTTCAAGTTAAGTAAAAGACCGATTTACATAATAAAGACTGTGATATGGGTCATCTCCCCAGGCTTTTCTGTTCTCTCTGATCATAGTTGCAGTGCTCTCAGCTGCTGGAACAAGTGGAGTTTCCCCAAGAAAGGTGTCACATTGTATTCCATGGTTCCTTTTGCTTGCTCTAGTGTGAGAAAGATTAGCCAGCACAACAAGGTTGCCATTTTCCAGGGTATGACCGATTGTGTTCCAAATCAAATCAAATGTTTATTATGGTCCGAGAACAGCAAAGGGAACAGAAGTTAAAATGGGGGTACTACAATATATCAGGAAACAAAAGTTTAAATGAGGGTGCTTAAAAAAGAATGTTTCGGCTCAGAATTAAGGAGTAGTAAAATTAGTACATAGATCACTAGTTTTACAGCTATTACTAAGCCTATGCTGTGGCACTAGTACTTTGTTTGGCTGAAGGTCCTTCCAGGATTGTTCTTCTGCCGATTGTGTTTCAAAAATACCACAGTCTTCAAGAAGTCTCTTTCTGTGTACCCCAATTACAATTGTAATGCAAAAGGAGTAATGTTTTCCTCAAGATACAGACATAACTGGCTTTGTTATTTTTACATCTCTTTTACTAGAAAAAATGTTATTTGTAACAAGTTACTTTCTAGACATAGAGAAATTTTACAGCAGACCATCTTTGTCCAGCTACCTTAAACACTTTAACTATCTATCTGAGAAGGACGTGAGATTAAAACAGGAAGAAACTTGGCTCGAGTCCAAGAAACTTTAAGAATGATACTTTAATAATCTTAGAACTGCAGAAGTGGAAGTGACCCTATGGATCATCAAAATCAGCAACTGTCAAGGAGGCACACTGGGGAATTGAACTCCCAACCTCTGCCTTTGCAGTCAAGATAACAAAACCACTGATCTGTACAACAAGTTGAATCCTGGAACTGCAGAGCTGGAAGGGACCCTATGGATCATCAAATCAAGAACTCCCAATCTCTAGCTCCGCAGCCAGATACCTAAATCACCTAAGCTGATGTTTGCTAGAAGAACAAAACAAAGACACCAGGAAGACTAGTCTCCTTAGTTTCATTTCTGTCTCGAGGTTTATATATTCTAGGTTGGGATTCACTCTATTGTTTTTCAGCTACATCTTTTTTATTACAGACACAGAGATGAAACATTAAATAGACATGCTTCATTTTCCTCATCCTTTCTGACACTAACCATAGATTGACAATACTTCACTGTTTGTCTTTTATTATTTTGGAACCTACCGTATATGCTGGTGTATAAGACGACATTTTACCCCTGAAAAACATGCCTCCAAGTGGGGAGGCCGTCTTATACAACGGGTGCACTTCAGTTGTATAAAATACAGTAATACCTCAGATAACATTTACCTCTGATAAGGTTTACCTCAGATAACGCTTTAACGTTAAGCAATCTGGGAAGGAGAATTGCATCGAATAACGTTAAGGTCCTATGAGATGGATCAGATAACAACTTTTAATATCAGATGACGAACATGAGTTTGAAGGGTTTTAAAGGGAAATTGTCACACCAGCAAACTTGCTAGGGACTTGCCTGGCACTTGCTCTCTCCCTCTATTTGTTACCTTCCTTCTAGGTTTATTGTTTCATTCAGCTTTAGTGAATTATCTTTGGTGAATTGCGTTTAATAAACTTGCACTGTTTTATGTTTACTGTATATGTTTGATAACATACAGCCTTGTGACAGTTTTTCTGCATGTCATAAGCATTTGAATATAAATTAACATGTTGAAATCAAATCTGATGTTCTTTTACGTTTTATTTGGTGCGTGGAAGGTGTGCGGAGGAGGGGGTAGTCTTATACAGCGAGTATATAACAAACTATATTTTGAGTGGAAATGTTGGGGGGTCGTCTTATACACCCAGTCGTCTTGTACACTTGCATATACGGTACTTTGAGTTATTATTTTTCTTTATTGGCAAGCTTTAGCGCTATCCATAAAATGCTTAATGCATTGATTTTTTTTTAAAAAATAGTTACTTTGCCATTACTCTCCTTTATAAACTAATGAAGATATTTTCTCTTTTCTTCATTTGTGCTCTCCACAGCAAAAGGATGATACACATCACTGCTGTTTTTTTTAATACAGTAACTCTGTTTGGGTTATTTTACTATTCAATTAATGGGCAAATTCCTAAGAATAGGATTGCACCTATAATATATAATGCTATTAATAATAATTGCATGCTATTGTCAATTCTGACTTATAGTGACCCCTTTGAGAGTTTTAGGTAAAGAATGCACAGAAGTGGTTTACAATTTCCTACTTTTGGGGGGGGGTCTTGGGACTGAGCAGCTTCTGATGACTACAAAGGCTGGCTCTTTCCCAGGCTGCAGTGTGGGGAATCGAACTCCAAACCTCTGGTTCCTAACCCCTGAGCTATTCAAACAGCATAATGCTATTATAGATGTTTCATATCTGAATTATATTTAGTGTTTGATGAGAAGTAAATAAAAGTTGCCCCTCCTCTATCTATAGAGGTTATCTTCCAAGATCTTTCACAGATTCTTGAAGCATGGAGTATGGTGAAAATGCCTCTGATCTTCATGTGCATTCATGAAATAGCTTGGGTAGAAACAGCTTTCATTAAAATAAAGTTCCTTATCAACACTACATAATAAATAGTGGCCAACTCTGGTAATATACCTTGGAAACATGTATATATTATGTATTTCAAGGATTTTTACTAAATATTTTCAGCACATGGATAACGGAAACCACATATAGATCCATGGATATGGGTGTGTGATCTATATGTTCTGAACAGTCTATAACAGGGATTCTCAACCTGCAGCCTTCGGGCCGGATGTGGCCCATGGCACCATTTTTTGTGGCTCACCTCTACCACACCAGGAAGTGCCATGTGGTGGAGGAAGGGCAAAATGGCTATTCAGCCCATGAAACTATCTGAAGGAGCATGACCCAGCCCCCGGCTTTAAAATGTTGAGAACTCCTGGTTTATAAAATTGGTCAACAATTTCAGATTGTGTCACCTCATAAGCCTTTCATTGACTCATAAGTCAGACTGGTTGGTGAAGACGATCAGGAAATATTGGTATATTACAATTTGTTCATTTGTTTGTTTAATGCTACCCTGCTGACCCGTAAGAACAAAGAAAGAAAGAAAAGCCATCAAAAATACTAATTCATGCTCTTGGAAGCCTCCTGAAGCTGTGGTACACATTTTAAACTTCAAGCTACTTTTTAATTTCACATGGCATTTGATGGGAATTTGAGAAGTCACTACGGTCCCTAGAAACTCACATCCCTAGAACATTGGCTCCAGACTTGATAGTTGCCCACTCTAGTCTATAGCCAAATCCTCTTCTCACCATCACAGATCTGAGAAAATGTTTGTTTTCCACCCAAAAATTCTAAAACATTGCAACTAAAACATGTTCCATGCCTATTTTGCAATTTAAAAGGGACATAAAAACATTTCTTCTGGAATGTATGTACAGTATTTATAATTATCACTAACTTTTTCTGAATTTCTAGAATTCTTAAATTAGAGAATTAAATTAGATTTGTTACATTGGATTAGAAATGGGCCAACTTCAGCAGTGTACAAAAAGTAACAAAAATGGTATTTACTGCTGGTTTCTGTACTGTAATAATTTCTACTTAATGATTATTCAGTGTGTTAGTTATTCTTCAGTCTTGCAGGAAAAGTTTGCAAGCTGTTACATTACATAAGTAACTTTTTAAAATGTAGTTAAAACATTGTGGCAATGTTTGGATAATATTTTTCAGCATGGTCCATCTGAAGATTGAAGCAGCCATCGCTTAATCAGCAGATGTTGTTTGTTCTATACTAATAATAACCTTCTTCTGAATTTATCAGGTCACCTTTACATAAAAATAGACCTTCTACCCCAAAGTGTATTTATGGTGTTCCCATAATAATCTAGGCTTGCTTTGATTGCCTACAAGATGATGTTCATTCAGTTTCCTAAAGAACAGTAGATTATTGATAATACAATGATCATACAGAATGTTGTTTTTGTTTTGCTTCATAGGAACAGTTATGACACCAAATTATTTAAATTATAACAGTCTCAGCGTCGCTCCATGGTGTGATTGCAGCAACAGTGGCAATGACTTAGAAGAATGCCTGAAATTTCTGAATTTCTTCCAGGATAATATATGCCTTAGTAAGTATAATAGTCATATTTTAAATAATATTTTCAGTGCTTTGCTGATAGGGATGTGTACAGGGTTTGGTTCATTCTGGGTGGTTTTGGGGATTGCCTTGTCCATTTTCATGTTTTACAGGTACAGGTACTTTCATTAAGCATGAAAGTGACTGGCTTGGGGGGGGGGGTGTTCCATCCCCCCTCCCCATTTGTGTTCTCTGAAGCACCCATTCAAAAGCCCTTTTGTTGTTGTTATCCAGTCGCACAGTCGATTCTGATCCTTTGCGACCCCATGGACCATTGTCCACCAGGCACTTCTGTCCTCCACTATCCTCCTCAACCCACCCACCTCTGTGCCCATTGTATCTACAATACCATGTAGCCATCTCATTTTTGGCTGCCCCCTTCTTCTTTTCCCCTCCACCTTTCTCAGCATCAAGGCTTTCTCAAGTGAATCCTCTCTTCGCATTTGATGTCCAAAGTACTTTAGCTTCATCTTTACTATTTGACCTTCTAATTAAAATACTACAGAAAAGCAGGGACAAGACAAGCAACAGAGAATCAGTTGAAATCCTTAAAGAACCTTTGAAAACTACTTAGAAGAAGCAGAGGCAGGGCTGGCAATCCACAGTAAATTAAACAAATAACACATTTAAAAAGCAGCTGTATAGACTCGGAGAATAATCTTCCTTTTACATATAGCATTTGCAGTACAATGTTTGATACTAACCTGTAAATGAATGGTAAAAATAATATAGCAGTAACCCCTTTGCCTTGCCCAGATAAAATTTGTTTGTTTTGGCATGTGATGCTAAATTATACTTTATTATTAGTGCCTCCTCCAAGATTGTGGTATTTTTGAACCACAATCAGGAGTACCCTGGTAATGGCAACCTTGTGTTGCTGGCTAATCTTTCTCACACTAGGTCAGGCGAAAGGAACTGCAGAATGAACTCACCAAAAGATCCCTTCATTTTGGCAGGTTCATGTCTGGCCTAGACACGGAAGAAGAAGAATTAGGGAAGTGAGCCTATTCTTATTTGGCATACTCTGAGAGAGTGATTGGAAGCTTCAGATATGTTTCAACTTAATTATGATTCATTGTTAAATGCTAACTAAGACAAACGTTTGAAACAATTTAGAAAACAAGTCAACATCAACATTTTAGAAAATAAGCCAACTTCTGATACTGGCTTGCTGCCGTAAACACAAATACTCCATCTCCTATCAGCCTGAGCCTATTTATGTGAGATAATATTTGGAATGGACCTGTGGTGGCTCTCATTGTTAACTGGAAAGCCAGCAAGTTGGCAGTTCAAGATCCAAGTCTTGTCATGGCAGAATGAGTGCCCGTCTCTGTCCCAGCTCCTGCCAATGTAGCAGTTCGAAAGCAAGAAAATGCAAGTACGGTAAAACACCGGATAACGATTGGATCAGATAACGCTAAAATTGCATAACGTTAAGTAATCTGGGGAGGAGAATTGGATCGAATAACGTTAAGGTCCTATGGGATGGATCGGATGACAACCTCTAAAGCCTGTGCCGTTACAATGTATCTCTAGGGAGCTCTAACGTTATCCGATCCATCCCATAGGATTTTGACATGGATTGGATAACACTAAAAATCAGATAACACCAAGACTTGTGGAACCAAGTTTTAGCATTATCCGATGTTTTACTGTAGATAAATAGGGACCTCTTTGGTGGGAAAAGATCCTGGGGACGTGAAAGGAACCTCATTTAGATGTCTTCTGAACAGAGTTCCTCCAGGAAAAATCCTTTCAACCCAGAATAATTTCTGACACATCATCATCATCATCGTTGTTGTGTTGTTGTTGTTAGTATTAGTATTAGTATTAGTATTGGAATTTCTTGGTAGCTACAGGTTTCCGAAAGCTGATATGAAACCATAGTTAAAGACTAGCCATAAAGTTAGTTTTGTATATAACAAATGAACATAAAGCTGAAAATAGAGAAATGTTCTAATTCTGTTTTGACCTTACCAGATGGAAGATGGGGAAGCACATGAACTCAAGGTTATATGTAATTTTTAAGCAATAATTTATCATTGTGTTCACACTGAGCTATTATTTTCAGGGAAAAGATATCATATGGGGTATGAGATAAAGCCTTATGTTGTGCCCTTTGGATCTTTATTGTGAAAATGTAATAGGCTATTAGATCAATTTGGAAACATGTCTCTGGAATACTAGGCATATTTTATTTCTTAACAAAGGAAGACTAAACTTTTGGAGGCCTAGCAGAGCTTACTCTCACCTATCAATGCCTGTACATATTCATATTTGTTTTGATAATTTTCTAATGTGCTCATTTGAAAAAGTGATTATAGCTGTATCATTCTCTGTTTAAAAAACAACAACTCAGTTCCATTGTGTTCTCATTTGCTTTTGGAATAAAAATGTTAATGAAGATAAAGCAATGACATTAGAGGACACTGAGAAAAAATTACATTCACCTACCTGAGTGACCTTTTCTTCATGAAGAAATTAAAGGTGTCCCTGCTTTAATAGCATTTCACTGAAGAGGGATAGATGTTTCATTATCTTTTTGTTAATGGATTGGCTTTTGTAAACCTTTATTAATTTTTAAGGTACTAATGTTGTATTCTCTCAGGTTCTTCATGGGTGAAGAACCTGAGAGACTGGTGTGGACTGTCCATGGAAGAACTGTTCCAAGGAGTTAAGAACAGGAAGACTTTGCCATGATGATATCCAGAACAGATACGGCACCTGAAGAAGAATGTTGTGTAACATACATAATGGCCGAAACCCAGTAGTACGTTCACAGAAAAGTAAGCCGATTGAAACATTGGGATTCAATGAGTAAAAATCTCTGTAAATTCCTTTGGTTCAATAGGAATATTCCAGTTGTTGCTTTCTACTGGATTTTAACCATGTCTTGTTAAGATGTGGCCTTTGAAAATATTTAAAGGTGACCTGGATTTCTGTTTGGTACTCAGTATCTACTCCACAGATCATAGTAATGGCTGTAATCTTTATCTCTGGTCCATATTGCTTTTTGGCCACTGTAGGGCTTCCAGATTTTGCAGAAGTTCTATTTGAGACTATAATTTCTATAGGTCCTAGGCTACCAAGATTCCTGGGAGTTGTAGCTCAAAAAAGGGAAAATTTACAAACTCTAATTAGCTATTATACAGTCAAACCTTGCTTAAAGAGTGTCTCGCTTAAAGAGTAACTCGCTTAAAGAGCAGAATTTTCTCTGAATGTTCGCTTCGCTTAACAAATAAAACCAAACAAAAACTCGCTTAACAAATAAATCAGGGTTTGCAATTCCCCCCACACACACACACACAATTGGTCACTTACAGTGGTGTTTCGCTTAAAGAGCAAACTCGCTTAAAGAGCAATCCTGTGGAACGCATTATGCTCTTTAAGCAAGGTAGAAGTGTATTATGTTTAGCCCATAGGTTAAGGGAACCTCAGCCCATTTAAATACAAGTAGGGAATGTATTTATTATTTATTTTATTTATTCTTATTTCTCCACTGTCCTTCTCACCGAAGTGACTCAGGGTGGTTTACAAGCAATAATTTTTTTAAAAAAAAACATGACAATAAAATACAAACACTACCTAAAAACCTAAAAACTGGTTACATTAAAATTTAAAATTTAAATTAAAAAAGATTTAAAGCACACCAAATGCTACAGGTTACTAATTAAAAAAGTAGAGGGAGAGAGGGGCTCAGATCATCCAGCGAGCTGGGGTCATTATACAAATTAAAAGACTGCAGAAGCTTAGTCCCAACTCCTGTCTTTGTCCCCAACCTGCTCCTGCCAACCTAGCAGTTCAAAAACAAGAAATTGCAAGTAGATAAATAGATGCCACTTTGGTGGGAAGGTAAACAACGTTCTGTCGTGTCATGCCAGCCACATGTCTACAGAAACGTCTGCAAATGTAGATGGCGCTGACTCTTTGGTTATTAATGGAGATAAGCACTGAATCCTAGAGTCAGATACAACTGGCTTGTGAGCAAGGGCGACCTAGGGACCAAATTACACATTCAAAAGAATCATATGGCAAGATATTTATGTGAATATATTGATAATAATTTTGTGGTGTCAAGTCAGTTCTAACTTACAGCTACTCTTTACAGTGAGCAGTGGCTTATCATTCCCTTTTTTTGGGTAGTGATCTATGCCTGTGTAACTTGCCTATGGCTTTGAAGGCTGGCTCCCAGGAGGCACAGAGGGGAATTGAACTCCCTATCTCTCTCAGTGCAGCTACCCAACCTGCTTACTTATTGCTATCCCACTGAAGGCATTTAATCCCACTGAAGGCATTTCACTTCAGACCCATATTGTTGTTTCTGCCTCAAGAAGCACCATCTACTGCTGTTTTTCCTGATCCTGTCTTACAAAAAACACAATAGCAATATTGTTTCTTCTGATCTCCACAGTTCCTTTTATCAGCCCCCTCTTAGCCTTTACCCATACTAGCATTTTGGCAATTCAGGGTGCTTTGATAGCCACCAGAGCTCAGGTACGCATAACATTAACATTTCTTCATTTGACTTCTGAATATTTACTTTTGATCTAAATTGGTAGGTTACTAATTTTGTCACATTTTGATTAAAGGTGTGACCTTCCTTAGGTATTCATGTAGAAAAACTCAGACTAAAAAAAACATCAAAATAGGGATCACATCCCCCCCCCCCCATCAAGCTAAGAAACCTTGCTGATACATAAGAAAGTCTCATTAGGGAATCTTGGAGTAGTGAAACACAGGAAATTGCCTGGAAGGAGACATTTTCAAATATCCTCCGGATCCTTACTCAGATATACATTCAAATCTGCCCTCCCCCTCCCCGGTTTCATTCAAAATAGGCGCAGTCCCATAAGGACTGAATTATTGAATTTTCTAAGTATTCACTGAGCGATTTGAATGTAATATACTCCAGGCCCAAGATGTTGTGCATAGATGTAGGTGTTTGGAACAATAAGATGTCAGTTAATTTAATTCAGGGAAACGTATCTGTCAGCAATCTGGGATATTTTTTTTTTTAGTTTTCAATAATGTGCTGCGAGGTGTGAAGATCTATACAGATTTCCCACAGTTCTCTTCATAACATCCTGCCTATTTCTGAAGTCTATAAATCATTTCCCACCTTTATTAGAAATTTCGAAAACTTAGATTAACGTGCATGTATTGTAGATAAGTAAAATTGAAATAATTTATAGAAAACGGTAGATACTGTTGAAGGAAAGTATTCATAAATTCCACACTAGGGTCCCCAGTGAAATGATTTGATTGGGTTTTTTTTAATACAATGACTTTGAAATAAGAAATCCCTAAATCCATGCTGAGTCCCAAAAGAGCTGATTAAAAACTATTTTCTATTGATTTGTGTATCTGTTTTTTTTAAAAAACCAATTTATTCTAGCCATAAACACAGCATTTAATCCCATGGAAAACTAACAATCTCCCTTTCAACTTTTACATTTTCAACTTCTAGTCAGAGCATGTTTCTCCCACCTAATTATGCAGATTTTGTTTGAAGACTTGAAGGGAAAAGAAAAAAAAATGTATATAAAAGTACCTCCTGTTTACAAAACCAGTTCTTGTAAATAAATGAGTAACTTCTATTACTGTTTGTCTTACTGAATATTCTGCCTTGGAATTGTGACTTTATAGAATACTTATAGGAGATCTGAAAGGTTTATTCTCATGGCAATATTCCCTATCATGGGATTACTCCTGCCCTGCGTTTATCTTGGTTATCTACATTTCTGTGGATTAAAATTTATAAACTGAGTTTGCATTAGTTTACAAATCAGTAGTGCAGTTAGAAACAGTAAGCTTCTGGATTTAAGGATCTTATTGAAAAGTAAGGTCCTCTTTATCTACAGTTTATCTATATTGCAAAAATGTGACCTCAAAATCTCACTTTGCTAAATTTCCTATCCTGCTGAGGGGGACCCTAAACATCTGCCCTTTTTGACATCATTCCTACAAATACACAACGTTTTGAAAATTCCATAATTTATCATTTTGCTTTCCTTGATTGGCTATATAGTTTTTATGATGACAGGCCACTGTGTTTAAGAACACACATTCAGATTGACTTTAAATACTGTGTTTATCACCAGAAACATTTATAAAGTTGCTGATAAAACCATGTGCAGAAAATAAAAAGTTGTAAGGATAATTATTTCTACTTCCCCTCCCCCTTACCTACATCTTTTGGGTTTTTGATTTGTGTGTGTGTCAGTTGGTTTAAACAAGCCTCACCTATTTACTCATCTGTTGTATTTGGTCTGTGGTTTTCCCTATAGAAAATGCAATCCAGGCCTTTGGTAATGGTACAGATGTGAATGTGTGGCAGCCATTCTTACCTGTCCAAACGACCACTGCTTTGACTACAACGGCTTACAGATCGAAGACTTTGGGATCTGAAAACTCCAACAATGAAATACCCACCAACAATGACTTACCAGCATGTGCCAATCTCAAGGTAAGAAACCCTTGGGACTGCCACGATTTGACAGCTGTGCAGAAGTGCAAAGAAGGGGGAAAGAATTGTCTGTCAGAGAAAGTATGTGCCCTTGTCTGATGCGAATGCAGATTAGCTAGACAGGCTTATATTTATCTGTCTCCTGCTACCTTCTATACCTTTTGGGGTGTTACATCCAAACATTGCATTAAGCCAGTCATTCTTAATTTTAAAATACTAGAATCAATAATAGGTTGCAGTGATATAATAATGAATGCCACTGATTCTTGAACTTCAACAAGTTTGGTTCGATGTCCCTGAGATGTGGCAAGATTCAGTTGCATTGGTTCAGGGTTTTTCCTCAAGCCAAGGTGCAAGTGGAATGATAATCTAAACCAGCTGTGGTTAGAGAATATATTGTGGTTTATTGGTAGACCATTGCAGACTCCTTGCAGACCATCTAATGACTGCTGGTTTGTAAGAATGGTAGTCTTGACTGGCAAAGTATTTAATGTTCATAAATACAAATAGCCCTCTGAGGAACACTTAAGACATGCCTTTTTTATGGAGAGAGCTTCGGCATGTACTTTTATAAATTTAAAATACATCAAAGAAATACCAAAAGCCTAGTAAAATAAAACAAAAGAAGACATATCTTGGGCAAGAGTGAAGTCAACCCCTTTGTGATTAAAAAAATGATCAATGGATCCTGGAGCCTAACTAGAGAACACAAGCTTTGCGTTTAACATAACACTAGCACCTTGAGCTCATTAAAAACCGGGCTCAGGTTGCAGTATTTCAGAATGAGTTAACTAGTACTGTTCATGGATCCTAATCACCTCAGCTGGTCATTAATCCTCCTCAGACAGAGGTACCTGATAGCAGTTTCTATGATGGCAGTCAGGGTTGCTTCCTGATTGACATCTTGGTACACAAAATAATGTCCAGAGACCTAAAGATGGGATGGCTCAGGATTTTTTGTTTCTAGAATACTGCCATGAGTCAACACCTGATATGAAAGATGCCCTAGGCATTAGGTGAATATTAGGCATTCCAGATGTTTTGGACAAAAAATCCCGGAATCCTTAGCCTGTTTTGTCAATGATAAAGGACTGTGAGAAATGTAGTCTAAAACATCTGGAGTGCAAAAGGTTCGCTTCTCCAACCTTAAGAGTGTTTGGTGTTCAGAGCACCTAACATCCATACTAATGACACAGGCACCCTGAAGGAGGTAAACCCTTGCATTACAGTGGTACCGGCACCAGAGTACATTGATGTGAAGAGGGAAGGGATTAGAGGGCATTGGTTATGGGAGGGATTTATGAGCAGGTGTTCATCATAAGACTCCTGACGAATGAATCTACAAACTGCACTGTTCAGGCAGAACCATTCAGCAATCCATTCATTCTGAAAGTAAGGTTCCACTTCTTAAATACTGGCATAGGCTTTGAGTCTGATCCTTCTTCTAACCTTCCAAGCCCAACATTTGATGTCTTTATCTCTCTACTTTTATATCCCTTCATATTGCTACCCATGACTGCCATTCCTTCGAGATCCTCTGTTCTCTAAAGTTTCCATCCTTCTTTGCATGACTTCCATCTTTTCTGCCTTATGCTCCATGCATGTGGAGTTCTTCCTTCCTCAAGGTCCTCTGTAATGCTATTTTCTCTTATTTTCTGCAAATCTCATTTTTAAATCCACCACTTATGTGAGGCACAACTCCATACTGTAACTAAACCTGTAACGAAGTCTTGGTAAATATAACTAGAAAAGTCATATATTTGTTCTGTATTTAGTTCTGCCTCTCTTTACCTTTTCTCTATATTTTCATCTTTGTAATATTTTAGATTGTAAACTACGTGAAGAAACAGGCTGCCGTATTGTATTTTATAAAGCTCTATGTATATTGATTACATTGTACAAAATTATAATAGTAAGAATAATAATGATTAATTTTGTCCTATAGTCATCTGGTCTGGCTGCCCTTGGAGGCACTTGTGCTATCTATTTAATCCACATCAAAAGAAAGAGAGAGAATTAAAGCATGCAAAGTGATTGATTTTTTACTACTGCACAATGTCACACTGAATATAGAAAGGCCAAATTAAAAGATCTCTAACATTTTGAGGGGAAAGTAGCAGGAGGGAGTCTATAAGACACAAGTGCCAGTCTGTTGGCCGCATTATGTCAGATAATGTTGGAAACTCAGCGGATAAACATAAATCTCTTCTAATACGGAGCATTTAGCCAATTTTCTAAATGTTTAATATAATTTATTCTAAAAAGATTTAAAGGATACTCTACATTCCAGAAACATCTTTTGCTACAGATGAACACGCCTTTGAGAATGGTAGCAATAACAAGACACAAAAACAAAGGATATTTCTCGGGAATTGGCATGCTTAAGTCCCTCTCGGGTGGTAAGAAGAGATAATAGTGCAAGATACCAGTGGGTCCTTTAAATTAGTTAGCAGAGGTATACCATCTTACCCTTCACTTTTTCATCTTCAGGTACAATATCCATTCTGGATATTGGTTATCATCATGGCGACGGTCTTCCCGTTCTTAACTCTTCGGATCAGTTCTTCCGAGGACATGCCACACCAGTCTCTCAGGTTCTTCAGACATGAAGTCCATCTACACCCAGGGCCTCTCTTCCCAGGAATTTTCTCTTGCAGAGCAAGATGGAGTATTCCATACTTTATGTTGTTCCTTGTGATATCCCCAAAATATTGGAGCTTTCTTTGTTTAATGGTCTTAAACTGTTCTTTTTCTTTATCCATCTGGTGCAACACTTCTACATTAGTCACATGGTCAACCCATGATATCCTTAGCAGCCATCTGTAAATCTACATTTCAAAAGTTTCAATTCTCTTTTCAGATGCTTTAGTCAATGTCCAAGCTTCTTACCCTTCACTGGCCCAACCATACTTTTTAGGATCCATGCCACTTATCTACCTTTCAGAATTAAATAAGGATAGGAATTATCCATTATTCTTAGTTAGTGATGGAAGATAATTGCAGGCATTCCCACTGCTTAATTTCCTTTTTTGCTTTTTCCGTTTGGGAAAGAAACGGAAACTAGCTCGCAGATGAGCTCTGCAGCTCAAAAGGCCATTAGTCTGTATCACTTAATCAAAGCTTTTCTGCACTAGATTATCTCTGACCAACCCAAGCATAGAACTGGTGACCTGAGGATGTCTGACCTTGTCTGTAGTTATGCCGCAGGGCTCCTGGCTGTAGAGGGCTGCCATGGTTAATATGGCATAGGAAACTCCAATATATAGTCCTCATCCCTCCTTTAAACACTGTTGTTTGCTAGCTACACTTCTGTGAGCAGTTGGAAAAATGATGTGATCCAGAAAGGAAACTCTAGTGTGTTTTATTTAGCCATAGAATCGTCTTCTCTCCTTTTGGCTGGCTCATAGTAAAAAAAATAGCTCCTGTGCAGCTAGGGCAGTGGTCTGCAAATAGTGGCTCTCCAGGTGTTTTGGACTTCATTTCCCAGAAGCCCAAGTCAGCACTACTGTTGATCGAGGCTTCTGGGAATTGAAGTCCAAAACACCTGGAGAGCCACTATTTGCAGACCAAGGAGCTAGGGTAACATTAAGAGAATCATGAGTTGGAAAATATATGAAAAGAATCCATCATGAGACAAGTTCAGATACCTCAGAATGGGCTGGTCAGGATAGTTTTTTTTTTGGCTGAGGAAGATAGCTTTTTTCAGCTGAGGAGACTAAGAGTACTGCTCTACAACCCTTTCAAAAGAGTGTTTGCTCAATTCTTTGATCCTCCACAGCAGCAATTAAGGCAGGGGTCCCCAACCTACGGCCCATGGGCCAGACCCAGCCCGCAGCACCATTTCACCCGGCCTGTCACTGCCACACCTGCATCCAGAAGTGGAAGCAGACACATTTACATCAGCCATCACCCATAGAAGTGGGTGCATTTGTGGCTGTTGTAAACATGCCCACTTCCGGGGGACGTAATCAGCTCCACTCAGCTGTTCAGGGGACATGGTCAGGCTCGCAGCATCAAAAGGTTGGAAACCCCTGAGTTAAGTCCACACTAAACATGACAAGAGCTAGCATTGGGCAACTTTTTTAACTCCTCTGTTCTCTTCTGACTGTAACAAAGATAGCAGCACAGTTTAGTACAGATCACTCTACCTTTGGCTTCTTATCATACAAGGTTTATCTTCTTGTTTCCAATGTGACAAAACACCCATTCCTTACCATATTTCCTATTTACATTTACCCACCAAACCAATTACAAATCCATGAAGCTTCCACACCTGCTGTGGCTTGATCCTTTGAGTGCTATGCTGAAGCTTTTAAGCTGAAATCTTGACTAAACCCTACACTATGTTTGCTAATAACAATACTAACAAACACTCAGCTTTCATGTCACTGCTTATGATCTCGAAACAGTGGGTGTCATGTTGAACACCTGCAATTTTCACCAAGGATCATGGAGAAAAGCTGCAGCTAAGTGCTTCACTGCACACTGTGAACAGTGCTCAAGCCCCTGCCTTGAAGATTAATCCCTTCCTTTCCCTCCTCCTTTTTGCATATATTCTTCTAAGGAGAGGAAATACAATCTGCACTTTGCACTGAATAGCCATGCCAGGCACTTGTATCCAAAAGTGCATTATTATCTGAATTAATTAACAGCTACATAAAATTAATACATTGTATATTTCCCTGTTGACTTCACCATAGTATAGCTATCACAGAAATTGAGATGCATGAATTTTTGCTATGCCATAGTGTGATTTAAAGAAAGGCATATGTGGGAAGGATTCAGCCACTGAGTTTAATACTGGTTTCAGCTTAATGGACGCAGTTACAAAAATCCACAAAAAGTCCTTCCCACATTAACTTGTACTGTAGCTACTGGGATCTCCAAGGCTGCTGAATCTAAATGTTGATATCTTTTGGTCCATCTCCTCCAAAATCTGCTCTCACAGGTAGAAGTGATAACAAGAGTTTCTGTAAAGATCCCTCGTTTTCTTGACTTTTTGCTTGCAAAGGAAACAGCAGAAGTTTCATTCTGCTGTTGTCCAAGTTTTCCTCTGCTTGCAGGGAGACCTGCTAATGTGGACATCTGGGCATTTGACCTCCTGAGGAGGTTGAGCGGATAATTGGAGGAAACCCTGATATTAGACTCATCTGCTACTCCTGTCACTGAAACAAATGTTATTTTGCATGACTATATCAGGAACATTTTCTAGACTTATGAATTGAATCAAATAAAGGGGGTGAATAATCTTAAAACCACTCATGGTGAAGCAAAGATTCAAAATGCTTATATTATTTTTATGGTGGCTAAGTTTAGATTTTGAGATATTGGGTGATTTATGCAAAATGGGATAAGTGCATAGAGAGACACTCCACTTTAGTGAAAAAACTTGTGAATATGACCCCAAAATAAGGTAATGTACAGGCAATTATCATTGAGTTATCTGGTACTTCAGAGATTGAATCTTGTTTTCCGTGAAAAATTTACAGTGCAAATGAACTAGTCCCTCCAAAACTAAATGATTGGCAAGTTCATCCTGGGCCCAATTTGGAATTTGTTTTCAAAAAGTCTGGGAAGTAAATTTTTAAGTCCATTTCGAAGGTTGGTTCCGTGTCATAGTAATGTCCCTTGACAGTATAACACATTCCCTACTGAGTCTAAATATGTAAGACTCCTCTTATGTTTCTTTCTTCCCAGCACCTTACATGGCTTAGCCTTAAACCAAGTTGCAAACTGTACTCAGGATTGGGAATACTCTTACCCATCATTAGTCCTTGAGACAGAAGTAAATTTGCACTGCTAAATTTTGCATGAAAAACAAGAGAGGGCACCGCATCTTCTTAGGCTGCCCCTCTCATCATCCATCATCATCTTCTGTGCTAACTAGGGTGATGGAGTTACCTCTGATTGTCTGATATGTATGGTTTCTGTAAACCGCCCTGAGTCGGTTGCACCGAGTAGGGCGGTATACAAATCGAATAAATGAATGAATGAATGAATGATGGAGTTATAGTACAACAAAACATCTGGAGGGCACAGATGGGGGGAGGCCAATCCCTAATTTAGACCCATAGCACTGCTCTTGAAGCAATCTAGGCATGAAGAGATCTGAGGATTAGATGTCAGGGACTGCAGGAATTCATTTTCCATGAGTGTTCTTAAATACACAATGTGATGCCAGGGAGGGTATTAAAAATACCCATTATGAGGGCCCTCTGCTGCTGATAGAACCACTGCCTAATGCAGTGGTGCCCAAACTAAGGCTTCCGCTTCCAGGAGCAATGAGGGCTTCGCGGGCCGGGTGAACTGGCATCGGGGGCCACACCCGGCCCCTGGGCCTTAGTGATTGGCTCCCTGAACCACATGATCGGCCCACGGCCCAAAAAGTTTGGACACCCCTGGCCTAGTGTGTCTAAAAATTTCCTATTTATTTGTTCATGTCATTATTTAAAACTCCAGAGATAATTAAAGTATTACATGAAGAGCAGGTTATTGAAAAAGTAAAGGGACAATAACATAGTTTCAAAGGCTGTGACTAATACTTTAAAGATTCAGTGGTGTTGTATTGGTACTGTGAAGGCAGTGAGTTACATCTACATTAGGTTAGTTGCACTGAATTTGCACTAATGTTAGTGGAATACACTAGTACCCCAGATAACGTTATGGCTTGGTTCCACAAGTCCCGTCGTTATCCGGTTTTTAACGTTGTGCAATACATTGATCACACAATGTTAAAAAAAGCCATTTCCCTGGAGGCTGCAGCAAGCCAGAACGTCGGGATTTGAATCCTGACATTTTGGCTTGCTGCAGCCTCCAGGGAGGTGGGGGAACTTTGGAAACAGCTTGGATCGGGTCTCCCCACCTCCCTGGACCCGGGGGGGGGGGTCAGAGACCCCAAAATTGGTAAAAAAAGTCCGTTTTTTTTTTACCAATTTTGGGGTCTCTGCCCCCCCCCCCCGGCCGGGTCCAGGGAGGTGGGGAGACCCGATCCAAGCTGTTTCTGGGCTTCCCCGACGTCCTCAGCCAGTGCAGCAAGCCAGAATGTCGGGATTCGAATCCTGACATTCTGGCTTGCTGCAGCCTCAAAGAGGGTGGGGAAGCTTCAAAAATAGCGCTCATCGGCTCTAGGGAAGTCGGGAGACCCGATGCGCGCTAATTTTGAAGTTCCCCCACCCTCTTTGAGGCTGCAGCAAGCCAGAATGTCGGGATTCGAACCCTGACATTTTGGCTTGCTGCACTGGCTGAGGACGTCGGGGAAGCCCAGAAACAGCTTGGATCGGGTCTCCCCACCTCCCTGGACCCCGCGGGGGGGGGGGGGTCAGAGACCCCAAAATTGGTAAAAAGGCAATTTTTTTACCAATTTTGGGGTCTCTGACCCCCCCCCCCCGGCCGGGTCCAGGGAGGTGTGGAGACCCGATCCAAGCTGTTTCTGGGCTTCCCTGACGTCCTCAGCCAGTGCAGCAAGCCAGAATGTCGGGATTCGAACTCTGACATTCTGGCTTGCTGCATTGGCTGAAGACGTCGGGGAAGCACAGAAACAGCTTGGATCGGGTCTCCACACCTCCCTGGACCCGGCCGGGGGGGGGGGTCAGAGACCCCAAAATTGGTAAAAAAAAATGGACTTTTTTTTAACCAATTTTGGGGTCTCTGACCCCCCCCCCCGCTGGGTCAAGGGAGGTGGGGAGCCCTGATCCAAGCTGTTTCTGGGCTTCCCCGACGTCCTCAGCCAGTGCAGCAAGCCAGAATGTCAGGGTTCGAATCCCGACATTCTGGCTTGCTGCACTGGCTGAGGACGTCGGGGAAGCCCAGAAACACCTTGGATCGTGTCCCCTGCCTGCTCCAGAGAGATCAGAGGACCCGATCTACAGCTGCAGGGTGGCTGGGGAAGCTGATGGGGACTCCCTGTTGGCTTCCCTAGCCACCCGCCCTTGCCTCCGCAGCTGTGGGGTGGCTGGGGAAGCCAACGGGGGAGCCCCCCGTCAGCTTTCCAGCCTCCCCACCCCTGCCTCTGTAGCTGCAGGGTGGCTGGGAAGCTGAATGGAGAACCCTGTTCAGCTTTCCAGCCACCCTGCTGCTAAGAACAACTGTATCGTATAACGTTAAAAATCGCGTTATTTGATACAAGATTTTTCCGAAAATCTTGTAACGTTATGCGGTTTTCACGCTATACGGTACTCATGTTATCCGGGGTATTACTGTATAAGTAATTTATCCCATTGATTTCATTGAGACCAAATGTGTCTAAGGGTGCTATCCTATACCCACTTAACCTTGAAGTAAATGCCATTGAATTCACTGACTTACATTTGAGTAGACCTGCATAACACTGCACTCATCAGTCTCATTACAATTCATAATATATAACTCTTGTTCGTCTTGTATAGTTAAAGGCTATGTCTGCGCTTTTTGTTTCAGACAAAAATAAACAAGAAAGCAGCACACTCTGATTTATGAAAGCAGGTGAGACCCTGATTTCATAAAAGCTGGAAGGAATTCCAGGTTGTCTAGTCTAATCTGCCCATGTGTAGGCAATGTACATGTAAAACATTCTCAACAGCTATTAAAATTTCTGTTTAAAACCTCCTATAAATGAAAGTCAACCATCTTCTAATCCAGTCTTTCCTACTGTAGATCCCCTCTTTCCAAGCTTTTTCTCACTTTTCATGCCATGTTAGTTAAGTGCTGTGTCAATACGGAGAAACCATAGTTGACATGGGCTATTGCTTTTCTGGCCTTTCAGTTTGAAGGAAAATAACTCATTTTACTGATTCTCCTTTTACATGGCTACTTGGTGTGCTTTACATCTTAATCAGGGTTATGATCTCAAGCCTTGTGGACATGGTCTATGTTTAAGCATTATGTCTGCACAAGACTATGTTATGCTAGGTATGGATAGTAGGATAAGTCCTTCGTTGT
The DNA here is from genome assembly GCA_030440675.1 of Furcifer pardalis. Taxonomy (NCBI): domain Eukaryota; kingdom Metazoa; phylum Chordata; class Lepidosauria; order Squamata; family Chamaeleonidae; genus Furcifer; species Furcifer pardalis. The sequence continues at coordinate 230,580,824 of CP126890.1, forward strand.
TTTTACTGACAAAAAACAACAGTATAATGAAATGCACCAACAACAGCTTAACTAGTGTCATGCTTGTTGATAATATGATGACCAATTAATTCTGACATGGCAGTTTGGCAGTCTATCTAATGCTCTCTACTTTACATCCTCAGGAGGTTAGTACTTGGCAATTTCTATGACATTTTAGGCCAATTTATTCTTGGGGAATTTAGTTAGTAGAGTATGAGATAAAAAGCCAGGAACAACAAAAAAAGGAAGTACAGAGAAAGCATGAGAGATTAGCCCAAGTCTCAGCAATGTTCCCCTTTTTTCACTGAGTAGCCCAGGGGTAGGCAACCTATGGCCCATGAGCCAGATCTGGCCTATGGCACCAAATAATCTGCCCCCTGTCCTCGCTCCAGCTGCCACCACCAGAATCAGCCACAGATTCATTTACGGCTGTTGTAAATGCGTCCACAGCTGTCATAAGCCATAAATGGTGGGACCACCAGTCCACCCCCTCAACTGTCTGAGGGAGAATGACCCAGCACCCAACTTTAAAAGGCTGCCAACCCCTGGACTAGCCCTTTGTATAATTAAAAAAATCACTCTAGAAGCAATTTAAGTAGGAAAAGGTATCTTTATTTGCAGTTCTGATCATTAGTTACAATCAGAAGAATAAATGGAAAACACAGTTTCCGTAATACAAAAGAGACCTCCCTCATGCTTACCAGAGGGTTGAAGGCAGGAGAGAGAAGAGAACAATAGGAGCAAGGACAAACTAAAAGGAAGAAGAGAGGGGCAAGCCTGATGTAGGAAAAAGAACTTCATCAATAAATGACTATAAAAGCCCCCTGGAAAGCGAGTACATACAGGATTGTTGTCATGCCAACTTTAATGAAATTGTAGTAGTTAGTTATGTGCTGGCAAGACAGAACTGGTTTCTAGCAACCCTAATAGAACTTTCAGGTGAAGTGAGATATTTAAGGGTGATTTTACAAATTCAAACACACCCAATGAGTTTCCATGGCTATTCGTCTAGGAAGCACGTTCCCACCAGAAATCCTGAACAGTGCAATTCGTATTATATTATCTAGTCTTGTAATCTACTGGTCAGCCACCAGGAAGTTTTAGGATTAGGTTTAGGAACTCTAAGGCACGCTTACAACTAGTACTCTAATACTAGAAAGTATTACATGGGACTAGAAAGTTCCTCCATGTAATACTATCTGGACTCATAGTTTGTCCTTTTGTACTTCCCTTTCTATACGTATGCAAGATCCCAGAACAAGCAAGAAGCTGGTGTAGGTACTTAAGGGAAGATTGTATGCATTCTGAGCAATGAGAAAAATAAATGATTTCTACAGCAGAGTGCTGTATAAACATAAAGCACCAAAGTGAAAATATATCTTGTCAGTGGGAGGTAAAAGATTATCAAGATATGAAGCAGAGTTATTCCCAAAGAAACTGCTAGAAAGTGCATAGTTGTAGGATGCAGCGCCAATTCATGTCACAATACTTTCAGCCCTATTTATTATAGCACCTCTTTGATAGTGGATTTGTAGAAACTGTCTAGTGTATATTCCTTTTTTCATATGCCTATCACTTGCATTTCATGTTCCTGTCATCTACAAAAGCTAGGCCTTTTTGCTTCAATCAATCTTGATACTCCTGCTCAAATACAAAGGTTGATAGATTAGTTGTAGAATACATGGTTTATGTGCAAAATTCCCAGGTCCAGGTACTTATATTTCCTGTTGAAAGAATTGAGGAGCAGGTAGTAGGAGAGACGTCTGTGTGAATTAATGAGCTAGTAGTATAGAGTGCCAACTCCTTGGCTATAAACAGAGCACTGAATCCTAAAGTCAGATACAACTGGCTTTCGACCCAGGGTGACCTAGTAGGAATGATCTCTGAAAAGCCAATGCCACTCAGTATCAGCAGTACAGAGCTGGATAGACAAATCACCTCATCTAGAATAATGCATCTTCCCGCACTCGATGTATCATTGGTATCTGGACTCTCCAGCCCGTGACATCAAATCATCCAGCCTGTTCCACTCCCAGAAGCAGAAGTAAAATTCAAATGCGCAAAATGCTGCCATAAATGCACATGTGGCTATCGTAAACACATTTACGACAGGCATAGGTGCATTTACAGTAGCATTTTGTGCATGCGAGATGCATTTTACTTCTGCTTCCAGTGGGAGGAACCACATGACCCACGGCCTGAAACGTTTGGCCACCCCTGCTCTAATATAACATGGAATTGTCACCCCAACACAGAGTTTGCCCCTCCCCTCTGCCCAGCAGCCCAATGGGAGTGCTTCCTCCCTCCCCACAGTAAAGAGTTTGCCCCACCCCACTGCTCAATAGCCTGATGGGACTGTTTCCTTCCCCTCCTGTTGCTGTGTTGGCACTTTGCAATAAATAAGTGGGGTTGCAGTTTGGGCACTTGGTCTCTAAAAGGTTTGCCATCACTGGCCTAAGCTAAATTGTAATTTTTCAGTCCATTCCTCCTGGTTAACAAACTACAGTATACAGTAATACCTCATATAACATTAGTATCGAATAACACGAAAATCGCATAACATCAAGGAATCTGGGGGGAAGAATTGCATCAGATAACATTAAGATCCTATGGGATGCTTCAGATAACAACCGCGAAAGCCTGTGTGGTTACAATGTATCTCTATGGATCCCATAGAGGATCAGATAACACGAAAAATCATATAACACGAAGACTTGTGGAACCAGGTTTTAGTGTTATATGAGGTTTTACTGTATGTGGGCATGCCCCAAGAATTGCAGTGGGGGCATGTTGTTTACTAGGATGGATGAGCAAAAGTTACAATTTTGCTTATGCCAAGCAAAAGGATTTTGACCACATTTTGGATATGCCATGCATCATCTACATCGGGGGTCTTTTCTGCTCTTAAGTTATCCAAATACATTTATGCATGTGTATTATTGGACTACAAAATAGTAGAATTCCTTCATCAATAGTAATGATTTTACCATTCTTTATTTAAAAAGAGAGAATCTAATTGCCTGAACATCTTTTTTGTGTAATAATAATATACTATTTTATAGTAAACTGTAAAAGCCAAGATTACGCTTGTAAGAATCATGCAGTTTTGGTTTATAGTTTAATAATTGTTCATCTGAAAACGAATGTGAACTTTGTAGAAACAAATGTAATACCTTATAAAAATTGTGTTTTGCCAGAAGCTACTGCACACTTCTGCAGAACACTGATATTTTATCATTATGGTTTCTATTCTATTTCTGTTTTGCACATCATTCCTACTAAAAGGAGATATAGCAGTTGCCATTAAGGCACCATTTCACTGTGAGGTTTCCTCTTATGGGAATGATGAAGAATAACTAAGCAGAAGAATAATCACATATGGGAGCATTAGGCCATAATGATTTGTACCAGATTTTTCAACACAGAGACAAGTGCTAGCACTTGCTAAGGTGTTTTATCAAGTACTCTTCACAACATGCTCTTTCACTTATTACTTGTATAGCTTACTCCCCTCAAAACAGCTTTCATGTGGAAAACACTTAAATTTGCAAAGAATAGGCATGTTAGTGTCTGTTGCAGAAAAACAACAAAGAACCCTGCAGTATTCTACAGCTTAAAAAGTTTATTAAAGCTTAGGCTTTTGGGGGAACCTAACCACTTCATCAGATATTGGATACACAGATTGCTATATGCTGCTAGATATTTTATATATTATATTACAATCTTCCTGCCAATTCTCTTTAGCTGCAAAACAGGAAGTAACCAGGTACAGTGTTTTGGTTTACAGGTCAAAGGTTTGCAGGTCAGTGGGCTTTCTCAGACCCTTTGAGATTGAAAGGGAGACATTTAGAGCTCATCTGAATAATCTATTGTTGCTGATGGCTGTGAGAAGCTGTGTTGTTGAGCTTGCTTGTCTGTCATATTCCTTGAGGACGCCCTGCTCACTTTGACCCCTGAATTTGGTATATAAACCCCATGCCTGTAATTTTCACTCCTTGTCTGAAGTAGTGGACTTGATCCACAAAAGCTAACAATAAAAATATAGCAGTTAGTATTTAAAGTGCTGCAGTGTTTTTTATTTTATTTTGTTTATTATATTGTTTTGTTTTGTTTTCTGATATGCCTGAACCACACTAGCACGGCTACTATTCTAAGATATTGGAAGAGCTACCAATATTTAGACTTTTAGATATATTTTATACTAATATGAAAGGATTGTAGAGTAAAGTCAGAGAGAAATTAAATGTAGAAAATATTGGCAAATGGCAAATACAGTCAAATCTCGCATAAAGAGCGCCTCGCTTAAAGAGTAACTCGCTTAAAGAGTAGAATTTTCTCTGAATGTTCGCTTCGCTTAACAAATAAAACCAACCAAAAACTCACTTAACAAATAAATTGGGGTTCACAATCCCCCACACAATTGGTCATTTACAATGGTGTTTCACTTAAAGAGCAAACCTCTTTAAGTGAGGTACCACTGTACATTGTTAATAGCAGTCATTCACAGAATTGTTTCTCAACAAAATATCAGAACACTAAGCAAACCAGTCTAATATTGTGCATATAACATGATATCAAACCATTATCTTGATTCAGAAAATTAGAGAGGAGTTTCAAATGAAAAGATGGAATTGTGGCAAATTGCATATACAGTAATACCCTGGATAATGCGAGTACCAAATAGCGCTAAAACCGCATAACGTTACAAGATTTTCGGGAAAAATCTTGTATCAAATAACGCGATTTTTAACGTTATACAATACAGTCGTTCTTAGCAGCAGGGTGGCTGGAAAGCTGAACGGGGTTCTCCGTTCAGCTTCCCAGCCACCCTGCAGCTACAGAGGCAGGGGTGGGGAGGCTGGAAAGCTGACGGGGGGCTCCCCCGTCGGCTTCCCCTGCCACCCCACAGCTGCATAGGCAAGGGCGGGTGGCTAGGGAAGCCGACAGGGAGTCCCCGTCAGCTTCCCCAGCCACCCTGAAGCTGTAGATCGGGTCCTCTGATCTCTCTGGAGCAGGCAGGGGACACGATCCAAGGTGTTTCTGGGCTTCCCCGACGTCCTCAGCCAGTGCACCAAGCCAAAACGTCAGGGTTCGAATCCCGACATTCTGGCTTGCTGCACTGGCTGAGGACGTCGGGGAAGCCCAGAAACAGCTTGGATCGGGTCTCCCCACCTCCCTGGACCCGGGGGGGGGGGTCAGAGACCCCAAAATTGGTTTAAAAAATGTCCATTTTTTTTTTACCAATTTTGGGGTCTCTGACCCCCCCCCCTGCTGGCTCCAGGGAGGTGGGGAGACCCGATCCAAGTTGTTTCTGGGCTTCCCCGACGTCCTCAGCCAGTGCAGCAAGCCAAAATGTCAGGGTTCGAATCCCAACATTCTGGCTTGCTGCAGCCTCAAAGAGGGTGGGGGAACTTCAAAATTAGCGCGCATCGGGTCTCCCGACCTCCCTAGAGCTGATGTACGCTATTTTTGAAGTTCCCCCACCCTCTTTGAGGCTGCAGCAAGCCAGAATGTCGGGATTCGAACCCTGATGTTTTGGCTTGCTGCACTGGCTGAGGACATCAGGGAAACCCAGAAACAATTTGAATAGGGTCTCCCCACCTCCCTGGACCCGGCGGGGGGGGTCAGAGACCCCAAAATTGGTAAAAAAAAAAAAAAGTCCTTTTTTTACCAATTTTGGGGTCTCTGACCCCCCCCCCGGCCGGGTCCAGGGAGGTGGGGAGACCCAATCCAAGCTGTTTTCAAAGTTCCCCCACCTCCCTGGAGGCTTCAACAAGCCAAAATGTCAGGATTCAAATCCCAACGTTCTGGCTTGCTGCAGCCTTCAGGGAAACAGGGCTTTTTTAAACATTGTGTGATCAATGTATCGCACAACGTTAAAAACCGGATAACGACGAGACTTGTGGAACCAAGTCATAACGTTATCCAGGGTACTAGTGTACAGTCAAACCTCGCATAAAGAGTTTCTCACTTAAAGAGTAACTCGCTTAAAGAGGAGAATTTTCTCTGAATGTTCACTTCGCTTAACAAATAAAACCAAAAACTCGCTTAACAAATAAATCAGGGTTCGCAATTCCCCCCCCCCCCAACAATTGGTCATTTACAATGATGTTTCACTTAAAGAGCAAATTCGCTTAAAGAGCAATCCTGTGGACTGCATTATGCTCTTTAAGCGAGGTACAACTGTATTTGAATTCCTGCTAATCTAAGAAATTTCATCAGAACTGAAGAAATTTGAAATTGCAGAAACATAATACTTCTGTAGTTTTTACTGGCAGTTCTTTAAAATATGAAAATTGCCTTGCAGTTGTGCATGTGCCCCTACATTCAGAAGGTTTTTTGATCAATTTGTTATATTTTAATGGGGACACCAACAGGTAGTTCTCAGAAGAGACTAGAAAAGGGCAAATTTGACCTGTAAATATACCTCATCCAAAAATATGTTACATGTTTTACCTGGCAAGAATGCAAGGGTCACCTAACTCAGCCATGTAACTGGTACTACCACAATTACTATTACTGTCAACGTTGTTTTGTTCATCCATTCATGTAATGATTATTTAGCACAAACAGTGAGGAAATTGCTGCAGTGAATTTGTAAACACCAGATGCCAAGTTGGTTCACTCAATAATAAGGGGGAGAATGTTCTGTATAGGCCCAAAGAAGGCAGCAGAATTACTTCACACTTGAGGCTAATTCTTGGCATTTAATGCAAGTAAAAAACCCAGGAAAGTCTAAAAAAAATGATGTTAGCTGGAAGAACAGTAAGGTAAGGGCTTTTCTTTTAAAAAGAGTAAAATTAATGGTGCTTAGATGCACAAGGGAACATGGAAGAAGAAAGAGAAACAGAAAATAAGAGACAAGATGAAACAGAATAGATTTCAATGAAATACAACAAATTATTGTGAAGAATTCCAGCATGTGCTGACATTAGACATTTTCCCCTAATCCCCTTTGTTTAAGTCTCAACATAGTGGGTGGGAATGTTATATATATACATAATTACTTACTGTATGGTTTAAACACTCACCATAGAAACAATACATTCACACCATTCCACAGAAGGAACAATAAACATACAGCACTCCACTTTTCTTGTTTCCATTGTAACTACTAAAAGCCATCTCAGTAAGAAAGGTCTTTACATGTTGTTTTAATTAAGATTTTCAATAAAGTTTAAAATAAAACAAAATAATAAAGAAACAAAAAAGGAAAATCAATATCTTCACAATTAGCAGTAGGTTTGTAAATCTTTTCTAATACACTATTTAGATCAGCATACACTTTATCAAGTGTATAGTGAACTCTCCTTTTCATACCAAGGTTTTTCCTTTCATACCAAGGATGATAATACTGTGTTTTAAACTGTGATAATTAGCTCAACTTTTAGTCTGATACTGTGTTTTAAACTGTGAAAGTATGCATGATAATACTTTGCTTTAAACTGTGATAACATGTATGATGGGAAGATACCTGGTGTAGAAACCGGCAAACCACGCCAGGAAGTTTGCCAAGAGAACCCTATGGACCAAAACAAAGGGGCAATTTAGATGAAGCAGGATGCTTAGCACATTAGATCGGAAGAAGGGGACAGACAGGAAAGGGGAAGGAGAAATACAGTGTTGTAAGGAACAATACTGTATTCCTGTACTGTATCCCATGGAATGTAAGATCTATGAACCAAGGGAAACTGGAATTGGCAAAAAAGGAAATTGAAAGAATAAGCATTGACATCTTGGGAATCAGTGAGTTAAAATGGACAGGGATGGGCGAATTCAGCTCTGGAAACCATATCTACTACTGTGGACAAGAAAACCTCAGAAAAAATGGAGTAGCCATAATTGTCATTAAAAGAGTGAGAAAAGCAGTGATGAGATATAATCTCAAAAATGATAGAATGATGTCAATCAGAATACAAGGCAAACCTTTCAACATCACTGTAATCCAAACATATGCACTAAGCACTAGTGCAGATGAAACCACAGTTGACCAGTTCTATGAGGACCTACAACACCTCATAGAACAGACACCAAGAAATGATGTCCACATTATCATAGGAGACTGGAATGCCAAAGTAGGAAATCAAAAAGTAAATGGAATAACAGGCAAGTTTGGTATTGGAGCACAGAATGAAGCAGGGCGAAGATTGTTATTCTGCCAAGATAATGCTTTGGTCATAGCAAACACCCTCTTCCAGCAACACAAGAGGTGACTTTACACATGGACATCACCAGATGGCCAACATCGAAACCAGATTGATTACATACTCTGCAGCCAAAGGTGGAGAACCTCCATACAATCAACAAAAACGAGACCTGGAGCAGAATGTGGCTCAGATCATAATCTACTGTTTGCAAAATCCAGGCTTAGGCTAAAGAAAATAGGGAAAACAATTAGGTCAGACAGGTATGACCTAGACAACATACCTAAGGAATATACAGTGGAGGTGTGGAACAGATTTAATGGTTAGACTGGGTAGATAGAGTGCCAGAAGAATTATGGACAGAGGCACAGGACATCATGCAGGAGGCAGCAAGGAAAACCATACCAAAAGAAAAGAAGCATAAGAAAGCAAAGTGGTTGCCTGATGAGGCTCTTAAAATAGCAGAGGAGAGAAGGAACACAAAAGGAGAAAGGAAAAATTTAATCAGTTGAATACAGAATTTCAAAGAAAAGCAAGGAAAGATAAGAAAACATACCTAAATGAACAATGCAAAGAAATAGAGGGAAATAACATAAGGGGTAGGACTAGATATCTTTTTTTAAAAAAATGGGGAAATCAAGGGACCATTTAAAGCAAAAATGACCATGATAAGGGACAAAAATGGCAAGGAGTTAGTTGATGCAGAAGAGATTAAGAAAAGATGGAAAGAGTACACAGAGGAACTCTACAAAAAGGACCTCAACACTCCTGATAAAAACAATGATGAGGAAATTGAACTTGAGCCAGACATCCTAGAGAGTGAAGTCAGAAAGGCCATAAAAAGCACTGCAAACAACAAAGCCTGTGGAGATAATGGCATCCCAATTGAATTTTTCAAAGCCCTAAAAGATGATGGAATCAAATTATTGCATTCTATATGTCAACAGATTTGGAAAACAAAACAATGGCCACAGGATTGGAAAAGATCAGTATACATGCCAATCCCAAAAAAGGGTAATGCCAAAGAATGTTCAAATTATCGAACAGTTGCGCTCATCCCACATGTTAGCAAGGTGATGCTCAAGATAATACAGGATAGACTGCAGCAGCATGTGGAAAGAGATTACCAGAAGTGGAGGCAGGGTTCAGAAGAGGCAGGGGAACTAGAGACCACATTGCCCACATACATTGGATCATGGAGAAAACAAAGGAATATCAAAAACAAGTCTACTACTGTTTCATTGATTACACCAAAGCCTTTGAGTGTGTGGACCACAACAAAATGTGGCAAGTAATTAAAGAGATGGGAAAACCAGAACACCTTGTATGCCTCATGAGAAATCTGTACATGAATCAAGAAGCAACAGTTAGGACAGAATCTGTGTTCTGTTTTGGTTGTTTTCTGAGGTTGTATTTTATGATTGTTACTGTACTGTTGCTGTTTTGACTGTAAGCCACCCTGAGTCGCCTCAGCGAGTGAGCGGCAATATAAATGTGAGCAAATAAATAAATAATAAATATGGATTGATGGAGTAGTTTGGAATAGGAAAAGGAGTCAGACAAGGCTGCATTTTGTCACCCTCTTATTCAGCTTATACACAGAGCACATAATGCGCAATGCAGGGATGGAGGAATCAAAATATGGGGGCAAAATTGCTGGGAGAAACATCAACAATCTGAGATATGCAGATGATACCACCCTAATGGCAGAAAGTGAGGAGGACCTAAAGAAGCTCCTGATTAGGTTGAAAGAAGAAGCTGCAAAAGCTGCCTTGAGAATCAATATCAAGAAAACCAAAATAATGGGAACAGGTCCTATCAGTCCCTGGAAAATAGATGGGGAAGAAGTAGAAGCAGTGACAGATTTTACTTTCTTAGGATCCAAGATCACTGCAGATGGAGATTGCAGCAATGAAATAAAAAAGCGACGGATTCTTGGGAGGCAAGCAATGAGAAACCTGGGGAACATAGTGAAAAGTAGAGACATCACATTGCAAACAAAAATTTGCATAGTCAAAGCAATGGTATTTCCGGTGGCAATGTATGGTTGGACCATTAGGAAAGCTGAGCACAGAAGAATAGAGGCCTTTGAAATGTGGTGTTGGAGGAGAGTTTTGAGAGTCCCCTGGACAGCGAGGAGAACAAATAGGTCGATCCTTGAAGAAATCAACCCTGACTCCTCCTTAGAAGGTAAAATAGTAAAGATGAAGCTAATGTACTTTGGACATTAATGCTGGGAAAGGTGGGGGGCAAAAAAAGAAGGGGGGCCTAAGATGAGGTGGCTAGATGGTGTTGTAGATACAATGGGCACAGAGCTGGGCAGGTTGAGGCGGTTGGTGGAGGACAGAAGTGCCTGGAGGACAATGGTCCATAGGGTCGCAAAGGGTCGTAATCAACTGTGCGACTGAACAACAAAAACACGTTCCCAATAATTCACCTTACTTTCAATACTCTTTTACCATAAACCTAGTGCTTTCAATACATGATAACATTAACACTTTAGTCTGTTAAAAAAAAGGAAACTTAACCTCTTTTCAATAACTTAAAAGTGCATCCAGCACCCCTTGGGGATAACTACTTCTTCCTTTATATTCACATTTCTCTAATTGTTTATATTACCTTTACATGTTGTTGGAAGGATAGTAGGGACAGCTAACTTAGCCTCACAAAGGAGGGAGTTCCACAACCTGAAAAAGGTTGTCTCTTTACTCCTCACCAGAGCTGATTGTGAAGTCAATGGGGCCAAGAAAACAAACCTCCCTTGAAGATCTGAAATCTTGGTAGGCTCACAAGAGTGAAATAGTTCTTCAGAGAGCATTTAGGGTTTTGTAATAACCAGCACTTCGAATTAAGCTGGAAATAGAACAGCAGGCAATGCTGTAACTGAGAAAATTATGTGCTTCCTGTATCCTACCTTGGTCAGCAGTCTGGCCACAGCATCTTGGAGCAACTGAAGTTTCCAAACACTCTTCAAAGGCAGCTCCACAGAGAGCATGTTGCAATAATCAAAATGGGATATAACTAACACACTCTGAAGGAAAAGGTGCAGCTGGTGCACTAGTTTTGAACTGTGCAAATGCATTCCTGGCCACTTTTGAAACCTAGAGCTGAATAAAATAGTCAAAGCAACGCTGGAAACCTGCATTTTTTTATCTTTATTTCTTGATCTGCATTTTTTTCTCAACAGGAGCACTTCTGTCTTGCCAAGATTCAGTTTCTTCACTCTCATTAAGTCCATTAATTAATATTCAGATTGATGTCTTGAAACAGAACAAAGGCACTGGAAATGAACCTACTGTAGATTTTCTAACTCAGAAGAGCACCTGTGTGTATACTTCATTATTGCCCTGCCTATAATGATGATTTCATATAATCGCAAGTCCAGCTCCATGCTGTATGCATACTTTCCCATTTTGGGAAGCCAATTCTAGTGAACCAACATAACTAAAACATAAGCACATATCTAGTGTTTCATCAGAGCTTCAGTGAAACATGATGATATAGAAAAATCAGAGGAAGAATTCTTGTTCTTATTTACCATTAAGTTGCCTCTGACAACTCACCATAAGTCAGCCAAAATTGGCTGTTCTCAGCTGTCCTACTTGGCTCTTGCAAACTGACTTGCCTTAGGTGTTGCAAAAATAATGCTGGTCTTACCTCTGGTAGGTAAAAGCCACCCTTGCTTGAAAGCTAGTTGTATCTGACTATAGGGTTCAGTGCTCATCTCTGTTTACAGCAAAAGAGCCATCAGTGTCTGCATTTACAGATGTTTCTATGGACATGTGGCAGGCATGATTAGACATAAAACGCTATTTACCTTCCCACCAAAGTTGCAGTTTCTTGCTTTTGAAATACTAGGTTGGCAGGAGCTGGAACAGAGATGGGAGGTCACTCTGTTGTGCAGGACTTAGGTCTTGAACTGCTGACCTGTTGACCTTCCAGTTGTCAAGTTCAGCATCTTAACCACTAAGCCACCATCGTCCCTACCTCTGGTAGGAAATCCAATATTCCTAGAGGATGGGGCAGGAGAGAAAAGAAGCGGCACACCAAACAAACCCATCAGCAAAAATTTTATTTAATTCTACACAATGGAGACAACTCAGGACTCATTTCCAAATCAAGTGTCTCAAAGCATGTCAACGTAGGCAGAGTTTATATAAAATCTTTGCCACATACATACTAATAATCATTTACATTGACCATCAAAATAGTCAAATCATCATCAAAAGAACCAAAGAAGCATATTTGTTCTTTGTTCATTGAAGCATACTGCTTATGCTGCATTCTCATTTGTTTCAACAAAAGTACCATAGTGTAGTTCTTAATCAAAAGAAATATATTATGTTTCTTAGGTAAAGGTCAAAGTTACCCTTGCTTGAAAGCCATTCATATCCAACTCTAGGATTCAGTGCTTATCTCTATTTACATCCAAAGATCCAGCACTGTCTGTGTCTGCAGACATTTCTGTGGACATGTGGCAGGCATGCTTAGACACTGGAGTGCACAGAATACTGTTTACCTTTCCGCCAAAGTGGTACCTATTTATCCACTAGCAATTTCTTGCTTTCAAACTGCTAAGTTGGCAGGAGCTGGGACAGAGGCGGGAGCTCATTCTGTTGTGCAGTACTCAGGTCTTGAACTACTGACTTGCCACCTTCCATTCAGCATCTTAACAGCTTGAGCCACCACAGTCTCCATATATCTATATTCATCCATTCTAACTTAATCTGTAATGTATCTGTAATTCTTCTAACCATGTCACCTTTTTCTGTATACATTTTCCTATTCTCAACAGATACACATTCACCTCTCACCTCTATCTCATTCTTTCTCCTCCATTATTTCTCACCTGTCATTTTTAATACTTGTTTTTCCAGGGTTAATTTTATTTTAAAGCAAGGTGGTCAATTTTGAAGGTGGTCAAATACTGTTGAACTACAATTTCCATTATTCCTAGTACGAGCTAGGCTAGCTGTGGGAGTTAGAGCCCAAAAATGCATAGAGATACAAATATTTGATGCAGAAAACCTAATTTAGAAGGTGCCAAAAATTGCTGCTGGACAGGTGCAAATTCATCCATTCCAAGAGCATCCCTAAGGGAAGCCACAAACTATACCTTGCTGGAGTCAAGCAAGACATTTTGGAGATCTCTCATTCAGAGGGTCATCATAAGTTGGGAGATGACTTGACAGTTCATAACTACAACAAGACCATCCTCCTAGGAAAGAAGGAAAAAACTGGGTTCAGTGCAGTATGCATAGGGCTGCTGCACATTCATATCCTGGCTTGCTTCCTCAGTCTTCTCCCTGCATATGCCCTTTACACGCAAAGCTCCATGCAGCAAAACTGCTAGTTATAGCTCTAACTTTTTTTTAAAAAAAAACCCACAACACACTGTTTGCCATTCTCTGGCAATAACACACTAGAGGTGTTCCCTACAACACTTTCAAAATAGATAGCTTCTTCTTACCTACTTATCACATATTCCTAGTTATATACTGTACTTAAAAATGGGTTTTTCAAGATAATTATATTGTTGATTTTAAAAAAAATGATGATGCTACAAAGTAAAAAAGGCTTAATGACCAGGTAGAACATTAAATATCTTTCATTTGAAAAAGAATAGTAACATAGGCTTAGCCTTATTTCTGCAACAGTAAATGATACAAACATGCCTTTGGAGTTGCACCTCCAGATGAAGTTACTGGCTTTTAGAAAGGGCTTGAAAACTTGGCTGTCAGGAATGGTGTGGGGTTGTGATGGTTCATTGGCCCCTCCCCGCTGGCATATTTAACATCCTACAACTACCCTCCTATTCCCTCCTATTCCGTTTGTTCCTTCAGTCAAAGGAATGAGAGGTTGTTTTAATTGGTTTTTTAATATTTTATTTTGTTCTCTTTAGAGTTTTTAACTGTGTATTATATGTCAGTTGTGCTCCGCCCTGAGTCGCCTGTGCGAGTAGGGCGGAATACAAATTTGATTAAATAAATAAATAAAATTAAAATAGAAGAATTCGTGTTTGAAATATAATAATGAAAACCCAGCAAGTATTTCTTTTGAGCCATCTGTTGGAATTACTTCATTGCAACCTGTAATGACACAGTATGTAGAAAAGCTACATCTTTCCACCACCTGCATGGTTATGGTTAAGCCTTTTCAAGAGTCTGATCTTGTTTGTAATAAAGTAAGTAAAATACAGCCATTTAACTGAAATGTTTAACATATGTTCTTAATAAAAAAGTGTTAGCACTACTAAAGTTCTGAACATAAATATATTTTTATTCTGCTTTCAACCTGTCTCCTCATTTTGCCCATAATATTCAGTATGCTTTCACAATCAAAAACTGGAAATATATCACATTTATTTTATCCCCCACTGACCTTTTATTCCTATGTTTTCTAATCAGTTGCCTCACCTGAATAAAAGATATTGATATTAACTCTCAGACAGCTCTATGCAAACATGTCACTTCCCAATCTATTGTTTGGTTTCTGGAAACACAAGAAACTGTCACACATTTTAGTCTCTTGACCTTAAAATAAACGTGAGCCTGAAATCCTGTTTATTTTATTCCTCTTCTACACAAAAAAGATTCTACATGGTTCGCCTGGTGTAGTAATCAGTGAATTGGCTCAAATCATCTTAATTATTACCACCATGGATACTGTTTTACACCCATTTGAAATAGGCTGTTAAAATGGGATTATAGACTACAGTGTTAAATTGGAAAGTATCTTGTAGTTTAAAGGTGCTTATATAAATTATTAATAACTGTGTCACACACTATTGTAATTATCTTCCTTTTATACAGTTCTTATTTTGCTAGTGGGAGTATAAAGGGGAGTGCTGAATGATAGAACTTTTGCTTTGATCTTGAGTTTCTTAGCTGTTTGAAGTATACTTTGCAATAAAAGGTTTATTTTTATTTTATTTTATTTTTGAAATAAGATTGTCTTCAGACTGGCACTGAAGCTTCAGAATTCTCTCTTTCTCTGGCAGATGTTAATTTTAATGCAGGATTGTTGCCCTTCTAACATTAGACACAAGTCAATGGAGGCTAGGGACTCTGAGGTCAGCAGGGCAGGTAATCCACTCTCAGGTTTTAGTCTGGATTTTTGAAGGAGCTATCAAAGGTTCTGAAATTTTTGTGGGGATAAGGCTTAACACAGGGGTGCCCAAACTATGGCCCATGGGTCAGATATGGCCCCTGAAACCATTCCATCAGGCCCACAACGTCCTTGCCAAACCAGGAAGTGAATACAGACACTTCTGCGGATGCGTGAAAGCAGCCATATTTACTTCCTGATTCAATATGGACATGCTTGTGCATGCACAGAAGCATCCGTATTTACTTCCCGGTTCAATGCGGATGTGCTCGTGCATGCGCAGAAGTGTTTCCACCGAACCAGGAAGAGAATATGGATGCACAAACACACCCTGTTCTGAGGGCATTGTCTGGCTCACTCAGCTGTTCTGGGGGCATGGTCAGGGCCCCAGTCCAAAAAGTTTGGGCACCCCTGGCTTAGCATCTCATTGGATCTTGGGAACCGGACAAAAAATGAGCAGATGTACTACCACACTGACAGCTGAGCTCCTCTCTTTTGGCGAGTGCCTTTTCCTAATTAATCTTATAAGGTCTTTATCTAAAAACTTTTCTATGTGGTAGTGATGTAGGTTTTGTTGTACAACTGCTTAATTGAATGTCTCCTGGAGTATTGTAGTTTAATTATTTTACTGTATTGATTGATTTGATTTATTCTATTTGTATGCCGCCCACTCAGCATATGCCGACTCAGGGCGGCTCACAAAAATCACAACATATCAAACATTACAGTACAATAAAATATAACAATGCAATAAAATGTAACAGTGCAATAAAAATAACAACACAATAAAATATAACAATACAATAAAATGTAATACTGCAATAAAATATAAAAGACTTGAAAGGTGAATTACCAGTGCTATAAGAACTCTGGTTCTATCTTTGCCAAATCACCTTTGACGGTGTCTTAGGTAATAGGGCTAAAAAACTGTTTTTGAAATACTTTGGTGAGATGCCAGAAATTGAAGTAGACAACACTAGACTAGATAGGGCAATTGTATGATGGATTAAGCTGGCTTCCTATACTTGGAGGGGTGTATTAATTTTGCTTGTACCTTCTTTACACCTCAAACTATTTAATGTACTTATAACAACAATGTTTATGTTAATATTTGAGGAGCTGTGTCATGATAATTTCTCTGAAGTGGTGCACAAGATAGATTTTGCTGTGTCTTAAATACAACAGATTTCAAGACTCTTTGGGAAGAAATTCCCCCACAGATCACTTGCATTCTGCACCTTGATGTTTTTTTCACAGGCAGAACAACCACTAGGAGATAATTTTTCCACCTCAAAATTCATGCGATTAGATGTTGTGCTGAAAGAAAGAGTTTAAAGGGGCTTCCTATCTTATCTTGGGTTGAATTAAGCACTGAGATTTCAGTGAATTAGTACATACTGAAGGAATACACACAGTTTCCATATACTCTACTGTAATTTCTTATCAGAGTAAGAATGGTTAAGAGTGGAACTCAAATGTACTAAGGGCTTCATATTGTAAGTATTCTTTTTGTAGTACAAGTTGAAGGCAGACACACTGGCTCTTAATTGAATTGGGTTGAATTTTGACTTAATCAAGAATAAATTAAGTCCCAATACTTTCAGTAAGTCTGCTCTTAAGTATGATTAAATCTGGATCCAGCCATTGATTACTGTGATCTACATAACCAGATTATTCAAACAGTAGTTTATCTGTTGTGATTCATATTTTTGAAATGATGATGATTATCCACAATACGTATATGCAGTTACTTGTTTTGAAGTTTACCCAATTTCTTTGCACTTAGGTGATGTAAACTATGTTTAACTCAGTGAATAACTCCCATTAATTAACTGCTAGATCATGTTAATGCAGAATTAAACACATCAGAATATAGTAGTGTGAATAGACTGTTGTACTAGGATTTAACAAATCTGGGTCATTGAAGGGTGGCAGTAGTAAATTACCCTCTGAACATCTCACAAACCTACAAAACCCTATTAGGGTTACTTGACAGAATATAATATAAAACACATATAAACTGGACCGTTAGTGTCTTTCCATGCAAATAGTCAATGAGGAACAGCACAAAGTGTGTTTCTGTGTATATTAGTAATTAAATATTGATTAAAATCCTGTAATTTTTTACACATGCAAAAGGTAAATGGCATAACATTTATTTGCTTCTAACCAGCAATTAAAGAGACAATGCTGTGATTATCAAAAGCTGACAAACTCACTAGCTTGGTGTGCATCTTAGAATCCTCATGGAGGACTCATTAATTGCTAGCTAGAAGAAAGTGACTGTGATGCCATTTCCATTGTATTTGTGCAAGAAAGCAACAGGTTTTCCAGCAATCATGTCATAAATTTAAAACTATTAAATTATGTAACCATTATAGGCTTTTATCTCTTGCCAAGAATACTATATGTGGTAACTTGACTTTTCTTGACAGCTTTCTATAATTTTGGTCATTTAATTAACTGAAACAAAGCACATTTGTTTCTTTATAAAATACATTTGCATAAAGTGCTAATTGGACACAATATAATAACATGCTTCATACTTTTGTACAATGGACAACATATAAGTTTAATAATAATAATAATAATAATAATAATAATAATAATAATAATAATAATAATAATAATAATAATAATAATAATAATAATAATGAGATACAACTTACAAAAAAAATTCAGAAAAGAGATTGGATTATCATTCTTATTCATCAGGAAATTAAAGTTGGAAAGTTGAATTTAGAAGATGGCTTTACTTAGTATCTTGCAATCAAATACTGTACAACTATTGATATTACTGGCATTCATTATGTAGTTTTTGCCGGTCTGGTCCTACCATCAGGCAAAGTGAAGCAGCACTTTTAGGCTAGCAGATTTTGGATGTCAAGAAAGGGCAGCAAATTTGTAGTTATTTAATTTAAATTTTAATAGCCAGTAATTAAGAGACTATTGAAGGAGTTCTCTTTAGGTCACAAAATAGGTTGGCTGGCTCTCACTAATATGCACATAGACTTTGTGGATGGGAAAACAAAATTCTGCTTTCCCTGAAGCAGAAAAATATATTGAGGGCAACCTGACGTTTTGTGTGCACACTGGGAATGCACATGAAACTATATCTATCCTACAGTTTGCTGTGTAACATTCAAAATCACATCAACCACAGCAGGTAAATATGTTCTGTTGTCACTTTGACCATAAAGAACAAACATATTGCATATGATGTTAGTCCACAAACTGATATGAGTAATTTAGTAGCTAGATTTTTAAAAAGAAGAAGAAATATACTTATTAGTACCAAAGTTTACTCAGCCAGTGCAGAGTTAAAGAGAGGGGAAGTTCCTCTTTTTTATGACAGTTGACTTACGATCAGTTGAACAATGGCATGGAGACCTAGGCTTCATCTGACACACATCTGACTGTTGAAATCATCTGACTGTTAAAATCACATTACATCAGTGTGAAGTGCCTAAAAGTGGAAGGTTTTACCTTTAATTTGACTTCCTTTCAACTTTGTCTAAATTGTGGGGAAAATATGGGGTCATTCCATATTATTGCATAGTAAGGATCCATATGATTATTGCCAGGCCTTAAAAAGAGGAAGCTTTGGCCTTTCAGAGTTTTTGGACTCCAGCTTCCACAATTCCTTTAATTTTTGCCAAGTACTTGGAGATGTGGCAATATGAAGTTTAATACATCAGGAATGCCAGTTTACTTGCCATCAAGATCACAACACTGCAAGATGATTCCATGAAAAAAATTCACCACGAAAAACAGATCTTGCTGCCAGTAGCTGTGCTCAAAAGGTACAACCATCACAACATTGGTAAGGCCAGTCTTGAAATATCTTGCAGAATCATTCAGACACGATTCTTGCCTTCCTGTGTCTCTGACTCCTAGGCCAGTGCGACCTGTTCCTAGCAGGAGCCTTCTTTCTTAGTACAAGAAGGTCTCTTTAGTAATATGAGACAGCAAATAATAATGTTAGAAATACATAATTATAATAATTAAAGACAAATTATCCCTTATCTGCAGAATGTGTCTGGAAGAAGTAAAAGTGACTATCAAATATCCGACATTTCCATGTGGACAGTTTTCAGCTAATACCATGCTAAGAGAATTTGGTTAACTGCAATCAAAGTTGTGTTCTGTGATTGACAAGCAAAAGGTTGAGGAGTTTTAAGCTGTGTTCCAATACTACCAAGAATCTGGGATGCAGCACTGCACCATCTTTTTCTCCCTGCTTCCAAGTTTATAAATATGGGCAAAAACTTAATTTCTTTATTTGCTGGAGCCCTGGTAGCACAGGAGGTTGAACTGCTGTACTGCAACCAAAAGGCTGTGAGTTCGATCCTGACAAGTTACAAGGTTGACTCAGCCTCTTCCATCTTTCCAAGGTTGGTAAAATGAGTCCCGAGCATGTTGGGGGCAAATTGCTAATTAACTTGTGAACTGCCCAAGAGAGTGATCTAAGCACCATGGGGTGCTATAGCAATTTAATTGCTATTCCTGGAGTACACAGAAAGAGCCTCCTCAAAGATTGGTATTTTTGAGCCACAATCGGGCATAACTTAGTCATAGCAACCTTGTGTTGCTAGCTAATCTTTCTCACCCTAGTCAGGCGAAAGGAACTGCAGAATGAACCACCCAAAAGTGCCTTCACTTTTGGTAGTTTCACTTCTGGCCTAGACATGGAAGAAAAAGAAGTACAGTACAGTACTTGGCAGTTTTATGAACTTTGCTGCTGCTTTGTAATGTTATTAGGCTTTGAAATGTTTTTTCTCTTTGCACTTTAATGATGTATGATGTACAGTAAAACACCGGATAACGCTAAAACTTGGTTCCACAAGTCTTGGTGTTATCCGATTTTTAGTGTTATCCGATCCATGTTAAAATCCTATGGGATGGATCGGATAACGTTAAAGCTCCATAGAGATACATTGTAACCGCACAGGCTTTAGCAGTTGTTATCCGATCCATCCCATAGGACCTTAATGTTATTCGATCCAATTCTCCGCCTCAGATTACTTAACGTTATGCGATTTTAGCATTATCCGATCCAATCGTTATCCGGTGTTTTACTGTACTGTATATTGTTTCTATGATGACATGACATTGTGACTTATGTGTTTCTGATCGAATTTTGTATACCAGATGATATGTTATTACTTTGTATTTACTGTGTATTTTGGTTACTGTATATTGTTTGATTTTTTTGTTTATATTGTATAATTTTTTTTATGATTATGTAAGCCGCCCTGAGTTGGGTTTTCTTGAGTGGGCGGAATATAAATTCAAAAATTAAATTAAATTAAATACACAAATTAAGTAATGAATAGTCTTAACCCTTGACCTCTGTATTCTCTTCAACAGGCTGTAAATCCTTTGAGATAATTAATTGGGGCTTGGAGACAGTTTGCATATTATATGAAGTGAAGCAAGCTGATGTGACTGTTTAGTTATATTTCTTTATTTAAAAATATATATAACCCATCTTTTTTCCTGGGACGGATGCGAGTAATCTTGATTTAGACCCAAGACTAAACCTTTTTGTTGCATATCACCATGTGTATATACAGTGGTACCTCGCATTGCGAACGCTTCGGTTAACATAAGTTTCGCTTTACAAATGAAAATCCATTAAAAATAATGCCTCACTTTGCAAACTTTTTTGGAACAGATTAATTGGTTTTCAGTGCATTCCTATGGTAAACCGCATTTCACTTAATGAATTTTTCATACTACAAAACATCCTGTGGAATGCATTAAATTCGTAAAATGAGGTACCACTGTACTCTTAAGCACTGTGCAAGTATATTGTTTGCATTTATGTCTTCCTGTGGTAACATACATTGAGCAGGTGCTGCCTGCTTGGTTCCAAATGTACGTCTTGGGCCTGAAACAGAAACATAAATCTCATCATTCTCATGTTCAAGGAAACTGATAAAAATGGACCCATCAAGTTCTCTAGGATCCAGGTTTTTGTACAGAATGGATTATTAGTTTGGTCCTTTGACTTACAAAACATTTTTTCACCATAGTTTCATTAAGAAAAGGTGTCTTTGATATGATTGCTGTGGTTGATATTCAGTTTCATTAAACTAAAATTATAGAGCTCACTAAACATTACTTTTATAACTGTCTGAATTGTGACATTGGGGTGATAATTTGACTGAATACTGGCAAGTTTTAAAAATGTTCTAGGTAGACTATAATTAGGGCTGTGTGTGGCCTGTGATGAAAAAGAATCCATGCCCATCAGTCAGAGACTCACATCCTATATACATATTGTCAGGAAAATTAAGTAAATCTGATTATAGAGCAGAATTTGACTTTTTGACAGGGACTGATGTCATAGATAGAATCCAGGCACAAGGAAAGGGACATTAGTGGACAACAGTAACAGATGGGAAAGAAGATATAAAAGGAAAAGATGGTGAAGGAAGAACTAAAATGTTTTTTGTTGTTCAGTCGGACAGTCGATTCCGACCCTCTGCGACTCCATGGACCACTGTCCGCCAGGCACTCCTGTCCTCCACCATCCCCCTCAACTCGATTAGCTCTGCGCCCACTGCCTCCACAATACCATCTAGCCATCTCATCTTTGGCCATCCCCTTCTTCTCTTGCCCTCAACCCTTCCAAGCATCAAGGCTTTCTCAAGTGAATCATCTCTTCTCATTTGATGTCCAAAGTACTTTAGCTTCATCTTCACTATTTGACCTTCTAAGGAGCAGTCAGGGTTGATTTCTTCTAAGATTGACCTATTTGTTCACCTCGCTGTCCAGGGGACTCTCAAAACTCTCCTCCAACACCACATCTCAAAGGCAAATATTCTTCTGCGCTCAGCATTCCTAATGGTCCAGCTCTCACAACCATACATTGCCACAGGGAACACCATTGCTTTGACTATGCGAATTTTTGCTTGCAATGTGATGTCTCTACTTTTCACTATGCTCCCCAGGTTTCTCATTGCTTGCCTCCCAAGAATCAGTCACCTTTTTATTTCATGGCTGCAATCACCATCTGCAGTGAGCTTTGATCCTAGGAAAGTAAAATCCATCACTGCTTCTACTTCTTCCCCATCTATTTTCCAGGGACTAATAGGGCCTGTTGCCATTATCTTGGTTTTCTTGATATTGAGTCTCAAGCCAGCTTTTGTACTTTCTTCTTTCAACCTAATCAGGAGCTTCTTTAGGTCCTCCTCACTTTCTGCCATTAGGGTGGTATCATCTGCATATCTCAAATTGTTGATGTTTCTTCCAGCAATTTTGATCCCAAATTGTGATTCCTCCCTCCCTGCATTGCGCATTATGTGTTCTGTGTATAAGTTGAATACGCAGGGTGACAAAATGCAGCCTTGTCTTACACCTTTTCCTATTCCAAACCACTCTGTCATTCCATTTTCTGTCCTAACTGTTGCCTCTT
This sequence comes from Furcifer pardalis, assembly GCA_030440675.1. Classification (NCBI taxonomy): domain Eukaryota; kingdom Metazoa; phylum Chordata; class Lepidosauria; order Squamata; family Chamaeleonidae; genus Furcifer; species Furcifer pardalis. Next base: position 230,603,498 of record CP126890.1, read on the forward strand.
GATTCATATACAGATTTCTCATGAGGCCTATAAGGTGTTCCGGTATTCCCATCTCTTTAATTACTTGCCACATTTTGTTGTGGTCGACACAGTCAAAAGCCTTAGTGTAATCAATGAAACAGAAGTAGACTTGTTTCTGATATTCCTTTGTTTTTTCCATGATCCATCTTATGTTGGCGATGTGGTCTCTAGACCCCCTGCCTCTTCTGAACCCCACCTGCACTTCTGGTAATTCTCTATCCACAGTCTATCCACAGTCTATCCTGTATTATCTTGAGCATCACCTTGCTGGCGTGTGGGATGAGCGCAATTGTTCGATAATTTGAACATTCTTTGGCATTACCCTTTTTGGGGATTGGAACGTATACAGATCTTTTCCAATCCTGTGGCCATTGTTGTGTTTTCCAAATCTGCTGGCATATAGAATGCAATAATTTGATTCCATCATCTTGCAGGGCTTTGAAAAGTTCAACTTGGATACCATCAACTCCACTGGCTTTGTTGTTTGCAGTGTTTTTTAGGGCCTTTCTGACTTCACTCTCTAGAATGTCTAGCTCATGTTCAATGCTCTCATCATTGTGATTATCAGGGGTGTTGAGGTCCTTTTTTTTAGTGTTCCTCTGTGTACTCTTTCCATCTTTTCTTAATCTCTTCTGCATCTGCTAACTCCTTGCCATATTTGTCTTTTATCGTGGTCATTTTTGCTTTAAATGTTCCCTTGAGTTCCCCAATTTTTTTTTAAAAGATCTCTGTTCCTACCCCTGATATTGTTTTCCTCTATTTCTTTGCACTGTTCGTTCAGGTAGGTTTCCTTATCTCTCCTTGCTTTTCTTTGAAATTCTGTATTCAAGTGACTGTATTTTTTCCTTTCTCCTTGGCATTTTGCATTCCTTCTGTCCTCTGCTATTTTAAGAGCCTCATCGGACAACCACTTCGCTTTCTTACGCTTCTTTTCTTTTGGTATGGTTTTCCTTGCTGCCTCCTGCACGATTTCCCGCATCTCTGTCCATAATTCTTCTGGCACTCTGTCTATCTGGTCCAAGCCATTAAATCTGTTCCACACCTCCACTGTGTATTCCCAGGGAATGTTGTCTAGGTCATATCTGTCTGGCCTAATTGTTTTTCCTATTTTCTTTAGTCTAAGCCTGAATTTTGCAATCAATAGGTTGTGATCTGAGCCACAATCTGCTCCTGGTCTTGTTTTTGCTGACTGTATGGAAGTTCTCCATCTTTGACTGCAGAGTATGTAATCAATCTGGTTTCGATGTTGGCCATCTGGTGATGTCCATGTGTAAAGTCTACTCTTGTGTTGCTGGAAGAGAGTGTTTGCTATGACCAGTGCATTATCTTGGCAGAACTCTATCAGTCTTTGGCCTGCTTCATTCTGTGTTCCAAGACCAAACTTGCCTGTTATTCCATTTACTTTTTGATTTCCTACTTTGGCATTCCAATCTCCTATGATAATGTGTACATCATTTCTTGGTGTCTGTTCTATGAGGTGTTCTAAGTCTTCATAGAACTGGTCAATTGTGACTTCATCTGCACTAGTGGTTGGTGCGTATATTTGGATTACAGTGATATTGAATGGCTTGCCTTGTATTCTGACTGACATCATTCTGTCATTTTTGAGATTATATCCAATTACTGCTTTTCTCACCCTTTTATTGACAATTATGGCTACTCCATTTTTCTGAGGTTTTCTTGTCCACAGTAGTAGATATGATGGTTTCCAGAGCTGAATTCGCCCATCCCTGTCCATTTTAACTCGCTGATTCCCAAAATGTCAATGCTTATTCTTTCCATTTCCTTTTTTACTACTTCCAGTTTTCCCTGGTTCATAGATCTCACATTCCATGTCCCTATACAGTATTGTTGCTTGGATGATCTGAGGCCCTCTCTTTCTCTACTTTTAAATTAGTCATATCCTCTAGTTGTAGCACCTGGTGTGTTTTTAATCTGTTTTTAATCTTTTTTAGATTTTAATTTTAAATTTTAACAGTTTTAAGGTTTTTAGATGGAAGCTTCCACGTCCTAATCCTGGGCCCTACCTGCCCAGGGAAGGATAAGACTAACGTCCTCTGGCCTGGAGGAGGAATGGATTTTAGCTGTTTGTGCTGTGTGGTTTTTTTTTCTTTGTTTTTTTTTTCTGACTGTAAACCGCCCTGAGTCGCCATGGTGAATGGGCGGTGATATAAATATAAATAAATAAATAAATAAAATAAGGAGGCCGTGTATACTTGCCAAGCAAGTGCTTGGCGTACATGCACAGTCGGGGAACCAGTGAAAAGGTAAGCCCCGAAGGTGGTTCCCCCAAAAAACTGCTACCAGTTCTCCGGGACACTGGGGAAAGTTGCTACCGGTTCTGGCGGACTGGTGCAAACCTGTTGTATCCCATCACTGCGATAATTCATCAAGATTCCATAAATTGTGAAATGGAGTTTATCCCATTCCTTATCTGGTGTCCTAGTAGAAATCACTGATACAAAGCTACCTTATTTGAAGAAGAATTTTTGTTACAATTACAAGGGAGGAAATTATTATAATCCACCACCACCACTACCCACTTTCATCTGAATAATTATTGGCCTCCATTGATTGTTTCTTTTCCTTTAAAATATGTGTTAAATACAAATATGAAGTTAAATGTGTCTGCTTTGGCCCTAAGATTAGAGAAGCAGGGAATATGAAGGCAAAAATGAAAGTCGACTAGTTTTTGTTTTAAAAATTATATAGTATAAATTGTAAGTGATACATTTTCTTTATCATCAATTTAACTGGAGGAAAATTGAATTTTTAGATTTTTTTTTTCATTTCCTATATGTGTTTTTCTATGAGAAGAAATCTAAGATGACTGTGGATGTACTATGGGAATGTTTCCATGGGATATTTGCAAAGTACTCCTAATGGATGAAGTCCAATAACTTTGTGGTTTACAGCAGGGTTCAGTAAGAACCCTTCAGATGTTTTTTGATTCCAGGTCGCATCACTCACTGGTGAGTTGGTGAAAGTTGCAGAACAGCAGGACTTTGACCACTCTGGATCTGAAGCCTTGTCATATCCTCTAGTGCAGGAGTTCCCAACCTAAGACCCTTGGGCCATTTCAGGCCCCACCACTCCAAGGGCATTCAAGAAACAAAATGGCCATCCCCTTTGAAGCTGTTGGATCAAAATGTGCCCTCCCCGTCGTGCAGGCAGGGCAAAATGGCCATCTGGCCCTTGAAGCTGACTGAGAGCGTGACCCTGCCCCTGGCTTGAAAAGGTTGGGAACCTTTTTTTTTGTCCATGTCCCACCTAAGCATCTCTAAAATCCTTATTTGTCCCCACATAACATATAATTCTTATTATTCAGAAAGTTAACTCCTATTCACGAGGAGGAAGCCTAAAAGGCCATTAATTGTGAATAACTCATTCTCAAATTGGGTCCCCTTTAAAATCAAATTGCCCCCCTTTTGGGGCATGTGCCTCATGTTGGGAACCAGGGCTCTAGAGGCTTGTAATGACAATTCCCACCATTCCTGACCATTGGTCATGTTGACTGAGGCTATGGGATTGTGTTCAAAAAATATCCTGGTGGCCACAGGAAAAGACAAGTTTGGGTACAGTTCTTACATGTATCTGCTCAGGGTTGAATTATGTGTTGTTCAGTGGATCTACATCCAAACTGATTGGTTACATAGGGCTTTTCTAGACAAAACATATGTATCCCTATAATTAAGTGGGTTGGTAGCACTGGCTGTAGGACCAGAGGGCAGGAGTTGGACTCCATGTTACCTTCTGAGAGGGGGAAAACTGAGATCATCAAAAACATCATGGCCTTGAGCAAACTGCACAGTCCCAGAGCATCACCAAAAGTAAACCACTTCTGAGTGCTTCATACCGAGAAAGCCATAATATTTACTGTGAAGTTTTCATTTAGACCTGATTATAACAGCAATTTCCCCATCATAGCGGTGTTTAAGAGGAACTTAAAGGCTTTGTGCCTTCTTTTGTTTATTTATTTATTTATTTATTTATTTACATTTCTATACCGCCCTTCTCGCCGGGGCGACCCAGGGCGGTGTACAACATCATAAAAGCATAATAAAACCCAACCCAAACCCATTGTTAAAAAACTTCAAAATTACAATTATAAAATTTAAAAAGTTTTTAAAATGTATAAACATCCACAGGTCCCAATAATCATTTAAAAGTTAAAAACTCAAAAACACAAGATTAAAAGGCCAGGGGGGAAAGGGAGCTCAAACAAACCAGTTCCCAGATGTTTTTCTTCTTTTCAACCCTTTAGAATATTTTTACATTGTTTTATATTGTGGACATAGTCTGCTGTTTCCAATTTGCAGAGATGGTTTGAGGTGAGAGCTACCAAAATGGAAACAGTCCTTGAGCAAGACGCTCTATAGGGGAATAGAAATGGAGAGGAAAGGCCAATACCTGGAGGAAAGGAGTGCTTGCCACAAACAGCAGTACAGCAAAAGTAAAATAAGAAAAGAAAGGGTGCCGCGCAGAAAGCAGGAAATGGTTCTCATAAGGAAGGAGTAAAGAAGAAACTACAGGAAGAGAGGGCAACCCAAATATTTAAGACAAAAGGTCAGGGATTGTAGATAAACCCCGTGGTAAGAGGCAATTTCTGCAGAGGCTTCAAACACAGCAACTGCGGTGGCTTAGTGGTTAAGACGCGGAACTTGACCACCAGAAGGTTGCACCATCGTGAACTCACGTCTTGGTCCCAACTCCTGCCACTTTGGTGGGAAGATAAACACGTTCCGTGTCTAGTCATGCCTGCCACATGCCCACGGAAATGTCTGCAGACACAGACAACACTGGCTCTTTGGCTGTAAACGGAGATGAGCACTGAATCCTGTAGTTGGATACGACTGGTTTTCAAGCAAGGGCAACCTTGACCTTTTTACTTCTTGAGACACAGAAAAGAGAAAAAAACTTGGTGGATTAATGAGATTGTAGCCAAAAGATCCAGGAAGAAAGCAATATACAGTAATACCTCATATAACATTAGTATCGAATAACACTAAAATCGCATAACATTAAGGAATCTGGGGGGAAGAATTGCATCAGATAACATTAAGATCCTATGGGATGCTTCAGATAACAACCGCTAAAGCCTGTGTGGTTACAATATATCTCTATGGATCCCATAGAGGATCAGATAACACTAAAAATCATATAACACCAAGACTTGTGGAACCAGGTTTTAGTGTTATATGAGGTTTTACTGTAAATTGGAAAAAATGTGGCAGGGGGAGCCCCAGGATTAGTTCCGCACTGCTAATATGGGAAGGGAGAGGGTTAAAATTTGATTTATTAAAAAGAAGTGGAAATTGAATGGGAGACCTTGGATTTCTCAAAGAGAAATTCAGATGTAGATCCTGGTAAACGTGCTTTTTTTTTTTTTTAGCAGCAAAGATCAGAAAGAAAGGCAGAACAAATGCTCTCGCTGGATAAGCCCTTAATTTTACTATAGGGGAGTAAATTTTTGATTTAACAGTAAGGCTTAATTTCTGATGTAACAGGTCACATGAAATATATCTGTACTATGTTGAATAAAGTATTAGAAAAAAGCAGTATAAACATAAGATATCTTGCAAGTGTGCCTGGGAAAGAAATTCCTAGCATATCCTAGGAAGAAACTGTTTGGAATATGGTTTGTTACGATAGTGCTGGAGGTGAACATTTATATATATATATGGTTTTTATCAACCACACAAAGTAATCTGAGTCTTGAAGGAAAAGCAAATTTGGAGCTAGATTTCAAGTTATCTGTTTCTGAGGGCAGTAATGTTAATCAGCTGCAGTAAAAACAATAAAGGGTTATGCGACACCTTAAAGATTAATAAACCGTTACTTAACATAAACTGTGGTGGATTACACTTCATGTACCCTTCAAACTTTGAAAGAAGTCATAAATACAGGAATTCTTTGATGTTTCTGGGTGAGATGAACATAACACACAATAGCTTTTTGGATTTTTAACTGATATTACACAAACCATATTGCAGCAGGTGACTAACTAAATAAAAGAATCCACATCCTTAATTTTTAACCCAAGTGGGGCTATTATTAAGGGATCTTTTAAAGGGGGCCTTTTAGAGATCACTATTTTGAAGAGTTCCCATAAGTCTGAAGCAGTTTGATGGCATGTAACAATAACAACACGAGGATTCTATGTACAGGGTGGCCTGTAAGCCCCTACCCATCCATTTGTATTATAAATTATTTTCTTTTTTCAGAGAAATATGGTTGATTTAAGCCCATGTACACTTGAAGAGCGTATTATGACAAGTTCATGGGCAAATTTAGAGAAAAATTCCATAGGGACTTACAGGCTGCCCTGTAGATTTGGAAGTTCACAAGTTCGTTTATGAAGAAATGTTTTATACCAGTGATCCCCAATGTGGGGCCCAGGGTGTAATGATGATCAGACCCTCATTCCTAGGAAAATCTTCAGTCTGAGATCGTACCAGCCAGAATGCTTTTAAACTGGGAAGTCTGGCCTGGATTTTTCTTCACACAAAACAAGCCTTGGAATCTTCAATAGCTCAATCCCAGCCTGCCTTGACAAATTACAGCCTGCCCTCTTCCCAGGGTTAGCTAATATACAGTGTTTCAGTCTAGTCTTGGTAGCATATAACCCAAAAGAAACAAACTCCTTTTACAGGTGTGGATAAACACAATGGGTTGAGTTTAAAAAAAAAAAAGGTTTATTTAACATCTCTGAGGTATTTACAAATATCAACAGCCAGATTTCAAAATGTGGAAAACAAAAGTCAGCTTCAGTGAATGCTAATAAAACACTTCAAAATGCTACAGGCAAGACAGATCATCAATTTACCCACAAAATAATAAAGCTATCTTTCTATGCTAGGGGAGTCTTCTGGCCCCTATTCAGCTACATGAATCCTGGCCTGGTCAGCAGCCAGTTTCAAAGCTCCTGCATTTTCCTTTCTTTAAATCTCCTCAGATGGATCATCTCTTCTTTGTGACCCTTTTCTTATTTTACCTCAAGGTTTTCTAGTACCTCAATCATTCACTCACTCTCAATCAATCACAGTCTATTATGCAAATTAGCCCTTCTCAACATTCTAGCTCTGCCCATTGCTGATAATCTTCCCTGTTTTTCCCTCGCACCTTTTTTACCAACGCTACTTTCTATCCATTCTTCTCAGCACTCTGCACATGCTCTCATTCATCCATTTGCACTTAATGCATTCATTCCTTACACACGCCCCACAGGGAGACTTATTTCCCAGAAGCCTAAGTCAGTACATTGGCTGATCAGTGCTTTGGGGAATTGACTTAGGCTTCTGGGAGTTGAAGTACAAAAACCAAAGGTTGGGAAACACTGCTTTAACCTCATTTTAAAGATACATCCAAGGTTTCTGTAATCATTTTCCCTCCTTGGGGAAGATGAGAGAATCATAGTAATAAAATCTGAAGCAGTTGGATTTATGACAAAGTAGCTGCTCAGTTTTATGTTTGAATAATAATAGACTAACTAAGCTAAACTCTTGAGACATTAAGCTGATATAAGGGATTCTGCATATGCTGTAGCACCCTCCTCTATGCAAAAATGATACCTAGAGGCAGATCCTAGAGAGAAAGATTATGCTGTGGATGTGGCATGACATCCACTAAAAAGAAGAGACATAATGCATTGTGACTTCATTTGAATCAAACAAGTGCCAGCAACTGAAGCTAGGCCTCAATTGATGAATGCACTACAATAAATGGTTTTCTCAGAGCCCTTCTTTTAAATAGATAATTGAATATATAAATGTATAAAATTATATGATGTGCCAAACTGTGCATGGCATGGAATTCATCTGTGAACTGAGAAAGATTTAACAGTGATCCTCAAAAGTTTCTTCACAAATAATGCATTTTAGAAGAAAATTTTCTTCTCTTAGAAAAGTAATTGCATGCTCTACAACAGGAGTTCTCAGGCTTTTAAAGCCGGGAGGGAGCGGTTCACGCTCCTTCAGACAGCTTTGGAGGCTGGGCAGCCATTTTGCCCTTCCTCCACCACGTGGCACTTCCTGGTGTAGTGGAGGTGGTGGTGGGGCCACATGAAATGGGGTCATGGGCCACATCTGGCCCACTGGCCGCTGGTTGAGAATCCCTGCTCTACAACTAAAGATAAAAAATTTGTTCTTTCTTTAAAAAAAAAGGAAACCACATGGGAATGGATTGTATAGTAACAGTGATCGGAAACATTTACTTTCATATTGCATAAGAGTCATAAGATAGTTCCTGCAGATTCATGTACAGGCTTATCTCTGCAACCATAAGGACCCAAACACTTTGCTGTCTTAAATTGAAATCTGAAAGTTGTAATACTTTAGCAAGAGCTAATGGATGAAAAATAATACTAATCATATATACCATATGTGCTTTATCTCTTGGCTGAACACTCAGGGAATCTTAGAAATGTAGCTTTGAACATACATTACATGCCAGCAATTAATGGACTAAAGCAAAATATTGATAGTCATTTTTGGCAGCTATATTGTATCAAGGTAAAGGGCTAGCTAAAGTAGGAATCTTGCAATTTGAGAAGGATGTTTCTCAACAAATCTTGAATCAATAACTTGTATGTGTAAGACTTTGTTTTGTGTTTTGCTTGAGTTTAGCAGTGTTTGCTTTTTCTCATCCTGGAAAGAAAGAAAATAAGGGCATTCTGATTTGGAAAGAAAGCTACATAGAGAAAATCTGTGACTAGACATGAAATCATAGAATAATGAGAGCTTGGAAGGGGCCTATTAGGCCGTCGAGCAAGGGCGACTTTTACCTATGGCCCATAAGATGCAGATAGGTATCCAAACTTACTTTGAAGTAAATACCATTGAAGTAAATGAGATACTGGTGCATGCTGATGGTTAATTTTGGTGAGTAAACATTTTCAGACTTCTCATATGACTGTGCAGTAGTCTGGCAACTCAATCCTATGAGTGTTTTCAAGAGAAAGCAAGTATCACCTAGTTCAACAGGACTTAGTCCCAAGTCTAAAAATGTTAAATTTCCAGTCTAATTGACCAGAGGCAGGGTGGTAGCCAGGATTCTAGTTTGTTTGTGTGGTGGTGGTTGTTGTTGTTGTTGTTTTGGAGGGGGGGATAAATTTTTCAGGAGGGGCAACAATATCACACACATATATAACATTGGCATCCCGGGGGGGGGGGAGCAGGCTATTAGGTCAGGAGGGTTTTTGCTCCCCCTGGGCCCCCTCTGGCTTCGGCCCTGACCAGAAGTAATTTTCATGCTGCACTTGAGGATTTTCCTTACAGCTGATTCAGCATATGAGTAAAAGTCAGGCTTCTTTGTAGTGAAAGATTGCAAAAGCTAATTGCCTTCACGTCTTAAATTATGCTTTGTCTGGGCTTTGTGGTACAGAATTCAAGATTGTTTCATGCTGAATTGGATACTTATTCTAGCAGACTCTGCTTCAAGTGTGTGTTTCCTTATTTTCCAAGTTGAAAGTAATTTATATTGTAAAATATTGTTGGTTCATTGGGCTGATAAGAAAATACTTTTGACAAGCATGATGCAGCTGGTATTTAGTAAGAGTTAAGCAGATTGCATTGATATAGGCAGATGCATTTTGCTGCTTATTGTTTGTGTCCTGCTGTTAGAAAACAGGTTGTTGCATTGTAAATCTATGTATTCAAGATGAAAAAGGAATAAAAGTTTTGCAGTGTTATTGACTTATGAATATTTCAGCAAACTGGGTGATCAAAAAGAAAATGGTTGGAGAAAATCTTTCTGCTTTTGAATGTTTGAATGCTTTCTGTTTGGATTACCGGTGCCAAATTTTCAACCACTGATTACCTTTAAATAGCAATAATAGCAGCAGCTGGAAGTTCCAGCATTACCAGCACAATGTGAAAAGTTTCACCAGCTGATTTCTGTTTAGGAAACTACTAATAAAGTCATTGGAGAATGGTAGAATAGATGTTACTTTTTTCCTTTTAATGTTTTAGGCTTGCCTTTCCCCAGTATGGCATCTCTTAAGATTATGCTGTACTACAACCACCATCATCTCAAACCAGTTTTTGTCATGATAATTGTAGTCCCAGTGTATCTGGAAGGTCCCAGATTAGGAAAGGACCAGTTTATTAGCCAAAAAGTTGAGTTCACCAACAAATTGGGTAGGTGTAAACTTAATACCCGTAGGACTGTGGTGGCTTAGTGGTTGAGAGGCTGAGCTTGATGATTGGAAGATCAGCAAGTAAGCAGTTCAAGACCCATGTGCTGCATGACAGAGTGAGTTCCTGTCTGTGTCCCATCTCCTGCCAACCTAGGCAGTTCGAAAGCAAGAACTTGCAAGTACTGTAGATAAATAGGGACCACTTGGGTGGGAAGATAAACAGCATTCCATGACTAGTCATGCCTGCCTCATGTCCATGGAAATGTCTGCTGGTTCTTTGGCTGCAAACAGAGATGAGCACCAAACCTTATAATCAGATACAACTAGATTTCAACCCAGGGGTACATTTACCTTTTCCTAAAGTAATACTCACTGAATAAATTGGAATAACAAATCTGAAGATGGTATTTGGAAACTAGTTGGTCCAAGTTGTTAACTTTAAAACCAAATCCTACTGAGTTCTTTTCTAAAGTTCATTTCCCAGCAGTAAATGAAGGGCCCCACTATAGATACACAGGATGCTGGAGTATGTTTCTGAAGCTGTTCATTTTTTTCCATTAGAGGGTAAAGTTTGATACTAAAATGGGAAGAGTAATATGTTTAAATAAAATGGGCAACTAGGCATTTTGCATACTCACAAAATCTTCAGAAGGAGCAGAGCTGAGATGAATTTGTTTTCTGCTCTGCAGCACCTAGAATCTCTTTCTGTCTTTTCATAGTGAAAACACTACTATGTTGAGCTCTGAGAAACAGCCTTATTGTAGATCAGCCTTAACTAATCTGTTTTGCTTAAAATGTTTTGGATTACAGACTCTATACCTCTCCCATATCAGGTTTGACAAATTGTTGAAAGTTAATTAACTTTGAAAGAGATGGTGCATTTGTGTTACTTGTTTTAAATTGACTTAACTTTCATGCTCTTGAACACCAGTATAATTGGTTGTGACAACTGGTATGGAACAGGTTTTATCCCTGCCGTCCCCTACCTGGAAAAGTCTTCCATATTGAAAGAGTTTTAATCCATTTAAGAAGCTGAAGTCCCTTTAGGAAACATAATAACAATATGAGCAGAGAACTTATAAAGGTAAAGATAAAGGTCACCCTTGCTCAAAAGCCAGTCGTATCCGACTCTAGGGTTCAGTGCTCATCTCTGTTTCACAGCTTCTGCAGACGTTTCCATGGTCATGTGGCAGTCATGACGAGACATCAGAGTGCACAGAATGCTGTTTACCTTCCCACTGAAGTGGTCCCTAATCTACTTCCAATTTTCTTGCTTTCAACCTGCTAGGTTGCCAGGAGCTGGGACAAAGACAGGAGCTCATTCTGTCCTACAATATTCAGGTCTCGAACTGCTGACCCGCCACCTTCCAGTCATCTTAGATGAATGCAAAAATGGGATCCACACGTTGAGTCATGATCTGGAGTGCTTATTTAAAGCTTCACGTATGAGGGGGAAATTGAATACCTAAACCTACTGAACTCTTCTTTTTTCTTCTGTTTTTCCTAAAAATCAATACAAGAATTTCTGCTGAGTTCAGCAAAACATTTGTTCCAGCCTATTGGGCATGTTGAAGCTTAAGCCTCTGTTGGCAAATAAGCCACTTTTCTTATAGAACTGGATCTATTATAAGTGGTAGCTGTGTTTTGTTCCTATATATCCATAGAGATAAAGAGAACTACAATATTACAATAACCAAGGCAAAGAAATAGAAACGAACAACAAAGGGGAGGGGGGCAATCTCTTCCAGGAAATCCAAAGGAAATTTAAACCTAGATTGAGAATGCTGAAGAACCAGTAGGGAAGCAAACTATATGACCAGGAGAAAATAAAGAGGTAAAAGGATTACAGACTACTTTGAAGTAGTCTAGAGCCTCTGGTTCTAGAATGTGAAATGAAATAAAAGCTGCTCTGAAAATACTAGGAAGAAACAAAGTATAGTACCATGGGTAGGTGGGAAACCAGTGGGATTATTTCAAGACACAGAGACTAAAATTGTTAAAAATCTTAACAAGATTATGGGGGAAAACCTGGGAAACAAAACAGTGTCCTACAAACTGGAAAAACTATGTATTTCAATCTCCAAGCAAGGAGATGTCAAGGAGTCTAGTAGCTATAGGATCATTGGCTAATCTTTCTCACACTAGGTTTGGCAAAAGGAACTGCAGAATGAACTCACCAAAAGGTGCCTTCATTTTGGCAATTTCACGTCTGGCCTAGACATGGAAGTAATTTTCCATTCAATTAAGCTAATGCCAAAGCTGTTACAAAATTGTTTACCATATATAGAGTGGGTTCAAGCTATATTCTGAAAAGGAGGAGGCACACAGTGGATACTGGAATGTACCAAAGAATTTCAGATCAGTTCATGTTTTATAGACTATAGCAAAACTTTTGGCTTTGTGGACCATGAGAAACTATGGGTTGTTTTGAATGAAATGGGGGTTACCTTATCATTTGATTGTCCCGATGCAAAGCCTATATTTTGGACAAGAAACTACTGTTAGAACAGAATATGGAAGGACAGAATACAAGGATACATTTTATCCCGTTATATGTTCAATCTGTATACAGAATATATCATACAGAAAGTTGGACTAGGATGAAGGAAGAATGAAAATTGGAGGAAGAAGCATCAACAATTTAAGATATGCAGATGAGACCATCTTACTGGCAAAAAACAGGAATGACTTGAAATAACTTTTAATTAGAATGAAAAAAAATTAGAAAACATCATCCAGTATAAGGATGTCCGTGGAGACCAAGACCAAAATCATCCACACTATTATATTCCCAATCACCATATGTCATTGCAAAAGCTGGATAGGAAAAAATGATTTGTTTGAGCAAATCAGCTGGAGGGGTAAATGATGAAACTCAGGCAGCCCTACTTTGGGCACATCATGAAAAGACAAGACTCTCTGGAAGAGAGAATAATGCTAGGAAAATTGGAAGGCAGCGGGAAATGAGGAAGGCCAAATGCAAAATGGATTGAAGCCACAGGCTTCAGTTTACGAGAGCTGGGCAGAGCTGCTGAAGAAAGGATATTTTGGAGATTTCTCATTCATAGTGTCATCATGAGTTGGAGACGACTTAATGGCACATAACAACAACGTGCATTCCTAATCATAGTGTGTAGTTTTATTGCCACGGAACAGAGTAGTATTACATCATGGGTGTCCAAACTTTTTGTACCACAGGCCAGACGATGCCACCTCAGATAAATGTGCGAGCCGGAGGCATGGTTCCTTCCACCGCTTCCGGTGGTGGTCGGTGCATTCACGGTGCATTTTCAGCTCTTTTTGCCACTTGCGCCGTTTTCTGTGGCAGTGTGAGCGAGAGTGGCATGCTTTTGCTCCATTCCCATCATGTTTTTGGCTGTTTTTGTGGTGTTTTTGGCACATTTTCATCTCTTCTGGTGCAGTTTCAGCGCTTCCAGTGGTGGCCGGGTCCTCACCACAGATCAGATTTATTGGCACCACATGCCATAGTTTGGGCACCCCTATACTACATGAATCCTGTGTAGATAAAATCTGAAAAAATAGACTTTGTTCTGTCAACAAAGATATTGCCTTGCTTCCCCTGTATAACCAAACAACTGAAGTAGAATTCTGGTGGAGTTTATTTTCAGTTGTTTGATTTTTTTTTTTGTTTCTTTGTAGTTAACTAATTATCCATTCACTATTGTGGCTGCAATACAATCATTACCATTTGCAATCCAGAAGGCAATTTGTTTGTCTTTTAGCGTAAAAGCTTTTACATTAAAATACCAACAAAAATTGGTTTCTGGGGGATTTGTAGTAGATTTCACATTATGAGATGTAACCTGCCAATAAGTGCAAAGCTGCCATTAGTTTCACTAGGAATTTGCATGCCACATTGTTAAACATGTGCTGAAAAGCTTGGGGAGACAAGCCAAATAAATAGGAGTTTCATATTCTCTTTGTCATAGATGACCCATCAGAGAATTATAGTTGCAGGTTGATAACCTGGCCTTGCCATGCCTGGCACCTATGATCCATGGAACCTGCATGGGGTGAGGATTCATTTTTAGTTTATTGGTGCGTCCAGTCCATAATCAAGAAGCATACATGGGAAATAAGTTGTGTGTCATTAGCAAAATGAAGGCACTCTGTTCCCAGCCCCTGTTAACTTTACTCAGTGGCTTTATGTTAAGCAGTACATGAAACAGAATAAAATTGTGTTGCACCCTGAACTTAAAAACCAACATTCAGACAGAAATTCTGAATGCCACCCTGTGGGAGCAACATTTATATAAAAGTAGCACCACTCTAATTGTGCCCCTCAATTTTTGCCTCACAGCGTTGCTCCAATATAATTATTTATTTATTTTATTAATTCAATTTATATGCCACCCAACTCAGTGCAACCGACTCAGGGCAGCTCACAAAACTCAAAAATATAACATTCAACACTATAATCAACACTACATTACATAATCACAATAAATTTGAAATTAAATATAATAGAAAATACAATATGATACAATACAACAAAACAGAAAAATAGCAACAAATACATCAATATTATCAGCGTATATCATAGAAACAATTACAAACAATCACTTCCCTCCAGGCAGGTAATTATAATTACAAAGCATATAATTATAATGGCATGGGTAGTAGAATGAAAAGTCACTGAGAGACTCAGGAGAGCAACAAACTGGCGTTCACCATCTTTTCTTCAAAGTAGGTTATTTGTCATGGCAGTCAAAGTCTGCATAGATCCCTACTCCCAGGGTAAAATGGATCTTGAGAACATGTTTCCTCAAAGAATACAAAAGATTAATAGTCACAACTTTCTTGAGCACTTTGCGGGATATTAATTACAGCAAAATAGCCAGTGATGTCCCCATAAATAATGGGAGGGGGACAAATCTATTAATGATATGTTGACATGACTGTACATTGTGATAGTGTCAATTTATGGCTAGGATGCTTGTCTTGGAGGAACAGCAGTATCATTAGATCAAACCTAAACTGCTTGCTTCTCCAGTCAATTCTTCTTGAGAACAGGACACTGGTTCCTGATCTCACACTTGAAGACTGATATTCTCTCCATATTCCTTGTGATCTACACTTCTTTTTGTTTAGTTGCCATATATCTGATATATTTTTGTACATTTAAAGGAACAACAGTCAAAGCTTGGACATTGACTAAAGCACCTGAAAAAGAGAATCAAAGCTTTTGAAATGTGGATCTGCAGGCGGCTGCTAAGGATATCGAAGGTTGACCATGTGACTAATGTAGAAGTATTGCACCAGATGGATAAAGAAAAAGAACTCTTTAAGACCATTAAGCAAAGAAAGCTCCAATACCCTGGCCATATCATGAGGAACAACATAAAGTATAGAATACTCCAACTCACTCTGCAAGGAAAGATCCCTGGGAAGAAAGGCCCTTGGATGTAGATGGACTTCATGGCTGAAGAACCTGGGAGACTGGTGTAGCATGTCCTCAGAACAACTGTTTTGAGGAGCTAAGGACAGGAAGACTATCACCATGATGATAGTCAATATCTGGAACGGATACAGCACCTGAAGAAGGGAGGAGACAAGCAGCCTTCCATCCCCCGCCCCCATGAACTCTCATTATGGTAGTTCTCATATACCTCAGGGTCTAGGAGGGTTCTTCATTACCATCTATTTTTCAATAAGTATAAGGGTAGCTTTCAAAACATTGTCTAAATATTGCTAAATTTGGCATATGAACATCAACATGTAAAGACTGAAAGTTTTGTCTTACTTTCAACAGTACTTTTCCACAGTTATGTGTAGTACCTCACACTTGAAATCCTACTCTGCATGATTGCAAGCACTATATTTTGATCTTATAATCAATATATATGTACATTAGCTTAGCATGCAAGCCTTATATAAGACATCGGTTTTCCCTTGGACTTAAATTTCACTGGCTTCTATGTCTAGACTCCTGTATGACTGGGGCAGAAAGAGAGAGAGAGAGAAAGGAAGAAAGAAAAAGGAAGATTTGTCCCGTAGGATATAATTACTGGTTAGATGCTTTCTGCGCAGAATTTTATATATATTTTTTCTATTACCTGTGATTTAGTGATACAGTGCTACATTATAGTACAACAACCTATGCCAGCTTTTCCATTATAACCCCTTTTTACAGGTTTATAACTCAGCAGTAAAAATGTACTCTTCCAATTTGAAACTTGGCATGCAACATTTCAGTCTGGCTTCCCCGCCCCTAAAATTTTTATTTTTACAGAAGTAAAGAAAAATGTCTCTTCTTTTTCTTCAACTAACTACAGAAGTTATTTTTATAGGGAAAAATAGGAGTTTATTATTTTTCCTGAGATCATTGTTATGATTCACATTCTTCTATGGATTAAACAGTAGATAGTTTTGTTTTTCCTGTGCTCCAACATTGTTTACTCTTTTTCAAGATGTGAATTTTAGTGGAATTTTAATGCACTGGTAACCATTTAATTATATATTAACCAAAGACCACTGATCTGAAACTGATTATGGCTGGTTTCATGCCATCTTGTTATCTATGTATTATTTTCCTGAAGACCTGTAAAGGGCCGCAGGAGGCAGAGCAGAAGATTCTGGTTATCAGGGCTGTACTGTATTTAACAGAAGGACAGATGGCAATTTGAAATTGTGATTTTGCAGGAGGCACAGTGTTCTTTGGAGCAAACCTCTGAGGATTGTGACTTGTAGTCAGTGCTCTGTGCATAAAAGATAGGATTCTTAAGTTTGCACATGCTGACTCTGTATCCAACTAATGGCAGTTTGTTAGTCTGTACTGGCAAGCTTGAGGGACTGTGGTGATACAAGCGGTTAAGACGCCTGGAGACGGAGTTGCTGTCCTTCAGGAAAGGAGTGAAAACCTGGCAGGCAGGTCTGGTCTGGGGAGTGGATGGTTCAATTTCCCCAGCCAGTTGGATGGTTTGACCCCCAGTATGTCCAAGTTGTAATACCTAGCTTTTAATTAAGTTTTTAAGCTTTTTTAGTGTTTTTAATTTTTTTAAGTGTTTTTAAAATTGTTGGAAATCGCCCTGGGTCCCTTCGGGGAGGAGGGCGATAAACAAATATAAATAAATAAATAACCTTGATGACTGGAAAGTCGGTAGTTTGAGACCTGAGTACTACACTATGGAATGAGCTCCTGTCTCTGTCCCAGCTCCTGCCAACCTAGCAGTTCAAAAGCAAGAAATAAATAGGTACCACTTCGGTGGGAAGGTAAACAGTGTTCTGTGTACTCTGGTGTCTAGATATGCCTACCACATGTCCATAAAAACATCTACAGATGCAGACAGCACTGACTCTTTAACTAAAATCAGAGATGAGCACTGAACCCTAGAGTTGGATATGACTGGCTTTTGAACAAGGGTGATCTTTACCTTGACCTTACTGGCAGGCTTGGCCCTATCATTAGACAGTGTGTGGCAGCTACGATCTTTAGACGTAACCAAATAGATTTGGGATGACATGAAAGAGCCACAAATTAATTTATTTAACATTATTATTGTTATCAGGGATGGCTGTATTCTATTGAGTTTTACAATATTGGGTTATTATTGATTAGCGAGAAGTGTTTTGGGGACTTCTTCATTCTGTGTGAAAATATTTGGCTGGTTTTAAGGATATGCACCTTGATCTAGAGTGCTTGCAGGGGTTCCGTTTACTGTTCCATCTAATAGAGTAAAATGTCTTGCAGTGGGCCCTGTCTAAAGAAGCATAGCATTGACCATAAGGATTTGATGTCATTAGAGTGTAAGTTGCACACTCCACATATATAATTTACACAGTTATCAAAGAATATTAAAAAAAGAAACTGAAACAGCAAGTTGTGTGGGGTTGTCTCCTTTCTCCACTTTTTGTTGTTGTACAGTCACAATATTGCGACCCCATGGACCATTGTCCACCAGGCACTCCTAGCCTCCACCATCCTCCTAAGCCCGCCCAGCTCTGTTCCCATTACGTCAACAATACTGTCTAGCCATCTCATTCTCTGCTGTCCCCTTCTGCTTTTGCCCTCAACCTTTCCCAGCATCAGGGCTTTCTCAAGTGAATCCTCTCTTCTCATTTGATGTCCAAAGTACTTTAGCATCATCTATTTCTGGGAAGCAGTTTGGAAATGTGCTAAGACCACCCAGTGACCTCATCTAAAGTGTTATTTGTGAAATAGAACTTCATAGTAACTTTGTTGTCTTTTTCCAGGTACCAAAGCAGAGCGTCAATGAATCTGTAGTGACGGAACTATGTGTGACTGGGGTAAGAATTCACATTTTGTTATGGAAATTATTTTTAAACATAAATAGTATTTTTGTATTTTATTTTTTCAGAGCCATTTTTTTCCAAAAGTATTCAGACAAATATCATGGTTTTGAGCATAGCAGCAACTATATGATGGCTTCTGTATGTTTTGGATTATAACTCCCATCATTCCCACTATTGACTGGTGCCTGGGACTGGTGGGAGTTATCCTCAAAATATCTGTAGGGTGTAAGGCTGGGGAATGCTGGCTTAAGATCCCATTCTGCTCAGTTTGGGGGAGCAAATTCCTAATCTTCACCCTATATTTTTGCATTACAGTAAAACTTTGACATACAAATCTTTTCCGTTCCATAAGGTTATTTGTACAGTACAGTAATACCTCAGATAACGCTAAGACTTGGTTCCACTAGTCTTGGTGTTATCTGATTTTTAGTGTTATCTGATCCATGTTAAAATCCTATGGAATGGATCGGATAATGTTAAAACTCCATAGAGATACATTGTAACCACACAAGCTTTAGGACCATAGGACCTTAACGTTATTCGATCCAGTTATCCGAGGTAAACGTTATCCGAGGTACAGTAAAACCTCATATAACACTAAAACCTGGTTCCACAAGTCTTCATGTTATATGATTTTTCGTGTTATCTGATCCTCTATGGGATCCATAGAGATACATTGTAACCACACAGGCTTTCGCGGTTGTTATCTGAAGCATCCCATAGGATCTTAATGTTATCTGATGCAATTCTTCCCCCCAGATTCCTTGATGTTATGCGATTTTCGTGTTATTCGATACTAATGTTATATGAGGTATTACTGTATTACTGTATGTCAAATAATCAGTATGTCAAAAACACATTGCATTACCAGCAGTGGCCACTAGGTGTCACCATATATTTTTTCACATATTGAATTTTTCCTATTAAAAATTCATATGTTGAATTTTTTTAAGCCAGGATTTCTATTCGTATGTCAGATTTTTCGTAGGTAGAACCATTCGTATATCAGGGTTCCACTGTATTTCTGTATAATAAAAGTTCTTGTAGCCATGGCAGTCTCAGGTTCTGTCCTTTCTAACAATTAATCTGCAGACCTTGCCAAAATCAGCAGCATTACTTTTACCTCTGTTTCCTCTCAAGAGCTGAAACAGAGACTAATGTGTCCCTAGGGCTCCATTGGAGGCTTTTGACCGGTGTACTTTATTGTTTTCAGTGTGGTGGCTGTTAGGAGCTGCCTGGAACAGAGAGACTCCAGCCTTTGCATTGAAGCCACTGGTTGTTGTATCTTTTCCTCTCAGAGTCACAGGAAAGTTTCCTCCTCTCTCCATACAGTAAAACAAAGTGCTGACAATAATAAGCCTGAGAAAAACAATTGGGAAACTTTGAGCTGTTATAGTTTGCAGATCTTTGCATAGGTGACTGGACAAAAGGGTTGGTGAATTTGAGCTCTTTGTTCAGAGCCTGGAAAATTTACTTTTTTAAGACTCTGAATAACTAGGATCCCCAATCACAAGAAGGATTTAATTAGTTGTATTCCAAAAAGAGTAATTTTTCCAAATTCTGTCCTTTTCTTTGTAGGTAAAGATAGCACTGAACGTTCAAATGAGATACAGTAATACCTCGGATAACGCTAAGACTTGGTTCCACAAGTCTTGATGTTATCCGATTTTTAGTGTTATCCGATCCATGTTAAAATCCTATGGGATGGGTCGGATAACGTTAAAGCTCCATAGAGATACATTGTAACCGCACAGGCTTTAGTGGTTGTTATCCGATCCATCCCATAGGACCTTTTTATTTATTTATTTATTTAGATTTATATTTATATTATATTTAGATTTATAATAACCTTAATGTTATTTGATCCAATTCTCCTCCCCAGATTACTTAACGTTATGCGATTTTAGCATTATCCGAGGTAAACTTTATCCGTGGTATTACTGTACTTTCATTCCTGCTTATTTATGGCACACGATACAGTGGTACCTCACTTAAAGAGCATAATGTGTTCCACGGGACTGCTCTTTAAGTGAAACACCATTGTAGGTGACCAATTGTGACTTCTGGTGGGGGGGGGGGAATCGCAAACCCTGGTTAAGTTGTTAGGGAAGTTTTTGGTTGGTTTTAGTTGTTAAGCAAGGTGATCATTCAGAGAAAATTCTGCTCTTTAAGCAAGTTAGTCTCTAAGAGAGGCA
Organism: Furcifer pardalis; assembly: GCA_030440675.1. Lineage (NCBI taxonomy): Eukaryota > Metazoa > Chordata > Lepidosauria > Squamata > Chamaeleonidae > Furcifer > Furcifer pardalis. The sequence goes on from CP126890.1 coordinate 230,624,123, forward strand.
CTCTTTATGTGAGGTTTTACTGTATTCTTTTAGGAGAGAGTAGATACTCATTGTAAGTTAGAACATACATTGTGGCCTGGGAAGGTCAGAACCTTGTCCAGAATAACATTCACCTTTAGTCCTTCAGCTGAAAGGTAATTACCTTTTAATTCTCACATAGCCTATGATGTTGCAGTTCATGTGATAATTACTCCTTATCTGTGCTGTGTAATTAGCTAGTAATCTAAAAGAACATGTAGTCATATAGCTCAAAGTAAGACCCTTAAACATAACAGATCAGATATTACGGCTTCCAGGATAATGATGTTTTATAAATTAAGTGGCAGTTAACTAAACTATGGAAGGCATAAAATTGACGAGCAGGTTCTACATCTTATATTATGTCCTAGAACTTTTAGTCTTTTGCTTTAGGCTGTTTCACTAGAGCAGGGCTTCCCAGGCATATTCCTAGGGAACCACAATGCAAGATTATCTCTGTTATTATACATGAACTTGCTCATAGTTTCAGTTATGTCTTTTAAAAACAAATGGGAATATTACCAGACACACATCTATTAATGGCAATACCATTTCAAACTGTGGAGGCTGCATGTGCAAGAATTGAAGAAGGTAACTCACAGGCAAAGTGAAGTAAGATTCTTTTTGAAGAGCATTTAAAATATCCTAGGAAATCCTAATGGGAAAAAATGGTGGTTAAAGCTGCTATACTTCAACCAAAAGGTTGTGAATTTGATCCTGACCAAGGCTCATGATTTACTCAGCCTTCCATCCATTCCAAGGTCAATAAAATAAGTACCCAGCATGTTTGGCTAAATGTTAATTAACTTGCAAACCATCCAAAGCAGGGGTTCTCAACCTTTTCAAGCCAAGGACTGGGTCACACTCCCTAAGACAGCTTCGGAGGGCATTTTGCCCTGCCTCCCACACATGGCACTTCTGGGTGTGGCAGAAGTGGTGGAGGACCACATGAAATGGTGTTGCGGGCTGCATCCAGCCCCCAGGCCATAGATTGAGAATCCCTGGTCCAAAGAGTGCACGAAGTACTAGTAAAGGTAAAGGTTTCCCTTGCTCAAAACCAGTCATATCCAACTCTAGGGGTCAGTGCTCATCTCTGTTTCTAAGCCAAAGAGCCAGCGCTGTCTGCTTCTGCAGACATTTCTGTGGTCATGTGGCAGGCATGACTAGACACCGGAGCGCACGGAACGCTGTTACCTTCCCACCGAAGTGGTCCCTATTTATCTACTTGCAATTTCTTGCTTTCGAACTGCTAGGTTGGCAGGAGCTGGGACAGAGACAGAAGCTCATTCCGTCCTGCAGTACTCGGGAATCGAACTGCTGACCTTCCGCCTCCCAGTCAGCATCTTAGTGACTTGAGCCATTGCAGTCCCTAAGTACTATGGGGCAGTATATAAGTGTGATTGCTTTGCTTTGCTTTGACCAAAAGAAGCTGTTGTGTCTTGCAGAATGCGCTTGGGAAGGAAAGCATGGCAGGAGGCTCCACCAGTCACATATCCTCTGATAATTCCTCTCCTCTTCGTATAAGCATCAGGCCAACCACGCTTCTCATGCTGATGGCAACTGCACTCTCATTCTCCTTGTGCCCATGCTCAGAAGAAAGCTGGTATTTGCTTTAACAAAGGGACCTGTACTAAGCCTACAAAGGGAAAAGAAGTTGTGCTGTTCTCTTTCCTCCTCCATTGTTGATTTAAATTACACTTCTAGAAGTTAAATTGAGACATTCTGATAAAAAAAATAGTTCTGGATCATCATCATCATCGTTGTCGTTGTCATATCGTATTGTTATTATGATTGTTATTACTTTTTTTATTTTCAAAGGGAGCTTCTTGTGACACTGAGAAGCTTTGTGAGATACTTGATGCAGTCCTACATTCCAAACTCAGAAAGCTTTTGGATGTGACAGTGTTAAAAAAAAAAAGATGGCTTGTCAATTTGCATGTAAAACATCCAGTTTTGATTATTTTCCTCTCCTTTGGTTTCTTTTTCTTTGCTCTGCCCAAGAAGAAAACATGTCACGTTTCTCCTTAACTGTACTTCGGTGTACAGCCAACCAGGAGGTTTGCCTGGCAGGGCCCACTGCGTTTGTGCAGATTCCAATTGTTTTGGTGTAAGGTAAGGATGGAGGGACACCCTGGTGATCCAAGCCAAAATCATGGCTTCCGGTGAGGGTGAACAAATTGCCAGAGTGAACTGAGGACCCAGTGTTTTCTGACTGTATTTGGCCCAGTCTGGAAACATATGAAATATGGGAAGATAGGTAAAGCTTGGGTTATACCACACAAATATCTGTACCTAGATATTTCTCCACACAATGACGAAGCGACAAACATAGAAGAAAAGGGATGCCTTGTCTAACGGAACGTCCAAGTGAATTTTAGCCTTCATTATTTTATTATCTTGACTATTATTTTCAAATTCCATATATTTTGAAGTAACAAAGGAGCAGGCTGTTGACACATGATGAATGTCTTCCTAGAGAGTGAAATTTTATGAAACTCCTTGTTTATAGATGGTTACCAATGTTTTAATGTTTCACATTCTCTTCCATGTTTATATATGTGCGTGGTTTTGCAGTCCTTGCTGAGAAACCATTGTAAGTCATATATCAGTATAAGGCACATATTTTCTTCAAATTTTCTTGCAGAAATAGACTGCGATATTAAACTTTCTAACATTGCGTTTATTTTTCCTGATTACAATCATTTAGCCTTAAGAAGAGGTACAAGAATAATCCTACGTTAACAAGAAACAACTGTTGTGAATATTTCAGTAACCTAAAATTATTTTATCTTTCTGGGGATATATTTAAAGAAATAGAAACTTGTTTTTGTTAAAGGACTTCAACTACTCAATTGTTGGTCTTCTTTATTGTAATTATACAGCCTAGTTATTTTATTGTTGGTTGAATAAAAATGACCTGAGTCTTAATTACTTTAAAGAAATGCCCTTATCTGATTATGTTTCAGAGGTAAGATATAAAGCTTTCTTCACTTCAAAGTTCTTCTTCCAGTACTTTCAGAGGAAACCAGTAGAAGCACAGTAGAACATGCTACCATATTTGGAGGGCTTCCATACTCATTAACTACACATGATTATTTTAACCACCTCATTTCTGCAAATGCCCCGTATATTTGATACAAGAGGAAAGATAACAGACCTAAGTCATAGTCCTTGTGGCACTGAAATTCTGTTGCACACCTGTTTGCTCTTATGTCAGATATTTAGAGATAAAGAATTGATCTTTCAAAACCATCGATTTCGGTGCCTAAATCACTGGTACAAATTTGGCACTTATATTCTGAAGCTTCCCCCTGGGCAGTTGATGTAGTTCCAGCAGTCTGGCATTTGGACATCCACCCTGCCCTTGTGTGTTACCACTGAAGATTTGCAACTATTGTGGTTGTATCTGATATTTGGTACAGATGTACTGTACCAAGTACACTGGACTAACTGAACTAAATATGCTGTAGAGATCAGCAACTTGCAACCTTACAGTTGTTGTTGGATTGTAACTCCAGTCATCTCTTGCTAGCGGAGAGGGATGGCGGGACATGCATTCTAGCGATTGCTGGGGAATCAACAGGATTTTAACTGACAAGAAACAAAACAGAAGATAAAATGAAGATAAGAGACATTGTGCAACCTTGACTGCTATATTTTAATGTGAGCTTTCATAGATCAAGACCACTTCTCCAGACAAGGATTTTAGCTGTGATAGTAGCAGCTATTTCAACACTGCTGCTGGATAGATTTACTTCTTTTTGCCTTGCACAAAATGACTTCATATCTGCTAACAAGAAGCCACTCTACATCAGAGTTACAAGTGAGATGTGTTCAGTCATCTCAAGAGGGTTTATTTCTGAATGATGTAATTTGAATTTCACAGAGCTAACCGTTGCAGGGCAAACTATCCAGTTTCATTTTTTAAAACTTACATTAATAGTTTCCTTGCAGCTCATGGGACTATTGCAGTGAGACAGGGTTTGCAGGAATACTTTACTTTGAAGAATTTTGTTCCCTATCATGTACTTGAGTCAAGTCATTTTTGATCTTCACTCATTGACACTGAACATCTATGAAAGACCAAGAGAATGTTGTCTAGGGCCTAAAAGAAATTCACATATATCATCAGATGGCCAGCACTTGTCCTCCGGACTGTTTTGATATGAACCCTGGTGTCTTGGTGGCACTTAAAGTTAAAAAAAAAAAGGAACTACACTATCAACAATGATTAGCTTTCAATTTTGTTCACCATGGGAGAGAGCTGCACAAAAGCAAGGAGTTCCTTACTTTAAATTCAGTGTGACACATCCCTCAAAAAAAGGGAAGGAAAACGGCATAGCTTACTGGCCTGTGGATGAACAATCAGTTATTTCCTCTTTATTTACAATACAGTCCTGTTTGACAGACCCATATGAACAAAATCTGTTTCTTGTGAAGATCCCCTTCAGTCCTAGCATGGGGTGGTTCTTCATTGGGATCATGAAGAGGTGTGCACCCTGCCAATCATTTTATTTGTGGCATGAGCTGACTGATAATTTCATATTCCTGTTTTTATTTGAAGAGTTTGCACAGTGCTCCATTTTTTAAAGTGAAATTTAAGGCAAATCCAGTGATTTCATTTAGCTAGATCCCATTGTTTCTGCCAGGATGAATAACCCTATCTTCCTCTTATAGCCATCAGTTACACCCAAGCTACATGCTAGGAATTGCTGGGAGACGCTCTGGAGCACATTTTGAGTAACAGCACTACAACATTAAGGAGAAGAAAATCCTTATTCCACTTAATCATAGAAACCAATTTAAAATTAATAAAAACATTTTTTTTAAAAAGAAACCCAAATACACCTGTATTTTCAGTACTGGGGTCAATTAAATGGTTACATACTGTCTCTGCTTTGGGGTGGGAGGAAGAATCCTTCCTTGTACATTCTTGTTAGAGTCTCAGAGACTTTTGGGTCTATGGTTCTGTGTTTCTTATGGGCGGTAAAATATACCTGCATCCCGAGAATGATCTCTGGTTGTAACTTACACCACAGCAGTGATTTTTTAAAAATTAAATACTTTCAATTTTTCTTTTAATGGTCTTAATGCTTTGGAGTAATCCCTTTCATCTTTGGGGAGTCATGGGGACCATAAGATTGGAAGGGAAATTGTTAATTACTGAAAATCCTCCTGGAGGAAATGCTCAACTTCCAAAAAATTGCTGCTGTTGATGTCATCAGCCTTATGCAGCACAAGGACTTCAGTCTATGTTCTAGAATCACTCAATGGGACATTAAAAGACAATATACCACTACTTCTTTTCTTCTCAAGGTTCCACATGGAGGCTGTGGTTGAGATTCAGCAAGCACAAAATTGTACTTCATGGGAAGAAAGGAACACAACTAGTGCCTTAGGGTGCATATTGACTGATGTTACTGGGTTTACTAATGTGGTCTATTTGGATCCCAGTGCCTCTTTGCTATCAGCAAGTGGTTAAAGGTAAAGGTTTCCATTGCTCGAAAGCCAGTCATATCCAACTCTAGGGATCAGTGCTCATCTCTGTTTCAAAGCTGAAGAGCCAGCGCTGTCTGCTTCTGCAGACATTTCTGTGGTCATGTGGCAGGCATGACTAGACACCAGAGCGCACGGAACACTGTTACCTTCCCACCGAAGTGGTCCCTATTTATCTACTTGCAATTTCTTGCTTTCGAACTACTATATTGACAGGAGCTGGGACAAAAACAGGAGCTCATTCCATCCTGCAGTACTCGGGAATCGAACTGCTGACCTTCCACCTCCCAGTCAGGATCTTAGCCACTTGAGCCACTGCAGCCCCTTAGCAAGTGGTTAGGTCTGCCAAATTTAGCAATTCTTTGGCAGAGTTGATCTTCACAACGTAACAAATGTGTGTCCTTGTCCTTGACTTTCTAAAAGATTTGGCTAAGAGCCAGTGTTTCCACCAATTATTGTAAATCCAATCCTGTCTAATTCAAAGTGAAGGCTGTTCATCTCTTATGGTGTAACTACCTTAAGTGGTTTCTAATAACAAAAGAAGTGAAAAGTTACTTGTAAACAATAACTATAAAACTTATTTGAGAACAAAGCTTAGCAAATAACAAAAAGATTCCTGGGTGATAGGACTGTAATATTATTGCTCCCTGTACGACTACTTTTAAAACAACCTTCTGAAGCAAGACATAGTGTAACTGGACCAAGATGACCAAAAAGGTTTTGTGGTTACATGGACAATATAACCTAAGCTCTGAGAAGGAGGATCAGATGCACCTATTTTTTATAGTTCAGCCTGTCAATCAGTTGCCAACATCCTATGATTTCTTACACCAGCAAAAAATCTTAACAGTGAATTACTGCAAGTTACTTAGAGATTAGTTGTCACAACCCAGCAAATGCCTAAACTAACTTCTTGTCTTGCAGGTACGCAGAAAGAACCTCCTCAAAGATTGTGGTACTTTTGAACGACAATCGGGCATACCCTGGTAACGGCAACTTTGTGTTGCCGACTAATCTTTCTCACACTAGGTCTGGCAGAGGGAACTGCAGAATGAACTCACCAAAACGTGTCTTCATTTTGGCAGACGTAATCAATAGATTTATGGCCATTAAACCTGAATCACCAGCTCACAGTCCAACACATTATTTGTTGGTATGCTGTGCTAACCCAAAGAAGGAATTGGTTCCAATAGGTTACCAATAAATGTTGGTTACAAGGTGCCATGTTTAAATAAATAGGCAAACAAGTAAGCCATTAGAAGAATTCTCCATCATCTCAACAACTAGTGAAAGGTTAAAATTAAACTGAATATTTTTATGCCTGTTTCTAAACTACATATTTCGATTTTACAATCACTTCAGACATTTTAAACAAAGAGAATAAGAAACGTGGACCTTGTAATGACTTAAATGTTGGGTTAAAATACGAAGAAATTTTCAGGCTGCCGTCCCAAACTTATACTCATTATTATAAAGGAATGGAAGGGGGGTGTTAGCTTCATAACAGTACAGTAGAATTCTGTTTTCATGTTCACAATGGTAGAGAAGGAATGTAGCCTTCAAATAGGAGCTGGGGGGAGATAAGTGTGTATAGTCAAAACAAACTGAATTCTGTGAGAATGGAACTAAGTTTCGTAAGTATTTTATTCTATGTTGTAATTGGCAAAACCTTACTGTTATGAAGCAAGCACCACCTTCTATTCCTTTACACACCCCTTCCTCAGTAAGAAAACTCCAAAAATAATCAATTTTGCATTTTTATTCCAGGCATGACAGGACTGGTAGTCTTCCCATTTAACATAATTAAACACTAAGCAGTTTCAGCATTGCAATCTTTCTAATTAACAATACTAAGCTGGAAAAGAAATACATGTTACCACTTTCTAACAGGTCAGAAATAAATCGGCTGTAACCATTTCAGCCTAGGATTATTTATCTTAACCTTAAAATGCATTTCCATGTAATATGTTGCATTTTCTCCAGTGCCCCACAGAACAGCAATGTAATCTCTGGTCTTTGTCACACAGCAACTCTTCTTGAGTCAAACCTCAGTTGAATCAGAAAATTCTTTCTGGCTCATTATTCCCCTCTTTCACAAGATCAACTTTAATTTCAGCATTCAAAATACCTCGGATAATGTTTACCTCGGATAACGCTAAAATCTCTTAACGTTAAGTAATCTGGGGAGGAGAATTTGATTGAATAACGTTAAGGTCCTATGGGATGGATCGGATAACAACCGCTAAAGCCTGTGTGGTTACAATGTATCTCTATGGAGCTTTAACGTTATCCGATCCATCCCATAGGATTTTAACATGGATCGGATAACATTAAAATCAGATAACACCAAGACTAGTGGAACCAAGTCTGAGCGTTATCCGAGGTATTACTGTATTGTATTTTAAAGTTGCCAGTATCTGGGCCCTTCTTCCCCCCCCCCCCCATGAAACCTCCAATTCTGGCAGTTCAACCTCTCCCTTGAGTTCAATCAGTCCAGGTTCCCTCCTCATCCAATGTAATACAGTACCTCTATTATAACTAGACCAGGGGTGCCCAAACTTTTCAGGCCATGGGCTGATCACATGGCTCAGGAAGCCAGTCAGTAAGGCCCGGGGGCTAGATGTGGCCCCTGACACCAATTCATCTGGCCGACAAAGCCCTTGTTGTTCCTGGAAGCAGAAGTAAAATGCGCCCATACAGGACCTTAGTTTGGGCACCCATGAACTAGACAGTTGTCCCTTTGCTTGAAGTTTGTGAAACATGACAAAACAGCTTTACAAATCATTAAAAAAATCCACCCTGCCATAACTATGCAAAAAATGTGATGGGTAGCAAATTTGGTACAAAATTATTAATGCAGAATGTAGCAAAGTTAGCAATGTTACCATGTGGTTATTTATTAGAAGTAATCACTCTGTATATGCATGGTAAAAAGAAAAATTAACAACTTGTGTTGAACCATCAAGGATAAGAGAGGGTATTGAGTACAGCAAAGGCCCTAGGACTGTGGTGGTGAACCTTGGCACTACAGCTGTTCTTGGAATTCAGTTCCCAGAAGCCCAAGTCTCTGTGAATCCACACAATATCCAAACTCCACCTCCTACTTAAAAATTCATTTTCTTCCACTGGTTACTTTTGCTAGAAATGTTGCACCTGTTTTATCAACATACAGTACTCTACTTTCCATTCTTTTCTCATTTTGTGATTTCACTCTTTCTAATTAAAGTTTCTCAGATGAGGTTGGTAGGATGATTGGGAACAACAGCTGAAATCCTATAAAAAACTCATTTCCCAAGCTGATTAAAAATGAATTAATCCAGAATGAGGGTTTAAAAAAGAAAAGCCTAGTGGAACTTAATCAGGATAATTGATTCTATATGAAGGAATTCATGCTTGTTACAGGGTAGTACCAATGCCCATTCGCTCATAGTATGAGAATGAGTTTGCAAATAAATAATTAGCTAGGTGAGTAGTTGAGATAGTAGAATATGAGTGACTAAAACCAGTACAGATGGATCTGATTACATGCCTGGGCAACTGTTTTGCAAATCCAAAAAAACCCATTAAATTGCCAAGACTGTAAAAAGTAGTATTCTTTTGCAGCTTATTGTGAATGTGAGATACTTTACATACACAAAGGTCCAAACCTCAAGAGGTAAATTAGCCACATGTCAATATCAATATACATGTTGATAGGCTCTCTTTGTTGAAAAAGATAGGATACTGCCTCTAATGTCCAAAACAAGTAGCAAAATAAACATTTCTGACCACCAGTTCTTCTGCAAATAACTGTAAAGACAATACACTTAACTTGATTTAGATGATGTTCTTCTTTAAGTGGTGAAAGATAAAGGTTTGTCATCTCATGTGGTTTTCCTTAATTATACAGTACAGTATCTTGTATATTAGCATGCTTCATTTTCTGATTGCTCATTGACTGGTAAAAACAGGTTTAATTTGCAAATCTGATTGCTGAAGCACTTGTGACAGATGCCAGTGTGAGAAAGAGAACAGGTTGCCCGGAGAGAATATACATGCCCCATAGTTTCTTGCTTGATCCTAAAAGTAAATATCTTCCCCACTCTTTTGAGTGCATAGTCTGTGGCCCATTTTTACCTAAGGGAGGTTTCTCTCTGGATTCTCAGTTCCAATCCTAATTCTAAATGTCAATTTGGCTGGACAAGAAACTGACTCTTTGGGGTTTTATTGCTCTCTTGATGGACCTCTAGAGAGCTTTGATTCATGATTTTCTACCTATCAGAATTTAGTAGGAGGAACCACTTAGATAACTTCCAGTTGAGAGCCCTGCCAGGATGGAGTTTCATGCCTCACAACCTCCTGCAGGTGCAGAGAGCATATAATGGACACAGATTCGGTGCTGCTTGTCTAGCACAGTAACAGTGACTAAGAGTAATTTCCAATTGGCAAGTCACTTCAGCATTCCAAAGCATTGAGTTCCTCAGAGTCCTGTCTCTTAGACTGCCCAGGGGAGCAGACGTATAATCCCATTCATAACACGCAGGCAGGGGATAATTTTCTCCCTCCACACCGAATCAGCAACTACTTCATAAAGGAAAACAGACTTCAACTAGCTGTCTCCTTATCCACCTGGAGACAAAGAGTCTCAGCAGTCATTATCTGTTCACTAGCATTAGATATTTCCAAGATTCTAGACAATGTATGCTAACCCTTCACTTTCCACAACATCACCTCAAATAAATTTGCTTGTGATGAACTTGGCAGAAAATTAATCCAGTTGACTGTGAAGGATTTCTCATCTTTAAATATTTGCTTTCACTTACCAGCTCACTTCCGTCTATGACATTTCAATTAGCAGCCACTCAAGACACTCTCGGACTTATGAAGGTCATTTTGGTTTGGTTTTTCTTGCTGTGTTTTCTTCTCTATATTATCTTTTATGGAACAGAAGTTTGACCTTGGACAGTGCATATCAATGCCTTCATTAACATCCTCATCAAGAGCCTTGCATTGTTTTCCTGGAGCAAAAGAAAAATGCTCATTTGTAGCTTTCCTTTATCCTTAGGTTTGGGCCTATAACATGAGAACTAATTTTCTATCAACGCCATACAACAGATCTCCAAGTCACGGTCTTGAGCAGAACCTGATGTGGAGCCTATACCCTCCAAGAGTAGAGTAATTAGATGCCTGCATCTTGTCTGTTGTCAATTGCTTTCAATTTTGCCAATTCTATAAACTAATAATCTCCAAAAGATCCAAATATTTAACAGCCCTGCTGAAGTCTTACAACTTACAGCCATGGTTTCGTTTATTCAGGCAATTTATTATGTTTACTTTTCCTGCAACCTTCCACTTTTCCTAGTCTTATGGTCTTTCCCAGGAAATCTTGCCTTGCGATATATCTAAAATACAATAGCCTTGTTTCAGACTTCTACTGTATTGATTTCTGGTAGTCCATTGTATCTATAAAACTGTCTGACAATGCCAAATTGAGAATAAGTCTTTTTTTTCCCTTGTCACTATTCTTTATTAGACAATCAAATGTGGTGCAGCTATTTCTTTAAGACAACTGCAATTTGTAAAGCATATAATTTTTTTCTTCTGAAATTCTTTAGTATAATCCAGTAGCCACTATATATTTGCAATGTACTCTCTAGTGCAAATTTATTTCCGAATCCACTTTATTCCATATCTTAGTCCACATTTTGTAAAGGTCTTTGTTGTAAAATCATGAGCATCACTTTTGCTTCCATGGGAAAATTATGCAGTAGCAGCAGCTGCAGTTTTTGGCCTCTCCTTTCCATGGGATTGGGATATATATTCAGCATTCCTAGTGTGTGAGCAGCTGCTTTGCTTTCCAAATTCATAAGCTTGTTCTTTACAGGAATTGGAAGATTTATCTCTGTAGCTTAAAATAGTTATGATGGTATTCCTGGTGATTTATTATTATTTTTAATTGCTTTGAGAATAACTTTCACTTTACTTTTGAAAAGTGCAAGTTTTTCAAACAATTCTTCATTGTGAGAATCTGTCATATTCTCTTCGCTGTAGTTTTATAGTAAATTGTTTGTTTCCATTTTCTATTTATTTTATTGTGAACAGATAAAATACTCCCCTGCTGATATTCAGCATTCCCAATCTTGATTTTTTTTTTATTTTGTGGAAAGGAACTTTTGTGTTTCCTTTTATGTTCCTCTCTTCTTTGCGATGATCAGTATAATAGGTGAAAACATGGCTTTACAGTTCTGGTCCAATTTTTTGTCACTAATTTTGGTCACTAATTTTTGTTTCTCATTAATAATGTTAGAGTTTCATACATGGGAGCTTTTATTTTGAGTGGAAGAATACTCTTTTTGCAATCTTTCCTGATAATATATCTAGTTCCAACCAACAGTAGTCACTCTTCTAGAATTTCTGTTCCACAGATTGTGACTATTAATTTTTTTTAAATAAAGGATAGTTTCAGCTTCTGCTGGTGTCTCAGTTTTGACTGTTGCATGATAAGAAATTCAGGGATTTAATCATCTGGCTGTGAAGCCAGATGTTGAGAGTTCAGTTTCCCAATATGTCTCCTTGACAGAGGATGGACTCAGTGATGTATAGCAGGGATTCTCAGCCTGTGGCCCACAGACTGAATGTGGCCCACAGCACCATTTCATGTGGCCCCCTACCACACCAGGAAGTGCCATGTGGTGGAGGAAGGGCAAAATAGCCCCCCGGCCCCCGAAGCTGTCTCAGGGAACATGACCCAGCCCCCGGCTTTCAAAGGTCGAGAACTCCTGATCTATAGGGTCCCTTCTAGCTCTGCAGTTTATTTTTTATTTTTTATTATTGAGTGGCCCTGCCCAAAGTACAAATTCAGAATAAAGTCTAGCCTTCCAACCATATCACTCTCAGCTTCCCAGACTTGCTCAAAAGCCCTCACCAACCTACAATATGTATCCAAGCACAAAAGGTTTCTGCTTCTTTAACCATTAAACAAGTCCTTGTTCTGGAATGTGATTGTCTGATGCATTACCACAGAAACAAATAAATGCTGCTGCCCTCCACCCTTGCCCCTGGACTCATAGGCCTACTACATCTTTTCATTTGTTATTCTTTAATACACTATTAAAATAATTGCTTATGGGGTTAATACAAATGCCATATTAATAACTTGGAAAGATATTAGTAAAGTTAAATTTTATTGGTCAAGTGAGGTAAAAATGGTTTTGATTTTCCTTCTCACAGACTTTGCCAGCTCTTGACATGATGTGTGCAAAATATACTCAAATATCTTCAACGGTTCTTAATAAACCCATCAAAAAGTTGATGGGTCTTTTTAAAATAACTAAATTTTAAAACTCAATGTTTTTCTTGGAACTTTATATTTTGTTTAATAAATACCTCCTTTATTTCATATGAACCTTCAGTGCTGCCTATTCTACTACTTGAGGAAATGTTCTTAATAATAAATAATCATGTGCCATCAAGTAAATTCTTATTTATGGCTACCCTTTTCAGGGTTTTCTTGATAGGGGAACTCAGAAAGGGGTTACATTCCCTTCTTCTGAGCACAAGGCTACACAGGCTGGCTCTTCTAACATGCATTGTGGATAATCTTTGGCTCCCCAGCCAATGTTCATACTTAAGAATTATTTATCAAAACTTACAGCCTCATGTATCATCACCATTGTTTTGTATTACAATTAGCTATGACTGGCAATTGATAACAGAAAAGCCAAAAAGTATTTGGAAATATTGCTTGGAAGAATTAGATGCTTTAAAAAAATAAGCATTGGGAGAGGAGAGCGATCATTTTGAATTTTTCTAAAGACTTCTTTTTGGCCAAGATTTCCCTCTTTACAGGTCTCACAGATCATTTTAGTATAGCAGCTGCAACTTCTGTCTCTTTTCCTCTGCCAGATGACAATAGCAGAGTTTTGTCACACAGCCACTTAGAGTTAATTACTGATTCAATAGAACAGCCAAGTTTGAGCCCGGCCTGAATGAGGCCCTCCCCTACATCCAGTTATGTTTTCTCTTAATATCTCAAAATACTCACATCTTTTCTTTTGTTCCTGTTTCCTAATCTCATCTGGGAATTTCCTATACCTTGTTGGAAAATAGCATCGCGTATTTAAGTATGATTGGTTTTCTTAGACTCACTCCCACCAGAGTACCAGTCTAATTTACCTTCTTTACAACAGGCCTGTCTTATTAAGCTCTAACGTTCTCTCTCATAATACACTAACTGCCTTCAGCTCTTTCTGATGCTATTACAGAGGTTGAAGAAATACAGAAGTCCTCAGATCTAAACCATATCTGCCCTCAGGGAAACTTCTGAAACAGATATCAAAACTGGTATGGTAAATTAACACTGTCCATGATAGACATAATTATGCTCTTGAGTTCCAAGTGTGTTGGCTGGGTTCTTAGTTTAGGAAAACAATGCTAACAAGATGATGTTTGCAAGCGAGTGCATAGTTCTCGAATCTAAACTACTGTACAAAGTCAAACCATCTTGTTCAGTAGCACCATCAGGATGGGACTTGAAGGCAGAAGACTAGCCATAAAGTAGTAGCAAATCAAGTTCCAGAAGTCTACAATATGTGCACACACCATAACATACCAGTGGAAGTAGCATTAAAAAGACATAATTTCAACTAAATGAATGGAGCCAAAGAAATAACAGTTCTGCAGATCTAGATGTCTGCTTCTAATCAAAAGGACTAACTCTGGACATACTAAATTGAAGATTCAATGTGATGATCCTTGGTCCGAGTTGTGTAGTAATTCTTAAGCTTTCCATTAAACAACATTTTGAGCCAGAAGCTATTCAGTTACATGAAAGTACTACTTGGTATGATTCAAAACTCTTGGCATATGCATGTGTGGGTGTGCAATCCTTGTGTGTATTTCTCTTGACAAGTAATGGTTTCTTCTTTGCCACAGGTTTTTTAAGAGGATCAATCACTTATGAGAGATGCTTGTGAGTTATTGAATTGGCAAGTTTTGGATCACATTAAACTTCCATGATTCTTTCAAAACTTTGATGCCGTAGTTCTGTTCAGGGTCTCATGGGAATTTTCCTTGTAGCTGCCATAATAACCCAAACATCATTTAATTAATGGTTTTGGTAAGGGATGCTATGGGAAAGGATACACACAAGATGGATTGGGGGGGGGGGAGGCCTTTGCGTGTACACAGTTATCCTGGCTGTAACAATTATAAGGTTGTGCATAGGAAAAGGAAACATCTAGTACCACATTCAATAGGGGCAGTTTGGTTTCCATATGGTGAGACATGGCTCTCCTCTAAAAACTCATGACTAGGCAAGTCCAGATGTCAACTATGTCCCAACATTTGCTCTGGAAACAGTATTACTGCACCCAACAGCACCACACACAACATTAAAAGCAGTTTTACGTGTGCTTCTGCCAATGTGATTTATGCCATCTCTTGCCATAAATGTCGGTCTGTGCTTTATGTAGGACAAACAGGACAATCTTTATGCAAAAGAATTAATGGACACAAATCAGATATCCGGAATGACAACACAGAGAAACCTGTCTCAAACCACTTCAATCTAACTGGACACTCTATCCAAGACCTGAAAGTTACAATTCTGGAACAGAGAAGTTACAAAACTAGGATTGAAAGGGAGACAGCAGAAATCAAATAATCCATCTGTTAGACACCCATCGCAGGGGATTAAATATTAGAGAAGGGTTTCTGGGACATTATCAAATTTGATACACAGATTGCTATATGCTACTAGATATTTTATATATTACAACCTTCCTGCCATTTCTCTTTAGCAAAACAAGTAACCAGGTACAGTGTTTTTGTTTTCAGATCAAAGGTTGATTTGAGACCAGAATGGGCTTTCTTACCACCATGAGATTGAAAGGGAGACATTTAGAGCTAATCTGAATAATCTATTGTTGCTGATGACTGTGGGAAGCTGTATTGTTGTGCTTGCTTGTCTGTCATTTTGTTGAGCACACCCTTCTCCCTTTGACCCCTGAATTTGGTGTATAAAAACCATGCCTGTAAGTTTCACTCCTTGTCTGAAGAAGTGGACTTGATCCATGAAAGCTAACAATAAAAATATAGCAGTTAGTCTTTAAAGTGCTGCAGTGTTTTTTATTTTGTTTTGTTTTCTGGTATGCATGACTAGACAAGTTATCCTAAAAACTACAGTTGTACCTCGCTTAAAGAGCATAATGCGTTCCACAGGATTGCTCTTTAAGCGATTTTGCTCATTAAGCGAAACACCATTGTAAATGACTAATTTTGAGGGGATTGTAAACACCGATTTATTTGTTAAGCCAGTTTTTGGTTGGTTTTATTTGTTAAGCGACGCGAACATTCAGAGAAAATTCTGCTCTTTAAGCGAGGCACTCTTTAAGCGAGGCACTCTTTATGCAAGGTTTGACTGTATGACAGTTTTATCTTCATTTCATTTCATTTATTTGATTTGTATACCGCCCTACTCGGTACAACTGACTCAGGGCAGTTTACAGAAACCATACGTATAAGACAATCAAAAGTAATATAACATAATCAAAAGTCATACAATATAATACAATAAATATAACAATGCATTACAGCAGTGCAATAAAACAAAACCACACTGCAAAATACGGTTACAAAATACAATTCCAGTTACATATGCATGACATAGTCTCAATAATGCAATACAATATAAAAATACAGTATATGCTCCAAAAATGTCAGGGCTCTCACCCTAACCACAAGCATGCTCTGGAAGCCATGGCAGCATCCCGCCACAGGTGCTACTGTGGGGGCAAGGCTCGGGAGCACCGGCAGGTGAAGCAAGGCCAGGCGCTCCCGGCCAGAGTCCTCGCCCAGCTCAAAGCCAGGGCCGGCCGAGAGAAAAGTCCGGGGCTCCTGTCAGCAGCCCTTTTCACTCCCCCGGACAGGTGTTGCGAGTCCGAGGGAGGCAGAGACGTCGGCGCGGCCAGGAGCGGTCGAAGGGTCTTCGCCGGGGCTCCTGTCGGTGGCTTTTTTCACTCCCCCGGACAGGTGTTGCGAGTCCAGGGGAGGTGGAGACGTCGGCGCGGCCAGGAGTGGTTGAAGGGTCTTCACCGGGGCTCCGTTCGGCGGCTCTTTTCACTCCCCCGGACAGGTGTTGCGAGTCCAGGGGAGGCGGAGGCGTCGGCACGGCCAGGAGCGGTCGAAGGGTCTTCGCTGGGGCTCCTGTCAGTGGCTCTTTTCACTCCCCCGGACAGGTGTTGCGAGTCCGGGGGAGGCGGAGACGTCGGCGCGGCCAGGAGCGGTCGACATGATAGTGCATGGCTTCTCCATTACTGCACGTCAGTCTGCAGGTCAGGGATAAATTAGGATCTCAGATCTGTAAAAGTCATCTATCTATCTATTGTTTTCCACCAGTGTTGAGTTTTTTCTTTGAAGAGTGCATATAAGCTAATTATGGATGCGATAAAATTCAGATAGTTTGATGGGATAATAGCAATCTTGTATGTTAGGGCATTTTTATGGGTATTGTAGTAAGATTCCTGCCCACTATGTTAATGTACCTTTAAGAGACTTTTAGGGCTCTAGACACAGCTGTTAGCTGTTGAGGCATAGACTGATTACACAGCTGTAACCACTTGGGGATGTGATTCAGTGCTGTGTACAGCTGTGGCCACTTTGAGAGAGAGTCAGCAGAATTACAGTATAACTATAGCCCACCTGAGATGGGCTACTCTGAGGAGGAACTGTGAAGAAGGAGATTTTGACTGAGGAAGAGACTGAGATGACATCTGACATACGAGGGATGAAGAAGTGCTGCAGGAAGCTCTGCTACTACTAAGAACTATCAGGTACTCTACACTGCTGAGGAGAGCACACTGACTAAGGCTTTGGGCAAACTGCAGTCAGTGTTTTGCTGGCAGGACTCTGTGCATGTTCAGTGGACTTGCTCATGGCCAAAAATCCTTGACATTGTATGCAGTAACATGGGGTATCAGTGGGAATGGCTTTACAGCTTAATGCAATTGTCCTTTGCCACAAACTTGATTGATTAGGCTCTGGCATTTGAAGTAAGCCCTTGCTCCCTTTTCCTGTTTGTTTAGTTCTTGCTTCCATAGTTTTGTTAAGAATCCCCTTCTTGCTCTGACCTCAACCCAAGTAACAAGCATGGAGGTTTTGTCCATTTTCTGGAGATTCCATTTTCTGCTTTCTTACATTCTTCTGACTGTAACTAAAATGGTACCTAGAACTAAAAATACCTCTTTCTATTTTAAATGCTTAGAGAGTGATGGTTATCTGGCCAGGTTATCCTACTATGGTAATAGAGTAGACCATACTGCCAGTGACTCAACGCGAGTGTCAGGTGGCAGTTAATTAACCTGACAACACTGAGAACTAACAACCTAGTGTGTCGAAGTCCACAGGGAAGGGTGATGGCCCCCAAGTGGATTAAATGATAATCCCACTTGAATCCATCTTGATGGAGTATAGCAGTTTCATCAATACTGGCCTACGACTGAGGAGGACTTTGTGTACCAAAAGGGCTCAGAACTCATGGAACTGGATTAGTGGTACAGGTGTCATGCTGCGATGCGGAAGGCAGATGAAAGGTCACTGCATTACATGCTCAGGACAGTCTTCTTGACTGATCACTATGATGATTGCCAATATTTGGATTCGGATATGGCAGAAGAAGAGAGTAATACCACACTAAGTACTAGTGTTTTGGGGGGAAATCAAAAGGGGAGCAGTAATGAATCTGGAGTAATATCCATGCTTTCTCTGCTGTTGCTGTTTTTCTACTACTGCTATTTAGGAGGAATAACCAATATGAATCTTCATGTTTTTAACAATAGCCCAAAATGCTACTTAGGTTTTATCATTTCACAGTGCTGACCAGTGATTCAGTGATACAAAAGAGTTAAATGAAATTAGTGAAATGGCATCACTCCAGTGGTAGCCTAAAATGTTTCTCTAGTGATCTCTGCAATGTGAGGTTTCCTCACTATGAAACCTATCATGTTGATTTATAGTAAGAAGGAATCGCCTAATTCAACAATGGCTACAGAAATTTGCTTGAAGAATCGAGAATGCCCCAAATTTGCCTAATGGGACTTGTATGAAGCTGTATGCTTCATCACATAATATTGAAAATGACTAACTATGATTAATCCTATTCACCCAGAGGAAAGCTTCCTGGATATTCCTTGTACTATACTAAAGTATATGTTATTTTTTTATAATTAAAGTAGAACTGCAGTAGACAAGAAATAGGATGCCAAGTTTGGATGACATTCTCTTATATTATACGTATTAAAATGTTATAGAGGTTATGTAGAGCATGCAGGGAATGAAATACATGATAGCATTTGATGGAGTACATAATTTGAAGGCATCTTTCTCATTGGTTTAGTCTGAAAAACTATCAACCTTTCTATTTGGAAGCTATACTCATTACAGATACTGTACTCATTTTTTTAAATAACTTAAGTATGTTGTCTTAGAGTCTTCTATAGCTTTTTCCACCAAACCTTCCTCCAGTTGCTGATGTTTTAGGGTCTTCTCAGTCTTTCTGTTAGCTACACTTTTTGTTAAGGAACAAAGCACTACTATTTTCTTTTTCTTTTGACATTGACTTAGATGTGAACATAAGACAGGAGTTCTTAACCTTTCAGCCAGGGGCCAGGTCACACTCCCTCAGACAGCTTCGGGGGCTGGCTAGCCATTTTGCTCTTCCTCCACCACATGGCACTTCCTGGTGTGATGGAGGCAGTTGTGGGCTGTATGAAATGGTGCCATGGGCCGCAGGTTGAGAATCCCTGATGTAAGAGATCATTCTTTGAACTGTCCAGATCTTGGAAATGATTTTGTGATGTTTATTTTTGAACTTTTCTGATGGCATAATGCTTCCACACTTAAAAAAAAAACCCAAACATATCTAAAATAGCCACCATAAAAATTACATTTCAAAATTAAGACTAGATAAGTGATCTGGCCATCCCTTTTTGTTTGCTTTTCACAATTTTGGATTGACTATTGAGAAAAATAAGGGCAGGAAGTTACTAAGAAACTCTTGTTTTACTTACGATATTTGCTTATGGTGTGAGCGACAAGTGAGCTCATTAAATGGATATGCATGCACAACTGGGCAGGAGACTCTTCATTTATTTATTTATTTTAATTTAATTATCTTCATACTTCTATGCTGCCCTCCTCACTAATGACTCAGGGCGGCTAACAACAAATAAAACATATAAAAATGAGCAATGGATATCCGATGGAAATGTTTATGTGAACCATAATCATCTGCCCACATCCTTTACTTTCATAATCAAGATAGAAATGGGAGGTGATGTGATTTTAAAGCAAATTAATAGACTTGGAGCAATGCTCTGGGGTAGCATTTAAAGATCTTTGAGCCACAATTTTAAGCTGGAGCAAAAAATTGCCTCTAAACATTGTCTTATGCAGCAATCTAACAAATCTTGTGACTTCTAGCACCTTCAAAATTAATATATTTTATCTGATTCAAGCTTTTTGTATACATCTTTGTGGACTGTAGCTTATTTCTTCAGATGCATGTGAAGAAGGGAACTGCAACTCACAGATACTTATGCCAGATAAAACCTGTTAATCTTTTAGGTGCTAGAAGACCCTTCGTTATTTTTGTCACACAGAACACAGAATAACATGACTGTTTGTCCGAATATTCTGTGTACATTTACTTGAGAGCAAAGACAATGGTGCTTAATTCCAAAAGTACATGGGAAGGATTGTTTGTATGTTAGACTCAGTAATGTTAAACCACAAAAAATGTTTGCCCTTCTTCCTGAGGTACTCTGCAACCCTTTGAAATGAATGAAATGTTTGTTGATTTAATGATTTTGGATTAGAGTGTTAAAAGACAGCATACCTCCCAATAGAATATATTATCTAGGATCTCAACAAAAGGGAAAAAAGCATGGTTTCTCTAAACTTAAAAACTTTGATAAAAATGTAAAATTAACATTATTTCGGAGTAAACTCCACATGGACTGAATTTTTGCTATGTTTGCCACACAGAAAAAGCTTTGGCAGAGCTCTGTGAAAGTAGTTTATGAGTCACGAGATGCCATTGATCTAGGCAGGGGGGATAAACAAAACAAAAATGTGGCTGTTTTAGTTGCAAAACTGATCATAAATATCACAGATTCTTGTGACACCTTAAAGAGAAATGGATAATATATAAAAATGATACAAGCGTCTTTGATGCTTTTTGCATAGAAGATGTGCTCAACAAGACTTCTGGAATATAAATATATCTTTGGTACTATTTATTTACTTAAGATAAGATAGTGTTATCCTAAACGAGAGCAAAATGCTTTTCACATTCATAGTAAGATCTTTAATGTGTTCCTCTTATTATTTCCATTTAATGTTACAAAAATTAAATAAATTTTGTGTCAGAAATTACTGTATTTTAGACCATAAGGCGCACCTGACCATAAGATGCACCCATTTTTTAGAGCAGGAAAACAAGAAAAAAAATACTCTGAACCAAATAGTACTGGTATACTAAAATAACAGTTCGGAAGCAAGAAATTGCAAGTAGATAAATAGGGACCACTTCATGGGAAGGTAACAGGGTTCTATGTGCTCCAGTGTCTAGTCATGCCTGCCACATGAGCACGGAAATGTCTGCAGAAACAGACAGTGCTGGCTCTTTGGCTTTGAAACAGAGATGAGCACTGAACCCTAGAGTTGGAGATGACCATCTTTCAAGCAAGGGAAACCTTTACCCACCTAGGCTTGCCCCCCCCTTCTAGGCACTCAAATCCAAAAGCCCCCCCCCCCCGGGCACCTTTGGACCATAAGGCCATAGGGAGAAAAAAGTGAGTCTTATGGTCCAAAAAATACGGTACTTTGGTTTGAAAGGATTTTTGCTGGAGAACTCCGCTCAGGGGACACCCGAATGAGGCTCCTTTCATGTCCCCAAGATCTGTCGTGCTTTAAACCTAGAAAAGAGATGCAGTGCTGGCATCCATGTGAACTAACAATTAAAGGCTTTTCCATAGGTGTTGGATATTCAAAAGTTCGGCGGCGGGAAAATCGCCGCTTCCTATTGGTCAGTGGGCTGGGTCAAGCAGGGTATTTAAAGTCCTGCCTCCCCAGCCGTTGTTGTTGTTGTTATGCTGTCCTCACAATAAACAGACGTGCTGTTCGGTTCAACTACATTGGCTTCCCGCGTCCTCATTCCCGCGCATAGATCTCCGGATCTAGCAATAAGACTTCTGTTATCTACTATGGCAGCTCTCTAGATGCTACTCTCCACTTCAGGAGACAGGGAAAGAGTGCTAGTTTGATGCTTCGTGTTTGAGAGGCTAGGGGAATAGTAACAGTTTTGTGGTAGAGTAAGCAAACATTCCTAGATTTAGTGTTCAGTGTATCAGGTCAAATGGGTCAGCAGCAGCTGATTAAATAGACTTTGCCACCATATTTCCTTGCCACCAGTCTAAATAAACAAGCACAGGCATGGATGAAAATGCAGTCATGTCAGGAATAAGGCAACTGCCCATGGTCATTCTAGAATTCCTGTCCATGAAGAGGAGAAAGAGTTATAGCTTTGCCTTTTTTATGACACATGAGCTGGCTGGCTGGGAGATTATTGGGATTGTCAACCTCTCCGTTGCAAGACAGAACTGAAGCATGATAGCCCCACTTCCTTTCTGTCTTGGTACAATTGCAATGCTGGATTATACCTTTTCTGACATTTCCTTCATAACAGCCCCCTCTGAGACTGTCTATATTGTATTCCATAAAATAAAAGAGAACCTTGGTCTGAGTAAGAGAGAGAACCATGATAAATTAAGCCTCAATCAAATAAATCACCAATTCTGGATGAACAAGGAAAACAGAAGGCTGGAGAAGCTAACTAGCATGAGAGCAGCATATTTTATAAGGTTTCTCTCAAAACAATCCTGTTGGTATTGCAGTGTGCGTATTGTTACACTTGACTCCAATGAAAACTGTTAACAAAATTCTGTAATATGTCTTGTCTTTTCCTAATGAACCAAAGTACATGATCTATGAAAATATTCTGTGCATTCACCTTCCTTTTGAGTTTCAAATACCTCTGGTTGGTTCAGCGCCAACAGACATTCACAACGGCCAGATGCGAAACTGTTGGCAATGCACTTTGAAGTATTCAGATAGCATCAGAAACAGTTGTTCTGTCAGTTCTGGGGCTGCTACTGCATCTGATTTAGGATGTGGCTGTAGAAAAAATGTCTGCCCTCTGAACCATTATCTTGAATGGCAGAAAATGCCTTTCCTCCCTGTGTTCAAATTTATTCATATCCTGTTCTCAACACGGACAGTGGCAAAGCTGTAAAATCCATGTTTTGTGTGCATCAGGTCCAAGATTTGATCCCTAATGTCTTCAAACTATGTAAGGGAAATAGCCAAAACCCCAGCAACCTGCTGCCAATAATTGTAGATAATATTGAGTCAGAAGGGCTAATACTCTGACTCAATGTACCACAACTTACAGAACTGATTTAATAATACGTCTCAAAGAGGATGAATATTGGAATGCATTTTGTAAGCCCCTTGAGTGAGTAAGTCCTTGATGAGAGGAAGATGGGATCAAAATGAAATAAAATAAAATATCAAAACCAATAGAACAAAAAGCCTTCTTAATTATTGTGGTTAGATGCTGAACATTTGATGGTTTTGAGAAAAGCTGGTCATAGGAGAGATTTCTTAGAACACATACAATATTCTTCTGTTCAACACAGTACTCAGCTGTGTGTTTTTTTAATTGTCTTCAGAGACATTAACCTTACATTCACTATCCAGAGCTATTAATTTCACTTGACTTCATGTCTTAAGGTCAAAACCATTAATCAGTATTTCTATCATTAGTTCAGTTTCCTTTTCTATTAAGCAAATGTGATCACTTACTATTAATGAGTCATGAAGTTTTAATATATCTTTTTTTGTTAGTGCAAAATTGCCTATCTATAATTATGACATACAATGTAAATTCAGTTTTATGTTGATTTTAAATAGCTGGAAAATAATTAACTAGTAGTTCTGAAGTATCATTTTCTTTTGGCTTAATGGAAATATACCATAAGCATGATCCTTTAATATTGCCAGATCTATTGTGTTTCTGAAACTTTATGACTTTGTGTGTGTGCTTTTGTAGAGCTTTACAGCAAATAATTCAGTTGCAAGAAAATGTGCAGTTAAGAAGACATCATTTAAAAAAATTCTGATAAAGAAAGATTACAGTGGTAGACATGGCCAAGAACAGATGTGTACAGTTATGGCTTAAAGTCTCTTTACTTTGCTTTTTTTCATATTTGTCAGGCAGCCAACACCATCCTCTGTATTGTCTGGACCATCATGGTTTAATTGGGTTTTAAACATACAAGTGCCACTCTTGTACCTCTGGACCAGGGGTTCTCAAACTGTGACCCGCGGACTGGCCTAGGCCACAGCACCATTTCATCCAGCCCATCACCACCACACCCAGAAGTAGAAGCAGATGTGTTTATGTCAGCCTTAAAATGCACCCGCAAATGTGTTAATGGACCCATGGCTGCCATAAATGTGCCTGCTTCTACTTCGGGGGGGGGGCGTGGTCAGGCCCACTCAGCTATTTGGTGGTGTGGTCAGGCCCACAGCATAAAAAGGTTGGGACCTCTGCTCTAGAGCAACAGAATGTATAAATGTGATATAATAAGGATCTAACCTAGATTATTTTAAATGAGAAAGGTGCATCAGGAAAGACTAATTTATTATCCTGTGCTTTACACCATCTTATGTTTATACCAATAATGGTGCAGTGTCTGATTAGCAGTCTACATTATATTAGAACCATTGCACAAGCAATTATTGATGCACATGAGCCAAATAATCTTGAAATTATGAATTGTGGAAAAGGATATAATTGAGTTCACATGGATTCTCTACTGTCTTCAAAGACACTAGGACTTCTGTGAAAGATGAAGAATTTGCATTTTGACAATTTTTTAGGACACAAAATGTATCTCTAAATTATGCCTTTTACTTAAGCAACATATTGTTATCTGGCATAAAAAACTTACCTCTCACATCCATAAAGATCTGTTTGCAACCAGTATTTCTTAGTGTAATGCCTGATTTATCAAGTAGGTGTCATAAGACATCACATCCAACAGCAAAGAACAGTGAACCCATCAGATGTCATAAGAGAAAAATAGCCCTTTTCAGATGCTGGTGCATAAAAGTGATGGTCATTAAGATCCCATTCCTCACTCCCAGCTCTTTCAGTGACTGAGTGGAGGTGTGAACTTTTTAGATCTTGCAGAGATGTATTCCTATTGCTGTCTGATCACCAGCTTACAACAACTTGAGTGGAGACAGCTTTTCAATTCACTCTCCAATATGGGATGTGCGAATCAGTCCTGCATTCATGATAGTTGCTCAAACAACAAGTTAATTGTATTCCTCCCATACATACATCATAACTTTTCCTATACTGTATGTCTTATTTGGAGGCCAGTGTGGTTTTGAAGGTCTATATGCTCTCTTCTTTGTAAAAATTTGCCAAACATCATTGTTCGGAGAGTTTGGATGTGTTTTGTTTGTTCCTGGGAAAGCAAAATACAAATACTGTTAGTCTCATCGTTCAGGCAATTCAGAAGCTCTTGGAAGACACAAGAAAAATCTATAAAGTTTATTGACATTCTGCAGACCACACCACGTTGGCAGAATTCAGTGTGAAAATTATTGTCTTCCAGTCAAAAATCTCTTTGGCAACCAGTAGTGTAGCATTGATTTCAGCCGCCTGGGGCATAAACCAAATTTGCCACCCCATGGTGGACGCTGGTGCCCGCTCCCGCTAGGGCTTCTAGGAACTGTAGTCCAAGAATACCCATAGCCCAAAATGCGCTGCCCGGGCCGAGCTGCCCCCTCACCCTCTTCCTACACTGCTGTTGGCAACTCAGACTTTAAAAAATGGAGAGCTCCACGAGAGAGTCTGTACAGTTTTGCCAGTTCAAAAGAATCACAATATGAAATTTTGTCCTATTTATCTTCTTGCAATTGGTTACTTTTGAACTTCTATGGTATAAAAGTATTAATAAAATTCATGGCATCATTCTAAAAATAATTATATGAGTTAGCCAAAATTGCTCTGTGATCATTTACTGTTAAACAGAGTGCCCTTGTTCCTTTTTAGAAAACCCAAAGTCCTTGATTCCACTATTCCATTATAAGGAGTGCTTTGAAAGGCCACGTACTTTCATAATTCTTGTCTTTCTGAACTTGTATCCTAGCCTGTATTTTAAAAGGCACTTGCAAAGCTGTTCATTTTGCATTTCGTAGCTCTCCAGGCACAACTTGGTTTAAAAAAATAACATGAGATGTTAAGCACAAGAGAAATACCATTTTATTTGAAACAATAATGCAGTATCAAGGGATTTATGGTCAAAATAAATAACAATGTGCCTATCAGATGTAATTTCATTTTAATTGTATCTAAATTTGAAGACAAGTAGAAAATGTTCATAATGGCTTCATGTGATTATCCAAGGTCAGTTTATGACCAAGTGTCTGTGAATGGCTTTCAAATTCAGTACAAAACGGAGACTAGGACTGGTGAATTAGCACCAGTCTTAATCTTGACAGTTAGCAGCCTTTGATTCCAGTGTTTCTTCTTTTTATGTCCACCAGCATCATACTAATTTGCAAAGGGGATTGTCTAGTAGCAAGACTGGTGATAGCCGCCCCTCTGCGATATCCCTTGCATAAGAAAAACACATTTCATGGGAAACAAAGCCAATTTCAGTTGCAATGGTGCTTACAGGTTGTTCAGGGCTTGACTGAATGCTGAAACATTACCCCAAAAGATGTAAATTTCACAAAAGACATTATGTCCCATAAATTTGTCCCATGACTAACAAATCTGAATCCCACTCAATATGCTAATTTACTGTTATAACAGAAGTAATAGTGCTTGATCAAAACCAGAAACTCTACATCAGTGGTTCTCAAACTTGAGTCCATATGTATTCTTGGACTACAATTCCCAGAAGTCTTCAGTATTGGCTGTGCAGGCTATGGCTTCTGAGAGCTACATCCAGGGAACACAGCTCTACATCACTACTTCGGCAGCTCTCTAAGGCTTATAAAGAGGTTCTGTGCCAGTTTCAGCTACCACCAGAAATATCCAGCATAGAAATTCACCATTTTACAAAACAGTGTTGCTTTGCCATAGAAATGTTGTTGCTGTTGTGTTTGATTTATATGCCACCCCACTCGCGAAGTGCTACTCTGGGCAGCTTACAAACATGTCCTCAACATAATATACATCAACAAAATGATATAATTTACATAATAAAACACAATTTAACACTAAAAAAAACCACATAGCAATTAAATAACATAAAAGTAACAAAAAACCTTTGCTACTCCCAATCTTCAAACCCTCCAATATATAGTGCAATAACATATATCAACAGTACATAAGTCACAATATCCTATCATTGTAGAGACAATATACATCCTAAGAGTGCAAGAGAAAAGTATTTCAAAACCTAAGAAAGACATTACAAATAGCAGCGAAGTTCCTGAAGCTACCAAGCCCCGGCTGAAGCCACTTCACCCTCCAGTTGGGCGGGCAGGGCAGGCATCCAACGGTAACGGTGGCGAAGTCTTGCCAGAGTCCTCTCTCGCAGCCCGCCCTCCATGGCTGTGCGGTTTTTCAACTTCTGGCCAGGTGGAAAGTAAATTTATTTTGTCAAGTCTGAGAAACCTATGGTCCTCAAGAAACAGTTGGGCTTCAAGCCTTTTCTTCAGGAAGATGCCCAAATGTTAAATAGATGAACAAGAGCTGAACAGCTTAAGAAAGGCCACATGTTCCATCTTCGTTAGATCTTATTATGCAGTTCTCACACATTTCTCCTGTATCTTCTATTTCTCAGACCATATAGCTTTCACCACTAACTTCTTAACTTGAAGTTATATACAGCCCTGATGTTTATGTAGTCCCCATCATGTGTTCCAGCACTTCAAAAAATTAACATCATTCAAGAAGGATTCACAGATTAAGAAATGGCCACCTTCTAAAACTCTATTCTTTCCTGGAGGATTTGTGGGCTGACATTTTGATCACCTTATTGCTTTCTACCCACTCCAAATGGATTCCAGTTTTGGTAAATCTCAATCCTGGTCATTCATTTGTAGACAATTAGATCTAAATGCCTTTCACTGCAGACCCAGCTTCTAACAATTTCTGTATCCCATCAAGGTTGGGGTTTTAGCTTCCCTGTAAGAGTAGAGATTTTGTTACTCTGACGACTTGTGACTGTGACAATCTAAGCTTGACAACCAGCTGAGATGTAGCCTTGATGGGCCATGCTTCGCTGACCAGGTGTAATTATGTGCATGTTAAAAACACTATCTGACAACAGGGTACACTAATGCATTGAGAACAATTGCCCTTAAGCAGAGTGCCCTTCGAAATGAGCGACAAAATGAGGTATATAAAATCTTCTGGGAGGATCTGCAGAAATGATTTACCTCAGCTGCAAATATGAATCTGAGTGCACCTGAAGGGAGAAAACAATAACACACTTGAAAATGAAAAATGGACCTAGGTCTGTACATATGTATATTTAAATCTTCCAGTTATAAAAATAGCAACTGCTGATTATTTTACATGTTGCATAAAATATTTCAAGCATCTATTCTTAAACCTCATGCAGGGGACTCCCCCCCCCCCCACAAGCCCCTTTCGCTCCCCAACACCAGACATTGACGGTTGCACTTCTAAGGGACAGAAGTGTGTATAACATAGGAAACCACCACCTTTTCATTGAAAATTATTTCCCTTGTGACTTATGTGTGGACATTCTCACTGCCATAAAGGCAGAAGAGCGAAAACACTGATAATTTAAAGTTTCTTTACTTTGTGCATTTGTATGCTTGGTGTTTGGGATTGGAAAGCCTTAGGGTGGAATTGTTACAAGAAACTAGAGGAACATTAATTAGTTTTGTAAAATGAAGAGAGCTCAAAAAAGAGGGAGGGGTGTTCTCCTTCAAAGACATGTGTGGTAGGAAGGTTGGTCACAGAGACTGACTTTTGGACTTCACTTTCTGAACAGCCAAGTCAGATGATTTCTGCAAATAGCAGGACTCCAGAAACTATGCCCACCTAGATGGTAGATCTAAGGACACTCTAAGAGGTAAATGTGATGTAGGCAAAGGTCACCATTGCTTGAAAGCCAGTCATATCCGACTCTTCATTGCAATATTGGAAATGTAAATTCTGAAATATAGCAGAATTTGGTTCACATATTGATTTGGAAGTATGCATTTTAGTAAATTTATGTTAAAATGTGAACCAAACACATTTCTCCATCATTAAGCTATAAACAATACAAGTTGTACCTCGCTTAAAGAGCATAATGCGTTCCACAGCATTGCTCTTTAAGCGAGTTTGCTCTTTAAGGGAAACACCATTGTAAGTGACCAATTGTGACTTCTTGTGGGGGTGATTGCGAACCACGATTTATTTGTTAAGCGAGTTTTTGGTTGGTTTTTGTTGTTAAGCGAAGCGACCATTCAGAGAAAATTCTGCTCTTTAAGGAGTTACTCTTTAAGCGAGGCGCTCTTTATGCAAGGTTTGATTGTACATCTAAACAAATATGGATGTACACAATGTGTAAGTCAAAGATGGTATAGGAAATCAGCGTAAAGCACATTATCTACAGTTACAAAGCTGTTTGATGAAACATCCTTCTTATTACCCAAGAGATTTTCTGCAAAAAGAGATGAAGATATTAAGTTACCAAAACCCATTACTGTCATTTTGGCCTCATTCAACCACAGTTTAAGTTAACAAGTGTATTAAGGTTTTTTCTTCACTTTTATCTTCAGAATCTCAAATACTTTTTTTTCTTTCTCCAAGGGCATACATGTATTAGTTTAGTTTATTGACTAGTTATCTGAAACTTCTCCATGTAAGCTCTATGAGATCATGCAATAGACACTTTGATAAATTACTATCCTGCAAAATTCTGTAGTGTTTTTAAATGCTTGGAAGCAGGTGAGCAGTGGCTGATATGCTCTATCTCCTAGTTCAGTTGCTAATGTTCTCTTGTGTAACTATCCAAATGGTATAACTCTTGGAGGCAAATTGCCCCTAGTTGTGAAATCATCATAGACATTATCAGTTGTATACTGAGACACGCAACTCAATATACAAATAGATAGTGCATACAATGAGTTTGTAACATACAGTACTACTGTATAAGGTAATTCACTTCCAGAAGTCATACCATTTGTGTTACACCAGTGTAATGAGGGAAAGGCATTTGGACTATTGATTCAATGGCTCTTAATTAGATGTCATGTCATTGCTAAACCATTACTGTATATGCTGGTGTATAAGACTACTCCCCCCCCCCTGAAAAACATGCCTCCAAGTGTGTGTGTGTGTGGGGTCATCTTATACGCCATAGTGGCCTCCTGATGCCCACCCACCTCATTCTACATACCATCCAGTATCGCGCGGTATCCAGCGTGGCTGCGGCGAGCATCAGCAGCAAGACAGGGGTGCCAGCCTTTTCGGCGTGACCGGCCCATTCTGCTTGGCAGGAAGCAGCGGTGCTCCGTCCCGCCCCTTGTCTATGCAGAGCTCGCACATGCGCACTTGCACGCTAGTGCCAGCCACAGGGAGATGTTGAAATCAAATCTGATGTTCTTTTATGTTTTATTTGGTGTGTGGAAGGTGTGCAGAAGAGGGGGTAGTCTTATACGGTGAGTATATAACAAACTCTATATTTTGATTGGAAATGTTGGGAGGTCGTCTTATACGCCGGCATATACGGTAATCCCCCCGCCGCCGCCCCCAAGAATGAAAGGAGCACTAGATCACTTTAAGACAAATTATATGAAGAAATACAACAGTTTGGAGGTCGATGGTGAATAGGATTTCATGCACCTTCGCAAGAGATATACTTGGAGATCTATATTTTAAGAGAATTACCTCTTAAACCTTGTGTCTGAAGGATTATGCTTCGTAAATTAAATTATTCATGGAAAATGGTTTGAAGTATAGTAATACCTTGGATAACGTTTACCTCAGATAACGCTAAAATTGCATAACGTTAAGTAATCTGGGGAGGAGAATTGGATTGAATAACGTTAAGGTCCTATGGGATGGATCGGATAACAACCGCTAAAGCCTGTGTGGTTACAATGTATCTCTATGGAGCTTTAACGTTATCCGATACATCCCATAGGATTTTAACATGCATCGGATAACACTAAAAATCAGATAACTCCAAGACTTGTGGAACCAAGTCTTAGCGTTATCCGAGGTATTACTGTACTCTGATAAACAGATATATGTAGATCTGTACTTGTGTTGTAGTCACCAAAAGGAGTGCTGAACTCTGTCAGTTGTAGATGTTTGACACTGTATATTAATATCTATGACATCTCATGCCATAAGAATTCACTCCATAACTGTCAATGGCTAATGAGTCGTTTCTGGGCCCAGTTCAAAATCCTAGCTTTAATATTTGAAATGCTTCACTGTTTGGGACCTCTGAATCAAAGCTAACTTCTTCCCATATCTAATGCCTAAATTTAATGTCCCTGTACAAGGGGGGAAAACACATCTTTACCCCCTGTCTTTTTTATTCTTCTTTATCATACAATATCACTTTCATTTTCTGGTTGTTAGATAATGAATTCTCACTGATGATGTATTAGGTGGAAAAATGTGAATATTTTCCCACTTCGTTTTGCATTGTGAACAAAGCTCTTCACCTATACCAATGGTTCCCAGTCTGTCTAACTCGGTACATTGGATGATCAGTGCACCCAAATTAGGACTACAGTACTTTACTTCAAAACTTGGATTGGTGGAGCCAGCCAGAATTTCTGCTACCGGTTCTGGCGAACTGGGGCAAATCTGCTGAATCCCACCACTGGTTGAAACCAACAACACTATGCAGGGAAAACAGAAAACAAAGAAGCAACAAAGCTTTGGGAAAAAAACACTGCTCTAAATAGTCCAGTGTTCAGTGCACTTCAGTTTCTAGTCATGCCTGTCACATGTCCACAGAAACATCTGCATATGCAGACAGCGCTAACTCTTTGACTATAAACAGAGATGAGGACTGAACCCTAGAGTCAGATACAACTGGCTTTCGAGCAAGTTTGACCTTTACCTTTACCTATTGTTGCATAACTGGAAATCAATTACTGGGTATAGGCCAGTGTTCCCCAATCTTTGGTTTTTTTGGACTTCAATTCCCAGAATCCTTAATCAATTCCCCAAAGCACTGATCATCCAATGTACTGAGTTAGACAGATTGGGAACCATTGGTATAGGTGAAGAGCAAAAAAAGTGGGAAAATATTAACATTTTTCACCTGACTAATACATCATCAGTGGGAATTCATTATCTAACAGCCATAACCGGTCTCTCCTTCATTCCCATTGGATTGGTCTGTTGAGGAAGCAGTTTAACAAAACAGCAGATGGAATTATGAGTGCCAAAGTGCAAAGTGAGACACAGCAGAGAGACATAATGCCATATAACAACAAGGTTGCCTTAAAATGACTACCAACTAACAGTGCCATTGTGGTATTCTCTGTGTCAAACAATACTGGACTTTGTGCTTTTGAGTCTGTGTTTCCAAAGACACAGCAAATGAAACCTATTTCCAACAGTGTAATGCATCTTGTTTCCTGACTATCAGAGAGCATTGCCAGTGCTAAGCTAAGAGCCAGAAAGAAAAGTATGTAGGATCATCTTTTATCTCCATCTTGCTGTACCTTGTCAAATGTCCCTTTCCCTTTGTCACTTAGAAGTGACATATGTCATCAAAGGGAAGATGATTTACTGAAGGTTCTGCATCGTTTTTCAAAATGCATGATGACTGCTCTCATAAAAACGTGTGAGAACTGATAGTTCCTTTCATAAGTTGTATAAAAAATTATATCTATGAAGGTCAGGTCAAGTTCTTGGTAAGTTAAGTATATTGCCAGGGAAGCCTGTGGACTGATCTTGAAAAATCTACTATGATCATTATACTGTATGTCTTAGCCATCTGTACTAAGAAAATATCCTCTTAATCTAAGTTTTCCACTCATTAATATTTCTGGTCTGCATCCCCCCTCAACATAATTATTCTACAAAGCAGATACAGTATCATCCAACTTGATGTACTCTCAATGTATTGAACTACACATCACCATGGGCTGGTGTGAATCATAAACCCCAGATCTTGATAACACCAGGTTGTAAAGGTTGACTCAAAGTTTATTCTAAAATATTATGCTTCTCATAATAGTTTCATTGCAGAGTACATCACATCTGAAAGCTGTTCCTCATATGGATTTGCCAATCCTGGGAACAATCTCTATGCAAGCATCATCAAACCTTTGTGACAATCATGTAGTCTCCTAGAACTGCCAAAAGCATTTCTGCAAATATTATGCCTCCTTTATGATGCTTCTGTCACAATGAAGTACTTTTGGAGTGCCATTTTCTAGGAATCCTCACTTCAGACTGCTACACTATTTTGAAATGAAATAAAGTAATAGGCAATAGGAAAGATGTGCAAGAAGTTTAGTTCAAGAATCTGATCATAATTTTGGGTTCATTTTATATGACAATGAAATATTTTGAAAGTGTCCTAAGAGAGGATCTATAAAATCAACATCTTTTCTAAGTTCTTTAAATTGGTAGCACAATATTGTATTGTGACTTTGCTGTAAGCTACACTCAGAGAGAATTTTGAAGCTCCCCTCAGGCAAAGCTTTGGAAGGCAAACAAAACAATTTCAATAATGTGTTATCTTCCTTTAAGATTAAGCACATGACATTGCTAGCTAACATGCATTCTCACTTGCTTAAAGAAACAGTTGGAGTTCCAGGTCTCTGGGATGGTGTGAAAAGAGATTATTAGAAATATAGGTACACCAAGAGTCATATAGTGCAGCCATCTGCTGATGCAGGAAATGTAGAGTGTATCAATTTGTGTGTTTCTTCTTTTTCTTCTCATGTTTTTCTAGCTTGCTATAATTACTGGATAATAATTTAAATGATTGCTTTTTAAATGTTATTTATTATTTATAAATACACACACATGCCCCACCGGATTTAGTGCTAAAGCAATACTCCCTGAGATGAACAATAAGTTAACATAACATTATACAAAATGTTATTTGGCAAATATAAGAACTGCGTTAAAACATGTAAATCCATAATAAAAAAATAAATAAACCCACTGTGACAATAATGTTAAGCAAATCCAGGCAATAATAACCCATTTAAAACCACACAGAAACCTATATCTGTGAACAGTCCTTTGTTCCTTTTGAAATCTGTTAAATCTCTTTAAAAAACCCTTCGATCAATAGCCTCTTAATCATTTATCTTTCCATAGTGCTTAGGGTAGTGGACGATGACTCAGAAAATCTGAGCTGAGATCCCATCAGCCATAGCGTGTCCTTAGGCCAGTCATGTTCTCTTGGTTTGACCTAAATTCACAAGTTGTTAGAAGGATAAAACAGGAGGAAGAGGAACAGAAATGTGTAAGACGGCTTGGGGTCACTGAGGAAAAGAAGGAATCTAAATATTGGAAGCCCATTTTTGCCAGTGTAATTACCTATGACTTGGAAACATTTCATGTCTCTCCCCCCCTCCCCCAATAATCCTTTTCTTCATAGCCCTTTCATGCAGTGGTGGGATGTCAAAAATTTTACTACCCCACCATGATGTCATCACAGTGTGGGTGGAACTAATGTCATGACATCATGACATCATGGGTGGGGCCAAAGAAAAAAAATAAAATAAAAATAAGCACACACACACACACACCTCAACCCACCCACCTACCCACAACACAAACCCGTAAATAAATAAATAAATAAATAAATTAAAATTACATTAAAATACACCCACCCAAACACCCCAAATATAAATCAACCCACCCACCCCAAACACAAACCCATCACTTACCTGTTAGTATAAGTGCCTGGGCAGCACCATGTTGCAAGATGGATATGGTCATCATACCAGTTCTCTAGGATAATATGCCTTAATGTAAATGTAAAACAGCTGTACCTCCTTAAGGGTTCTCCAATTGGAACAGCAATTGGAACATCACAGGTGTAGCTTATTGATGAGGTAACTCCAAGACTTTGCTTAAAAACCCCAAGCCAGGCCTGCCGGCCGCCAGGCCTTTTTAGGAATTGTGGTAGTACGTCAATATAGGTAAAGGTATTAAATACACATGAAAATACACACAGACACACCACATCCAAAAGTGAGTCACTTACCCTGGGGAGCAGGCTATAGGGAGCTTCAGGCTAGCAGCTTCTCTTCCTCCTCCTCGCTTGGGAGGACAGCAAGGAGGCCATGCATATGCGCCAAGCACTGTAGGCGTGCATGCACACCAGTGAAAAGGTAAGCCCCGAAGGTGGTTCCCGCCAAAAGCTGCTACTGGTTCTCCGGGACACTGGGAAAAGTTACTACCGGTTCTGGTGAACTGGTGCAAACCTGTTACATCCCATCACTGCTTTCATGTCTTTTTCCATGGCTATCAGTGGGGTAAGAAAAACTAATCATCATCACCATCAAACTTGGTTCTCCAGGTGTTCTTGGACTTCAGTTCCCAGAAGCCCAAACCAGTACACCTGCTGATCAGGTTTTCTGGGAATTGAAGTCCAAGAACATCTGGAGAGGCACATTTGCAGACCCCCGCCATAGCCTGAGGAAAAGAAAAGTATCGCCTGCTATTTTAGTGCAAATTTCCCCTGTCAGCTTCTCAGCAATAGATTACTAACAAAGAGACAAAATAAAATAGCTTCTCCTTAGAAACATCTCTAGGGAGATGTTATGAGTCTTGTTCTCAGTGCTTTCCCCAGCTTCACAATGCTGACACCTCTCCCTGTATCATCAAGTTTTCTTGGCTTCCTGTAAAAATACAAAGAAACTTGACTTCTTTTTTCTTTTTCTCCCCCCCCCCCAATCATTTTGCTGAAGAATGTGCCCATTTTTTGACCATTTTAATACATTTTATCCTTCCATTGGCTTTTCAATTTTCCACAGGAAGAATGCAAGTAAAAATGCCTATGAAACTTGTGACAAATCCTGTGAGATTTCCTGTCAGATTTAAACAAGAGGGTGGGATCTCATGCAGAGAAATTGCCTGCCAGAAAACAACAAGAAGATTTTATCCCCAACTTATTTTCTGTTCAAAAGCAAAAAGCTGTGAGATTTGTATCACCAACTCAAAGGAGAAACCTCTCCCTGATGATGATTTCTAGAACTGAGGGTGAGGCAGAGCAGGGGGCAAAAGCCAATAAATGCTTGGTCTTCTCACCTCACAATTATGTCTTCCACCAGTATCTCCTTTTGGAAAGCTTTTAGAATTTAGGTCAGGACAAAGCAAGAGGTCCTAGTAGAGAGACAAACAGCCCATCTCTCTTGCTTCAGCATTCAAAGCACAAAAAGTGCTAGCAAACAATGATCTATTTCAATTTGGAATCTGGTGGTTCACAGTAGCCTCCTGTCTATTCAGCCTTTTCAAAGTCAGAGGCAAAAATATTCTCAAGTTTAGGTGGAACTTAGGAGCCAAACTTTCAGTGACAGAGATGTAAGCAGAAGAAATGCTTATGACAAAAAAGCATCTTGGGACTTGGGTAGTTTTTTAAAAATCAAATAGGAAAGTGAGGCAGGACATGTGCATCTGAAAGAGAATACAATACTCACCATAGTGATAAAATTTAAAATGTGATTTATTCTGTGAAGGCAGCAGCCTCAGACATCAAAGCTTTAGATTCAATGCAGTGTCAAAAAACCATGAAGCTTTAAGTCTCAACCAAGCATCGACACCACGCTGAAGGAGAAGCTTTTTCTCTCGACACCATTGACTGAACGGATTAGGCTTTACAAAACACAGACACACACTCTACAACCTCCTCTTCCAAAGCTCTAGTAGAGAAAAAAGATGACTGAATAGTGTCTCCCAAGTGACTTTGATATCACTGCTACCCTTTCAAAAAAATTTTTGGTGCATTTGTTAGAAGGCTATAAATGGGTCTATGGAATAATTTAAAAAATTATTCTGTGCTCCATGGAAAAAGTAAAGCAAAGGCCACCTTTTATACCATTTTAAATGGAGTCTTTGGGCCAGAAGGCCTGTGGAAATGTCTTCATTACTTCAGTCCTCTTGCAACAATTGTGGGCAATGTTTTTCTTTGGCCTTGGAAATGCATCTGATATT
The DNA here is from genome assembly GCA_030440675.1 of Furcifer pardalis. Lineage (NCBI taxonomy): Eukaryota > Metazoa > Chordata > Lepidosauria > Squamata > Chamaeleonidae > Furcifer > Furcifer pardalis. The sequence continues at coordinate 230,660,877 of CP126890.1, forward strand.
TCAAATCCATGCTGGAGTTCTTGAGGTATAAACTTCCGAGCTGAAGTAATTAGGCAAATGGCAGGTGCTTTCTGCACAACGAACAAAACACTGGCACTGTTTTTAATGAGGCCCTGATTTTGAGACTATCAGCCAAGCTGACAGATCTCTACCCTGATAGTGTAAATGCTAATACTAATGAGTAAAACATGAGTGAACCTGCTATTTTCTGGACATCCTTACTGTAATAGCCTGCCTTTTCTTTCGGTATCAAATTCTAGCACAATATGTCACTGTATAAATTGGAGTGACACTTGTTTACAGCCTGGTATTAAAATATATGTAGATACATATGTGCATATGCTTTTGCCCTTTAGGCCCAATGCAGAAAGAACAATTTAATGGAGAAAGCACAGATAAGAAGAAAACCCATTGCATGCAGTTTTACCAGAGAGAGAAAAGAGAGACAGAAAGACCAAGTTGCCTCTAACAGGCATACCTCCTGGCTCTTATTAATGTTGAGACCATTTCTGACAGACTGCATTTTTTATTTCTAAAGTCAGGGCAGCCAACCAAGTTTAGTGACATGGAACATAGTTGTCAATGACTCTACAGACTTGCAGAGGCTTTTAATTGGAAGGCGGCATGTATTAGAAACAGAGCAAACTCTTCTTGAGAGCAGAGGATATGTCCATGCACTTGGAGTTTAAATTGAAAAAAGGAAATTATTTATCTTTCAAAGTAAAACTTCACCAAATAACTATTTCTTCCTCTGTTGTGATTTCAGCATGGTTGGGGAGGTGGGCTCTCTTTTTATAGAAAACAGATAAATTGTAGCTCCTACGTGATTCAAGAAGTATCAGACCAGCCCTCCACATTGTTTAGCACACCAATTTTACTTTTCATTTCTAGTTGCATTTTAAAAAATACCCCCTGCCGCATTTTGGACAGCCTCTAAGGTCCCCAGAAGGTTCTAGGTACAAAAAATGCAGTTTCCCCTTGCCCTAGCATAATTTGTTGTTGTTCAGTCGCACAGTCGATTCCGACCCTCTGCGACCCCATGGACCATTGCCCGCCAGGCACTCCTGTTCTCCACCATCCCCCTCAACTCACTGAGCTCCGTGCCCATTGTCTCCACAACACCATCTAACCATCTCATCTTGGGCCGTCCCCTTCTTCTTTTGCCCTCGACCCTTCCAAGCATCAAGGCTTTCTCAAGTGAATCCTCTCTTCTCATTTGATGTCCAAAGTACTTTAGCTTCATCTTTACAATTTGACTTTCTAAGGAGCATTCTGGGTTTATTTCTTCTAAGATTGACCTATTTGTTCTCCTCACCGTCCAGGGGACTTTCCTCCAACACCTCATCTCAAAGGCATCTATTCTTCTGCGCTCAGCTTTCCTAATGGTCCAGCTCTCACAACCATACATTGCCACAGGGAATAACATTGCTTTGACAATACGAATTTTTGTTTTCAATATGATGTCTCTACTTTTCATTATGCTCCCCAGGTTTCTCATTGCTTGCCTCCCAAGAATCAATCGCCTTTTTATTTCATGGCTGCAATCCCCATCTGCAGTGAGTTTTGATCGCAAGAAAGTAAAATCTGTCACGGCTTCTACTTCTTCCCCATCTATTTTCCAGGGACTGATAGGGCCTGTTGCCATTATCTTGGTTTTCTTGATATTGAGTCTCAAGCCAGCATAATAGAAAAAGGAAAATACAGTAATACCTCAAATAACGTTTACCTTGGATAACGCTAAAATCGCATAACGTTAAGCAATCTGGGGTGGAGAATTGGATCGAATAATGTTAAGGTCCTATGGGATGGATCGGATAACAACTGCTAAAGTCTGTGCAGTTACAATGTATCTCTATGGAGCTTTAACGTTATCCAATCCATCCCATAGGATTTCAACATGGATCGGATAACACTAAAAATCGGATAACACCAAGACTTGTGGAACCAAGTCTTAGTGTTATCCGAGGTATTTCTGTACAGTAAAACCTTGGATGAAGAGTGCCTCGCTTAGAGACTAACTCACTTAAAGAGCAGAATTTTCTCTACATGGTCACCTCGCTTAACAACTAAAGCCAACCAAAAACTCACTTAACAACTAAATCTTGAAAATTTTAAATTTTTATAGTTGGGATTTTGAAGTTCTGGGATGATGGGTTTGGGTTGTATTGTGTAGCTTTTTTGTAATATGTAAACCGCCCTAGGTCACCCTGGCAAGGAGGGTGGTATAGAAATATGAAAAGTAAATAAATAAATAAATAAATAAAATCGGTGTTCAGAGTCCACCCCTGCCAGAAGTCACAACTGGTCACTTACAATGGTGTTTCGCTTAAAGAGCAAACTCGCTTAAAGAGCAATCCCATGGAACGCATTATGCTCTTTAAGCGAGGTACCACTGTATAGAAGAATTCTGTGTCACATATTCTTAAACTGTGGGATTGCTTTGTAAGCAAACAATTATTATTATTATTATTATTATTATTATTATTATTATTATTATTATTATTATTATTATTATTATTATTATTATTATTATTATTATTATTATTATTATTATTTATTAAATTTAATACCCCGCCCCAATCGGGAGGACCTGACTCTGGGCAGCTTACATCCTGATAAAAACAGAAATAAAACCTAAACACTCAATATCAATAAAAGCGTCAAAATTAAAAAAACTATCAACACCACTGCATGGGGGGCGCAAGTGGGCAGGGCAACTGAGGCCCGGGAGATCAGGATCTCTCCAGAAGAGCAGATTCACCTGAGGAAGGGAAGTGGGGGCTCAAAGGCAACCCCACATGTTCATAATCATAATCATAATCATCAATTCTAATATCATTGCCATGGTCATGATCATAAATCATCACTATTACTATCAATTTAAAAACTTTTTCTGGAATAATTTTATCTTTCTTGCCATTCCCATCATTTTAGTTGACAAACCTATTTTAACTCAACTAACTGTTATGACACAATCAGGACTGGAATGTTAATTCTGTAGTAAACTCCAAGCCACAATGATATTAACAGTGGTGCTTCTCATACCAAGAATCCCTTGTCCCAGTGGTTTTTCAATCATTGGTCTGTGTGGACTGCTGCCAAACCACAGAATGCTTCTTGCCTGTCCTCAGCAACCAAGTGTTCTATTAAGTAAGACCCTTTCTTCGCTCTCTACCTATCTTCTCTAGCAGCACTGAAGCACTCACTTTGCTCCTTCATATTTAACTTGGCAACTTGAAGGGCTTTCCAAGCAGAAGAATATTTCCTGCATAAAGTAGCAGATCAAGCTCAGCTTAATGTCCCGTGAAGGTGCTTGCCATATGCTTCTTCCTGCATAACAGCAATAGGCCAGCTGAAAGGATTTTTCACCCTCCCTGTACAGCTCAGCACATTGATATCTGGGCTCATGGCAGCCACAAGGTGGAGGGGCTTCTTTGCATTTTCAGCTTATTTCATCATACCTATAAGGCAATTTAGAGCACTGGACAGATTGTATTTAAGGGAGGCAGAGTGCTGGTCCCTTTCCCTTCTAATTTTTGGGATCACCTTAAAAGATTTTAGGAAGTAAAGACTTTTAGGAACTTGTGGAGTACAGTTTACTTTGCTTAAAGAGCATAATGTGTTCCACAGGATTGCTCTTTAAGCAAGTTTGCTCTTTAAGCAAAACACCATTGTAAGTGACCAATTGTGACTCCTGGTGTGTGTGTGGGATTGTGAACCCCGATTTATTTGTTAAGTGAGTTTTTGGTTGGTTTTTGTTGTTAAGTGAAGTGACCATTCAGAGAAAATTCTGCTCTTTAAGCAAGTTATTCTCTAAGCGAGGCACTCTTTATGCGAGGTTCTACTGTATACGATAGCAATAGGTAAAGCCAAAGAGCCAGCACTGTCTGTATATGCAGACGTTTCTGTGGACATGTGGCAGGTATGACTCAACACCAGAGTGCATGGAATGCTCTTTACCTTCCCACCAAAGTGGTACCTATTTGTCTACTTTCAATTCCTTGCTTTTGAACTGCTAGGTTGGCAAGAGTTGGGACAGAGATGAGAGCTCAATCTGCTGACTTCCTGACCTTCCAGGCATCAAGTTCAACATCTTAACCACTAAGCCACTGCAGTCCCCTATGATAGTAATAACTGTGCTTAATTTCATTCTTCAGGGGGGTAAATGGAGATCAAAATGCTCCAGACCATAGAAGGTTGAAAAGGGAATTAATTAAATTGCATTAATATGGGAAGACTTGCACTGTTTTCATTTCCTTGTAAAAGGCTCACATGAATGCTTTGGCAGATCTATTACACTTGTATTGATCATTACTTCAAGAAAGGAATGCCAGATTTCCCAGTAAGTGACACATATGGAGTGACGGCAGATGCACTATCCACTGAGTGTCTGCTACATGTGGAGACACAGACTTCAGCACTGCCAACAGCACTGCTGGGAATTATTTTTGGCCCTTCCCAGAAATGTTTGAAGTGCAGTGAAATCTTTAAACAGGCCTAAGCCCGGAGGCTAAGAGGCTGTCTTCATGGGCATATAGCCTGCTCTTTGGGGTGGGCTGGTTCAGTTGCATGCACACATTGATTGAGCCAATCTGCCCAACCCATTCCAGTATGAGACAGTATCAGGGGGCTCAAATAAATTATCCCACTGTATTTTATTCCATCCCCAGTGTAGGTGCATGTTGGGAATGGAATAAAATACAGTGCAGCTGAGGATCCATGTCCCAGTTGACAGGGAGAGCTGCTACCCCTTCAACTTGGATGCACTGCTGCTGCTAAGAGGGCTGCAGTTGCTCCCTAGATAAAGGATACCATGCATCCCAGCTAATTGGGGGAGCAGCTGTACCCATCAGCTAGAAAGCACTGTTGCTATGGAGGGAGCTGCGGCAGTCCCCTCTGCAGCAGCATAAAGGATCTGCTACTCACCTGATTGGAGGGAATCTGGATTCTCACTGGAGAACCAAAAGGCTGTCTGGACACAGGAGTGGCTCAAAATAACATTTTGCTCCTCTCTCTAAGCTCAAGCAGCAGTTCTATGATTGTAAACAAGCATTATGATGGGCATGTGTACTCATCACAAACTTTTAAAGGTATAAAACATTTGAAAGTTTATTATTGTTGCTTTCTGCACAGTACTAACAAGAGTTAGTATGTTATGTAGAAGGCGTTTTTGATTTAGAACTACCCCAGAAAGTATGACCTTCACAACTGTTTTTAAGTAAAGGAAATAATGAGATGTTTGGTCACTCATGTTCATGGTAAATTACATGGCAATTTCTCTGAAAGAGCTTTTTTGTATTCAGTGACTTGGACAACTCTTATCAGAAAATCACATTCTATTTATTTAAATTCCCTTGTGGTTGTACTTTAAAAGAATCTAATTTAAATGGGCCTTAGCTATTATTTTTGAGAAGACGTTTTACCATAAAACTGTTTTATCACCTGTTTGTTTCAACTTAAAGCATATTTCATTGAGCTCTGTACTGTATATCCTTGACTGTTCTTGTATTTCTTTGATTGTACCCTATTTATATTTTTATTATTTTTATGAAGGATTTATTGACCACATTGATTGTATTATACAGTATGTGTTATATTGTATGTATATTATGTTTTTTGTAATATTGTTAGCCGCTCTGGGTTGCTTCGGCAAGGAGAGCGGCATATAAATTGAATTTAATAATAATAATAATAATAATAATAGTTAGCTTGAATGCCAGTGCTGATCTTCTGCCATTGTCACCTTCCACTGTAACTGACACTAACAGCTCCCTTCAAGAATGTCTTCACTTCATCACAACTGGAATACTTACTGCTCTTTTGCAGATGTAATCCCTGAAACGGGTAGTTATATTCAAGTCTAGTGACTCAGCTTTGACCTTTCTGCCTTGGCCAACCCAGCTAGGATACTACACTTTTAACTAAAAGTCATAGCTTCCTTCACTGTGTCAATCCAATCCAACCCCTTTTGAGTACATCCCATAAGTGGATGAAGGAAGTGGTGTGCAATAGCAGGTTTGCACCAGTTCGCCAGAAACGGTAGCAGAAATTCTGGCTGGCCCAACTCATCCAAGTTTTGAAATAAAGTAGTCCTAGTTCGGGTGCAATGCAGGGTTTTCCCCCATCCATGCCCACCATACCCACAGTGTGGTAGTAAAAAAAAAATGGAGCCCACCACTGGATGAAAGGGTGTGTGAGTGTGTCAGAGAAGCTGTGTCTAGTCATGATGGTATTGGCCTCAGTTTCACTGACACACTTACACACCCTTTCCTCCCCTTATGGGATGTAGTCAAAAGGGGTTGGATTGGATTGACACAGTGAAGGAAGCCATGACTTTTAGTTTGCAACAACTTAGAGGGGCTGCAACTGATAGGGCCATTTGGTAGTCATTAATTTTAGAGAGCCATTGTGGGTCTTTAGCAACTTGACAGCATGGTACAAATATATGTACCACAAGGCATGGAAGTATTAAAATATTGCATCTAAGTCTCTGGGCTGTGCTTTTCTTTGACTTCTCATAATACTTACTCCTACACAACTCTGGGTAATTTTTTCTTCTCTATTTTTTTTTAAAAAACATAGGCCATTGGACATGCAACAGCAAAGTTAAAATTGCATGCAACTGATCACTGTTTGTGAGTAAACATAATCAAAGAAGACATTTTCCCTCTGATTAATTTCAAGTACGTTGTCAAAGATGGTACAGATAATATCAAATTTGTGGAACAAGGCAGCCCTGAAGTCTCTCTCTCTCTCTCCCCCTCCCAACTCTATTATGATGAGTGGTAGCAATCATCCCCCACCCTTTGAAAGGGAGACAGATCAAATACCAACATGCTGGGATTGTTCATGCTTCACCAACAGAGGACAGTCTTTTGTGTATTTGTCAGGTTAACATATTCTCGGATGGCATTTCCCAGAGGGAACGACCTGTCTCAAGCTGTTTTTTTCAAGCTTTTGCGCTTTGTCTGAATGGATTGTTATGAAACTGCATCACTGATGCTCACAGCACAGAAGCCATTCTGGTGTACACCACAATGAAATCATTTACATTCCAAGTGCAAGTATGTATTTAGCTTGTAGTCACATGGCCACGAAGAGAACGCCTCCCCCTATCACCACCATCTCATGCTGTTATTGTTGGGTAATAGTCTATGACAAAGATCTTTCTCCAGGGAATCAATATAGCCTCATCAACTCCTTATCCTGTTCCAGCCCATTACAGCTTGCAATGACTGGATTTCTGTTTTGCACCAAACAGTGAGATGACACTTAACATACTCTAGAGATGGACAGGTTTCTCAACACAGTTGTGATGGGCAGCAGTCAAAGGCTGCACCTGCAGATGGCCACCCAAAGCTGAGCATTCATGCCCAGTTGTAAACATGTATGCACCCATACAGGTGTGCACACATACTCCAATTCCAGCGTTCAGCAACCAGATAAAAGAAAAAGATTCTGGTTTGTACTTTTTATTATGGATCTTGATGTGTGTTGCCCTTATCTTGATAGAGAACATGACACTATAAGTGTGTAAGCTCCCCTCATGATGCAGAAATGTCTGTAATCAGGATTTGATATCTTGCAGGGGAGTCTACATATTCAGGGAAGTTCCCATTGACATGCCTATGGAGGAGTCAACTTGGCTACTGTGAAATTTTTCTCCACTCCTCATCACTAATTGTATTCTTTAAACATAATTAGTGTTGCTAATGTTTGATCCAAGCATCAAAAATATGCCAGATTCCTCTGTCAAATCAAGAAATAATGTTAATTATTTTGAACAGAATAAGTGAAAAATATATTTCCATCTCAACCGCTGCATAATTACTGGGATTTAAAAATACAGTACTGTATAACTATTTTCCCTATGTAAAGTAACTAAAATAGATACAATGTGATTGAGGGCAAACTGAGCTGATACTAGGCTATCTTAGGGCTCTTTCAAATACAATGTGACTATTTTAGGGGGAGGTGTTGATGGAAAGTCACAGGGGGAAAAAGGGGTTTCAGTGTGAAGATCAGTGTGCTTGTAGTTATATTGTAGTTATTGTGCTAGATGGAAATAACAATACTTTACAAAACTAAAAGCCAGAGAAGCTTTAATTTATATTGTTCACCAGGCTCAAAGCAAATGTTTTTCTTTTCCTTCCCCTCCCTTTCCATCTCCCCTAAGGTAAACTTGAGTTTAACATGCCCATCAGTCAGTTGCAATTTTTCTGTGCCAAGACATTGACACACAAAGTTACACTTCCCTTCGGAAAGCAACGCAGCTCTTTTATTGAACACATCTGTTTCAGCTGCCAAGGTTCTGAGTTCTGAAGTTGTTGGAAGCTGCTTAGATGCCTAATGTGAATTTGAAGAGGAAGGGAGATGAGCCTCCCATTTCTGGGAAGGTAAGTGTTCAGGAAGACTGCTTGCCATGACTGATGTGCCAGCCTTCTGAGAGCAATGATTAAAAATGAATATCATGGGATCTTTAGTCAAACTAATCTGCACTCTTTCATCCCAGAGCCATCTACTGGAGTGAAGGTGCAGGGCACAAATCCAGTCTTTCATACATTCTCTCACTTGACAGATACCAAGTGCAACTCTAGAAGCAAAGGCAAGGGTGCTGATGAACACACTTAATCATCCATGTGTCAGAGCTATCACTTTTATATTGTATCAGGTTTAATAACAGGTTTTGCTGCTGAAAGAACTTCTTCTTTGTCAATTCCTGAGATCTCCTAAGAGAAATGTTTAAAATACATGGCACAGACTGTAAGTCAATTCACTTAAAAAGTGGAACAAAAGCTCTTTGCTTTGACACATCCATGGCTTTCTATGATCACTCAAGCTCAAAATGCCTGGAAATAGTCCCTGTTATGGCCCATACCTCGAACAGATATGTACTTCAGGGAATATGAATTGTGTATGGTATGTAATATCGTGAGTTCATTCTAGTTTAACCATTAGACAGATGGTGGATGAATGTCAGCAGTGTAACTGTGGATTCTGTTCATTGGAATAGACATACAGAGTTAATACAACTGAAGCTATCATTCCACAACTATCCAGTTTGCAAAGAGCAGAGCTTGGAAGGGATGAGTTAAAAATATTATTTTATTTATTTATTTATTGTTCTGATTTATATTGCTGCCCAACTCTGAAGAATCTGCGTAGCTCACAGAAAATAAAACCAATCACATTTTTAAAAACCTATTAAAACTGCTATCCAAAATTATTCTGTTATTTACAGTTGATTACTTTTCTGGATAAAAAAGGACAACACCATCTTTGTGGCAGTTGCATTGCAAGATGATGGCCAAGATTCTGTTGCATAACTTTGCAACAGATTTGGTACTGGAAATGTTTAATCTTGTTGTTGTTATATTCTATAAAGTGGCTTGTGACTATATTTCAAATGAATCAATTTTTTCCCTGTTAGCTTTCTTTCCTGTCCAACTATCACACCACTATGTGGTGATTGGGAATACAACAGTGTAGATGATCTTGGTTTTGGTCTCTAGTGTCACATCATTACACTTATCTCTTCTAATTTCTTCATTACAGTAAAACCTCACATTAAGAGCGCCTCACTTAGAGACTAACTCGCTTAAAGAGCATGAATGGTCGCCTAACTTAACAACTAAAACCAACCAAAATCACGCTTAATGACTAAATCGGGGTTCATAGTCCCCTTGCCAGAAGTCACAATTGGTCACTTACAATGCTGTTTTGCTTAAAAAGCAAACTTGCTTAAAGAGCAATTCCGTGGAACGCATTGTGCTCGTTAAGCGAGGTACCACTGTACTGCCTTTTCAAGTCTCCATCTTTCTCATTTGTTGGCTCCAGTTTCCATTTGGATTGATGATTGAGCCAAGGTATACAAATTCTTTCATTATTTCAGTTTCTTCCTTTTCATTTTAAAGTTGTGCAGTTCTTCTGTACTGACAAATTTGTTTTCTTAATGTTCAACTGCAATCCTGTTTTGGCACTTCTTATTTCACTTTCATTAAAAGTCATTTCAAGTCATTGCTGCTATCTGAAATTATTGTTGTTTCTTTCAGCAATTTTGCACCTTCATCTGAGTCTAATCCAGCTTTCTGTATAATATATTTTGTGTACTGATTGAACAAAAAAAGGGGATAAATTCACCCTTATCTGTTACCTTTGCCTATAGGAAGCCATTATGTCTCTCCATAGTCTGTCCTAATGGTAGCTTCTTGCCCTCAATACATGTTATGCATAAGGACAACCAAGTGCTGTGGCACACCGATTTATTTCAGAACAACCCGCAGCTGCTCATGATCCTCCCATTTGCCACTGGATGGAATCTGGTAGCAGCAGGGATAAGGGGGGGGGGGACCCTCTCTTTACTGCTGAATGGAGGTCACTGCTGGTGGGGAGAAGGAAAGGAAAAGAACCCCAATGGGGAACCAGAGGGGAAGGGAAAATCAGAAGGGTGCTTTTCAGGGTTTAAAAATTTGGGTAAAATTTCTTCAATGGATACATAAACCAGGACAAACACCATGAGTGGAACCCTGATTCTTTCAACAGTCAAATTAGCAATAGCAATTACACTTCTGTACCACCCCATAGAACACTCTGGACAGTTTACAGAGTAATTAGCATTTTGCCCCCAGCATGCTGGTTACTCATTTTACCAACCTCAGAAGGATGGAAGGCTGATCCCCTTCAGGATTGAACTCTTAATGTTCTAGTTGCAGTACAGCAATTTAACCACTGTGCCACCAGGGCTCTTACACACTTCCAGAGTATATTTTTTTTCCTCTTAAACTCCTTTAATCTTTGAGATTTGCCTCAATGGCCCTGTTGATGTTAATTCAGATGTTGACATTGGTTCTTTTCTTTCTCTTCTCTGTTTGCTGCAACTTGTCTTTGAGCTTTGCTCTGGAGACTTATGACAGGGCATCAAGAAAGACAACACATTGAGGGTATCCATCCAGAACTAAAGTATGTCATACAAAACCCTATTTTGTCAATGAAAAAAAGTTTCTTAGCTATTACTGCTGTTCATCTCTCTCTCTCCCACGCACACAGCTTCCATTACCATCACTGTGTTCAGCTCTTTTCCATTTCCCATTTCCCATTACAGTTTGTATAATGACACGATGGTTGAAAAACTGCCACTGGTTTTACTTAACTAATTAAGGATTGAGAGTTATATTAACTCAATATGGGTGCTAGCCAAGCTACTGCTAATTTATTGCAGCTCAGAGAGAGATGTGTTTCAGATGGATCCCTTTTCAAGTTGCTTTGCCCATTGATAAATGGTTTATGAAGCAAGTCTATCCCACTCAGTCTCACCAAATGCTTTGTCTCTGAAATGTCAGTGAGTTAGGGATTGACAAGAACATATAACACAGAATATCTGCTGAGGTTGGTCCAAAAATTGCATGGGGCAGAAATGCCAATGACACCAATATTTCCATAAGTCTAAGAACTAGTGTTGTCCCGAAATAAGTATAAACCCAAAATGAATTCCTTTTGTGAGCCTATGACCTTGTCAAACAACCTTCCTTTCCTTACCTTCAGATTATCAGTAATGGAGTTTCATCCCCTCATCATGGAGCTTATGGATCTTATCATTTCCCCATTGCTTGAAAGGACAGGTGTCTATTCTGCTTGACAGATCTGAAAAATTAATGATTTTCATTGTGCCATGATAGATACACTCCCTAGATGAATCTGATCAATATCTACAGACAACTTTTTTTAAAAAGAAAATTGACTCAAACCTTGAAAAATGGTGTGCTTATCCCTTTAGAAGTCAGCTAGTCTCTGAAATGGGAAATAAATGATCAGTGTTGCTGGCCATTCCATCATTTCTATCCTCTGCTGAAAAAGTGGAAAAACCGCTATTTGCCTGTTTATCACACACAATGACCATCAAGATGAGAAAGCCTTGCTGGGTTGGAACATGAAATAGGAAGAGGATTAGTTATTCATATCTATTACAAAAAAAAAATGAATGAATGAAAGAAAGAAAGCAAATCAATATCCTATAGCAGTGGTGGCAAACCTATGGCACATGGGCCAGAGATGGCACTCAGATCTCTCTGTGGGCATCCATGCGGTCGCCCCAGCACAGTTGGTCCTGCCCCTGTGCCCAGCAGCCCAATGGGGCATTTCATCCCTCCTCTGTTGCTTTGTGATAAATACATGGTTTGGGGTTGCAGTTTGGGCACTCAGTCTCTAAAAGGTTCACCATCACAGTCCTATAGGTTGCCCTTGCTTGAAAGCCCATCGTATCCAACTCTAGGGTTTGGTGATCATCTCTGTTTATAGCCATAGAACCAGCACTGTCTTCATCTGCAGATGTTTCCATGGTCATGTGACAGGCATGACTAGACACCAGAGCACAGGGAATGCTATTTATCTACTTGCAATTTCTTGCTTTCAAACTGTTAGGATGAAAGGAACATCTGCGGCGGGGGGGGGGAGAGATGCCGACGCGGCATCCAGCTCAAGGACTCACTTCACCTGGCCCCAGAGCCCTGCCCTGCCGGGGCTTTAAAAAGGACGCTGTTGCCGGGGCTTTTCCGCACCGCCGCTGCTCTTGCCGGAACATCTGCAGCAGGGGGGGGAGATGCCGACGCGGCGTCCAGCTCGGGGACTCACTTCACCTGGCCCCAGAGCCCTGCCCTGCGGGGGCTTTAAAAAGGACGCTGTTGCCGGGGCTTTTCCGCACCGCCGCTGCTCTTGCCGGAACATCTGCGGCAGGGGGGGGAGATGCCGACGCGGCGTCCAGCTCGGGGACTCACTTCACCTGGCCCCAGAGCCCCGCCCTGCCGGGGCTTTAAAAAGGACGCTGTTGCTGGGACGTTTTTCGCACCGCTGCCGCTCTTGCAGGGAACATCTGTGGGGGGGGGGGCGGAGAGGCTTCGCATTTGTTGAGGGACGTAGTAATTGTTTTGTTTTGCTTAGTTGTTTTTTGTAAAATTTGAGTGATGACTGAGATGTAGAAATTTTGGACTGTTATTTGATATTGATGTTTATTTAATTTCTTGTTATTGTAGTCCTATTGATATTTTGATGTTAGGTATTTATGATTTATGGACATGAATTTTGTAATTTTATATATGTTGTGAACCGCCCTGAGTCGGCCCTACCGAGTAGGGCGGTATAGAAATTGAAATATAATAATAATAATAATAATAATAAAGTGGGACAGAGATGGGAACTCACTCTGTCATGCATCACTTGGGTTTCAAACTGCTGATCTGTTGACCTCCTAGTTGTCAAGTCCAGTGTCTTAACCAGTGGTGGGCTCCAAAAGATTTTACTACCTACTCTGTGTGCATGGTATGGTGAGCGTGGCCAGGGGGAAAGCCCTGCTTTGCACCCCAATTAGGACTACTTTATTGCAAAACTTGGATGGGCAGGGCCAGCCAGAATTTCTGCTACCGGTTCTGGTGACTGGTGCAAACCTGCTGATGCCCCCCCACTGGTCTTAACCACTAAGCCACCATGGTCCTTAATATCCTATACCTTAGATTCTAGAATAAATGTTTATTTCTCATTATATGGACACTATCTGATGTTCTTATGATAACTTGACAATATTTAGATTTTGCCTCCTTAAAGTCTAGTTGGATTGGTTGGTTTCAAAGAAGCTTTCTATGAAAAGCTTGATAGTCATGGCTGACTAAGACTGGAATTGGTTCATAAAATAGGACTGACAATTTTGCCAAGGCATAGTCCCATTTTGAGCCACAGTTAAGAGCACCCAACTATACCAATTGCAACCCACATATCAACTCTTCATGTCACTCTATCCCATTACCTTCTTTGTTTCAAGCAGTGGTTGGGGAATTGTGATCATAATACATGCCTCAGAACTACACAGGAGACCTGTCTGGCAAAAGAACTCAACAAATCAGTGCTGTGAATCTGCCACCCTAATTCACAGTCATTCACTTATCCACCTCACCTCCATGCACAGAAACACTTTTAGTAAAACACATGCTTTGTGTCTTCACAGGTTTCTCTCAGGTAAGGTGGAAACATAGAATATTTCTGTATAATACTGTAATGAGGCAGTAATTCTTAAGAAAAATATATTGACCTAAATTGTGGCAGAAGCTTCCTTAATATTAGAGTTTTTTCTTTAGCATATTCTTGAACACAAAGTGTACAGCTAGAAAAAATGAGTTCAGCTGGAAATGTATGCTGTGCAATTAAAAAACAGAGAAAAAACTACCCAGATTATGTGTATTTTATTTATTATTTATTTATTTATTTATTTAGATTTATTATCCCGCCCCAATCAGGCGAACCTGACTCTAGGCGGCTTACAGAAAATTCATAAATTAAAACCTTGAGGTTCAAAATTACTTTAAAAAATCAATTAAAAAAGAATTAAACCATGAATTTACAAAGATCTAAAAGATTTAAAAAGGTTAAAAAGGTTAAACAGATTAAAAAAGTTTAAAAGGGTGAGGGAGGGGTGGCTGTCTTATTAAGAGCTATTGAGTGCAAAAGTTGCATTTATGAGTCTTTTGGCATTTGCACTATGATGTTTTGCACAGTGGCGTAGTGTGGGTTTCAGCTGCCTGGGGCGTAGGTCAAATTCACCACCCAGGATGTCGGTAGTGGTAGAGGGTCCTGGTGCCCATCCCCATAGCAGCCTCTTCGCCCTGGCCATTAGGAAGTCCGGGGGCGGAGACAAAGTCCTATTTATTGTGAAATTTTGCCACCCCAAAAAAGTGCCACCAGGAGCGGTCCGCCCCCTGCCCCCCCATGCTACACCACTGGTTTTGCAGTAAGTATGAGTGTTGATGGTGAACTTTTTGTGCTGTTAAAAATGTGCTTCTAAAAAAATTCCTCCCTCATATAGGATCCTGACTTTACTGATGCTGCACATAATTGAAAGGGAAGCTATTGTCTCATTAGGTAAAGGTAAAAGTCGCTCTTCCTTGAAAGCCAGTTGTATCCGACTCAAGGGTTCAGTGCTCATCTCTGTTTACAGACAAAGAACCAGCACTGTCTGCATCTGCAGACGTTTCTGTGGACATGTGGCAGGCATGCCTCAACACCTGAGTGCATGGAACGCTGCTTACCTTCCCACCAAAGTGATCCCTGTTTATCTACTTGCAATTTATTGCTTTCATACTGCTAGGTTGGCAAGAGATGGGATAGAGACAGGAGCTCATGCCGTCGTGCAGTTCTTGGGTCTCAAACTGCTGTCCTGCCAACCTTCCAGTTGCCAAGTTCAGCATCTTAACCACTTGAGCCACCACAGTCCCTATTATTGTCTCAATATTGCTCTGCAAAAGGCATTATGTGACACTTCTGAGAATGGCATAGGAAAATGTGGTAGGTTGGCATGTTCATTTTTTGTACCACTGTAGACTGACTCAAAGAAACAGCAATTTATGTAACAAGGATAGGAAACCTCTGACATTTCCAGATACTGTTGGATGGCAGCTCCGATCATTTGTAATTATTAATTATGAGAGAATTGGAGTTGTAGTCCAAAAATATTTGGAACTTGTCCCCTGCATTCTACATTATATTAGAAAACCTACTACCTCATGACCTGGTTCAAGTTTCTACCCAGAACATATCATATCTAACTTCTAGAAGCAAGACTAGATATTCTCTGGAAATTGTTTCCTGAATATCCCACATTAAAAATGCCATCTTATAACACTAGTTCAGGACAATTCCTCATTGAAATCAGCATGGTTCACCTCTGAGTATACATGTATGCAGCTGCACTGAAAGAGGATTCCAAATTACTTGACCCTGGGAAGAGGAATCCTACATTTTTATAGACATTTATAGGTCATTTTCTCATCTCTCATTTTTGGCCGCAATAAATGAGATACTCACATCTAGTAGATGAAAAAAAGTACTCTCCCCTCACAAACTTCTGAAAAGTTCAATTAATTTCTTATCTTTATTAAACTGGTCCTAATTTAATTCTTATTGCTCTCTACAAAATTTTGCAAAGCTGACAGACAGTATAGCATTTTAAAAGACTTTATTGTTTCTCTGCCACTTGGAACAGAGATAACACACGTCTCTTCAACTTTCAGATTCTCTAGCATCCAGAAACTCTGAATATTAACACAATACAGTAATACCTCATAAAACATTAGTATCGAATAACACTAAAATCGCATAACATTAAGGAATCTGGGGGGAAGAATTGCATCAGATAACATTAAGATCCTATGGGATGCTTCAGATAACAACCGCTAAAGCCTGTGTGGTTACAATGTATCTCTATGGATCCCATAGAGGATCAGATAACACTAAAAATCATATAACACCAAGACTTGTGGAACCAGGTTTTAGTGTTATATGAGGTTTTACTGTACATAGAAACTCATACCTATTCTGTGCACTTACACACCTGTGAATGAGAAGGCTGATGTCATTTTGTGTTAATGAGGTTCTTCATCAGTATGACCAGTAAAGTGGATGAGGCAATCTTACCTAGAAGATTTAAGCACAAAGCTTTGCCCTTCAGAGAGAATTCTTTTCCTAGAAAATTCAGTTGGATCTGTGACTGTTTACGTGAAATATTGAAAATCAGCCCTCACAAATTCGGAAGTCTCACTTGTATGCTGTCCTTCATCAATGTGTGCTTGTATCCCAGAAAGAACCCTACATGCTGCAATAGGTCAGAGTTTGGAAAAGCTGCTTTTAGGACTTTAGGTAGCCACATTGACTGAAGGTTACTGGGAACTTTAGTCCTAAAGCAGTGGTTTCCAACCTTTTCAAGCTGGAAGCCAGGTCATACTCTCTCAGACAGCTTCGAGGGCCGGATGGCCATTTTGCCTTGCCTGCATGGCCAGGGTGGCCATTTTGTCCCAACAACTTCCATGGGGTGGCCATTTTGTTTCTTCAATGGCCTTGGAGTGGTGGGGGCCACATGAAATGGCACCACAGGCCGGATCCAGCCTGTGGGCGTTAGGTTGGAAACCCCTGTGCAAAAGAGCAACTTGTCTAAGCTCTGCAATGTAGTGACCTGTTCTGAGACCTGTTTATCTGCTACAACGTCTCCAGCAAATCATGAATTGGAATCTGGGGGAGTTGCTCCATTCACAGACAAAGTGGTTTTGTATGTTATCTGAACTGATACTATAATAATTTTGTGTCAGATATTATTCTGGATTGAAAGGATTTTTTTCTGGAGAAACTCCACTCAGGGGTCGCCCGAATGAGGCTTCTTTCATGTCCCCAACAGCTGGGTCAGAGATGGGTGCTCAATCCATCATGCAGTACCCGGGTCTCAAACTGTTGACTTTCCAGCCTTCCAGCTAATAAGGCAAGTTTCTTAACCACTGAGTCACCATAGCTCTTAACTGATGTTAAGACCCTTGATCTTCAAGAACCTCTCTGTGGTGCACCAACAGCATCCTATTGTTGGGAATGGTCATATATCTTGTGGAGAATTGAAGGGCTAGTGCTTAGGCTTTGTAGTAAGTGGATATCTTCTACTGCTAAAATACACAGTACTGTATTGGCTTTGACATAAGCAATGACATTAAAACACCTGGTCTCCAGCATTCTTTACACTGTTTTCAGTATCTCATTAGAGCCAAGATACAGTTGAACACAACATGGCCTATGCTGCTTCTGTTCTTCTTGACTACAGAATCAGAGAAGGAAGAAGAGTTGTGGCAATGGGTGATGCTGGCATCTTGAATTGGGATATCTGTCTTCTCAGAGCAGCATTATACGTACTCTCATGTTTATTGACCTGAGAATATGCCTCAGGGCTGGCTCTACAAGAGACAAAAAGTAGGAAACCTCTCTGACAGCAGATGCTCAGGGTGGGGGCAGCTGCAGCCATTTGACATCTCTGGCTATTTTGGTGTTCGTTTGTTTTTGGGAGGTTAGAGCTGGGTGTGCCATAAGCCTGTCCTGAACCATTAAATCACCCTGCAGCCCATAGGTGTGCTGTATTGTGAATATTCAACTACCAGTCAAGTCAGCTTCTGTATATGAGATGGAAGGAGCATTATTTTGCTCTTTGCCTCAGGTAGTAAAATGTCCTGGAGGACATGACTGGTAGATGTTGAAGATTGCATGGTTAGACGGGTCACAAAAGGGTATGAATGACCTTGAACTAATGGACCAAATTACTGTCAGGAAAAATCAATATCTATAATGCTACCTTAAATTTATACCATGCCTTACAGATCTTACGTCATTCAGTTATATTAGCAGAGCTCTCCATATTTCCAAACACTGAATAAATTGAAACTATCTAGAGCTCCCTCATCTGCCCCATGAATCTGCAGTATCACAGGTGCTGGGACCCAGTATCAGGGTCAGTCCCATCTTTGTTGTGCAGTGAGCCACATAATACAATCCTGAAAATGCTTTGTACTTTTGAAATTGCTGCTTTTCTCACTGATTTCATATAAGTGTGTCTCAATTTAGTTCAATGTGATGCTTCACTACACTGTGGCCTTTGTCCTTTTCTACAGATGCTATATAATTTTATGACACGATGTTAGGAGATCTGTTTATGCTGATACACTCGTATGACTTACATAATTGGTTGCACATGAAATCATAATGGAAACTATTGCCATCAATTTCCAATCTGAGTAGTTAGGAATAACAGAAGTGAGGGACTTGTGCTTCTGTGCCCTGCCTGTGACCTTCAAAAGCTATCTCCATAATTTGATGTGATTACAAATAACATCAATCTCCTTTTTATTTTACTACATTGTCATACAGTTTTTCATCTTTAAATTTTGTTATCAATACAGGGTGGAGATTTCTGACCTAGCGTCTGCATTGTTGCAGAAGATGTAAAAATGTACTGAATCTGTAAATGTAATCTGAAATTTCCACGTCTCTTTTTCTTATCTCTTGCATTTGACATGTCTTGTCTTTAACTGCACAGTTTAAATCTGATTAGACGGGAACATAAGAACAACTTCAGTAAGTGAAAAGGAGAGATCATCTAATCCAGGGATGGAAATCACTTAGCCTCCCAGATGTTTTTGGACTCTAGTGTCCATCAATCCTAGCTAAGGAGACCACTAGTCAAGAATGATAGGAATTCCATTCTAATAGTTTCTGAACCACCACAAGTTCCCCAGCCCTGATTTAATCCATCATTCTCTCTTCAGTACTGGGTATATATATATTAGTGCAAATATAGGTGCTAGCAGTATTAAACTTAAGGGAATGTGCAAGCCAGAGAGGATCACAGGGAATGGAAATACACAGCTGCAAAAGTCAGAAATGAAACCTAGTTGCTATTAGCCTGCAGGCACTTGCTTCTCTACTGGACCTCTGAAATGTAATATTGCCTATTTAAGCTATTTTATTATTGATTTTGTTCTTTGCATGTTCTATTCCCAGCTCGTATTTGAACTTTAAAACTATAAGCATGAACAAAAACAGAAGATCATAAAACAGAAATCTGCATATTGAATCCAAAACAGCACAGCAGAAAAAAGAAATAAAAACCACAGCATACATGAAATAATTCAGGGCATGTACTTTAATCTCATTCCCTTTATTCCAGAGGTTGGAAACTATATTTTTTGACTACCTCCCCCCCACCCCCGAGTCCTACAGCCATATGGCTCAGGGATTATGGGGCTGTAGTTCAAATGAAAAACTTTGCCAAGTTCTGAATTTTGACATTCTCACTGTGAGAGCTGAAATGGTGCCATCCATGCATGTGAGGGACATATTAGGGGTTAAAGATGTAGTCCAAGGTTTGCAGAGGTTCTGAAATGCTTTTATAAGCATACATAATCTGTAAAAGCAAAGACACCCCAAAGAGCCCAATTAGGTCAGACTATGGTCAATGGCCATAGACTGACTTCAATTTTTCTCTCTCTTCAATACAGCTCTGCACAGAGGCTGTTTGGGCACAGCCTGTAGGCACTATGGAAAAGCAAAGTGAAAGTGTGGGCAGTAGATTCCAGTCCGATTTAAGGGATAGGACAAAGATGGTCTGAAAACATGGCATTTCTCCTTGATCCTCAAAGAAATGTCATCAGCTGTCATGGCAGTAGAGGCAGCAGACAAGATGCTGCTGTACTGGAGCAAACTAGTTCAGGATGCATATGCACAACAAATTTATTCAAGGACACTATCTTGGTCTTGGAGGTATTGCTCATATACTATTACTTAAAATCTTACGAGCAAAAGAAAGCTACAGAACTGGGGTGTGTGTGTTAAAAACCGGGAGGAGAATAACAATACAGTTCTACTAACTAGCATAGAACTAAATCAAGGTCCTTTTCCGAGCATTGGAATGGCTAGTTTCCTACCACTTTCATTACCTAAAGCAGTGACGATGAACACCAGAGATGAAACAGAAGAATTGCCATTAAATTTAGCATGAAAGGTGTGCAGACACATACTATATCAGGCTACAAAAGAATTTGGGCTGGAGAGCTCTTAATAATTTAATTATGTGGCCACTTTTCAATGGAATTATTAAATTTCAGTTTTTCATTTACAATCAAAAAAATTGGAAGATAATCTCAGGAAACGGGATGCTTCTGACAGGGCAAATTTATTGTTGCATATTTAATTGCATTGCTGTCTCTCAGCAAGAATCATCTTTGGCATGTCCACATAGTCCAGAACTATGCTCTCATGAGAATCTAGCCACATGCCTCCAAAAATTGACAAAGAGGGCATGAAAGAGATAGCTGACCCCATCTTAACCTCATTTGGTTGGATCAAGGCTTAGTTGTACTTAAAGTAAACATGCTAAAATCAATGAACTAAAAATCATGACATTTTAAAGTAAGCCACTTTGGAAGGATACACTTTATGAGCCTGAGGGATTTTCCAGATTGAGCGTTTATTTGAATTGGGTGATGCCATTTGAAGTCAGGTAAGCACAAATCTGTAGTGGCTCAAGTCACTAAGATGCTGACTGGGAGGCGGAAGGTCAGCAGTTCGATTCCCGAGTACTGCAGGATGGAATGAGCTCCCGTCTCTGTCCCAGCTCCTGCCAACCTAGCAGTTCGAAAGCAAGAAATTGCAAGTAGATAAATAGGGACCACTTCGGTGGGAAGGTAACAGCGTTCCATGCGCTCCGGTGTCTAGTCATGCCTGCCACATGACCATGGAAACGTCTGCAGAAGCAGACAGCGCTGGCTCTTCAGCTTAGAAACAGAGATGAGCACTGACCCCTAGAGACGGATACGACTGGCTTTCAAGCAAGGGAAACCTTTACCTTTACCTAAGCACAAATCTTACTGGGATTTATGTCCACACTTGAACTTAAAATTCACTTCTTTTGTAAGAAGTCAGTAAACTTCAACAAGTTATCAAAAAAAAAATTCAAGATGTTTAAAGAACCCCTTTAAAAACCATCTTCTCTGTTGGTTTGCTTGCTATAATAAGTTGCTGCTAAAATTAAATGTTTTCCCCTTTGCAGCTTTCAGAGAAAATACCTATTGCAGGGGTGGCAAACCTATGGCACGCATGCCAGAGGGGGCACTCAGAGATTACATTTACAGATTCAGTACATTTTTGTTACATGGTGTATGTTTCTAGGTACACTGCCCAGAGTCCATTAGATAGGGCAGTATATAAATTTATTAAATTATTTTTCCCTTAAATATATTATGGGATACTTTATTATTCTGCTGTGTAGAAAACCTGTATTGTTAAAATAAACATGGGATGCTCCATTTCTAATTATGATGCCATTGATATACCTGTCTGCCACAATTATATCTAATCTTATTGGAAAACAAAACAAACATCCACCCTGCACTAATTGCTAGGTAACTAAATATCTGGCTCCCCCTTTTAAAAATAAAAATAAATGGTGATGATGAACTAAACTCCACTATCTTTTGGAGCTGCTTCTCCACAGGTGCTCTTGTATGGAGAAACCGCTATAGAAATCTTGGACGCAGCCTGCAGTAGCTCAATTGAGCGTCTATCAGGCCTTCTAAAATGACATGAAGGTGCTTTGGTGTAATTAAATAGAATGAACTGCTAGCAAAGGGGGCAATCTCTTGTCCTTGCCCTTGTACCAAAATGAGGAAGTCTGTATGGCTGTTTTTAAATAATGCAATCATGAAAAGTCGAAATTTGAGCTGAAGGAACACAGAACAAGCCTGCCTGGGGAGAAAATTCTCCTTTCATTAAAGCTGAGCAAACTTGCCAAGACTGCCAGGCTCAACATAAGCTTGATTAAGGCCAATGGGGAACTTACAAATCAGTGAAAGAACACTGCACGGAGAGAGAGAGACAGACAGACTGACAGACAAAGAGAGCAAGTGTGAGAGAAAATGCTAGATCGGTTATAACTGGATAAAGAGAAATCTGGCAGATAAAGTAGGTGAGAGAGGGAGAAACCATGCGCCTGGTTATTGATTAAGGGATGGACAGTAGCCAGGAAAGACAATACCTCTTTATTGAAACTTCCCCGAAATCTACAGGGTGCCCAGGCTTGCGCAGTTGTTATGCTGTGATTGCATCTGGCCACAATTTGGGATTAACTAGTTACAAACAACAAGCTACTTTTAATATCTCTACCAATGGGGATATAATTGCATAATGTAGGTCAGAATTCAAGTGATCATTTATGCCCATGTAATTGTGTCAAGGTCATTCAGAGCAACAGACTGCTACTAATGAGTTTCTGATTGAATTTCTAATAGTGTGCTAGTTGTATGACTCAGCATGCAACTAGGTATTCAGTTAGGGGCTTGTTAATTAGTAGCTGTTCACTACTTCAAGTTGCCCGAACACATTTGCTTAAATATTTATTTGGATTCTGGCCATTGTGACTATAATTTAAAATCTATAATAAAATGCCACTCCTTTTATTCTATAACATTTTGGTTACTTTTAGAGGCTGACTGGAAGGGGGCAGGTCAGCAGTTCGATTCCCGAGTCCTGCAGGACAGAATGAGCTTTAGTCTTTGTCCCATCTCCTGCCAACCTAGCAGTTCAAAAGCAAGAAATTGCAAGTAGATAAATAGGAACCACTTCGGTGGGAAGGTAAACAGCATTCCGTATGCTCCAGTGTCTAGTCATGCCTGACCACGGAAATGTCTGCAGAAGCAAAGAGTGCTGCCTCTTCGGCTTTGAAATGGAGATGAGCACTGAACCCTAGAGTCAGATACAACTGGCTTTCGAGCAAGGGAAACCTTTACCTTTAGAGTTACATAAGTGCGATGTCATTAAATTCTGGAGAGATACAGTTATACCTCGCTTAAAGAGCATAATGTGTTCCACAGGATTGCTCTTTAAGCGAGTTTGCTCTTTAAGCGAAACACCATTGTAAGTGACCAATTGTGGGGGGGGGGGTTGCGAACCCCGATTTATTTGTTAAGCGAGTTTTTGGTTGGTTTTATTTGTTAAGCGAGGCAAACATTCAGAGAAAATTCTGCTCTTTAAGCAGAAGAGTAGCGTGCCTTGGCGGGGCCCCGTATAAAATTTGTTTGGGGGCCCTTAGGAAGGGTAAAGATTTGTTTTGCTTACGCACGTTGGGGGCCCCAATGGCCCGGGGGCCCCGTATAATTGATACGGCAGATACGGCGGTAGCTACGCCTCTGTCTTTAAGCGAGTTACTCTTTAAGCGAAGTGCTCTTTATGCGAGGTTTGACTGTACTATCATATTGTTCAAGTGCTATTTTATGTTTCATTGCTGCTTTATTCTCCATGGTGAGTGGTGAGGCAAAAGGAAACAATGGTAAGAAGAGTGTTTTACAGTATATGTGAGTGGTTTATAGTATTTTTTAAAAAGTATCTATCATTACTTTGGAGAAACAGAAAAGTAAATACTTTCAAAATGGTAATTGTAACCTAAATGCCGTAGTTTATTCCATGTGGAAATGATTTAATCCCTCTTCAGATTCTCCCCTCCAAATACATGTGACTGCATGAAATACTAACTCCCTATCCCTTTATGATACCACCCATACAGGAAGTGCCTGTTTGCTGCCACAGATTGGATGAAAGAAGGAAACATCACAGCACATCGTTTCATGTAAAATGAACAGGGATCTGACTAGACTGACTTCTCATCTCCATGTTGAAAATTTGATCAGTGGTGAAAGTGTTTCATTTTCAGACTGATGCTGATTGTGTGTTAGCTCAGAAATGAACTAGGGCAGTGATTGCCAACCTTGGCACTCCAGGTGTTCTTGGACTTCAATTACTCCTGCTCATCAGGGCTTCTGGGAATTAAAGTTCAAGAACACCTGGAGTGCCGAGGTTGGCAATCATTGAACAAGAGTGTTAAGTGCCAAACATCCAAGAATTATTTGGGCCATTGCTACAGACATTTGAATGTGAACAGCTGGAGACAGATGCAACTTGCAAACAGTTCCAAGTGGAGTGCTGGACAAATGCCTGTTTCTCCCACACATGCATCTTGAGACTTTTGGCAAATTCTGATCAAACCCAGGCTGAAACAATATTTTCACCCATGTCTACCATGAGGTCGAGACATCAATTCAGAGTTCTCAATTTTCAGGTTGAGCTCAAATCTGTGTGATGGTCTGCCTTACCCCAGATGGCAAAGCATGATTTTAGACTGGCCCTAGGCAAAATGGCAGTCCCAAGTGGACTCTTGCCATCCCTTCATGCAGCAAGTAAGATTAAGAGACACCATTCTTGACTGTTTCTCTTCTTCAGAATGAGCCCCAGCATGAAAGCTACAAGGTCCACTTTTACTCCGTGTGCTAGGATTTGGCTTGAATTATTTCTTGTAATATAGAGAAAGTTTAATAAGGGAAATCTCCCAACTGGCGATCTAGAGTGATACAGTCTATTCTACCAGACTTTATGTCATGTTCAACTGCATGTTCCTATTCAGCTTGAGCCTCATCTGCACATTTTGTTTTCCATAACACTTCCATTTTGGACCACTTTCCTTTCTCCTCACTTCCTCCACTTTGGCTCAGAAAAAAACATTTGGCACAGTATGGAAAAATTATAAAGTTCTCTGAAGTTGCCTGTAGCCCTTGGGGCAAGGCCTTCTAGCTGACGTTAAACTTTAGGATGGAACAGCCTTAATTAACAATGACCACGTAGCTGTTCCTCTCTGTTGAGGGCTAGAGAAGCTGTCAACAGAGAGGGTATAAATACTCACGTCCCAGTTCTGCTCATTATTGGTATGAGACAGCCAAGACAGCCCAATGAAGCTGTTAAGGAAATTGGAACCAGTCTGACTGCCAAGAGCAAGGTGCTGGAGCACAATGGATGGATGTGACATGGCTTGCTGCCATTACAGTACTCTTGGCAATCTGTGCTACAGAAGAACAAGGAAGGCATGTTGCTGGTTTTACATCAGGATAAATCTCCTTCTGGGGTGACAGTTAATGGGGCAAATTCTGTCGGCCTCTCTCTTTTTTTTCCTAACGAAGGCACTCAGAATATGGCTTCTGTTAAACAGACAGACAGACAGACAGACAATGGATTTTATATAACACAAACAAGACAGACAATATATTGTCAGAAAAACAACAATCTTGCATGCTTCCCTTTCTAATGCTGGAAAACAGTACCTAGAGGATTTCTCTTCCTACTATCTGAGGAAAACCTCCCCTTCGAGTTTGTTCTGCTTCATTTCTCTGCTTTATTTAGACTCTTTGCCTGCTGCTTACACCTGCTCCTGCAAACTTGTAGTATATAGTAACAGCATGGAAAGTCTCTCTACATGGGTAAAGTTAATTTTTTTACCCTTTTCCTGTTTGCAACTGCTGAAGCTGATTTTAAGTTAAGTAAACTTGAGTTGTTTTTATTTATTTTTTTAAATAAATTTTATTTATAAATTTTCAAAATAACAGAAGAAAAATCATAACAAAACATATAATCCAAAGATACCATAAGAAAATACACATGGTGAACAAAAAAAACCCACCAATAAACACTAATATAATATATGTTTTTGATAAGAAAAAATATTCTTCAGATACTACTAACAGAACTATTATTTCCTTCAATTCCCTACTTTTCTACATATATTTTCTTTACTTTACTCATTACAAAAAGAAAATTTAATCTTGCAATATGACCTATGTGCTATATACAGTGTCTGGGAGGTCCAAACAAATTATATTTTCCAAAAATTTATTTGTTCTGGTACAGGTTGTATACCTTTCTTTTTTACAATCACATATTCCACAAATTGTCTCCAGATTCTCCAGAATCTATTCATTTGAACTATGCCTTTCTTAACATTTATTTCCCATGTAAGTTTGTCATTCAGAGCTAATTCCCACATTTCCTTATACCAATCTTGAATATTTAATAATGTATCATTTTCCAGTTTTTTGCCACACATTGTCGAGCCGCTGACAGCATCACAGCCATCAATTCTTTTCCATCATTATCCAAATTGAATTTATCCACATCTGTTAACAAGACGGTATCTGGTCCCAATTCAAGCCGCATATCCAATATATTTTTAATTTCCTTTTCTACTTTTCCCCAAAATTCCTTCAACACATTACAACTCCACCACATGTGAATATATGTCCCCGTTGATTTTTTACATCTCCAACATTTGTCGCTTATTTGATCATTCATTTGATGCAGTCTGACTGGGGTCAAATACCATCGCCAAAGCATCTTATAATTATGCTCTTTTACTCTTACAGACATAGTTCGCATGATTCTTCTTTTCCATTTTTTATTCCAATTTTCTTCCGAAATTATCATATTCAATTCTTGTTCCCAAGTATTTTTCAGGATCTCCTGAATTTTCTCTTCTTTATTAATAATTTTATAAATCTTACTCACTATTCCTTTAATTCCCATCTCTCCTTTTCTCAGTTTTATCAAAAGCTCCTCAAATATTGTAAGGTTCCTTTCTAATCCGTTATAATGTAAAAATCTTTTATTCTAATTATTTATCTGAAGAATCTTGAACCAATTTAATTTCATCTGTGCAAAAAGTTCCTGTCTTTTTTCCGGATCTCTACAAATCTTAATCCAATCTTTCAGCATGAATACCCCCTTTTCTGCTAAAATTACTTTGATATTATCATCTATTTTAACTGGAAAGTTATTAAAGTCCTCCAACTCTATAATTGGTGAGGTTCCTAAAATAAAGTTCTTTTTTACCTTATTCCATTCTTCTATAGTTGTTTTTATCAAATTGCTCTGGAAACCTTTCTTCTTTTCCCCTGTTTCTTCACTTTAAAACATGGCTTTACCAATTTTTGCATATTCCCTCTTTTCTATTTTTTACCAATTTTTGCATATTCCCTCTTTTCTATTTTTGGCTGAAGCTGATTTTAAGTTAAGTAAACTTGAGTTGTTTTTAGATGCTTAATGTCTATCCTGGGCTACTATTGGTATCCTACCCAACAGATACAAGGTAATCAGTCCAGCCTATCTTCAGTATTATCCTCGTTGCTGCTGGATATCAGGTCAGTTAGGAATAAATCAATGGATTTGGGACTTAATGCTGGAAAAACAGGCCATCCCAGTATGTACAACTGAGACCAGTGAGGGTGAAGGCTGCCTTTAATTTGCCCACCTGAGTAAATGGTAAAGGACAGTGGTGGGATGTCAAATTTTTTTACTACCCCACCGTGATGTCATCACAGTGTGGGTGGAGCTAACATCATGATGTGGGCAGGGCCAAAGAAAAAAATTAAAAATAAAATAAAATAAAAATAAGTGTGCACACGCACACACCTCAACCCACGCACCCACCCACAGTACCACTATACCACTATACATCAATATAGGTAAAGGTATTAAATACACATTAAAATACACACAGACACACCACATCCAAAGGCGAGTCACTTACCCTAGGGAGCAGGCTATAGGGAGCTTCAGGCTAGCAGCTTCTCTTCCTCCTCCCCACTTGGGAGGACAGCAAGGAGGCCGTGCATACGCGCCAAGCACTGTAGGTGTGCATGCACACCAAATGATTGGCGTGCATGCACAGTGGGGGAACCAGTGAAAAGGTAAGCCCTGAAGGTGGTTCCCCCCAAAAGCTGCTACCGGTTCTCTGGGACACTGGGGAAAGTTACTACCGGTTCTGGTGAACTGGTGAGAACCTGTTACATCCCATCGCTGGTTAATGATCAGAGCAGAACTGAGGGAAGGGGTGGGATTGTGGTTGTTTATAAAACCACCATCAAAGTCAGCATTGTCTCCCCTGTCTTGAGTTTAAGTTGGAAGGCCCTCCATTTTAAGTGTTCATCACAGAGATAGAATGGAGATTGTGCTAGTTTACAGAGCTCCTCATGACCAAACCTAGGCTTTTCTCAAGGTTTTCATGTTGCAGGCCTAACCACACCTCCTGGACTGCTGATTGGGCTGGTCACGTGGTTCCTCCCACCCAGAAGTGGAAGTAAAATGCACACCACACATGTGCAGAATGTTCTGTGCATGTGCAGAACGCACTTTAATTCCTTTTCCAGGATTGGTGAGGGTGCCAGGGGCAGATTAATTGGTGTCAGAGGCTGGGTTTGGCCTGCATCCCATAGGGTGAGAATGCCTGACCTAGCCCAACACCATCTCTATGGTGATATTGGTATTCCCCAGGCTCTTGCTTCTGTTGATGCCCAGGTGACCAGATGATAGAACTGATTGACCTCAGCAGGCTCCTGCTTCCCTTCTTAGGATTCTATCTTAAACTGAAGCAAGCAGCCCTTCAGATACTGTACATAGTTTCAAATTGTGCTTTTACACCCCTAAAAATAGAGGACCTCCTTTGCAATGTAGGATACATACCTGTTTTCCTCTTCCCATTTGCTGTTTTAGCCCCCTATACATATGGAATATACATTTTTGAATTTGGTTATACCCTTGTAGTCAGCTGTGGTGGCTTAGACACTCAGCTTGAAGAGCTCAGCAGGTCAGCAGGTCAGAAGCTCAAGACCTGACAGCTCTTTGGCTGAAAATGGAAATTAGCACTGTCCCTTAGACTGGGATACAACCGACTTTTGAGCAAGGGAGACCTGTATCTTTACTTTTACCTTGTAGTTAGCAGACTATGAAGCACTAAAAAAATAAGATTCAGGAAACGAATAAACAAATAAAAATCCTGACAGACATATTTTAAATTAAATTAAATTAAATTATTTGTTACTGGCATTATTACAGTAAATGAGTTATATAGTACAATAAAACCCTGGGTTACGACGGAGGTCCATTCCAACAACCTCTGTTGTAATCCGAAAAAAAATGTAAACCAAAACATCCATAGGGGTGCATTGAAAAATAAAAAATGGTCCTGAATTTATCGTTGCACAATAAAGAAAGAATGAATGAAAGAAAGAATTTGTAAACCAGGATGGCTTTTCCATAGGTTTTGCTGTTGTAAACGACAGCAAACTTAAACCAGGGTGGTTGTAACCCGGGTTTTACTGTATTTTTCTCTAAATTACCATAATTGTTTCTAAATTGGTATCTAAATGAATGAAGAGGGACCTACAGATTTTATATAGATTGGTGTCCTTTATCCTCTTCATTAAAAAACAACAACATTTAAACAGCAACCTTTCATGAACTTGTTTTGGTGAGAACTAACCATATTCCATCTTATGGATGCTGCACAAACACTATGAAGTTCATGGTAATTTAGAAATTACCAGAACATTTCTATGAATTTTAAAGCCAGACAAAGAAATCCTAGCTAATCTAAGGATGAAATGTAAAATGGATTGTTTGTATGACAACAAGGAAAAGGATGTAAGTGCATGCTATGCATGATTTACAGATATTTTTTTGACATGAATTCAATGAATGTCTTATGTTTCAGTTGGGTGGTCTGGCAGCTTTTGCGATGTAACGAAAATCATGTACCGATACTTTCAATGAGCTACCACCACAAAACTAAAGCACCCATGAAAATAATGGTTACATTGACTGAAAGGTAATCTCAGCAACTTTCAGAAATGTAAGGAACCATTGGCAAAAAAAATACAAAGCGATGACATCATTGCTTCCGAAAGTTGCCTCAAAAATGCAATATTCATTGGGGGGGGGGGTGTTGGTTTTTGGCAGCCCAGTGACCAAACCACACAACCGATTCAGGTTCTCAAAAGTGCATTTGAAAGAGGAAAGAATAACCTTTGTGGTGACACTATTACATTTGAAATTGGACTTTTTTTGGGGGGGGGGACTATGAAGCAGAAAAAACACTCAAATGAGGTCACAAAAATGGAAAAATAAAAGGGGAAAACGTGTTAGAAACTGAATATGACAACTTCCCGAGGTGGATACAGTTCGAATACAAAATGTGGAGAAGAATGACACTGAAGCAGGAATCAACAACAAAGATATTAAGGAAAAACTTGACTCGTAAAAATGACATTTTGGGGGTTGGTTGGTTGGTGGTGAGCCAGTGACCAAACCAATCAACCGATCAAAGTGATCAGAATTGTGATTGATATAGGACAAAATAACCTTTCTTGTGACACTTATAGAATTTGAATCGGACTTCAGAAACATTTTCTATGAAGGTTTAAACAAAAAAACCTTTTTTCTAACCTTCCTTTCTTCAAAAAATGTCTCTCTCCAACTCTTGCCTTCTTGCTGGATGTGGAAGTAAACAGGCTGCCAATGTGTTCGTTTCGTGAAGGAAGGAAGGTAAGAAAGAAAGTGTGTTGGGGGGAATCAGGTCCCACCCGGCAGCGAAGAGGCGAGCAAGAACTTTTAAAAGTTTTTACTTGTGTCTGCTGCTTCTGGCTCACCTTTTTACTGCTCGGTGGGTCCTGACAACCTGCCCCCACACAATTTCTTTCTAACCTTCCTTTCTTCCTTCAAAAAAGTCTCTCTCCAACTCTCGCCTTCTCGCTGGATGTGGAAATAAACAGGCTTGAGAGTGGCGACAGCAAGGTCTTTATAGCCACCAGCAATGGCTCAGCTGTGGTTTGAATTCACGAAACAAGTCACCCAATGGTAGTGTCCTTAGACTCTACCTGCCACTTTTTTTAAAAAAAAAAAATCATGTCAGAAGAACACAAAGATGCATTTTGGGTTGAAAGGATTTTTGCTGGATAAACTCCACTCAGGGGATGCCTGAATGAGGCTCGTTTTATGTCCTAAAATCTTTTCCCACCAAGTGGTCCCTAATTAAATACTTTCATTTTCTTGCTTTCAAATTGTTAGGTTGGCAGGAGCTGGGACAGAGACAGCAGCTCACTCCATCATGCAGTATTCGGGTCTTGAACTGCTGACTTGTCAACCTTCCAGATAACAATCCAAGCTTCTTAACCATTGAGCCACCGCATCCCCTTTTAATGGTTTCACGCCCTCAAGATACATTAAGGGCATTCTAGAAGAAACATGATGGATAATAGTGAGGAGGCACTCCACTGGCTTCCACAGAACTTCAAAATGCCACCTTTGCCATCCTTCAGTTTAATGTGGAAGAAAGAAAGAGACAAGAAAAGGCAACATTAAGTATCGCATATGGGATGATACAGCAAAGACCTTTTCCGGTATTTCACATTACATATACCTCTTCCCACACATGGTTGCTTGATCCTGTTTGTTCAGCATGGTGCAAAGTTCAACTTGTTATTTCAATGCTTTTCTGCTGAACACCCTTTTAGTGGCATTTTCACCTTCTGCCTCTTGCCTTTTTAATATGCTTTTTGTTTGCTGATCTGCTGCCTTAATGCTGTTGGTTTCTTTCTTTTATTTATGAATTAATCGGAGGTGACCCTCAGATCATGCAAGGGATTGGGCAGTAGTCTGCTTGTTTAATGCTCAACAAGTCTCTTTCTAGAGCATCCAGGCTCATTCCCCAGACTGGGAATTTACCGTGGCACACGTGGTGAAGGAGAAAGCAAGTCTCATTATTTGTAGGTCCAACTAACACACAGGAAAAACACTGCATTGCTGCTTCAAGAAAAGAGAGTCTGCAATGCTTATAAGCTGCCCATTCGCCATCTGTTGTTTTCTCATATCTGAGTTGATCATTTTTTCTAGAAACAGTTCATAATGCAGTGGCTCAATTAGATATATTAGTGTGGTTGGAAGAAAAATGCCAAATGATTCATTTCCTTCCATTTTATCCCAAAGGCACCTATTCTTTGCTGTGCTGCTTTGCTCATCCTTCTTTGCCCACGTGATTGCCCTGGCTTATTCCAGAGCAAAGAAAATAGCAACGACTCAAGCGCTGAATCCTAGGTTCAAGATGTGTTGGTTGTATATAGAATGAGTGACCATGATCCAAGAACCTTTCAATTAATACAACAAGCCATTCTTCTTCTTCTGCCATATCTGAATCGAAATATTGGCTATCATCATGGTGATCAGCCATGAAGATTGATATAATACAGTGGCCTTTCAGCTGCTTTCTACATCACAGCATAACACCTGTACCACTGGTCCAGTTCCGCAAGTCACCTTCTGGTCCTGAGCCCTTTTGGCATGCAAAGTCCTCATCAGCCCCAGGCCAGTATTGATGAAGCTGCTGTCCTCCATCAAGATGGCTTCAAGTGGACTTTGGCACCCAAGGCCGTTACTCCTCTGAGTGGTCAGGTTACTTAACTGCCACCTTACACTCAGTGTTGAGTCACTGTCAGTATGATCTACTCTACTCTATTACCATAGCAGGATAAACTGGTCAGGCAACAAGCCATACAAGCAGTGGTGGGATCCTTTTTTTTTACTACCTACTCTGTGGGCGTGGTATGGTGAGCAAGGCCAGGGGGAAAGCCCTGCGTTGCATGCGAATTAGGAATACTTTATTTCAAAACTTGGGTGGGCGGGGCCAGACAGAATTTCTGCTACCAGTTCTGGTAAAACTGGGGTGAACCTGCTGAATCCCACCACTGCATACAAGATAATACACCAGGTGATAAAATGGTACATTTCCCACAACCCAATCTTGCATATACAGCTGTTGTTCTTGATATGTGCCATCAAGATGATCCCATGAATGAGAGATCTCCAGAATGTCTCATCCTCAACAGTCCTGCTCAGCTCTTGTAAACTCTAGCCTGTGGCTTCCTTCAGGATATAGCAACACCTCCTATTTGATCTTCATCTTTCCCAGCATTATTGTCTTCCCAGAGAATTTTGCTTTCTCATGATGTGCCCAAAGTAGGACAACCACAGTTTTATCATTTTTTCTTTCACAGATAGTTCAGGTTTGATTTGCTCTAGGACCCACTTTTTCATCTTTCTGGCAGTCCAGGTTAAGCTCGCCCTCCACACCATTTTACAAATGAATCAATATTCTTTCCTGTCAGCATTATTTACTGTCCAGCTTTCTCACACATACATGGTAATTGGGAACATAAGAATATGAATTATCTTGGTCTTGGTCTCCAGTGACACACTCATAGACTTTATGATCTTTTCGAAGCTCTTCATTGCTGCCCTTCTGAGTACCATTTTATCACCTGTTGACAATGAAGTGAAGGGCGCTGCGGTGGCTCAGTGGTTAAGAAGCTTGCCTTGTTAGCTGGAAGGCCAGCAAGTCAGCAGTTCAAGACCTGGGTACTGAATGACAGATGGAGCACCCGTTTGTCCCAGCTCTTGGGGACATGAAAGGAGTCTCATTTTGCTGTTCCCTGAACAGAGTTTCTTCCACAAAAATCCTTTCAACCCAGAATAATTTCTCTTTTTTTAAAATTAAATTTTCAAACAAAATACAATTTAAAAAACCCTACAATATTTAAAATACAACATACAAAACAAAACAAAAATAAAATAAAACTTAATACAGATATTTTTCATATTGGAATTCTATTACATTTGTACATATATTTCATCATTCTATATGTCATCACAAAAAAAATTTACAACATAATTTTCCACATTATAAAAAAAGAAACCAACAACAAAAAAAATTAGACATTACAGTACAATACAACACAGAAAATAAATAAAGGACCACCTCCAAGTGTAGAAGAAGGGGAGAGAGACCGGGACTAGAGCGGGCTCATACTGATGTTTAAAAACATCAAATAAATCCAATTGCTCAGAGCTATACAACTGTTCCTCATTCTTTCCTCCTACTGATGGCTATCTTACCTCTATTCTTTTTATTACTTTTCCTTTAAATTATTTTTACACAAACTTTCAACCCTTATCCACCTATAACCTTCCTTAACAAGAATTATTTATAGTATATTTATAAAAATATTACAGAATAATTTCTGACACGAAATTATTACTTCAATGAAAAATCATTTCAAGTCATTGTTGTCTTCTGCCAAAAAGGTGTTGTCATCTGCTTATCTGCAATTATTGATGCTTTCATTTCTCCTACATCTGAATCCAGTACTGCTTTTCATATATGTTCTGCATACAGGTTGAACAGAAAAGAGGAGACATGCACCCTTATTTAACGATATGTCTTATAGGAAACCATTTTGTCTCTCCACAGTCTGTCCTAATGGTAGCTTTTTGTCCACAATACAGGTTGTGCATCAAGACAAACAGATAATGAGGTACAACCCTTTGTTTAAGAACAACCCATAATTTCTCATGATCCACACAGTGGAAGGCTTTGCTGTAATCTATAAAAGAGAGAATTATCTTCTTCTTAAATTCTTTGATGCATTCCAGTGGCCAGTGGATATTTGCAATATAATCATAAGTGCCTCTTCCTTTTCCAAATTTAGATTGAACAGATTGAATTTTTTTTCTATACAGATCTCAAGCTCTAAATATTACACTAGAAGAGGCTAGACAAAATCTATGAACAGAAACAACACTTCTTGCTAAATGAATGAATGAAAAAACCCGGGTAAATTATTTCCTAGTGTTCCAAAATCCTATAATTGTTCATAGTTACTAAATCTGGAATCCCATTTCTCACCTTTTTGGTATGTAATTTCCACCTAAACACAATTTTTAAGTACCTTATACTGTACTTAGAAAATCCTGAGAATATTTCTATAGGTTGGAATCAACTAGATGGCACCTATTATTAATTCCATCTAAGGAAAATGACTCCCTCTGGCCAGGCTATCCTGCTAGAATAGACCATACTCCCAGCAACTCAACACAGAGTGTCAGGCAGCAGTTAACTATCCTGACCACCCTGAGGACTAGTAGCTTGGGTGCTGAAGTTCACAGGGAAGGATGATGGTCCCCAAATGGACCATCTTGAATCCATCTTGATGTTGGGCAGCAGCTTCATCATAACTGGCCTGGGGCTAAAGAGGACTTTGCATGCCAAAAGGGCCCAGGACCAGAAAGTGACTTGTGGGACTGGATCAGTGGGATTGGTGCCATACTGCAACATGGAAGGCAACTGAAATGTCACTGCAGTATATTCTCAGAACAGTCTTCATTGCTAGTATATTCTCAGGACTGATCACCATAAGGATCACCAATATTTGGATGAAGAAGAAGAGGAGGAGGAATGGATGTACAGATAGCAAAGAGGACATGTCTGTTATGAAATCCAGCATCTGCTTAACATTACTTTGTGGTTGATATCCTACCCCAAGAATGCAGCTCTCATCAGATCACAGAGATCACTGTACTTTCATAATTGGATGGTCGGTGGACTGGCTGCACAATCATTTTTCAGTTCTTTTCACTAAAGTAGCCTTCATGTGAGGCATACTACATCCAGTACATCATCTTGTACTACCAGAGCTATGAAAACTGATAAAGGAGGACTATGCACAGCAGCTGCTTTTTATGTGAACCATGGTAGTTCATCTGGCATGCCTGTTCTTTAGGTGTTGGCCCAAGACTTTCTGCTCTTTTTGAGTGACCTGTGGCATTTGTCCGTGCCTAGGTAAAGCTTAGAGGTTTGTACCAGTTCCCTTTCTTATTCTTCCTCTCCTTCTCTTCTTAAAAGAAACTCTTTCTGAAGGAGAGATGAAGTCATCCAAAGAGGTTCCACCTGGCCAGGCAACTGGTGCTTCTTGCCAGCACTTAAAATTACTAACCTGCCATTTGTCATTTTTATCACCATTTAAATTTGCAGAGTGCTTTTATTCTTTATGGTATTCACCCCTTACAACTGCTTCATGAGGGAGATCACCCTGAGGCCTTTGATATAGGTAGGAAAATGAACATGAAAAAGCTTTGATTTTCTCAAGGCTGGGGTGGGAAGGGGAGAACAAGGAAAAGCATCATACCCCCTTCTTTACCCCAATAATGGATATTAGTAGCCATCCTCAACTTTTTAAAAATGGGCCCAGTGTATTTTATGTGTAGAATTATACCCTCTTCCTCCCAGGTATAATTGTCCTTATCAGGCAGAACATAAACCATCTTCTTAGAAACCATATGGTCATGTAGAAAAGAATAAGAGAGGTGTGTAGAGGCAAAGCAGTGTCTGCAACAACATTTTCTCCACAAACCATGGCCTAGGGATATAGCTCAAGGCTCGTGCACAGCCCCAGTTCCCACAACTCTCTTCAGGAAATGGCTAATTTTGTCAAAGTTCATGCACCTGTGGAGTTCAAAGGTTAAAATCTATTGCAATTGTTCTCCTCAGAAATCTTTCCCCTGCATTAGTAATTCCCTGATGACAACATAAAGAAAACTGAAACTCTTCCATTGCATCTTTAGCTGTAATCTAGTTATGCATATTTAATAAGAGGAGAAACTTACAGCATTGCCAAAATATGTCTACAGAAACTGCAAGTCTTAGCATTTTTCCTTCTCAAAATTACATAATTTTTAGATATGGTTCCCCTTCTGTCACAGATTGCTCGCTGCACATTAAGTCTGTGTCAAAGGCTAGAAAGATGCATAGCAAATTTATGTACATGTATACTTTTACTCATTTTTTTCCAGCAGTTTCCACAAAGTTTTACATTTGGTCCCTGCCATTGTTTGTAATGGATTCCTCATTGTGATTAAGTATGTATAGATACTAAAGTCTTCATTTTGACTCTGTTACTTGTCTGTATGCTCATGTCTCCTGTGGTGATACTTATGGGAAAAACAACAATTCAGGTTCCTTTTTCTACATATAAATGGCATCTCAGACTTACCTCTATTATCACAAGAAGAAAGGAAGGAAGAAAAAGTCATGACTGGCAGCAATGGAAATTCTTGGTTGTCTTGTTCTCATGTGTCAAAATGGGAAAGCATAAATTGTTTTTGTCTTCAGCTATTAGTCAGAAGCAGACAGTGCTGGCTCTTCAGCTTTGAAACAGAGATGAGCACTGAACCCTAGAGTCAGATACGACTGGCTTTTGAGCAAGGGCAACCTTGACTTTTATTAGTCAGTGAGATATTTTTCTGCAAAAGTGTTGCACAAATGGGGTAAACTGCAAGTTACACAACACTGGAGTACCTGCTGCATAGTTGCTTTTAAAAATCAGAAGCTTTGGATGCATTATTTTGGTCTGTTTGGGCAATCAGTCAGGCATTTTGTGATTGCTATATGACTGCAGTGGCTCAAGTGGCTTAGATGCTGACTGGAAGGTGGCAGGTCAGCAGTTCGATACCTGAATACTGCAGGACAGAATGAGCTCCTGTCTATGTCCCAGCTCCTGGCAAACTAGCAGTTTGAAAGCAAGAAATTGCAAGTAGATAAATAGGAACCACTTTGGTTGGAAGGTAAACAACATTTCGTGTGCTCTGGTGTGTAGTCATGATTGCCACATGACCACGGAAATGTCTGCAAACGCAGACAGTGGTGGCTCTTCGGTTATGAAACAGAGGTGAACACTGAATCCTAGAGTTGGATACGACTGGCAAGGATAAACTTTACCTTTATGTATGAACACAATGTTTCACAAAGTGAAGTGGTACTATTTTTGTGCAGAGACAAAATGCAGAAATCTTGATGGAGAAAAGTTCTCCTTGTCTTGTTGTCTAATGGAAGGTAAGAAATCTTGGAGTGGTTCTTCTGGCACGTAAGGTCAGCTTGCTTTCTCAACAACAAGAAATTTGTCAATTCACATCTCTAATTATTTATGGCCATAAGAGGATGAATATCTGACACAGAATAAGATCCAGTGTGTATACCATGGGCCTAATATGATCCATACATCCCACCACCAGAAGTTGAAATACATCACTTACCACAGCAGCAGCGGGGGAAACGTGCCATTTTAGCAGCTTTTTGCACAGCCTCCACCACTTCCCTGGGTGATGGGAGGCTTTTCAGAGCATTTTTGCTCCATTATGGGAATTTTTTTTCCTGCTTTTCCACTGTGCTTCAGCAGCCAAACTGTGGTGGCTGGTGACTTCCAGTGTCAGGCAGAGCTTACGTCAGCAGATGGGTTCTCAGTGCAGAACCAGGAAGTTGCTAACTCCCACAGCTTGGCTGCTGAAGCGCAGTGGAGAAGCGGTGAAAAAATATCCAACAACGGAGTGAAATTGCTCCGAAAATCCTCCCGCCACCCTGGGAATCAGTGGTGGCTGTGCAAAAAGCTCCTAAAATGGCACGATTCCCACTGCTGCTGCTGATGACAATGAAAACATAAGTAGTAGGTGCAGCCATGCCTCCGGCCCCCACAGCTGAGCATCGCCCCTTGCGGGAAAATGTTGGGAACCCCTGGTGTATACATTCAACTAAGGTTGTCCTTAAACAACATGGTGGAAGGTAGACACAATTCCATCCCCTTCTTTTCTCATTAGGTAAAGGTAAAGCCAGTCGTATCTGACTATAGGGTTCAGTACTTATCTCAATTTATAACCAAAGAGGCAGTACTGTCTGCATCTGCATATGTTTCTGTGGTCATGTGACTAGACACTGGAGTACACCAAATGTTGTTTACCTTCCCACCGAAGGTATCCACTTGTAATTTCTTGCTTCCAAACTGCTAGGTTGGCAGGAGCTGCAACAGAGACAGGAAGCACTCGGGTCTTGAACTGCTGATTTGCTGACCTTCCAGTTGTCATGTTCAACATCTTAACCACTAAGCCACCTCAGTCCCTTTTTTTCTCATTATTCTTGTGCAAAACACATTCTCAGTGAGCTTCTTATTTTCACAATGATATTCTCATTCTGTATTCATTTCACATCAGACTCCATGATGTTCCTGCATCCAATAACAACAACAAATAAACAAATCTTGGCCTATTTAATTAATTCCACTGTTCAGTCACACACACATTTCTATAACAGTAGCTACCAAAGTAGCTCTCTTTATGTTCTGCTGGGCTGGAAAGAGATTAGTGAGAGAAGCCCATTCTGGAATTCCTTCACAGCTCAAAATCAGACCTCTGGAAACTGATTATGCTGGTTTAGGGAACAAGGTTGATAGCATGAGTTTCTCCAATGAGGCTTAGGGTTTCTCAGATGACTCTAATTTATATCTGAAACCACAGCTCCTACACTTCATTGTAATGAAGCAATCTGTCCCCCCCCCCCTCCTAAATTGAGGATGGGCTCCAATACTGTGATTCACAATATGGAAGTTAGAATTCTTGCATGTAATTCAGGATGATAGTCCTCCATGTGAATGTGCATTTGTTATTTATCCGAATAAAATGATGTACCAAACTCATTTCTTTTTGCACCCTACCGGCCTGTTCTATCTCTTGCAATGATTTACATTGTAAAAAAACCCACCAGCTTCTCTTCTTCTGATCAGTTTCCTGAAAGTTACAGCAAGCATTTCTTTTCTTTTTTGGGTAGTATTTTGAAACCAGCAAAGCAATGTACAATTTCATTACATCCCCCCCCCCCCCCAATATGAGGCTGTAAAAAGACATACAAAACCATCAGGTCACTGTTTTATCGGCCTCACTTTTACGTCTGAGGAAAAGGGATGACTCTTCCATAGTATGTTGGTTGTGGTAGATGAAGTAACATGGCAAATTGATTTGCTGACCTTTGGTATGGACCATTTGTCCCAGAGTGTTGCATCTGTCAACATAACATAGTTATCTATGTAGACAAGGTGCTCAGGGCAGAAAACATCCCTTTTTTTTTTGCTGGATTTTTTTTACTTCCCTTTGGTTAACAGGGGAAGCATCTTCCCAGGTCACATCCCTGATGGTTTGTTCATGTTTCCTGCTGCTTGTGCTTTCTAAAACATTAATCCGACAACTATTATGAAGAATGGGCATTTCTTATGCCACTTTTAAAAAAGATACTTAGTACGGTTTAGTGGACAGAGTAACAGAGAAGGACCTAGGATTCAAATCCTGCTCAGACATTCACTGGGAGAAGTGAAACTGGCAAAAAATATCTTGCTTACATATTAGGTCCCATTAAGGTCCCTATAAAATAGTTCCAACTTGATAACACATAACTACTACTCCAGCTACAGCTACAGCTACAGCAACAGCAACAACAAGATGTTACTTTTAGCTTTCCTGGATTATAATTCGCTTCTGCATAGTTCATGAAAGGGATACCTCTGATGTAGATGGCAACTAATAATAAATAAAGTGCCTGTTTGAGAGTGAGCACATCTTGATATATGTCTAGATTCTATTATTAGATGACGATCATTAAGGACACTAATTACAGTAATACCCCGGATAATGATTGCACCGGATAACGCTAAAACCTCATAACGATGACAAATTTGGGGGGAAGATTTGCACTGGAGAACGTTCTTTCTAGCGTTATCTGATGCATCGTAATAAAGAAGTAAAGGAGGCCAAAGCGCCTCTCCCAGCCACTTACCTCTTTCCTCCCCTCCACCCCCAGCAATGGGGTGCCGTACTGCTGAGAGAATCCAGCCCAGCCCTGGCCCTGCTTACCTTCAAGCCACCACAGCTGCTGCTCCCACCAGGTTCCCCAGGCAGCCCTTTGCACTGGAACTCATGGCTGGCCCAGGCAAGGGTAGCGTGCACGAGCCTCGCCCATGTGGAGTCAGCCTAGCTGCTCTTTGCTCCGACTGAGCCAGGCTTGACCAGCCGATTGCAGAGCACAGAGCTATGCCTTATGGCAGGCAGAGGCAGCAGAGCGCCGATGCAAGAGATCAGAAAATGGAGAGGAATGGTTGCCAAGGCAGCAAGAGACGCATGCATCGGATAAGGCTGAAAATGGCATAATGTTAAGACTTATGAAACCAAGTCTTAACGTTATCCGATGTATTACTGTATTACTAATAAGATCCTGGAAGAAAACTTCTCTCTGTACTCACAACAACTGCTTTGAAACTTAGATAGAACAAACTTTTAAAAATTTTATTTAAACATTCCTGTGTTGCTTTTTCTCTTCCGTCGGATTCCTTAGGCAAGGTGAAACTTGAGGGCATGATCCACCTAGCCAGTGGGTGATGTGATATCTGAATGGCTAAAAAACCGCATGCAAATGGACTTGATTCTCAAGTCCATTTACATATGCAGAATGTTGTCATTTGATGTCTACCAATGCGCAGACTCCTTGCTGAATAGCGACTCCAAGGTATCCAGGGTATGTTCCTGTTTATACACTGAGAGAGGAAAAACACTTTACAAGGTTAAAACACTGCTCAACTAAAGGGACATCCAAAACTCTGTAACAGACCAGAGAAACAGAAAGATAGCTAACCACCACCACCACCACCCCAATTTGTTGTTTTTCAAAGTGATTGTATTCCCCCCCCCCAAAACAGGAATAAAATGGATCTTGATGACAGTAAAACCTTTTTTGAGAAACCTCAGTTAACATCTCTGAATCTCTCTCCTTGAAAAGAGAGTCTGAAATTTAACCTCAGAGCCTTAAAGAAGCACAGCTGTTTTCAAAGACAAAGACCAGCAGATGCACAAACCAAAGCTAAATGTGAAGAGGAATATTCTATAGACAAAACAGTGATTTCACAAACCTTCCAAATTATTTGGAATAGTAGCCATGTTAGTCTGTGGTTCAGGCATCTCACAAAACAAAACAAAACAAAATGAACAAAATAAAGTAAAATAAAAAACACAGTATATAAGAAGAAAGAACTATTGGAGATATTCCAGAAGTGCTTGAGAGATCCAGTGGTTCTTCCAACTCTAACTTGAAGGCAATTTCCATAAGGGAAATTGTCTGACTCCAACGTAATAAGAAGATTGTGAAAATCAAATTTCTGTGTTTGATGGTTTAGGTTTAACTGGTTTTGAACAAACTGGTAGATTAAAAAAATGAGATCTCTTGCTGGACGAGTGCTTTCGTATCTATCTTTTAAAGTCAACAGCTAAGTTTTCAAGAGTGTTTCCGTTGTCTGAATGAAGACTACACAGACTAAGGATGCACCCCAAGATCTCAACTGAAAGTGGTTCAAATTTCATGTTCAGTGGGAAAAGCTGATGGAATTGTGGGAGGGCAGACCACAAAGAT
This sequence comes from Furcifer pardalis, assembly GCA_030440675.1. Lineage (NCBI taxonomy): Eukaryota > Metazoa > Chordata > Lepidosauria > Squamata > Chamaeleonidae > Furcifer > Furcifer pardalis. The sequence continues at coordinate 230,702,968 of CP126890.1, forward strand.
TGTCCATTTCACAGAGATTTCTCAATAATAACTCTATTAATTTGAAATAAAAAGAACAAAGTGATCACAGAAAATATTTGGAGCCTGACTCTAACAGAGAGACAAAAAGAAATACTGGAAAGGGATTTAAACAAAAGGCATGTGTGGTCCTTAACTGTGAACAGAAATCAAACAACTGGTTTATTGACTTTGGGCGCACCAATCATTGTATACCATTAAAAGATTTCTTTATAAATCCAGATAAAAGATCCAATGGAAAATATTAATATCTGCCCAGAGTTGGGTTTTTACCCGATTGGGGCGGGATAGCAAGTTGAAGAAAATAAATAAATAAATAAATTAAAGTTGCTAATAGTGATTCCAAAAAACTCACAATAATTGGTATTGGAACTGTTTGATGAAACAAATGGTGTATTGTTTATTCCTAAATTGAGTACAATGTGTTAAGTGCATTGGATATGGATGACAAAGGTTTTTCCATAATTTTTGAAAATGGATAGTGCATAGTAAAGGAGATTAAGAAATATATTCATGCTTTTAAGTCAATTGGTTCTATAAACAGAGTCTTTTAGATAAAGACTGGGAGATCAACATAAATGCAAGTGCAGAGAGAAGATGGCAATAGCCTGCAGCTAGGACATCATCGCTTTGCACACAGAGATTCAGAAACAATTCTGGAGCTACAGAACGAAAACACTGCTACAAGAATCACAGTAAATCCATGTGATGCAACCCACATGACCAGGTGCTTAAGATATGTGATAGAGCTTAATCTCTCCAGTGGTGGGCTTCACCAGGTTTGCACCAGGTCCTAATCCACAACCAGACTATTCCCTTGGCTGGACCGGCCTGAGGGAATGAAGAATAGCTGAGCAGTGTCGCCGGCCGGCCATATGAATGACACGACACCGATGCCACCACTGGACTCTTCCCTCGGCTGGCTCGACCTGAGGGAATGAGGAACAGCTGAGCAGTGCGGGCAGTCAGCCATAAGAATGCTGCTAATGCCACCACCAGACTCTTTCCTCAGCCGGGCTGGCCTTGAGGGAATGAAGAACAGCTGAGCAGCAAGGCCAACTGGCCATAAGGACGTCGATACCGCCACCGCCACCACCGGACTCTTCCCTCAGCTGACCTGGCCTTGAAGGAAATAGGAACAGCTGTGTGGCACGGCCGGCCGGCCAGAATAATGCCGCCACTGCTGCCGGACTTTTCCCCTCTGCCATTCAGCCTGGAGGGAAGTGGATAAGTCTGAGTTTTTGCAATGTATCCCCCCCCCCCCCGTGTATGGCTTCGAAACGCGTATTGCTCTTGAAATGCTTTTTATTGTGTTAATGTGATACTTTGTAACTGTAATTTGTGATACTCTTTCTCTTTGTTAGCCGCCCAGAGTCGCATTGTGAGTAGGGTGGCATACAAGTTGAAATATACTACTACTACTGCTGCTGCTGCTGCTGCTGCTGCTGCTGCTGCTGCTGCTGCTGCTGCTGCTGCTGCTGCTAATGCTAATCCAGGTGCAATGTAGGGCTTTCTTCCGGGCCACACCCACCATACCACGCCCACAGAGTACGGTAGGTAGTAAAAATATTTGAATCCCCCCACTGGCTCTATCACGGAAAAGAGTGTTAGATCCTCATTTTTGACAAGGACTGAGAGAAGGAACACTAAGGTGCTGGATGTAAGACACATTAATTTATGTGGACCACTCAATATCTCATCACTGGCACATAATAGATATTATTCATAAAAGATACTATTCTAATATTTTGCGAGAAAACTAACAAAAGAGTAACTGTGTTATATACATCTGAAGAGGAAGACTACTATATCTGACTTCTTCTAAATGCAACTGTGCCAAAAATGAACAGGAGGTTGATGACCCAAAAACTGAGAATAGACACCAAGAAAAGAGGATACAGATGGAGTGGCTGAGTCTGATGAATTCGGCAAAGGCACCTATGCCACAAAAAGGTTCAAAGCCAGCCTCCACCACCAGATGCTCATCGGGCCCAAGGAGGTGTATTGCCTCCTTGGCAAGTGTGAAAATAACTTCTAATGACCCAAACGGTTTGGGATCATCCTACTTGGTGGAGCGTCTCTCTCTTAAAACATCTTCCCGCATCACTTGATCTTCCCTGGCCACGCCCACCATACCACACCCACAGAGTAGATAGTGTGTGGCCTAGTGCATTGGGACTTTCCCCTTGTTACTAGAAAAAAAAAGGAGATTAATTAAATGAATGGAAAGAAACAAAGTGCCTAACTCTACAGACTGCTGCTGGTTTGAGTTTTCCTATTCATAGGAATGGGCTTCTCTCAAGAAAGAACCAGAAACACACAAATACTGTCCTTGTTTATCCTTAATATGGCACAGATCAGTTATGACTGTTTGCTTTTACATCACTTTGGTTTAGAAACTTGACTATGATAAGCAAAGTACAGAACAATTTTATTCTTTCATATTCCTTGTTAGAGGTTGTATTGTAGGAAAAACAAAACAAAGTCATGTACATTGATGATGATTTTCTTGGTCAGGTCACACACCAAGTGATAACTCATGCCAATGTGTTTGGTGTGTGCACACATTTTCTGATTTTGCGTCAACTTCAAGCAACTCTGTCTTCCATCACCAGAATTGGCATCTTTTTCTTGGCAGCTTCTCCAAACATAAGAGTTCTCTGTGTGCTTCTCCTGTAGCAATGGGTTCAGATTCTGTGGAAGGCATAAGTGAACAAGAAACCACTAGTGGAATTATGATCTGTATTATTTTTTGCTTAGTCTGCATCACTGTACTTTACAAGCTTTGAGTTTTTACTAGCTGGCAATCTTAAGTTAAAGTCCATGGTCCCTTTCAAATATAGCTAGCTACACTTTTCACAGCTTCCCAGTCATTTGTGTTGGCTAACTTACTTCTACAGTATTTTTAAAATTCCTGCAGTGGTAGCTATGTCTGGTGGATGTGAGGTACAAAAGCTTTCCTATAGTTGTTCTGTACAATTTTAATGCCCAAATATGTTGCATCCCCTAATTCTTAGATTCCTACCTCTTTATTAAGATGAATAACCCTTTTTTACTTGAGTAGCTACAGTTAGGTCATCTACATAGGCAAAAATGAAAGTTATATGTTCATTTCTGCTTTTGGTATGCAAGCATTGATCTGAATCACATTGAAGCCTTTCTATAGTAGCATCCTCTTCAGTTTCTCATTCCTGGTCCAAACTGCTTTTTTTCAATTCATACACACCTTTCTTTAATTACAGACAAGATCAAGATGTTTCTAATTGATGTAGCCCAGTGGCTATTCCATATACAGCTCCTCTGCAGTTTCTCCATGTAGAAATGCAGTCTTGACATCTAAGTGCTTAATTTGCATTTTTCTGGAGGATGCCACAGTCAGGAGCATTCTTATAGTGCTGATCATGAAAAAAGGAGCTAAGGTTTCATCAAAGTCTTCTCCGTATTTCTGTAGGAACTCTTTGGCAACTAGCCTTGTCTTCTAGTGCTTCACTTTATGAACTGTGCCTAATTTCAGCTTGAACACCCACTTGTACCCAGTGGCTTTCTTGTTGGTGGTAGCATAGCCAGTGTTCATGCCTTATTCTTGTGCAGTGCTTCTATTTCTTTCCTTGCAGGTTTTCTCCATCTAGTGCCTTCAGCTGCTGGCATCTGCTCAATTTCCTCCTAGACCACTAGCCAGTTTCTTAGTGACAACCTTGTGTGATATTTACACAATTACTGAAAACTGATGCACATCCTTAGTATTTTCTAATTGACTCAAGTATTTTCGAATCTATGTATGGAGAATCCCCCCGCCCCCAAGTTTCTAGCCATTTCCCCTCTTACTTGCTCTTATTATAGCAAGTTAAGTATTAACTACCAGAGTTTATCATAATCTATTATTATTATTATCATCATTCTGAAGGGCAAAGTGTGGTTCACATGAATTAAAGGCTTTTCTCATCCAGCTGTTTTGCTCTCAAGGCTTCTGAATATATCTTCAGTTAAGTTCCTCTGTTTAGATTAGATGCACATCTATACTCCATTCTCTCATACCAAATACATTACTTTCTATTTACTATTATTCATTTCAAAACAGAGATTTCAAATGGCTAATTACAGGAATCACCATTTCAAAATCAAAACAAATGATAGTTGTGTCAGGTTACCTTCTACTTTTGTGCTTCGATAATCCATTTCCAGTCTGTACAATCTTTTACTATAGCAGGGAGTAACGTGTTACACTCTAAAAAAGAATGACCACAATCTACAGAAGGGAAATATTTTACCCCACAAACACTGCTCTTTCTTTCTCTGCAGCTGCACAAACACTTGCTGTCTGGTGCTTCCTCCAAAAGTCACAGAAAACAAGATCCAGCTAGAGACCGTTAAATCTTATCAGAAGCTACCTTTTGTCTCCTCAGCTGCTATTAATGACCATCTCTTATTCACCCACCTGACATATTTGCTCTCATCATTTCCCCCCTCTGACCCCATTTGGTGTCATTACCATTTTAGTGCTACCTTCGCTGTGTTCCTTGGACAGACAAAGCCATTAGTTTGCATGGCTTACTTAAGAGATCATCTCTGGTCAGAATCAAGCATTTTAATGCCTTGCTAATTTTCCCCTTCAATTCTTCAATCTGACAAGCCTCACTGTTACGGAGTGGGTTTCTCTGCTCTTTAACAAAATGTCACTGCACAAGCCCTCCCTTTTCACACGCTCCCCACCCCCCTGCAGAAAGCTGAACACTTTCACAACCAGAGCCTGGGCAAAAACTACAATAACAAAAGACAAATCATCATGAGGATACCGTGGGGTAAAAATATATGAGAAATAAGCTTCCTTTGTCTTTTGTCCTTCCTTTTAACCTTGTAAATACTAGCATTATGGAGTTTTTCATTTTTGGTAAAGACAGAAAAAGAACACGTTTTCCTCCTCATATTGGGGTAATGCAGTTTATAAGGGCCTTTAAAAGTAAATTCAAAGCCTTCAAAAATAAATTGAAGAAGGTAGGATTAAAGAAGGTATTGAAGAGAAGAGCAGGACAATGGTGGCAGCAGTTTGGGGAACACTAGTTAAAGTAAAGGAAAAGGTCTTTCTTGCTTGAAAGACAATCATATCCTACTCTAGGGTACGGTGCTCATCCTTGTTTACAGCCAAAGAGCCAGCACTGCCTGCATGTGCAGATGTTTCCATGGTCATGTGACACGCATGACTCGATACCAAAATGCATGGAATGCCATTACCTTCCCATTACCTATTTATCTATTTGCAATTATTTGCCTTCGAACTGGTCGGTTGGCAGGAGCTGAGACAGACGACAGGCACTCTATTGCACAGCACTCAGATCTCGAACTGCTGACCTGCCAGGTTTCCAGGCATCAAGCTCAGCATTTTAATCATTAAGCCACTGCAGCCCTTTCAGGAAACATTAATTTGGAATAAATGACAGGGTAAGACAGAGGTGCTGGTGTTGGAGGGTCCATCTGCCCGACTAGGATCCTTGACTCCAGTGCTAGATGGGACAGTCTTGTCCCTTAAGGGCCAACTATGACTGCCATCTGATCCCAGAAACACAAATTGCAGCAATGTGTAAAACTGCTTTTTTCAATCTTTATCAAATAGCTCAGTTGTGTCCCTACTTGGATGGGCAGTCCCTCATAACACTAGTTATCTTCCTGGTAATCTTATGTATTGATAACTGTAATGCTTTCTACATGGGGCTTCCCTTGTCCCTGGCACAGAGGCTTCAACAGGTGCAAAATGCAGCAGTTAGGCTGATTACCGGAGGGAGAAAATTTGATCATATCTCATCAGCCTTGACAGGGCTGCATTGGTTACCTGTTCCTTTCCATATCAGGTTAAAGGTATTAGTTCTAACTTTTAAGGCCCTAAGCAGTTTGGGATCTTACTATTTGGTGGAGCATCTTCCCCTCAGGACATCAGCCCGCATCACTCTTTCCTCTCAGACGGCATCAACAAAGTTGAGTGTACCACAAAAATGAAATTATTCTAAGCAAGGACAACCCTGTCCCCCCAGAAAATACAATATGTCCTCTTAAAAACCCCTATAATGGCTTCATGACTTCCCATTTTTTCCCTGTGTGGCAAATTTCAAGCAGATGGTTTTATGTTTTACTGTTTATCATTAATTTATGTTGCATATACTGTATCTTTAATTCGTGAGGAGTTAGTCGGCTTCGTCTTCATCCCACAGTCACACACATCATATGCTAAGGATGCATTTTCTATATTTCTGTGCAGTGTGCTCATGGCAGAAGTTAAGTGCCACTTAAGTTGATGGCACTTACTCCCAGGTCAGAGTGTGTGTAAGATTATAGCCTGAGTGACCTTGTCATGTCATTATGTGTACTGTATTCTTCTTTTCATCCTCACTTTCATTTTACAACTTTATTTCAAAAATAGAATGCTACTTCAAAATAAAATTCCCTGGGGAAAAAGAGAGAATCCGTGCATTCCTGAACAAAAGAGATTTAACAGCTTTCAGCAGAAGTGACTCTTAGATTTCTTGTCTCAAAATCACTGCCTTACAATGATGGGCGTTCTTGGTGGCATAAAAGGGCCACATGGATATTTCCTGTACATGTTTATATGGGTGCAACATAATAACCCAATTCTGTCCTTTCTTTTTCTTAGTCAGCACTGTGTACCATAATCTCACATGAGCCTGACTCTTGCAACTTCTGTCAAGGTTTGGCAGAACTGTCAGTTTCCTTACAATACCATGCTTTCTCAGCTTGCCTTCATTATGAGAGAAATATTATTTGTCCTAAGATTAGTCAGTCCCAGTGCTATGCCTTATAGTTAATTTGTAGTGATTTATCTGGGACAGCTATCAGGAGCTTACAAACAGGAAAAGCCTGTAGTTTCCCCCACATCTCATTTTGCAGCTGGAGGCTTTGGAGACACAATAGCGATGTGCCTGAGAAACCGAACAGTGGCTGGTTTTCTCTTGCAGCTAGGAAGGGGTGTGCGCGCGCTATGTTTTCCAAAACAATATGAGGAAATAGGGTGCCTCTGACTTATAATGCAGTTGCAGTATGGATGGGCAGAATGTTCATAGTGAAGAAAGGATTTATAAGAACAGTGGATTTCACTCTACTCGAGGGAGAGATATGGGAGTATCAGTGTTCATTTATTGATATGATCACTAATCATAGAGCAGCTTCAGGAAAGCAGGCTGTAACGTGATGTCTGCAATGTTTACATGAAAATGTTTTTGATGATTAAGTGTATTAAAAGAAAGACTATGTTGTTTTTTTCCGAAGAGCAATATGTCATGGGGTGTGTGTGTGTGTGTGTGAGGGGAAACCAGATCTGGCCACACTGTAAATGAACAAGAATCCATTGATTTGAGCACCAGGGAATGCTCTTCTCTTGTTTCAATTGCTGTCTATGTGATTCAGTTTTAAACAAAGTCAAAACGAGAGCCATCAACTGTGCTTTCCTCTTCAGATGTGAAACGCCTGATGCAAACCATGAGTACCTAAAGAATTTTCCACAGGCAAATATTACTAACAGAATTTCTGGGCATAGTGTGAACTGCTGCAATGCTGTGCCAAGGTTGGTCAGCACCCCTTTCACCAACCCCCCTCTAGCCTAGCAGTGAAAGAAGAGGAAAATATCAAATGCTGCAATGTGATCACACACATAACTGAACTATTAGTTATTTATCATAATTCAAATTATCGATAGATGAACCCCGAATCCACATGGTGACAGTGAGAAGACCAGGAAAACAAAATTTGGGAAAGAGTACAGAAAGGGTCATCCTCAAAGATTGTTGACTTAGCATGGTGAGGGGGCTTGTGTGGTTCAATGAGGCTATGGGCTATGCCATTTAGGGCCACCTAAGATGGACACGCCATAGTGGAGAACTCAGACTAAACACAATCCACTGGTGAAGGAACTGGCAACCCACGCCAGTACCTTTGCCAAGAGAATCCCATGGATAGTATCAAATGGCTGGATGATATGATGTTGGAAGGTGAATCCCTCAGGTCAGAAGGTGTCCAATATGCTACTGGGGAAGAGCAGAGGACAAGTACAAGTAATCCCAGAAAGAGTGAAGCAGCTGACTCAAAGCCAAAAGGATGCTCAACTGTGGATGGCTCTGATGGCGAAAAGAACAATGTTGCATAGGAACCTAAAATGTAAAATCTATGAATCAAGATCTGGGGGAACTACGGAGGATGACAGATGACAGAGGAGCCAGGTATGCGGTGGTCCATGGGGTCGCAAAGAGTCAGACACAACCGTGCGACTGAACAATAACAACAGCAAGGGTTGGGTAACAGAGTGAGAGGAAACATCACTGCATGCTAGATTCTAAAAGAGGAGTATGTTTTACTTTGACTTTCTCACTCTAACCATATTTTTCTCTGATGTAATATTGATTTTTATGGAATTTACTTTCAATTAGGCATGCTTAGGATTACATTCTTATTATAGCTTAATGAGGGTAATAAAGAGGAACACTGCACAGATGAAAAGTACCTGTTCTGTAAGCATCCACAGGAGTCTAGCACTGAAAGCAGAAGCTTCTAAGGGGTTGTTTCATGAATGGTGATAATTAATCACTTTAGCTTGGAAGTTTATTTGAAGTAGAATAACAAACAAACCCAGTATTGTGGATAATAATAGATATCTTGTAGATAATATAATATTTGGCTGCTATTAAGTGCATTCTGACATATGGTGATCCTTTCCATGGTTTTCAAGGCAAACAGTGCTCAGAAGTAGTTCACTATTTCCTTCTTGCAGGGGGGGAGAGGGCACCCTGGGACTGTGCAGCTTGACCATGACTGCACAGACTGACTCTTCTTCTGGGAAGCACATCAGTGAATTTAACTTCCAACCTCTGATTCCTAAACCACTAAGCTACCAAGCCAGCTAGGTCTTGTAGATAATATTCCTGTATTGTTGTTTATTACCGTAACTGTGGTGCCATTGGAAATAATATGGGGCAGTTGTGAAAATGAGAGGTGCCAACAGGTTCTGAAGGAGAAAGCTTGCAATGTGAGGCTGTCAGTAGAGGTGCTGTACACATATGTTACCCCAGGAACATGCTGAAGAATCAGTGACTTTCAAGATTTTCTTGGACCCATCAATATCAGCCATTAAGATCCATGACAAGGTTCAGCAACATCCATAAGGCCAGAAATTTCAGATCAGTGCTAGTTCAAATCAGGGTGATGCATGGCAGTGGTGGGGAGAAGCACACCTTTTGACCCTACTGTGACATTCTACATCTTACCTGTTCTGCAAGCCTTGCATACTCTGCCAGATCTCCTCAATGAGTGCAGACTTCTGCAACAAGGAAGGTTGACTGAGAACCCTGCAGGTTTAATTTTTAAATGCACAATAACCTATGTGGTTTCCAATTTCGGACAGGAGTAGCCAACCTTTGGAGCTGGTGACAAGCTCAGTGTCTGAGATGATCCAAGAGATGCAGTCCTTCTGTTTTCCCAAAGGATAGCTTTATGCCCATACAGCAGATATATTAATAAGGCTGACACGAGACAACCCTGTAAAATGTTATGCAATGTCATAGGATGTGGTGAAGATCTTTTTTCACCTCATAACCAGTTTCAGATGTGTAGCACCAAATATATGCAAATTAGACACTAGTATTCTTCTCTCTCGGCCAGAAAACTTATCATTTCCATTCTTACCATAGAGAATAGACATATTTCCTATGAACCAAATAAAATGCACAAACCTGTCCAGTTACTACATCTTGGTAAGTAAATGGGATAGATAAATTTAGAAATGGATATATACAACCCAGAGTATCTCCTCCACATTGATTACAAAGAAGTCCCATCTAAGGAGTATATGAAGTTCCAATCATTCTCTGACTAGGCAACAGCAGTACAATTTTCTAGGGCTTAACTCTATTGCCTGTTGCAATGACAGCACCCATCAAGCAGAGTGGGAAATTTAGTGCTGTATTTGGAAGAACACAGATATTACAAGGAAAATAAGTATTAAAATATGTTTATCCAGGGCTCCTTTTTATGAACATTGTAAATATTGGTGACATGAAGATAATTAAATAGAGAGCAGAAATTCATGACTGGTTCAAGGAGGAAACACAAGGGATTTAATCGAGACCTTGGTTTCATGAATTACTAGATTCTTGCATCTCCTTAATATGCTGCCATTTTGTACAAAGTGTTGTTAAAAATTTAAATTTAAAACATCTAAAGTGATGGAGCATTTTATTACAAAATTTCAATTGTCAAAGGATTTCCCCTGATCCAGATAGACTTCATCAGGGAGAATAGAAAGCGAACTCTTAGCACTGGGGACCAATGAGAATGCTAAATGATTTTAATCTATTATATCTCTCCCCCCCCCCCATCTACCTAACTGTCTGAAACAATGTGATTATTTAAACCAGGTGAAGTAGCTAGACTAGAGTGATGGACTGGAAGTCTGGATATTAGGTTTCACCACACCTTAAATATCTCACTTATCTTGAAAGTCCTACTGTGGTTGCTGTAAATCAGTTCCAGCTTGATGGAAGATAACTAACTAGGGAAGATGTGGCCTTACACATGTCACTGGACTACAACTCCTATTGTCTCTGATGATTAACCAGGGATTCTGGGGCTGATGAGATATGTAGTCAGGCAATATCTGGATGGCCAAATGTTCTTCACCCCCATTTAAAATATGTATGAGGAGAGATGCAGTGGTGGGCACAAAAAAATTTGCTACCACACCGTGGGCGGAATCTATGTCATGGGCGGAGCCAACGTTGTGGGCAGAGCCTATGTCATGGGCAATCTAGTCATGCCTGCCATATGGCCATGTATACATCTGCAAACACAGGCAGCACTGGCTCTTTGGCTGTAAATGGAGATGAGCACTGCACCCTAGAGTCGGATATGACTGGCTTTTGAGCAAGTGAGACCTTGAACCACTTGCAGGGACAAAACCTGACATAAAATTTGAATACCAATCAGGGATCTTCTGTTATTAGGTAAAGGTTGCCCATGCTTCGAAAACCAGTCGTTACCAACTCTAGAGTTCAGTGCTCATCTCTGTTTCTAGCCAAAGAGCCAGTGGACTTGATCTACAAAAGCTCACATTAAAATACAGCAGTTAGTCTTTAAGGTGCCAGAATGTTTTTGTCTTTTTGTTTTGTTTACCCTCTGACATGCTTGCACAGAATAAAACTTTTTAAATTGTAGCTATGTGTTAGTCTGTGTTTCAAGCATATCAGAGTAAACAAAACAAAAAGAACCTCCCTTAGCCTGCTCCAGACCCTCTCCCCCTACACACACGCACACACACACGTACACACTCACTCACTCACTCTCTCTCTCTCACACACACACCATGCTCCATCCCTCTCCACACCCACACAAAAGTCATTTACCCTGGGGAGCACACAGTGCTTTCTTCTCCTCCTCCCAGCATGGTGCACATGCACCATGGCGCGCAGGGGGAGTGTGACCCCAGGGGAGGCAGCCACACCAATGCCAGGTCGCAGCCCCTGGGCCATCGAGTATGCTTGCTGCCCGGACTTGGAGGAGGAGGTGAGAGGGGCAGGGAGGTGGGTGTGGCCACCCAATTTTACTACCAATCCGCCCAAAACCCCCCCAATTTTGCCACCCTGCTGCTCGAAGGCCACCCAATGTTACCACCCCCACTCCCAGGTGTGTGTGTGGACTGGTTACTGCTCACCACTGGAGAGATGTATATGTTATATATTCTCTTTTGATTGTTTCTTTCCAGAATTGTTGCTACTTACAGCAGGGTATATTCTTGCTCTTTAAGAATCCATCTTTTAATGTGTTTTATCAGAATAGTGGCAGGAACCATCTGACTCTCCAGAATCCATCAGTTGTAACATTTAAAGCTAATGGCGAAGGATCATGGGAACTGTAGTCCAGCAAATTCTAGAAAGTCATAGATCGCCCATTCTTGCTCTAGAATAGACGTGGCCAACCTTGATGCCCCAGCTGTTCTTGACTTCAATTACCAGAAGCCCAAGTAAGCACACCTGCTGATCAGGGATTCTGGGAATTGAAGTGAAAGAACACCTGAGGCACCAAGGTTGGCCACCCCTGGTCTAGGAGGACCAATTAATGGTGCAATTGTTTGACAGCATCCAGTCATGACCACAAACTAGATTGTGTTTAGAACTGTTACATGTACGTAGGTAGTCACTCTAAAGACATCAAGGAGGAGTCAAATGGGTTATTAAGTTTGTTGTTAAACTGTCTATGTCTTACATATGTACCCTTAGGTAAAGGTCTCCCTTGCTCAAAAGTCAGTCTTGTCCAACACTAGAGGGCAGTGTTCCTCTCCATTTACAGCCAAAGAGCCAGAGCTGTCTGTATTTGCAGATGTTTATCATCATGTGGCAGGCACAACTAGATGCCAAAGCATAAGGAATGCTATTATCTTTTCCACCAAAGTGGCACGTATTTATCTATTTGCAATTTCTTGCTTTCAAATTGCTACAATGGCACCCTTGGGACCAAGTAAATGTGCTACTTATAGTGACAATTCCTTGCCTTTGCTGGCTTCATAGATGGACAGACAGAGACAGCTCTGAATGAAAAGGTATATTGGTGCGAAGTGTATTTTTTATCCCATTTGGACATCCAAAAACTGTGGAAATAAGGTCAGTCTCATGCTGTGTTTTTTTCCTCTTTACCAGGTATTTTAACTCATGTTTAGTATTATATACAAACCAGAAAGGCAAAGCTGCCTAGGTTCTTCACAATTTTAGCAGATCTTACATGCAGCAAAACCTCATATAAAGAGCGCCTCGCTTGGAGAGTAACTCACTTAAAGAGTAGAATTTTCTCTGAATGGTCATCTCGCTTAACAACTAAAACCAACCAAAAACTCGCTTAACAACTAAATCGGGGTTCACACACACCCGCCAGAAGTCACAATTGGTCACTTACACTGGTGCTTCACTTAAAGAGCAAACTTGCTTAAAGAGTAATCCCATAGAACATATTATGCTCTTTAAGCGAGGTACCACTGTATGTTGCAAATATACCATTCCCATATTTGGAAATATATAGTATTTTGTTTTTTAAATCACAGTTTCATACAAACTTAAAACATATTCTACTCATACAGACATGTAAATGTCTGGGGGTTATTTAATTAATTTGTTGCAAATTCACCAACCTATTTTGAATATTTATGGTGGTGGCAGATCAAATGCTATAATTTAAACTTTTGTTTGACAACATTATATGAATATTTTTCATATTTTCTACGTGCACATTTCATCTACATGCAAATTTCTTGACAGTTTTATGACAGCTCTAAATCAAACCTAGTTTTCAACATTAAGATCACAATCATTTCCAACTTGTAGGAAAACTGATGTACAGTAATATTATTCATGTAAGGCTCTGACAAGAATACTGTGTTCTTAGTACACAGAAAGAGCCTCCTTGAAGATATTGGTATTTTTGAACCACAATTGGGCATACCCTGGTAATGGCAACCCTGTGTTGCCAGCTAATCTTTTTCACACTAGGTCAGGTAAAAGAAACTGCAGAATGAACTCACCAAATGTCATTATGTCAGTTTCATGTCTGGACTAGAAACAGAAGCAGAAGAAGAAGAAAAAAACAGTAAAATGGGCAAGCAGAAATTCTCTAAGTCACCAATCTCTTCATTGGTACATTTACTTACCACACAATGGTAAACAATGAAGCCCTGCCAGTTTAGTGTGATGGAATAAGAAATTACCATAATTTGCCATAACAGAGGAGGCCTGCTTTATTGAACTGAATCTAACTGCTTTTCCATCCAGCCCAGTATTGTCAACTTTTATTGACATTGACTCCACCTTCTCCCGTTTAGAGATCCCTAGTGGTCTTCTATCCAAGCACCATCCAGGCAGTAGTGGGATGTCAAAAATTTTACTACCCCACTGTGATGTCATCACAGTGTGGGCGGAGCTAATGTCATGATGTCATGACATTGTGGGCGGAGCCAACATCATGATGTGTGTGGGGCCAAAGAAAAAATAAAAAATAAAATAAAAATAAACATACACACACCCTCACCCCACCCACCCACAACACAAACCCATTAATTAATTAATTAATTAATTAATTAATTAATTAATTAATTAATTAAAATACACACACACACACACACACACACAAACACCTACCCACCCACCACAAACACAAATCAACCAAAGCTTTTAAACCAGAACTTAAAGCTTATTCTGGCTAATCTTTCTCACATTAGGTCAGATGGAAGGAACTACATAATGAACTCACCACAAGATGGCTTCATTTTGGGACTTTTCAACTTTTCAACACTTAAAGAAGTTAGGTACTGTACTAAGTCTTTGCCTAACCAGTTCTCTAGGATAATATGCCTTAATGTAAATGTAAAACAGCTGTACCTCCTTAAAGGTTCTCCAATTGGAAGAGCGATTGGAACAGCACAGGTGTAGCTTATTGATGAGGTAACGCCAAGACTTTGCTTAAAACCCCCAAGCTAGGCAGCTAGGCCTTTTTAGGAACTGTGGTAGTATGTCAATATAGGTAAAGGTATTAAATACACATTAAAATACACACAGTCACTTACTATGGGGAGCAGGCTATAGGGATCTTCAAGCTAGCAGCTTCTCTTCCTCCTCCCCGCTTGGGAGGAGAGCAAGGAGGCCGTGCATACATGCCAAGCACTGTAGGCATGCATGCACACCAAGTGCTTGGCGCGCATGCACAGTGGGGGAACCAGTGAAAAGGTAAGCCCTGAAGGTGGTTCCCCCCAAAAGCTGCTACCGGTTCTCCAGGACACTGGGAAAAGTTACTACCTATTCTGGCAAGCTGATGAGAACCTGTTACATCCCATCACTGCATCCAGGTACAGTAATACCCCGGATAACGATTGCACCGGATAACGCTAAAACCGCATAATGACGACAAATTTGGGGGGAAGATTTGCACCGGAGAACGTTCTTTCTAGTGTTGTCCGATGCATCGTAATAAAGAAGTAAAGGAGGCCAAAGCTCCTCTCCCTGTCACTTCCCTCCTTCCTCCCCTCCACCCCCAGGAATGGGGTGCCGTACTGCCGAGAGAATCCAGCCCAGCCCTGGCCCTGCTTACCTTCAAGCCACCACAGCTGCTGCTCCCACCATGTTTCCCAGGCAGCCCTTTGCACTGGAACTCATGGCTGGCCCAGGCAAGGGTAGCGTGCACGAGCCTCGCCCATGTGGAGTCAGCCTAGCTGCTCTTTGCTGAGCCAGGCTTGACCAGCCGATTGCAGAGCACAGAGCTATGCCTCATGGCAGGCAGAGGCAGTCGAGCGCCGATGCAAGAGATCAGAAAATGGAGAGGAATGGTTGCCAAGGCAGCAAGAGACGCATGCATCAGATAAGGCTGAAAATCGTATAACGTTAAGATTTGTGGAAATAAGTCTTAACGTTATCCGATGTATTACTGTACTTGGAGAGAAGGTACATTTCTTATCTTCCAAAATCTGATGAGATTAAGCATGATCTGGGTAATACAATGGCATAGGGCAGTGATGGTGAATCTTGGCACTCCAGCTGTTCTTGAACTGAGTGCTGATTTAGGCTTCTGGTAATTGAAGTCCAAGAGCACCTGGAGTGCCAAAGTTCACCATCACTGGCATAGGGTCACTTGCATTCAGGCTTCTTTCCCTAGATACTCTGAATGTTGCCAAGGATTAAAAATAAATATCCCGATCTGATTTGGAGCCCACTTGGACACTTTATTGAGCTCAGTCTGGCATATTTTAAGCCTTGGATTTTATTTTATTTGTAAGCATCCATTTTCTATTTTTGCACTGATATAACTAGAACCTAGTAAAGTGGTAGATCCTAAAGAGGAGAAAAAGAAATTGCAGTGGCTCAAGTGGCTATGACACTGACTGGGAGGTGGAAGGTCAGTAGTTTGATTCCCGAGTACTGCAGGATGGAATGAGCTCCCGTCTTTGTCCCAGCTGCTGCCAACCTAGAAGTTTGAAAGCAAGAAATTACAAGTAGATAAATAGGGACCACTTCGGTGGGAAGGTAACAGCATTCCATGTGCTCCGGTGTCTCGTCATGCCTGCCACATGACCACGGAAATGTCTGCGGAAGCAGACAGCACTGGCTCTTCGGCTTTGAAACAGAGATGAGTACTGAACCCTAGAGTCGGATACAAGTGGCTTTCGAGCAAGGGAAACCTTTATCTTTACCTTTAAAGAGGGGGAAAGATCTATTAGTTTTCAAGCAGCTAACTTCAGCCATCTGCATACTAGGTCCTTAGTCCCTCCCCACCCAAAAGAAAAGGTTTTTAAAAAGTGGGGTGAGTCTGATGTGATAAGTGTCCCATGCAACACTAGTCGTCGTCTTCTACTCGTACCTGAGCATTTTTCCTGGAAGTCATTTTCTCAGTTGATAAATGTGTCTTTGGTGACTCAATAAACCAATCCTGGCATGAAACATGCGACCATACACATTACACTGAATAGATGGTGGAGTGCATAGTTATATTTGACAAAGCTTTCATGTTTGTTGCTTAGCCTCTTCATGTCTCCTTCGAAGTGATCGGTAGCAGCAGAGATGGTTTGGTATCAAAGTAGGCGATCTACAACTGGTGCTTCCCACGTTTGTGGTTTTATACCTGACACCTTCATGATTTGTTTCAGCTGGTCCTTATAATGCTTCAAAGGAGCTCCATGAGATCTTGTACCCCATAAGTTCCCCATAAAGAATTTGACAAGGAAGCCTGGAACCATCCATACAGTGGACATACCCTATCCATCTAAGACGATGGCCTATGATGGAAGCTTCAATGCTATTTACATGCGACATTGGTGACATAGTCATTCCACTTGATGTTCAAGATGGTCCTTAGCTTCTGTTGGTGAAAGTGCTCAAGCTTTTTGATGTCTTGGTGATAAAGGGTCCATGTTTCACAGCCATATAGTAATGTTGAGATAACAACAGCTTGGTATACCATGAGCTTAGTCTGGATTGTTAAATCTTTGTTCATGAAGACCTGGTGTGATAGGTGACCAAAGGCAGAATGGGCAGCACCTATTCTCTTCACCACATCCCGTTCACAGGTGCAGTCTTTAGACAGGATGCTACTAAGGTAAGAAAATTGGTCTACCTGTTCCAGTGTCAAATCTGAGATGGTGATACTGAACTCTGGAAGGGCTGTCCTCTGTGCAGATGCAAGTACCTTGGTTTTCTGAGCATTTATGGTGAGGCCAAAACAATTGCATGCATTCTTGAAACAGTTAACTGACTGTTGCAGCTCCTCAGGTGTGAGAGCAGGTGATACAGTATTGTCAGCATATTGCATTTCCATTATCCTCTTAGCAATGGTTAGTCTTCTGGAGCGTAGTCTAGCCAAATTAAAGATTCCCCTTCTAATACTGATATTTCCACAGTTAAGCTGCAATCTAACTAGATCAGTGTTTCTCAAACCTTTAGTTTTAGGACTTCAATTCTCAAAAGCCTAAGTAAATTCCCAAAAGCACTGATCAGTCAATTTACTGACTTAGGCTTCTGGGAATTGAAGTCCAAAAACCAAAGGTTGGGGAGCACTGAACTAGATGTTTGTAAGACACATCAAATACCTTTCCTACATAATAGATTCAGTGTTATATTGCCTTTGAAAATGGAAAGTTAATAACTGATGTATTCTGAGAGCTGTAGTTTAAAAAACCCTTACCCACCCGGCCAGAGGGAGGAAGAACACCTGGGGAGGGCTGGTTGCTGATTCAGGAGATGATGGTCCCTTTGCCACAGTTGTCAATGTATGTGTTGGTCTTTTACGTTTTATTGCACTGTTACCTTTTATTGTATTGTTATGTTTTATTGCATTATCATTTTTATTACATTGTTACATTTTTTTGTATTGTTATATTTTATTGTACTGTAATGTTTGATACGTTGTGATTTTTGTGAGCCTCCCTGTCAGTGTATGCTGAGTGGGCGGCATACAAATTGAATCAATCAATCAATCAATCAATCAATCAAGCCTGAAGTCTAGAATGTAACAATTCTAAGCATTCTTAAAGGCACAGCTGCAATAATTCATTGATAAATGCTGATGCCGTCTGCTGGATCTGTAGAAGTCAGCTTTTGTTGCCCTCTGGAATTCCAGTATATGAAAATATTGATTGATATGGGGATGTGAGAAATGTCTTACAGAAATTTACAGCAGTTTGAAAGTGCAGACGCTTCAACGGGAACACACACAGCCCTGCATTCTGGTTGCAGTCAGATCTTACAAATGAACTTTATGAAAGCCAACCCAAATTGATGATAGTGAATCTAAGTGGGCAGAGCAATAGGTCACACATCTAATTACATGAAGAAGCCAGGAGGTCTTGCAGTGTGATTAGCAATTAACCAGCATTAGCACCTATCCAGACCGCAAGAATCAAAGAGCTGAGGCAGAATAAGTAAGAAAAATGAGGTACAAAAGGTAACATAAAATGAAGACCGCAGAAGTCAAAACCTGAGCTTGCCCTTTTATTAGTGTTTCCGCTCTAGCACAAAGCAAGTTCAGAAATCAGAAACTTTTGCACCAGATTAGTGCAAAAAAGCATTCAGAAGTATTCCGCTGGACATAAAAAGTACCTTATCCTTAAGATGTGCAACTATGGAAATTCACTAGGAAATAAACCCTGCAGAACAAAGTGGCACTCATCTTCATACATAAGATTTTACTGATCAGATACAATCCAAAGCACTCTTACTCGAGAAGGCTCACTGGACTCAATGAGTTATCTTATATTTTTTAATTGGGCAGCATGGCAGAGGCTTCACATGGGATCCCATCAAACTTGGAAGACCGAAACAGCAGGTATTGCTTTGGATAGGAGCCATAGAAGTGTTCAGTCCCATTGCTTGCTGCAGTGGTCTTTTGGTCTAGAAATACAGTGAATGCAAATGTGCAATTTTGTGAAATATAAAGACAGACAGAGTGAACTGGTTGAAACAACTTTTTTTAAAATTTAAATCACTCACAGCTGGGTAGAACTGAGCTAGCTAAAGAATTGCCCTGTAAAATCAGAGTATGTATTAATCAAAGAAAGAAAGCATTGACTTTTAAATAGATTCAAGGATCTGGCATCATTTTTCTCAATGAGAAAATAACATCATTCTAAAAACAGAGATCTCATTGAAGATAAACATACTTCAGTGAATGGAGATGAAAATAATCAGATGTTTAGGAAACTGCTCTAAGTGAGAGAGGAAGTGTGGAAATTCTTAAGGAAGAAGGATAAAGATTGATTCAACTTATTTTCACTTTCTACTTCTAGGATAACTTCAAAGTTCAGTTTTCTCCCTGTTTACTCAAGTTCCAGCTGCCATAAGAATTACCTGGCTCTCTTTATCACTCATACTCCATACGTCTGTTAGAAAACCACCATAGCTTTATCCAATTGTCCCCTTCTAGGGTTTGTCATTTGTGTAGCAAATTCATCATAAGTAGTTCAAACTTCCTTTCTTCAAAGAGTCATTGCCAGATTCTGCATTTTAATTGCCCAACTTGCAAAAATAAAATAAAATGGTTTAGATGTCATCTGGGTCTTTTGCCAAGAAGTCAAATTGAGATAAATTGAAGTATTTCCAGAAAGCACATTTCCTGCTGGCCACTTAAAAAAGACTTCAACCCTCAGTCTCCAAATGCTTGGTACAATGCTCAAGTACCTCGTTTTATTTGCATGCTAGGTTGGACTGAAAATATGAAATGACTCAAACATTAAGACAACATATGAACTTTAAGCTCTCTTACCTATGTAGAAAAAGATGAATTCACAGTGTAACATTCAGAACTGTCTCATGGAGTTCAATGGGTCTACTCTGACACAAGAAGTTGGAAGAATGAACATCATTTCCAGAACTCTCTATATATATCTTGATCACTTATATCTTTCACTCCCTCCAGTTATAAAGTCCTCCTTGATTGTCACAATTCTGTTTTATGTGATTTGAATAATGACAAGTAAACAAACAGGGAGTCTGAACTGATAAGTATGTAGTGTTCAGATTTTTTGCTTGATTAAAAATTCCTAGTTCTTCACTGAATTGTTTAAAGGATTTGGCCCTCCAAAACCTATATCCTGATTAAAACAAATTAGTATGTAAGAACCCCCAGTTGAATGAGAAATCATTAATTGAGAAGCACACAATTCTTCTTAATTACCTTTCAAACAGTTGGAAAGCTAATAATCTTAGGCTTCGAGGGGATGGTGTACATTACACAATGTGGCTTCGTTCTTAGCTTCTGCTGGAAGAAGACTCCATTTGTATATATTTTCTATGAAAGCTTCCATAAACCTATTGTATAAAATTTTATTTCCTAGGATGAGTATAACTGCAATTCCATGTATACTTGCCTAGGAATAAGTTCCGGAGAGCCTCCTCGAAGACTGTGGTATTTTTAAACCACAATTGGGCATACCCTAGTAATGGCAACATTGTGTTGCTGGCTAATCGTTCTCACACTAGTTCAGGTGCAAGGAACTGCAGACTGAACTCACCAAAAGGTGCCTTCATTTTTGCAGTTTCATGTCTAACCTAGACATGGAAGAAGAAGAAGTTCCAGTGAACTCAGCACAGTCTAACTCTTGACTGCATATATTCAACTTGCAAAACACAATGGCCTGCATCTTATTTAGCAAACACAGAGCAGAAGAATAATCATTCTTTCCATTCTTCCACATTCATCACTTCATGCCAGATCTCCCAGAGGTTGCAAGATTGGTCCAATATGACAGTGCATCTGTCAGAATGGAGGAATGCCGATGCAGTTGCCTTTCTGCATTTTAACAACAATTTTTAAACCAGCAGTACTACAAAGTTTAGCATTAAATGAAAAATCGTGTTGCAGAAAAATGTTGCCAGAGCAGAGAAGAAGGCTCGACAAAAGAAAGGAAAGTGGTATTTCAGCTTAAGTACTCTGTGTGATTGTTTTCCTCATTTCTAATTTCCCCCTCTATGCCACTGTCACAAATAGTAGTAAAATAAATGCAAAATAAAAGTCACAAAGAATAGTAAGTAAAGGTCTTGCCAGCACAAGTTCCATCAATTACTCAAGCACTTTGGTAAATTGGTAATTCAGAAAAGGCCCAGGATGTTTGTAGTTGGAGGGGTAAAGCACACAATACAACCAGGTTTAATATATTTAATATATCTAAGTAAATCTAAAGAGTATGTCTATACAGTCAAACCTCACATAAAGAGTGCCTCACTTAAAGAGCAACTCGCTTAAAGAGCAGAATTTTCTCTGAATGTTCGCTTCGCTTAACAAATAAATCGGGGTTTGCAATCCCCCTCACAATTGGTCATTTACAATGGTGTTTCGCTTAAAGAGCAAACTCGCTTAAAGAGCAATCCTGTGGAACGCATTATGCTCTTTAAGCGAGGTATAACTGTACACATGTATCACATTGCCATGTCTGACTTTAAAAATATATAATTCATTACCTTGGAGTTGTTATTCACTGAGGAGTCTGTGCATTGGTAGACATCTCCACAATGACATTCCACACATTCAAATTGACTTGAGAAATCAAGTCTATTTGCATTCGGTTCTTTTAAGACATTTGGATATCACGTTACTCACTGGCTAGGTGGACCATGATGTGTGCCCTCTGCTTTCACCTTGCCCAAGGGACCTGCTAGTCCTGGTCTAACATCATTGACAAGAGATGGGCAAGACTGCCAAGTTAGACCCCTCAGGCCCCCATGCCACGACAAGGCTCTCATCTAGCGGGGGACCCTCTCAGGAATAAAGTACTAAAGTATAATTCATTATTTTCCATTATTTGATTATGAAGAAGACAGCAAAATTAAACTTCAAAAATGTATCTATCAAATATTTGGAGATCTGACATACTGCATACCTAGATATCATGCAGACTTGGTACAACTCAGTGGACTGGACAGTCTGGCTGTGAAACCATGGGATTATGACCTTGAAACTCTTTTTATCTCCCAAGAGAGGAACCATGTAGATCACTCAGAGAGTGGCAGGGTTAAGATCCATGTCATCTCTTGAACTTGGGTAAGTTGCACAGTCCCAGAATGCCACCAGAAAGAGGGACTGGTAAATCATATCTGAATACTTTATTCCTAGGAAGCCCTAGGAGGGTCACCATGTTAGAACTGACTTGACAGCAGATGATTATTATGATCACTTAATCATCATCATCATCATCACCAATCCCTCAATTATTTATTATATAAAATCATAATATACAAGGGAACTAACAAGAATGTGTGAAGGAATTTGCATGCTTTGTAGAATCAGCTGTTACGTTAAACAAACATGGGAGGGAAACTTGAGAATGACTTGTGGCGTGATAATTTAGACCATACTCATAATGAAATAAGTTGGTCTGATATTCTGGCTTCCTCAAGCATTTAATTAATTGGAAGAAAAATTCCAGTTAACATCATGGTGAAATTCAAAAGTGCAGAAAATGCTATTTCAGATCTGACCAGAAAATTGCCTTGCACAATGCATTATATAATTCGTATGACATACCCTTGCAAGACTATATTGAGTTGCCCTTCCAACATTCAAAGATGACAATCTCTCATTTCATCTCCCAACAATTGATGTACCCTGGTCACAGTTATATTTGGAGAGTATTGCAGGATCCCATTCTTCCCATCATTAGAATGTCACCAGAGTATCACAATTACCTCATCTCATACTGAGCTCTTGAAGTTACCTTTCCTCTGCAGTAGAAAGTATAAGTAGTACAGTACTTTATAGTGAATGAGAAATTTCTAGAAATTGAATTGTAAAGCAATGCACTTTCAAGTTATAAACTGCAGACCCCAAGAAATTCACATCACCTTTACAGTAAAGGAGTGCTTTATGTTTCTGCTGAAATCTAAATATCTTAAAGATAATGGGTGATAGTGTTCAATTGAAATAGCTGCTCATAGGAAATCACTCAAGCTGGTCTCCCTAATGGATAAGAATAGCTGATGAGCACCTGTTCACTCACAGAATAAACTATATGCATTTCTGCCACTTCTCTAGGGTCCTATTCAATCCCAATGGGGAAAAATCTTTACTGATAGAGGACACCTCTGTACAGTATACAGTACCTGCATTTTCAAGGTCACCAAACATAATTTTACAAAAAATGTGGGAATATATCCCATGAAAAGGAATTGTACAAGGGTCATTTATTCCCTTTTAAGCACCTTGTACTGTAGCGCATTTCACAGGATAATTGGCAAGCACATATTACCCTTTGATTGATGATGGCCTCCTTGGTATTTGGTGATGTTTTTAAAATTGGTGACAGAATAGCATTCAATGGTATAATTCAATTATTCCAGTTTATGAATGTGGGACATCATGCTTGAATATCCATGATTCAAAATGCCAGGAAATGGTCCAAAATTGCTGTATAATATTGTGCGTGCTTTGCCAGGAGGAAAAAGGACACCAACCTTTACATAGCAAAAGCAGCTTGAATGTTGACAACACCAGTGACAACAGTCAAGATAGTCTACATCTTACCCTCTTGTGCTCAATACCATTTACAAAGAGACATGAAGCAAGGAAAATCCCAGAAATCAAATAAATCACACTTCTTATATTTTTAATTTTAACACACATTAAAATACGTGAAATGAGAGGCTCATCTGAAAGCACTCAGTTAAGTGACTTTTAAAAAAAATAAAGGTAGCGTAGGAATATTCAATGGTGTAATAAAATAGCACTATTATCAGAAGAATATTTTCAGCTTTGCACTGAGAATTAATTTTTCCAATTTTATTGGGTGTGTGTGTGTGCTCTTTTGATTGGTCTGGCTGAGCTATAGTAAAAGGTCAATGGATAGTCTAATAAATGAGGTCATAGGGGCTGTATCGTAGTGAGAACAAAGGGGTTTATTATTTCCCAGAAGGGAGAAGAAAACCCATCATTTCAGAATAAAGTTGTCAAAGAGAAGCATTTATTAGCCACTGCATCAGGGAGAGAAATTAACATTGCCATAAACAGATTTATTGTTTAACCTGTGACTAAGGCTCAAGGTGGGTGACAGTGCTTCTTATTCATTCTCAGCAACTTAGGAAGGGAGATTGCTATCATTTTCTGTGCTGCACATGGGGGCATTAGTGCATAGGTATACGGTTAGAAAGGACTGCAGTGGCTCAAGTGGTTAAGATACTGAACTTGATGACTAGAAGGTCAGAGTTCAATTCCTGAGTACTGCACAACAGAGTGAGCTTCTGTCTCTGTTCCAGCTACTGCCAAGCTAGCAGTTTGAAAGAAAGAAATTGCAAGTAGATAAATAGGGACCACTTTATTACATAAAACAAATGCAGACATAGTTGCTAATGGTAAAGCTATCAAGCAGCAATAATTTGATATACTCAGTAATTCATAAGTATAAAACTACCTGTTCTGTTCACAGTTGAATACACATTAGCAGTTGCCAAGAAACTGCAAATTGTTGACTTGCCCAGCATTTTTTAATGATGGAGTTCCTGACTGTCACCAGTTTCTTCATTCTGTTATGGTAATTCGTGTGAATGCTGAGTGTTGGATGGTGGTAAATAACCTGACTCCCTAAAGGGGCCAACAGCTATGGGCAAATGAGCACCTTTAGGTGGGGTGATGGTCCCCCTCAGTGGAGGAAATGCCACTGGAAACCATCAGACTGGCCCCAATGGCAAAATGAGCAGAGGAGGAACTCTGATTCCCAATGGTCATGGAGATGAAAGAGGCCAAGGCAGATTTATTTTATTTATTATTATTTATTTATTCACATTTCTATACCGCCCTCCTCGCCGGGGCGACTCAGGTAGACTGGTTGTGAATGTGCACCTGTCCAGTGGTAGGCATTAAAAAAAACCTCTTACCACACTGTGGGTGTGGCCATGTGACTGGGTGGGCATGGCCTGTTGGCCATGTGACTGCTCTTCACTATAGAGCTATGAAAATAGAAGCCTCTTCTATTTTCATCGCTCTATAGTGAACCTCTGAAGCCATCTTCCCCTTTGTCAAAGGCTTTGCTAGGGCTGTTTCAGTCTGAAGTGCATCCCTAGCTACTCTGGAGTTGTTGGGAAGGCACTTCTGGTTGAAACAAAGCCCCAGAAAAGCCTTGGATGAAGGGGGAGATGAATCAAACCCCCCCCTCTGAAGCCATCTCCCCAATCATCCAAGGTTTTTCTGGGGCTCTGTTTCAGCCTGAAGCCACTCCAGAGTGGTTGGGAAGGCACTTCTGGTTGAAACAGAGTCCCAGGAAAGCCTTGGATGAAGGGGAATATGGCTTCGGAGGGGTGGCGGTTTCATCTTCCTCTTCATCCAAGGTTTTTCTGGGGCTCTGTTTCAGCCTGAAGCCCCTCCCCAGCCACTCTGGAGGGTTGGGAAGACACTTCTGGTTGAAACAGAGCCCCAGAAAAGCCCTGGATGAAGTGGTAAATGTAGCCAGCAGGGCATGGAGGTGGGAAGGGAGGGGAAGTGGGAGGGGCCAGCCAGTTTTGCTACTGGTACGAGCGATCCAGTGTGGACCAGCTCATGCCCAACACTGCACCTGTCCATATCCTCAAGGCTGTGGGAGTCCATTGCAGTCCTGGTGTTAATTTCTGAATGTTACATTTCGTATGTGCCTCAGGAGATGGCTCTGAGATCGTAGTGTGTGGGTCATTTCTTGGCAAGCTGGGATCCACCTTAAACAAATTCACTCCAGTGACATTTTTCCTGCTTACCTCAGAGGGTGAAGGTGGCCCAGAGCCTGCTGGCCTCTAGACAGGGCCTCCCGGTGACCAGGGGCTGGGAAGGAGAGCGTGTGTTCAGATTGAGTTGTGGCCAACAACAAATATAAACAGTGGATCAAGAGGGTGATAGATGGGCTTGATTAAAACAGAAAGAGCAAATGTAAATGGCCTTCCAGAGTCTAGCTTAGTTGGACATAATCAAGTACTTTGAAAAAACTGTACCTGGAAAATTGAGAGTTGCTCCAGCTAAGACATCTTCTAGACACAGTATTGTAATATGAAGAGAAAAGAAAGAAGAAGAAAGGAACATACTGCTATCTCACATTAATCTCCAGTAACTCCTACCTATTTATTAATTCCAGTCATTAGAATAAATTGGAATTTCAGAGGTACACACTAAAAGGATAAAAATCAATCCATCCTTTTACTTTGTTTGACCACTCCAGTCTTGTATGACAAAATGCTTAAAGTTAACTAATCCATCCTAATTATCTTGAACCTGTGTTTCTAGTTTGACTTTTTGTTTTATCGGGATTTTGAACTCAAGATGCATTTTGATTAGTAATATAGACTGAAACAGAAATCAGTTTATTATACATCAGTGAAAAAATGCTTTGATTTGAGTTTTCATGCAATATAACTTCCACTTGCAGCAGTGATGGTGGTGGTGGCGGCGGTGGCAGTCGTCGTCATCATCATCATCATCATCATCATCATCATCATCATCATCCTGGGTTGAAAGGATTTTTGCTGGAAAAACTCTGCTCAGGGGACACCTGACTGAGGCTCCTTTCATGAACCCAAGATCATTTGCCACCAAAGTGGTCCCTATTTATCTACTTGCAGTTTCTTGCTTTCGATCTGCTAGGTTGGCAGGAGCTGGGACAGAGACAGGCGCTCAATCTGTCCTGCAGTACCTGGCTCTCGAACTGCGGACTTGCTGGCCTTCCAGCTATTAAGGCAAGCTTCTTAACCACTGAGTGACCACAGCCTCTGCTCTGTAAAATGTTAAGAGTAGAATCTTTGAAGAAAAGGCACATTTTCCTGGTTTTGCATAAATGAACTAAGGCAGAGGAGCCTTCTGGAGTAAGCTAGTTCAGGATCATAGTTTAAGAGCATTTCTGCCAGAGTCCGCTCTACCATTAGGAAAATTAAAGCAACTGTTTCAGGCAGCAGTGGTTACCCTGAATTGTCCCAAGATGGTCCACTACCACATAGCTTTGTCCTTTGCCTCCTATACTAGCCTGCTACCCTCAAGTGTAGTGAAGGTCCCTTCCCCATTGATAGTTAATGTTCAGCTAGCAGTCCAGCTGGTATCTGTACATGAAATGCAACTGTGTGCCATCTGCCCTCTGCTTCTAAGTGTTTTGGGCCAGCCCTGGAGATTGCAATGTATGTGTTTAATTATCTAGCTAGCATCTTTTATGCGGGGTGGGGGGAGGTGAAGACAGCCTTTGAAGCTGCTATTTCTGAGATATTTTTTATCCAGCAATATTTAATTTTCTGGGAATAAAAAACACCGTAAACCTTTCTCTCCCACTGACTGAACAATGTGAACTTCAGGCTGTTGTTGGTTGCATGTGCCTGTGTCTTATTGAAAATGCTGTTGTATTGCTATAGTGAAATAAGTTTTTAAAAAGCAACAACCTGCAATCACAGTATTTTATGCAATTAACAAGTATTTTGTCTGAATTGTCAACAAATATTCAGCTAGTTTTAATTTCAACAGGGGATATAATTTATGATGTGATTTATGATAATGTTAGTTCATTAAAATTAAAATTAAAATGTATATGGAACAAGAGAGCTATTTTTAAGCATGCATGGTTTTAAGCTTTTTATCTTTGATTTACAAAGAGTCTTACAGTTGCCTTCCTTTCTACGGCTTTTTTTTCAATGTTGCCCCCATCTAGTTTATAATAATAATGACATCTTGATCAAATTTCCCTCTGTCCAGAGCAGTGCATGACCCCAGTTTAATATGCCCTAATAATAAATTTGTGTACTGATGTGTCTGTCGCACCAGCTGTTGAGATGATGCTCTGGCAAAATTCACTCAGGGCAAATATAGGGCAGTGATAGAGAAGGAAGATCTTAGTTGTCACATATGTGTGCTACTCCAATAAGATGGAGAAAAAAAGCAGCAGATTTTAACTCCTGGTTTCTCTTCACTTAACTCTTGGCCAAGCAGCCACATTGGAACCTCACGCAAAAGACACACAGATCTAAGCAAGCTCACTTGGAACTTTTCTCATCACTAAAATATAAACATATTTTACAAAGAATACTGTCACGTGGCGGCATCTCAATCAGCACTCTACAATTATGTGGCTCCTAGATGGCTAGCAGCAGACCTCATTCCAGTTCCAACAGCAGTCATCAGCAGTTCCTATCCATGGCTAGTTCTCAGTTACAGTATAATAAGATGTCCCCTACCTCCACTTCTAACTCCTAGCGGCTACTTATAACCTAGTGCTGACTGGCGAGGCTGCATTCTTCTCTCCTGTATTGTGATTATGGCAGAGAGGCAGACAACAAATTGCTGACAGGGAATTACTTCACTGACCTTCGCGTCCTCCTATGTAACATTGCAAGGAAACCAGTATAATATTAATACTTTGTGAAGATATTCTGGCACAGCTGCTGATATATCACAACACAATCTTGCATCCCTTAAGATTCCTTTTCTTGAGATGGACCAGGCAACGAATGACACATATGTTTCAAAAATATATTCAGCAGTTGTTGAATCAACATTTTTTTTTTAAAAAAAAATCTCAGTTGCAAATTCTCCAGAGTTAAAAAATATAGATAGCTTATTGAGATCAAGGTGAAGGAGAGTGGTCAGCACAGCAGTGCTTCTATAGAAATGTCAGCTACATTTTTCTTTCTCTCATAGATTATAGTTAAAATGTTGATGAGATCTGATGCTGTGGTAAG
Source organism: Furcifer pardalis (assembly GCA_030440675.1). Classification (NCBI taxonomy): domain Eukaryota; kingdom Metazoa; phylum Chordata; class Lepidosauria; order Squamata; family Chamaeleonidae; genus Furcifer; species Furcifer pardalis. The sequence goes on from CP126890.1 coordinate 230,731,659, forward strand.
TTTCCCACTGACTTCAGGGAAGGAGACATGCTTGACAAAAACACGGGGAGGGAGTGTTTGGGTGAATTTCATTTGGTATAGAAAGTGAACAAATTTAGAGTGGGCAGAAAAAAACAAAATGTGGCTAAATGGATATTCAAGATGGGGATATTGTAGTCTATTAGCCAAAAGCTTGACTGATTCCTAAAATGGATGGGAAGACTATTGTATAGTAAGAAAAACAAACTAAAATTTCTAAATTGAAGTAACATATTTGGAGGGTGTCCTAAGGTATAGTAATTTTGATCAGCTACTGTACAATATGGGTTTATAACAGGAAGAGAGCTATTATATCAAATCTTTTCTTTGCCCTTATCCACATTAATTGAGTATTAGTGACTGGGAAGATGGAAGGTAATGAAAGATTAGGTAGCGTTTAGGACCATAATCCCAGCCTTTGGTCCAACAAGAAACTTAGTATTATTACCCCTGCCTACTTGAGGCTTATACTTCAACAAATTACAGTGTCATTAAAGAAAGAGTTATTTAGGTTGCAGTCCCATATTCAGCTTATATAGGGCTATTGCCAGACTTCACCAACATGGTGCTTTCAAGATGGTTCAGGTTTCAATTCCCAGCAGCACAGCCAGTTGCCAGGAAATTTAGAATTGTATTTCAGGCTTCAAGTTCTGTAAAGGTCAGTAGTAGAATGTGGCATAAGCCATATGATGTCAAATCAAGTCAGACTTTTACTGTTGGAGATATACTGGTGCAACTGGGTAGAAACACGTGCATTGCTACACCTGCATGGAAACAAAAGATAGGGTAGAGATGTAGCTGTGTCAAAAGAGAAGGAAGCATGCACTGACTGCAAGGTCTCATCACAGTGCATCTTTACACTGATGACAAAATAGAGATAAAGACAATTTAACCCACTGAATCAATGAAGAGAAGTAAAACAAATGAATGCATGGACTCCAGTTATGGAATCATAGAATTGTAGAGCTGGAAGAAACAATCCGGGGTAACAAGTTTATCTTCCTACATAAACAGAAATTCCATGCCCAAACCATCCCCACTATTTTCACACCATACATTTCGTACGGTCAAGTTCTTCCTAATGTTTAGATCAAGAGTTCTCAACCTTTTTAAGCTGGGGCCCAGGTCATGCTCCCTCAAACAGCTTTGGGGGGCAGACAACCATTTTGCCATTCCTCCACCACATGGCACTTCTGGGTGAGGTGGAGGCAGTGGGGGGAGCACATGAAATGGTACCATTGGCCACATCTGGCCTGCAGGCCACAGGTTGAGAATCCCTGGTTTAGACAAAATCTCCTTTCCCTTAATTTTGAATCAATTACAATAGGCTAGCCTATATCCACGGAATTGGTATCTGCGGTTTCAGTTAACCATGCCTTGAAAACAGTGCATGAACACATTTTTAAAATGCATATTTCCAAGGTATGATTGCATGAATTGATCATTAGAGACCACTGTATACAATGCATGGTAGAGCAGGCTGGCTAGCAGCCACTGCACAAGGAGTAATGGCAAGAGGCAGAGTCTTACAACAGTCTGAAGGTTGGGACAGAATCATTGGTCAGGAAGAGCCAAGTTCAGAAGCTGCTCATTGAAAAACTGATACAAAAGGTTGATCCAAAAGAGTAGTTGGGTTTCCAGGCAGGAGGTCTAGGATCAGCATGCAGTCAAGAGGTACAGGTTCAAGTGGCGTAGAGTTGGGATGCACAAATATTGTTCTGGTAAGGCTTTTCCTTAAGAAGGTTCAAGCTCAGGGCTCACAGCTGGGAGTGGTCTTTGCAAACAAGCCTTTACCTCTCTTCTTCACACCTGTACCTCATTGTGCAGGGACAGCCGGTTTTACCAGTGGTAGGAGCCCACCATTGATCTCCTTTTCTCCTCTTGCTTCAAGCATTGCTGAAAAACTTTATTGTTTTCACCACATTTTCAAGTCTGAGCTCATTTTCAGCTTTAGCCTTCAAAATTGTCTCTCTACAAAATTGGCTAGTTGTTTGAACACTTCTGTCATGATTTATCCTTCCTTTCATTTCTTATATATGCACATTTCAAACCTTAGGTCAGCTGAAGTCTCCATCACCTGGTTTTTTAGCTTTCTCCCACTATTTTTTCTCATGGGAATTACCTATTAATTTGTCTTTAGTGCCTCACCTTTATGAAATTCCAACTTTTAGGGATTTCCTTCTGTTTGAATATTCCTCATCATGGAAGATGACCAAGTATTGCCTTAAGCTGATTGAATTTAGTATTCCCAAATTTCATTGTGCTTCTGGCTATACTATTACCAAGTTTCCTTTCTCAATATAGTAAATCTCAGAAGGGTATGGTCACACAAAGTTCTCCTTATTTTTATTTCATTGACTGGTTCTTTCCTGTTAATTGGGACCAGATCAATAATAGCTAATTCTCTTATTAATTCTCCCATCTTCTGGAAGATGAAATTGTCAGCAAGACAATTTGTTGAACCTTATAGTCCTTCCGACAGATATCTAGGAAGTTGAAAGTACTATGTTTGGCTATCTCATCTAGAAAGGCATTATCAGAATCCAGTCTAGTTGGGAGGTCTGTAGCACAAACCCCACAATGAAATAACTGTTGTTTCTCTCTTCTTTGATTTTTACCAAAATGATTTCAGTCAGTGACCCATGTTCCAACTCGTGAATATCCTCGGAGTTGAGCTTATATAGTGCTATTCCTCTCTTTTCATTTCATCTACTCCTTTTAGTTGAATTATACCCATCAGTTGTTATATTTCAGTCATGAATGTCATGCCACCAAGTTTTAGTAATGCCTATAAAATCATATTTGCCTTTCTGCACTAGGAGTTCAAGCTTATCTTGAACTGACTATGAACCAGAAGAAATACGGACTAAAAACAGATATATTATTTGGAAAGAAATGAAGAAGACTATTTTGTTGTCAAAAGAAAAGTCTAGATGGAGGGCTAAATTTTATTTTCAAATTGGTAATGACAGGTAAGAAGAAGAAATCGATGACAGAAATATGGCTAGAATCCTGAATTCAACATTTCAGGGACTATCACAAAGAGGTAACAACCAATGTAAAGAAATAGAAGAGAAAAAATACAGAACTATACAGAAAAGATGCAAGAACAAGAGATTCTTTGGAAGAAGAATCCTCAAAAGAACTTGTGATTTTAAAAGGTGATGAAGATTTCAAAGCACTTGGAAGACATAAATCCCCAGGAACAGGCTACAATAGAAATACTGCAAGCTTTTGTTGTTGTTCAGTCGCATAGTCGAGTCCGACCCTATGCGATGCCATGGACCATCGCATGCCACACACCCCTATCCTCCACCATTTTAGAATTTACCAACATGGAAGACAAACAATGTCCCATGGACTGGAAACACTCAATATATACTTTGGTCTAAAAGAAAGGAGACTCCAAAGAGTACAGTAATTATAGAACCATTGTATTAATTTTACATGAAAGCAAAATGAAGTTCAAGGTTTTACAATGAAGACTTTTATCATATCTGCAGCAAGAAATACTTGATGTTTATGCTGGGCTCTTGGAATGGAAGAGGCACAAGAAAGCATATTGCACATATATATTAGTTGTAGGAACATATTAAAGAGTTTCAGAGGATCTATCTATGCTTATAGACTGCAGCAAAGATTTTGACATATGGATTACTTTAAAAGAAATGTACATACATCTGTGTTGCCCAGGATGATGGGCCATTGTGGAAGTTCCTTGTAAATCTGAGGAGTTATGTGACATTCCCATCTCCCCTCTCCAAGCTTTTTAATGGTTAAAATCATATGTATTAAAGAAGTAGAATCTGATTGTTGAGCAATTGATTAATTTAAGAGGGCTTGTTCAGCAGGAAAGGAACATCTCCCAATTAGGCTTATCAATTAATAAGATTTAGTCAAGCCCTAAGAATAGATGGGGAGTTTTTAGCAGAAGAGGACAGAGGAGGTAGGATGGCTTTGAGTCCTTGGCTGATAAAGTGAATGGACACCTGGGAAGTCTCATGATGGGGAAAAAGTCGCTGACTAAGTAAGGAAGTCTTTCTTGTGTTCCTGGCTGATAAAACCACCTGTAAGGATGAAGCACCAATTAGTCCAGGTCAGATGGCCATTGTTGGGTTTGGACATCCTCTGAGCTTAGAACCAAAGAAGTTGAGACAGCATTTTAGCTGTTAGGCTAAAAAAAAGGGAAACTTAGTCCCCAGACTTTGGAGCTCTCTGAACATCAGAAGTGCCAGGAGCATCCTTGCCACTTAACTGGGCTCCCAGGTGGCTAGAGAAGGGACAGGGGGAACCCAAGAGGGGTTTGTATTCTTACTCTTGTTTTATTTATTTATTTTATTCAATTTGTATAGCTGCCCTAATCAACATGCAACTTTATTGCTGTTTGTGTTTCTCACTCTTGTTTTGTTGCTTTGTCTCTGATATGCTTTGCTTAGAGAATTGTCTAATAGAGCCTTGTTTCTTCACCTACAGAGTGCTTATTTTATATGAGATCCTAAAAGAATCTGAGCCCACCAGGCTTGGCCAGCCTGTTGCAAGACAACATCAACAATTGAATATCCTGATATGCAACCTATACTCTGAACAAGAGACTTCTGTTAGGACAGAATAAACATATCAGACATTTTATTCCCCCTGCAGCTGTTAAGCCTATATACAGAATGCATTATATGGAAAGCTGAATTAGATTTGTGTGAAAGAGGAATTAAAATTGGTGGAAGAAATAATAATTTAAGATACCTAGATCATACTGTATTACTGGTGGAAAGCAGCAAAGGTGTGAAACAACTTCTGATGAAGGTGTAAGAAGAAAGTGCAAAAGTAGGACTGCATTTGAACATTGAAAATACAAAAATCATGCCTATAGTAGAGCTACATAAAATTAATGTTGACAATGAAGAAAGCAGGTTTTAATTTATGATATTTGAAGTGTCTTAGTATGCAATCCAGGCGAAGTGATTTTTAAAAATCTAACTGTAGTAGATCATCACTGATGTATTGTGTTCCTGATTTTTAAAATGTCTAAAAAAATTATTTGTCATTTCTGAAGAACCAGTCAAGAAATTACAGGTAGTTTCTCGACCAGTCTTTTAAACAAAGCAAATATAAATTTTATATTTCTAAGTTTTGCACACACCATCAATAATCTATTATAGTTGAAAAATGTCATTTCTTATGTTTATTAAAACACTTAAGGGTAATGGAAATTCAGACTGGAAAGAAATGAACCAAATACTTAAGCCCTGATTTGCCACTTAGAAATGAGGATCACACCAAATGGCATATGGCACCTCAGCTGACCCAAAACAAATCTATTTAGCTTGCACCAGCCTGTAAAGGACTAGTGTAGACAAACCATAAGTAGGGAAGTGAGAGCTGGACAGTGAATAAGGTACCCTGTGAAAAGATCAATTTACAGTAATACCTCGGATAACGTTAAGACTTGGTTCCACAAGTCTTAACGTTATCCGATTTTTAGCCTTATCCGATTCATGCACCAGATAACGTTAAAATCCTATTCAGGTGGATCAGATAACGTTAACTCCATAGAGATAAGCAACAGAGGCTTCAAGGGAAAGTCAAGGAAACTTGCTGGAAACTTAAAGAACTTTAAGAAATAATTGTCTAAAGGGTAAATACATTACAAAAACATGCCAGACCACCCTGACTTTAGGGGAACAAAGCCATACAGCATTTTTAAATTTTTGAAAATTGTATAAAGTGCTGTTTTAAAAGATCTGAACAGAAGCTAGGAAAATGTTTTCATTTAGAATCAGCCCCCCTACCATGGCTTGCTTTGGGGCTTAGCTGAGGTCCATTGCTGTAATAAAGGAAGTTCCCTCAGGGCTTTGCAGGGTGTGAAAAGCTTAATTGCTTTGTAGGTGAAAGGTTTCAGTGTCTGCTTGTTTTCCATTGACAATGCATGAGGCTTGCGGAGCTACAATCTTGGTTTCAGGCTGTTTAGAATTTAAATCTGTTAGCTTTTAAAACTGATTCCTGTGTTCATGGCTCCATATGGAAACTCTGCATGGTTTAAATTGGAGTCAGGACATATTGAAAGAGTCCCCTCCCCCCCATGTCTGCTTTTGCTTTGCTAAACTAGTCAGACTGGTTTTGCAAGCTTTTGTTATTCAAATGTGGCAAGCTTGGTAGCAGGCAGCCCCCTCCCTTTCTCCCAAGAGAAACTGGTGAGTCACAGTCACACCTTAGGGAATTTGAGGCAAACATTAGCCTCAGAAATACTTAGGTTATCTGATGGATCAGATAACGTTAACATAATGGTTAACATAATGGTTAACATAATGTAATCCAAATGTTTGCCTCAAATTCCCCAACGTTATGCGATTTTAGTGTTATCCGATCCAATCATTTTACTGTATCTGAAATATGGTATTGGAAGAGTCCATGTGGCTATCTATGAACTGCCAGATTTGTAAATAAGTGGGTAATTTAAATACTTAAGTACTCAAGTATTTAAATTGCAGTAACTCTCTCTGAATACCACCCCATGCCTCCCAAAATGTTAAACAGAATAGCATAATATGCAATGGATACGTAGCTTAAAACATGTTCAGGAAAAAAATTAAGAAAATTTATAGCCAAGCCTTTTATTTCTCTTTGTTTCTTTCTTGAAATAATCATCTTATTCATCATACATGCCAATTCTAATGGTTTTAAAGCAAATCAACATCACAATGACAGAAGGGTTTTCATTTTTTTAAAAAAACAACCCGAATGACCTTTATTGAAGTTACAAAAGTTCATTAATTTGCTCATGAACTGATAATTTCCAATAATCTCATCCCACTCCACATGAAATCTGGAAAAGCTTACATGTAAATGCAGTCACTTGGATAGCACACAAGTATTTAGAAATCAAGACTCTTTGCTTAAGAATAGGAGTGGGTAAGTTCCAGAATTTTAGGATGCTACACATACCTATCCCAGACTTTGCTGTTCTACAAATATCTTCATACAGAATCAAGGGTTTATACTTTTAAAAAACCTGTGTCTGATAGTGATCAAAACTGTTTCGAGAAATTAAAAAATTGAGGATAGGGAAGAAAGGTAGGGGGTCCCACAAAGCATGGCAATATTGCCTCCATGCCCCATAGAGCAGTGTTTCCCAAGCTTTGGTTTTTGGACTTCAATTCCCAGAATCCTAAGTCAACTCCCCAAAGCACTGATTAGCCAATGTACTGACTTAGGCTTCTGGGAATTGAAGTCCCCCTGTGGGGCATGAACCCCACATTGGGAACCATTGCTCTAGATAATAAAGGGAGTTTTTGACCCTTTAAAACAGAAAAGAAAAGAGTTAGCAGATGGTGTTCTGCAGCAGTTCAGAGCAGTGGTTCCCACAGGAGAAGAATTTAATTTAAAAAAAGGTGGGTGGGATTTGTAAATGAGTTATTATCAGTGAATGGCCTTTCAGGCTTCTTTCACATGAATAGGACTTCACTCTTTGAATAATAAGAATTATATGTCATGGGGGGAGCATCAGGATTTTAGAGATGTGTAGGTGGGGCATGGCAAAAAAAGATTGGGAACCACTGGTTTAGAGTAACAACAAAATGAGGTATAAAAAATTCAACAAAAACCATCATACTGTGGCAATATAATTTGAGCATAAGAACTAGTCTCCTCCTTGAAATGTGAGAATATCCCAACAATCATGCCAGCATTGTTTATCAATGTGCAACTAATCCAGACAGTTGAGAAATCCTGATAAAATGTAGCTTAATGATTTTGGGTGAGAGAAACTATGTACTGTACAGACATTCCTTTAAATGTTTTTCTTTTCTTAGTTATGCATTCAGTCCTCATCCAAGTAGTCAAATGATAGTACAAAATAAACACTACCAACTCACAAACAGGGCATTATTACTGCTACTGCACCACCTTGGCATGCAAGTAACTATGTATTCAAAGTGTAAACATTGAAATCTCTTTCCCTTCCTGAAATAAAATTAAAGTAAAAATGTGGATATAATAGTAAACATCTATTATATTTGTACAGCGTTCATCAAAGGTTATACCTCCATGGATATCTCCCATGTGAGGAGCTCAACAAACTTAGATCTGCTATTCTGCCCTTTCTAGAAAGTTCTAGTAAGATGACTGGGTTGTGTAATTTGCCATAACCAGTTTAGAGTGCAAAACAGCTCTTCCTCAAATTGTATGTTTAAGTCTTAGAGAAATGAATGAGACTGAATATAATTGTTGAACACTTTAGGTTCCACTTGATCTCACATGGATACATTTCATGTGACATGGCCATGAAGCCAAAATACCAATGCACTTAACCTGCTGCCACCTTCTACAAAAAATTTCCACCTTTAAATACAATGTGCTAAATCCAGAGATCCATGGGTGGCATCATTTTCATGCTCAGAGGAAAGTTTTTGGAGGATCAAGAAGGGGAATGGAAAGCTGGAGGGACAAAGGATATTTGGGAACCTTCTCATGACAATTGCCTCTGTTAGACTCTATAATTACAGCTGCAGATTCCTCCTTCTGCAAATAGAAGAATTCCCTTTCATAAACAGCCCGCACAGCAGACTCAGTCGTTTGCAATGATAAGAATAGGGAAATTACTTGACAACCTATACTTTCATTCTTTTAAGACAATGGCCATGCATAAGTTACATTTCCTAACTCACCACACTGAATTCCTGTTAACTGATAACGACTGGTGACATTACTAAATGTTTACCTATTGCACAGTAAGGTGCACATAACAAAACATGGCCAGCACCTAGTTAATTAGAGGCACCTCTCTGCAGCAAGTAACACATTTTTAATTTATACACACATAAATCACAAGCCAATGATTTCTGGCTGGTGTACAACAATCTGGTGACCCTCCAGTACAGAAGAACCACTCCAAGAGCCTTGAACAACAAAACTGATACAAGGCACTCGGGTGATTTATATTTTAGGTTTCAGTGATTTTTTAAAAAGTGGGATAATAATTAGTTACTTTTGATTCAGCCATAGGAGAAGGAGAATGGATGGGATGAAAACGTCCTTTGTCTGCAATACTTTTATAACATTGGAGACTGAGGATACCGCTTGCCACAAACCTGTGTGTGTGTTTAGGTCTACTGGAATCAAAGGTCATCTGCATGCTTAGATCTACATTTGATTTTGCCCTTCAATAGTACATGAGTGAGACACGGGAGAACATCCTATTGCATAGGGATAAACAGTCATTAAATTGTGGAGATGAGTGGTACCAAAACAATAATGATCTTGGCTGCTTGACAGGCTTTTCCATGCTGAGTCAGCTCTGACAAGGAGTTGGTTGGCATGGAAGACTGACATTCAATCTTTCCTGTAATCTCCCATTTTGAATTCTTACAAGGTGGAGTACTAAAGTCCATTCTACATCCTGCTTCAACCTGGGCTGTTACAGTCCTTTGTAAGGCAGAAATCACTGATATGCATAAATCTGGATTTCTCTTTATTAGAATACACATGTCTTGTTTTAGCCTCATTAAAATGTGTGAAATTATTTTTGTTTTGTTTTGTTATATCTGCTTACCACCTAGTTCAATTTCTGCCATCATATCTGGGCAGCAAGAATATTTATATCCCTAAGAACGCCAGGTCCTGTTTTTCTCTATGTGTATGTTTCTTAATGCCCAATCAAGTCAAGAAACTGAATAACCCTCTGCTTCTAGCTATATGATGAGTTCTTTAGAATTTAATTTTCAGTGATATATTTCTTTCCACATTTTAAAACAATGTACACTCTCCTCCAAGGGTTTTACTCTCATGATATGGATAACAAGAAGTATGGAGAAATGTTTTTCATATCATGACTGGTACCAGAATCATCTCCTAAAGTTCATCCAGCATTTTCACATTTTCTCTTCCAGATGTCCTGCTTTGGGGCACATCAAGAAGATGACATTAATCCACTTGAGCTCAGTACTTCTTACCATCATCCTTAACACCATCCAAAGGTTGCCTCCATAAAACCTGAGGCTATAGTTTAGCTTGCACTGGAAGCTCTTTAAAAAAACACAGAATATATAAATGCCTTGTCTTAGTCTCAAACACAAGTTCCTTGACGTGTGGAGAGGTGATGTTTTCGATTTCTGACTCCCAAACTCTTATCTTTACACTCTGAGGGCTTCTGTTGTGAAATGTCTATCAACGCACTTGCAATCGCCAATCCTAGGAGGAATAAAAATGAGAGAGAAAAAACAATTTAACATTCTGCTCTGAGTAAATGTTTCTAACATTTTTCTTGCTTTCATGACCATCCTATTTTATGGGGATTTTTTAATTTGTATTTTTTTTTCATAATACAAATTTTTGACCAAGTGAGAAGAGATCCTAACTCCACTGAGGTTTTTTTTTACCCTAGAAATTAATTCATAAGAAATCCCATCAGAATTTGCCTTTCAATCTGAAAGAAGAGGTGATGACTAGAACCTGGAAAAGTTTCTCTTTTTCTCTTTGGAATACAACAGCCAATATGACCACTATGGCCAGCCCATGTCATGCTGGCTTGGGAATTTGGGAGTTGTAGTCCAAAAAGAAACATGCTCATGTTCATATGATAATTAAGAGAGGGATGATAGCACTGTTTGCTATCATCTCTTTGCATGTGGCTCTCCCACAGAGGCAAAAGCATTTTGCTTATTAACCCAACTCCAAATATTTGGTCAGTGAAATATAGTCAAAAAAATGTAAATACCAAACAATATTTTTAGATTCTGACCACACATTTTAACCACATCACCATAACATGTTCTTTAATTTAGTGATATGAATACGGAGGCTCTTGTCATGTGAATGTTCCGAAAAACAGACCTATCAGTGGACATATAGACTTTCTCACATGAAAGGCCTTTCCAGGTAGCAACAACAAATGTATCAAAGGCAAAGACCAAAGCGGGCAAATAATGTCTGTCATATGTCCTGCCCCACCCCCACCTGTTTTATATATGAGTGTTGTTTCTCAGTTGGAAATGTTAAAAGCGTGGAAGCAACTTTCTTCTTTAAGCATATGCACTTCCAGGGACCACACAGCTTGCTAAAACTTGCTAAAATGTTGGGCAAGCATATTCCTGTGAGGTTTGCTTTTCAGAGTAAGAGTGCTTTCCTTTAAGCTTCTTTGAATTATAAATCCTTCCTTGGCATCCCCTTCCTCAGACCAAATTGCACATTAGGTTAAATGTGCAGTTTGGACATATTGGTTCAATCAGCTTTAAATCATTATGGCAGGAAGTGGGGAAAATACTGCATCAGGACCATGTCGCATAGTGAAAGTGGTGTGCTTTCCTCGTTTGACCCTGTTCAGTGGTCCAATGGAAATCCCCCTCTGGCGTCTGCCCAGCCGGGTGAGGAGGATTCTGCCGGGAGCGCCTGGACTCAGCCCACCTGCTGGCGCTCCCGAGCCCCGCCCCTTCGCTGGGCTTTAAAAAGACCATTGCACCAAGGTGCTGTCACGGCTTCTGGAGCCTGCTTGAGGTTAGGGTGAGAGTCTGAAATTGCTGGATTATGTATTTTATATTGTATTGTATTACTGAGATTATATTGTTTTACTGAGACTATATATTATATGTAACCAGAATTGTATTTTTTGTAATTTTGTAACTTTGTTTTGCAGTGTGGTTTTGTTTATTGCACTGCTGTATTATATATTGTATTACATTTCATTATGTTATATTACTTTTGATTATGTTATATGTATGGTTACATGTATGGTTTTTGTGAACCGCCCTGAGTCGGTTTTTACTGAGTAGGGCGGTATACAAATCAAATTAATAATAATAATAATAATAATAATAATAATAATAATAATAATAATAATAATAATAATAATAATAATAATAATAATAATAATAATAATAATAATAATAATCCCCACACATGCTGCTGCCTGGCAGAGACAAAAACTGACACTGGGAAGAATCAAAGATTCCCCCTCATATCAAATAGCAGCTGCATGGGAGAGAGAATGTCAGGAAGGAAGGAGGGCAGAGGATTGTCCATTTCCCCTGCGTACCGGTCTCCAAATCTTACCTTTACCTCTGCACTGCTGAACTGTATGCTTAACATAATGTGTAGGTCACTTTAACATTTATCTTTTCATAATAAGTAAAATCAATTGAGTCTCTTGAGGATTATACCATTCATTTGCAGGTAGGCATTTAAAACCCCTATCCCACATTACATTTTCCCACCTCTCTTGGCCAGGGTAGCAATAGCAATTACACTTCTATACTGCCCTATAGCACTTAGTACACTGTCTGGGCAGTTCACAAGGTAATTAACATTTTGCCCCCAACATGCTGGGTACTCATGTCATCGACCTTGGAAGGATACAAGGCTGAATCAACCTTGATTCCTGTCAGGATCGAACTTAAATGTCAGCAGTTGTGTCTGCAATACAACAATTTTACCATTGCACCACCAGGAGTTATGTTTGCTTGACAAAATAAAGTTCCTGCTTTGAACCCCAACAAATAAAGATCCATTGTACATTAATACTATACACACATTTTAGAAAGTAAGCTCCACTGAACTTACAGAGGCTTAGTTCAAACAAGCACCAATGAGGACTTAAGTTTGGCCAACGACAAAGCCAAGAAAGTGGCTTCATTCTGGCAGTCCAGGGTTTGATCGGGACCATGAAAGAATAAGTTCAAAGAAAACATGATTAAAATGAAGTATTAATATGTCTTTAAAGTATAAGAGGAATTTTTTTTTAAAAAAAGAACACACTCCGCAGTCCTAAGATCCAGATTTTCAGGTTATGAAAGAACTCTACAAAGATTATCTAAAGAATGAATTTTAGGTAAGGTAGAAATGTAAAGCCCAACACAGCTGAACACACGCTGTTCAAAGAAAGGCTGTTCCAGTATTGGCTAAGAGATCTTTCAAAAAGTTATTATTCTTTTCAAGTCCTGTTCTGAGATATATTATAATTCTATTCCAGTCTTGTATTACCATTTCCCACTCCTAGCTGTGACTCTTGATTCCTAGTTGTTGTTTTTACCTTGCTTTGGACTCATTATTTTATTCCATTGCATGGCTCTAGCTTTAGATTGATTTCCCAAGACAATAGTCTCTGTTCTGTCTACCCATTCTTATTGTTAACTTTAATAACAAACATTGTAGCTTGGGACCATTATGAAAGGCTAAAACTGTTCCTCTTGCACCAGACTTTGTTTTATACTTCTACTACCAGTGTAAATGCATTTACACTACAAATACTCTGTCTGCTGCATTCCTGTGTAACAGAAGGCAAATTTGAAACCCTTCCACTATGAGCCACTCCTGCTGCCTCACCATCAAAATGCAGTAGCCAACTGGATCACCAGATTTGAGCAACTATCTGCAAGACACCTTAAAAACAAGCATGGAAGCTTGTTTAAAAGGGGTTTCCCTGGTATCATGACAAGCTTTAGAGAAACAATGTCAGCAAGATTTGATATTTTTGGGGAAGGGGACACTGGAGGATCCAAAATGATCTTGGGTGGCCATTTGTGGCTGGCAAATTGCCTACTCCATCAAATAGCATTTTCCATGTTTTTGCACTTATAAGTAATACAAACAAGAAGCTACCCAATTGATGGATTTAGTAGTAAATAAATGATAAAATATGATTACTAAAAGCAAAAGCCTTCTTAAAGTCATTACTTCACCACTACAGTTACTGAGTTGTAAACGCAGTTGCTAGTCCCAAATGAAGTACTGTACACCCATTGAATCAGTTGCTGAATGTGAAATCAACATATGTGTAACTCTCATTTATTTAGGAGTCAGCTATCCCTGGAATTTGCAATGGGTTTGAGGTTAAAAACTTCAGGCTGTGAAAGTGAGGTAAATGATGGATGTTGAAATCACTTTAAGGAAACTTCAAACTATGAAAAAAATTGGGTCAGAAGGACTTGCCCCAAGTTTTATTTTTTAAAAATATGTTTGGCAAAGTGCTCTTGCTTATCATTTTCTTTATAACAGGAGCATTTGGTAGGAACTATGTCTTTCTAGTCTTAGACTGCATACTGGGACATGTTGGTCTACTATGAGAGCTCCATTAAAATCACATCACTCCAGAAGATCATTTTTCAAAACATCATATAAATCACCTGATGAAATTCACTTATTGTGTTCTCTGGGCCTAACACACTTCCTTGTTATTAAAGAAATACTATTAATAGGTGCAGCATGGTGGTATTTTTGAACCACAATCTGATGTACCCTGGGCAGCAGCAACCTTGAGATGCTAATCTTTCTCATACTAGGTCAGGCAAAAGGAACTACAGAATGACTTCACCAAAAGGCGGCATCATTCTGCCAGTTTCACATCTGACCTTGACAAGGAAGAATAATAATAATTGGCGCAGCACTTCATTATTTCAGACAGGAACTCTAAAAGAATTTGATTTGCCAAGTCAAATGATGCACAGGTGCGACTGACAAGTAGAAATTACAACAGAATGCAACCAAAGAATCGACAATAATACTGGAACTTAAATATTTATTGTATGCTTTACTTAATAGGATTTTGTTTTCCAAACAGAGTTAACATTATTAGCCTGAAATGTAAATCCTGCGATGCCTATCATTTCTCACTCCTGCTTTCAAGGCTTATCTAATTTACCACCTCTATGTGAGTTCCTCCTTTAAAAAAAAAACCTTCTCACCTGATAGCTTCTATTTTTCAAAGCTTTGCAACAGGAGTCAGGTAGAAGCCACATAGTTCAGCAACAAATGGTAGAAGCAGAATGAATCAGTTGCCTGTGCAGGCTAAAAGTTTATTTGTGATCTAAAGGTCTAGGAATTCAGGATCTATCTTGGAGTGAATCTTTCTAATCAAGTTTAATCTTACAAAACAGGTTGGTAATTTTGATAACCTTTTAGCTTGAAACTAAAAAAAAACATTTTCTGGAATGCTTAGATATACCATTAAAAAGAACGAACAGCCCAATACATTTGTGTAAATGCCACTGTTGTCATCAGCATTATTCAAAAGGAATTTCATATACTGTACACTAACAGCAGAGGAAAAACAGTATTATCTTGATCGTACTCTAGCCGTCCCTAAAGGCAATTTAACGGTAATAGTTTATCCTTAAGCAGTAAACGCCTAACCATAAAATTACTGGTGTATAGGTTTTTATTTTTATTTTTTAAACTATTATGCAGAACAATTAATAAATACAGAAATAAAGTGTGCCACATTGAAGCAGATTGCTTTGCAAACTGTGTGCAATTTAAATCTAAGTGCAGCCCTTGAACAATAGGCCCTGAAAGGAGGCTTTTTCTGGGATAGCCATTTCTTTCTTTCCCAGACTCTTGCTAGAGCAGGCAGTACTATACATTTTAATCTTCCAGCAAAACAGCTTCATTAAGCGTGAAAGGTTAATTGCAGGCTTAAGTGCAATTCAGGGAACAGCACGTGAGTCTGTGGTGAACAGAGCAGCCTGCTACAGAAGGCAACATGCTATAAACTGTTTGCCCTGCTGAAATGGTTTACTACCTCATTTACTAACTGTCTTCTTTTACGGCTTGTATTTGTAGTTCTTTTAAACCTTTAATAGCTCCAGTTTTATTTCACTGTAATCAGATTTAAATAGAAATACCCAGGCCGAGATGGCTGAATGTCATCCCCTCTCTGCCTTGTTGTTGTATAGAGTTTCATACTAACTGATGCAAGGCCATGTCATCTGTCAGACTAAGAACATTTTATAATTCAGTCTATTTGCTGGCTGGGAAATGTGAGCTTTCTTTTCTCCTCTTTTGCTAGTTTTAATTATTTTTTAAAAAATTAAATTTACACTTTTCCTCCTTTGTTAAACTGGGATCTGTGAGTATCTGTTAATGATGACTTGCTAGGTTTGGTTGGGGAAATGCTCAGAATACATCCTCCCCTTTAAATGCTGTATTTCTTGGCATATAAGACCCACTCCCTACTCTTAAAATACACTGGAAAATGGAGTGCGTCTTGTACTGCATATAGTGGGCTATTTTGGTCATAATGGGGTGCGTCTTATACTCTGATGTGTCTTATACGACAGCAAATTACGGCATATTATGTTATATTACACTTCCCTCATTGCTAGATTAAATTCCTCACATTTCTGCATTGTTATGCAGAACTTGATGAGTAACAATACACAATACCTGATAATTAAGATAAGTTATGGCAGCATTTTTAAAAAAAATATTAACAAAAATTAAGATGTCACAAAGGTCCCCCCTCCCCAAACAACAGGCAAGTAAGAGTTGCTAGACAGCAATGTTTGAAACTCACGATGTAACTTTTCAGCCTTTCTGGTATTTTGTTTGTTGATTTTTCTAAACAACAACAACAACAATAAACAGTCCTGTTAACACTGGACTAAATGCAGCTGCCTAAGTGCCAGGAGTTCATTGCTCAGCATACAAGAGATCCCGTTGCCTGTGAAAGTAAATGTTAATGATTCCCAACAGTTTCCAAACCTACTGAGAAAATGATGGGAATTAGAAGAGCTAATCTGTGGTTAACATGGATCACCATAGAGCACAAGAAGTACATCTTCATCTTTATCTCATCAGTGCTATTTATAATTACACACTGGTGATCTTTTTAACCAGGTCCTGTCATTTATTATTTTCGTTTCATTGCACAAGAGCACTCTGCGGGTACATATGAAAATATCAATCGACACTGAACTATTTATGACAGCATGGTGCTATCTTAATGTTATATCACAGTTCCTATTCTTGCTAGCCTTTATTTACAGACATTAACTTAGCTTACATTCATTATTCAGGGAGAAGACAATTATTGAACCCATTATAAATTGAAGATGAACTGGTATGTCCAAAACCGATGCCCTGATCTATCTTTTTCTTACATCACCTCTTTGTATCCACTGAGGCTGAAGTTCACAAATACTGCTGCTTCTGAGATTCTTTTCATGTCACTTGCTTTAATTTGAGATCAAATTGTATTGAAATAAATTGAGGCTACATGGGTTCCTATTCTGCAGCTTTCCTTAGACTGGAATGGTGCTCACATCCATCCCTGAAACTTGGGGTGCACACACACATCTGGTTCTGTGACCTTCGAAAACCCAACATTTGGCTATTTCGGGTTCCAGGGCTGTATTCTCTATAAAGCTTGATATAAACAAAAAATAGGAGGTGTTGGGAGATGCTAGGTGTCCCAGGGTCCTACATTTTAACCTTAAAGAATATGAATGCATGCAATGCAACCATAAGTTGTTCACTCCTGCTTTAGCCTCCCATCTCTCCATGGTTTCACCTACTCCTGTGGAAGACATTGTTCATTTAATTACTTTGAGTACATTTCCCCCTTTCTAGACTGTGTTTTACAGCTTCTGGCCTAAATCCAATCTAATGCTGCATTGGATTACATCATTATGCAAATAGCTGGACAAGCAGTTGTAAAAGAAGTTATACAAGTGGTTGTCAGACAGTCACAATCGGTTGTGAAATTACTGGGAAAATACAAAGTGAATTCAATTTTACACCCGCGCTAACTCTGTCAATGTTCCTCTGCTAGTGCAGTAGGTTTTGTATTTGTGTAGTGATGTCTTTGGATGAAGGCCTCTGGCCTTCTCCTTCTTTCAGTTTCTTCCTTCATGTCTTTCTCCTTAGTCTCTCCTTTTTCCTTCTTTTTTGGGCTCTCTGCTATCTCTTTCAGAAATTCTCTTTTTCTTTAATGTTGCTTTTCAATTAGGACATGGAAAAGGATGTCCATGATAGGACATGGAAAAGGATGCCCATGTAAGTTCCAAGCCCATTGAGTCAAAATAGATACAGTTGTACCTCGCTTAAAGAGCATAATGCGTTCCACAGGATTGTTCTTTAAGCAAGTTTGCTCTTTAAGTGAAACACCATTGTAAGTGACCAATTGTGACTTCTGGTGGGGGGGATTGCGAACCCCGGTTTATTTGTTAAGTGAGTTTTTGGTTGGGTTTATTTGTTAAGCGAAGCGAACATTCAGAGAAAATTCTGCTCTTTAAGCGAGTTACTCTTTAAGCGAGGCACTCTTAATGTGAGGTTTGACTGTAGATTGTAGCTACATCGGTGCCATTTTATTGTCTGGGGGCAAGTTTCCTAGCCATGTTATCTTGCTATGGTAGACCATATTACTAGTGACTCAATACTGATTCTAAGGTAGCGATCAACTAACCTAACAACCCTGAGGACTACGGGCCTTGGGTGACAAAGTTCACAGGGAAAGGTGATGGTCCCCAAGTAGATTAAATCCTTACTTCAAACTATCTTGATGGAAGGCAGCAGCTTCATCAATACTGGCCTGGGGCTGATGAGGACTTTTTGGCCAAAAGGGCTCAGGCCAGGGGGTGACCAGGGTGGGTGTCACACAGTGGTGGGCTCAAAAAAAGTTACTACCACACTCTGGGTGTGGTATGATGGGTGTGGCCAGGGGAAAATCCCTGCATTGCACCTGAATTAGGACTACTTTATTTCAAAATTTGGATAGGCGGGGCCAGCCAGAATTTCTGCTACCAGTTCTGGTGAACTGATGGGAACCTGCTGATGCCCACCACTGGTGTCACCCACACTGAGTTAACAGTTTGCCCACCCTCAAACTCCCGGCTGCTTATATATATATGACACAAACATATATGTCCGTTCTGAAAAAAATATTTGCCCACCCACATCTTGAATCCTGGCTATGGCTCTAGCTCAGGACCAGAAAGTGACTCACAGAACTGAATCATTTGAACAGGAGTCATGCTGTGATGCGGAAGGCAAATAGAAGACCACTGCATTATATTGTTCCCAGAACAATCTTCATGATGATAGCCAATATTCAGAATCAGATACGGTACTTAGAAGAAGAACAAGTTTCTGTTTATCAGAACTATTCTGCTCCAGACACAAACACTGCAACTCACTATGTGGAAGTGACTGTCAATGCAATTATTATTCCTAAATCTGTATCAAAGAAAACAAATATTCTCTCTTTCAAGCAACTGTCACTGGTGGAATGAAGAACTAACCATCTTGAAATAACCTTTGGAAGTGTTGTTGGAATGCTGAAACAGATTTGTTTTTAGCAGCTACCTAACAGTGCACCTAACTTCTTAGAAATCCAATTACACAGACTTCTCAGTTAGCACTGATACTTAATGCATGACAGATCTTTTCCACCCAAAAAGTCAGCTTCCTTTAAAGTGTGTATTTCCTCATCAAAACTGAATTGGTTAATCATAAGAAAACATGTCCCACCATTTGCAAGGCTGTTTATCATTCTAATTTGTTTTTGAGAAAATTCTTATTCATTGATTTGAGACTTCATGAGAATATAATGTAGCAGAATAATCATGCAGGACTCATGTGTGATCGACAAGACACAGGAGAAGGTCCCACATAATTAACATGCTTTACTGAAAACAGTGAAGTCTCTGCAAGCTTAATATTGTTTGCGTTCTAGCAGTTCAAAAGCAAGAAATTGCAAGTACTGTACAGTAATACCTCGGATAACGTTTACCTCGGTTAACGCTAAAATCGCATAACGTTAAGTAATCTGGGGAGGAGAATTGGATCGAATAACGTTAAGGTCCTATGAGATGTATCAGATAACAACCGCTAAAGCCTGTGCGGTTACAATGTATCTCTATGGAGCTTTAATGTTATCCGATACATCCCATAGGATTTTAACATGCATCGGATAACACTAAAAATCAGATAACACCAAGACTTGTGGAACTGTATTACTGTAGATAAATAGAGATAAAGGTAAAAAAGCATTCTGTGCGCTGCCACATAACCCCAGAAACGTATGCAGAAGCAGACAGTGCTCTTTGGATATGAAACAGAGATGAGCACTGAACCTTAGAGTTGGATACAACTGGCTATTCAGCAAGGGTGACTTTTACTTTACTATTCTTCATCTGCATCAGTTTTCTGCAGTTGGATCACATGGTTCAGACAGATCAGTAAGAACTATATGATCACAACTTAGAGGGAAAACAATTGCATGGCCAAAAATCTCACAACCTATGACTTGAATTAATATTGCAAAACAATCAGTAAACAAATACAAGAATATGCATATTATAATTCACAATTAAAGTGGAATTAAGAAATTTTCTTGGAATATATTGTAGTAACCCCCCCTCCCCATTTCAACGTCTGTTCCTTTTGCTGTTCTATGCTGGTCTTGGGCCGTAATAAAGATTTGACTTTGAAATTTTCTTGCATTTTTATTGGTTTTGAAGAAGGAAAAAAAAAAACAGCTAAGATTTTCTTTTTCAAAGTGGAAATTTATTTTTAAAGTCAGCGCAAATAAGAGATAATGCAATCATATCATTTAGATGTGTACTTCCCTCATGATCAGGTTTCAAAACAGACATTTTATGATTTTACAGAAAAACAAAAACCTAAAGTTTATCAAGCATTTACATTTGTATAATCTCTCTTAATCCACGTCTTTAGCCCAGAAATCTTATTGTGTGTTTATCCCACATGCCAATCAGAGTGAACTGTTGACAGAGAAATGTCTTACACATCAAATGAATGATAGTCCTTTAAACACAAAATGTCGATCTCCATTTTAGCTAGACCTTTACACTTATTTTTTGTTTTACTGTTTAATGGCAATCACACCCTTGCTAAAATATATATTACTACCTGCAGTACAGAGTTTTGGATTTCAGAAATGTTTATTTTAAAAAATTCATGTTGAAGGCGTGTCATTTGCAGATCACCATCTGAAAAAATGGGAATAAAATGGCTGTAAGTGTGCTATGTGAGTGCATGTGGTAAGAATTGTAATGCACACAGTGTACTTATGAGTGCCATAGAAATGATCAACAATAATTAAATAAGGAGTCACTAAGACGCTGACTGGGAGACAGAAGGTCAGCAGTTCGGTTCCCGAGTACTGCAGGACGGAATGAGCTCCTGTCTCTGTCCCAGCTCCTGCCAACCTAGCAGTTCGAAAGCAAGAAATTTCAAGCAGATAAATAGGGACCACTTCGGTGGGAAGGTAACAGCATTCCGTGCGCTCCGGTGTCTAGTCATGCCTGCCACATGACCATGGAAACGTCTGCAGAAGCAGACAGCGCTGGCTGTTCGGCTTAGAAACAGAGATGAGCACTGACCCCTAGAGTCGGATACGACTGGCTTTCGAGCAAGGGAAACCTTCACCTTTACTTTAACATAGTACTGTATTTGTTTTTGTAAGAAATGCCAGACAAGTTTCCAACAATTTCACTATTATTTTTTTAAAAAAAACTGAAATTAATGTTATTATTATCTAAGAATGTTCTTTCATGCCTTCCTTTACAAAATTCTGCATTTCCCAAAAAACATTCAAGGTGTTTCATTCTTCCTTCAAACAGATGTCATCTAATAGAGTATTCTGCTTAATCTGAGTCCTGATCAAACCATCACTTTCTTTGCTGTTAATGTCCAGACTGGGTTTGACAGTTTCCTGATAACACCTTTTTTTTTAAAGTGGGTGGGTGGGGGACAGATTAGGAGCATTAAAAGTCCTTGACTCCTTAATGCAATTTAGTGCTGTCAGAATGTTTAACTTTTTGTTCATACTCTTTGTTTACTCTTCTGACTCCATAGCTGACCTCACTTTTTTTAAAAAAAATAGGCATGAGAGCTTGCTTTGCTATTAGGCAGTGAGGCATTCACTTTAGACAGCAGATTCATCAGAGACAACAGCAAACTGTTGGAGGAAATATTTGTACCACAAACAGCTTGACTGTATTTCTGGGGTGGTGGAAGATACAGTACTCTCTCATAATGGGTGTTGAAGAAAGATTAAATGGCCAATCCCATTGGTTTCAGACTATAAATAAATAAATAAATAAATAAATATACATATATGCCTGCAGAATGCTGGGGCTAAAGGTGTCTAACCTGGAAAACAATGAATGAATCTATGAATCTATGGATATGAGTGATCTATCAATGCAGATCACTCAAACAAGTGAACCAAGCCATTGGGTTCAAATCAAGAAAAAGCCACAAAAATAACTCAGAATCTTCTTGCTCACATCATAAGCACAAGGAAGCCTCTTTCATAGAAAACAAGATCCAGTCTCTGGCAGTTAAAAAAAAATACTCTGTGCATTCACTTAATTCATCTGTCCAGTACTCTTGAGAGTCTATTGGGCTGCAAGGAGATCAAACCAATCAATCCTAAAGAAAGTCAACCCTGACTGTTCCTTGGAAGAGCAGATACTGAAACTGAAACTCAAGTGCTTTGGCCACCAAATGAGAAACGAAGACTGACTGGAGAGGGCCTTTATGCTAGGAAATATCAAAAGCAAAAGAAGAAGCAACAGCAGAGGAAGAGATGGTTCGACAATATTGTTGACACAGTGGCCGTGGATCTGGGTGGCGGAAGACAGAGAAGCTAGGTGTGATGTGGTCCATCAGGTCAAGAAGGGTCAGATTCAACTGTGCAAGTGAATATCAACCTAGGGACATGACATAGCCAGAATTCAAATGAATTTATTCTTTTAAAAAGTAACTAAAAGCATTGGGTGGTAGTCTGTTCCCAAATGTGGAGTATAACGACTCTGTTAGAATTATCACTCCAAGCTTAGTTTCTAGTTTATAGTTGTAAGAGCCAGAAGTTTCTTCATCTACTTGTGAGAGGGACTGGGTAAAGAGGAATAAGCCATGGCAAGTAGGATCCTGAGTTCTATTTTACTTGCTTTTGAGAAATGCAGTAGTTACTTTAAAATTGTGCAGTTATAGTTACTTCTGGAGCAACATTACAAGTGACATTCAAAACAGCCACAATAGTATTTTTCCAGCTGGTTGATAATCCTAACTCCAACAGTTTTTAGAAAGACTGACAGTCTTGAGAAATAAGATGAAATGCATGGAAAGATAAGTGAAAGGAAATCTAGGACACTAGGGTGAGGCTGAAGGAAATGAATTTAAAGGAAGAATGTTCAGGGTTACAGTTATAAATCAATTTTATTTGTCTTTGTTTTCTGCCTTGCAAGGAGAAATTCCTTGGTATTCGAATGATGATTTAAAAAAAAAAAATTAAAAGTCTGTGTTCTCTGAGATATCTGATGAGGGATAACTGAAATCTAATTAGCACAGTCAATTCCAGTTTTGTGAAAAAAGAGCAGCCCTGAATCTAGCTACCAACCAGTAGCCTGGTCACCCAAGAGATATCTAGTATAATTTTCCTTTTGCTCCTATAACACTCGTGTCAAACAGGCTTGTCTAAAGCATGCTTTAAAAATTGCAACAGCTAGTTGTGTCTCTATTTTATTTTACATGTTCTCAGAATTTTCGTTTTAGATGGGGGAAGGGGTCCCTCGAACTCTGTTTTCCTAGATAGCCTTAAGTAGTATCAAATAGCTTATTACTACAGGTTTGAAAGGGGCTGCACGATAGGACTCATATACTTTGTATTCTGTAGCTGTATTTTGCCTGCTATCCATAGGTTTCAGCTGGTGATGAATATCTTCAGGAAAACAAATGATTATGGAAGAGTATGGAAATTCTGATACATTAGTTTAATCAAAAGAAGATATGCTGTTCTAGCTGTACTCTATACTCATAATGTGTTCTAACTCACACTTTATATTCAGAGTAAATACAGAATTGGAAACTTTTTTGTCATTGCTAACACTTTGCTGTAATATATCCTTGACTTTTTACTTTACATTTCTTTATCCCATTTTTGGCTTTAGTTAAGCTGATATTTTCCAGTTATTTAGTATCCAAATGAATCCTCTAATTAAATATTCAGTGCACCCCCGACTCTCTTGCTAGCAATCATTCTGACAAATAAATGATCTTTAGAATTTAATTCAGGATTAAGTCAACCAGTTCTCAGAATTTTGAAAGCAGATTATTCTGTGACACCTCCAGGCCTCTAAACATTTGTGATGCTTGGCTAGTCAGATTATCTGCAATGCTCCTATTAATGTCTGGCACTGGAGAAAAAGCAGGAGAGGAGGAATCAAAAGAGTAAACACCCGCCTCTCAGATTTGGGCTAGGGCCATTAGCAAAACCGGAACAATCTCTTTGAGCACATTGATTTTATTAGTCCAGCAGAAATGGCTTGGCTTTACTCTTACATTTTAGGCACACAACTGTTTGGAAGTCAACAAACATAATGTAGAGGAAGAAATGTTATGAAAGTAACATACAACATAATGCCTTCTCTTAGAAATAGATCTTTGGGCAATTGGTGCTTTGAAATGTCTGTACATTACATATTGCATATTCAGAAAAGTTATCCTTAGACCACAACAAAATGTGGCAAGTAATTAAAGAGATGGGAATACCAGAGCACCTTATATACTTCATGACAAATCTGTACATGAATCAAGAAGCAGCAGTTAGGACAGAATACGGAAGGACAGAGTGGTTTTTAATAGGAAAAGGAGTAAGACAAGGCTGCATTTTGTCACTCTGCTTATACTCAGAGCACATAATGCACAATGCAGGGATGGAGGAATCACAATTTGGGATCAAAATTGCTGGGAGAAACATCAACAACTTGAGATATGCAGATGATACCACCCTAATGGCAGAAAGTGAGGAGGACTTAAAGAAGCTCCTGATTAGGTTGAAAGAAGAAAGTGCAAAAGCTGGCTTAAGACTTAATATCAAGAAAACCAAGATAATGGCAACAGGCCCTATCAGTCCCTGGAAAATAGATGGAGAAGATGTAGAAGCAGTGACAGATTTTACTTTCCTAGGATCAAAGCTCACTGCAGATGGTGATTGCAGCCATGAAATAAAAAGGCGACTGATTTTGGGAGGCAAGCGATGAGAAACCTGGGGAGCATAGTGAAAAGTAGAGACATCACATTGCAAATAAAAATTCATCTAGTCAAAGCAATGGTATTCCCGGTAGCAATGTATGGTTGTGAGAGCTGGACCATTAGGAAAGTGAGCGCAGAAGAATAGATGTGAGATGAGGTGCTGGAGGAGAGTTTGGACAGTGAGGAGAACAAATAGGTCAATCTTAGAAGAAATCAACCCTGACTGCTCCCTTGAAGGTCAAATAGTAAAGATGAAGCTAAAGTACTTTGGACATCAAATGAGAAGAGAGGATTCACTTGAGAAAGCCTTGATGCTGGGAAAGGTGCAGGGCAAAAGAAAAAGGGGGCGGCCCAAAATGAGATGGCTAGATGGTATTGTAGAGACAATGGGCACAGAACTGAGCGAGTTGAGGAGGATGGTGGAGGACAGAAGTGCCTGGCAGACAGTGGTCCATAGGGTCGCAAAGGGTCAGAATCGACTGTGCGACTGAACAACAACAACAACAACAAATTTTGTCCACTCATCTTAACAATATGCTTTATTTTTGGCCAGAAAGACACATTAGTAACGTTTGTTGGATCACAAAGTTAGTTTAACTTTTGCCCCATTGAAATCAGTCAGACTATGAGTCACAACTCAAGACCCTTAGTTCCAATGGAACCTATGCAACAAACCTAAATGTGGATACCACTTTAATAAATACTTAATACTTCCAAAGACCCTAGTTATCCTTTAAGGTAAAGGTTGCTCTTGCTCAAAAGCCAGTCATGCCCGATTCCAGGGAGCGGCGCTCATCTCTTGTTTACAGACAAAGAGCTAGTGCTGTTTGTGTCTGCAGACATTTCTGTTGTCATATAGCAGGCATGACTAGACACCAGACAACACTGAATGCTGTTACCTTCACACTGCAATTCCCTTACCTTCTACAGTACTTGCAATTTCTTATTTTTGAACTGCTAGGTTGGTAGGAGCTGGGACAGAGACAGACACTCAGTCCATCATGCAGCACTCGGGTATCAAACTGCTGACCTGTCAACCTATAAAGCCTATTAAGTTGGAATCTTTTTTTCCCATTTCCTTTCAGAAGATATTTTAGACCCCTGCCCCCATACATATTTGTTTTCCCCCCAGATAAGAGTAGTACATTAAGATTGTGAACAAATTTAAATTCTGAATTAGCATGAGTTCTCTTTGTACTGATTTCCAGTCTGTACGATACAAATTAGAGATATATTTCTTTAAATGAATTTGTTCTCTTTTAATACATTGAGCAGTATCAAAAATAACAAACAAAATGTATGACTTGGGTCTCTGCTTGAGATTACTCCAACTCATTTTTCTCAGATATGTACTGCTCATATATCCCACATTGTTTTGTTTCACAGGTGTAAAGTGTAAAAATTAAAAAAAAATACAGGGGAATGAAAAATTCAGTATTTAAATAGAAAAGGGAATATTTGCTTATACGTTTGGGATTATTTCAAAAAATATTGATTTGACAACATATTATACAATACAACCACATTACTCTGTGCTCTTGGGAAGGAAAAAATGAAAATGTTTTCTGCTTAGCATTTCAAATAGTGTCCTAATTTAAATGATATTTCAATTTTAATGTTTCTTTCTTCAGTTTTCTCATTTGCACGAGTGCAGCCTTCCAGTCCCTTAATAGCCCAAGTACACAAAGAAGAGAAGATGCTTTTGCTAGTAATAATCATGCTGAAGGTTAAGATGCAACCTTACATATTCAGAATGTTAACTAAATATAAAATGTAGTTATTTTTCTTGTCCCAGTTCAAAGATAATGGTCCTTGCTGCTGAATACTATTGAAAAATGTTAAATTAGCATGTGTTACCTTAAAGAACTCCAGTTGCTATGTTACTTTATAAAACAGCAAATGTAAATATCAAGTAAATAAAAATTATTTTTCTCATACATTAGGACCATCCCTCTGTGTGGATGTTTACACCTGTGAGCATATGAACATGGGGTGAGGAGGTAGGATTTCACTTATAATCCAAAATCACCTACATTGTCTTTCTTTCTTTGTGTAAGAATTACCACAGTACAACTAATAAACATATGAGATAACTTTTGCCCAGTAATGCACAACATCAAAAGCATTTGGGCAGCTAACATCAAATATTCTGTAGTACATGTTGAGGGGCATAGAGTACATGGACAGAAGTATGAAGTTGCTTGTTCTCCTCTGTAGTAACAAAGGACTGTCTCAGTGTGAAAACTCCATTTAGTTAGGTACACATTTGCTCCGTAACCTATTAAATGATTTCCAAGTACAGTAACCCAGTTTTCCATGTGGCTGGGGACAAGATTCTTCCGGGTTTCAAAGCAATAGCAATTAGACTTATTTACTGCCCCATAGCACTTAGTGTATTCTCTGGGCGGTTCACAAGTTAATTAGCATTTCCCCCCCAAACATGCTGGGTACTCATTTTAAGAACATTGGAAGGATGGATGGCTGAATGTACCTTGAGCCCTGGTCAAGATTGAACTCACAACCTTCTGGCTGCAGTACATCCAGTTTTTAAAAGGTTAGGTTACCTACTGTAAACATAGTTCTCTGAGTGGTCCTGTGAGCATCCATACTAATGGATTCCCCTCCGTGCATGCATGGTGCTTGGCTTTTCCAAGCTTAGTATTCAAAAGAAATTGCCGTCCCTGCATGCCTAATGTTGGGCTCCTGCCCCATTCCCTCAGTTCTATTTGCATAGCCACTGAATGGGCGGTATCTAGTTGAGCAGTAGTGTCAGGAAAAAGACCTGTTTCCTAATGTCTCCCAAGGTTTGAAATTGCTGTTTTTTAGCTAGGCCTCATTATTGGCCTCATAGAAATCCTTTGTCTTCTCTCTGCCTCATGAACTCATGTCACGAGATGGTTGTTTTCAGTGTCAGTGTACCCGTGTTATCTCTCTAAGCTAGCTGAGAGCCATGTTATGTCTAAATGCCAGAACACTCTCTGTGCATGTGTGTAAACAATGTATTGTTTTGAGAAAGTTTTCTCTGTTACCTGATTGGCTAAGAGTAACCCACTTGATTGCAGATTCTCCATTTTGCAGAGAAGTGAGTAGTGTGTTTCTGTTTCCCAATGGCTTAAGACCCTGGACTGTTTGCTGGTATGGGATTACTCTACTCTTTTTTACTATGATTACCTAAAAGATCCTAGACTGTTTACTGGACTGATCTTATGTTTATGACCTTTTGATCTATCCTTTTTTATGGACTTTGCTACATGAACCTGGAGAATAAAACAGCTGTTTCTCTTTGAAGATTGTTGTTTTTCTTATCACACACACACAAGGCAATTCGGCTGCATGCTACCAGAAGAAGAAGCCTCCCTTATTCTGCTCATTAAGTTCCTTTTAAACGCGGCCCAGATCTCTCAGAGTTGGAAGGTAAGGGTTAAATATGTTCCAGAAATGAGCACATGCTCAGGAGCATGAGTGAGGGGGGGGGGCCCTTACAGAGACACCTGGAGTCCGACAAGTGGAAAAAATGGAAATGAGGGAACGGGGCAGGGGCCCAATGCTAGGCATGCAGGGATGGCACTTTCTTTTGAAAGCTAGCTTGGAAGAGCCGACCAACACACATGGGCGGACGGGAAAGCCATTAATATGGATGCTCGCGGACCATGAAGGAGAAATGGGTATTTCTCTCTTTCTGTCCCACTCCCCACTCCTGACATTCTCTGTTTTTTTCTTCAAGATTTACCAATGTTTCCTTGATATTAATCTGGGAGGGTCAGGATGATAACTAACATAGTTATGGAGGAAAAGCTAGGATTATCTCTCTTTTATTCATCTAAGTGACATTTATACAAGTCTGAAAGAGAATGATCAGTTTGTGGGTAGGCTCTGCTCATAAACAAGAACCCAGACCTCCTGGGGTTCTTGCTTGTGTGTATATCTTATCTATGAGCAGGAGCCTTTTATTTTCAGGCACAGGGCTGTAACTCTGCAGAAAATGATGAAGGAGGGGGGCAAGGCTAGCTGCTTCCTTCCTTGTGTGCTTTCAGCACTGGGTTGAATAAATTTGGAATAAGGCAGTGGTTCCCAATTAGTTTTTTCTACGTACCACTTCAAGAAAGACCTCAAACTTGTGTAACCCTTATTGCAGGAACGTTACATAAAAAATGAAATCAGGTGTATTTTATATTTATTATCATCAAAAGACATTCTAATGACAGAGAACACATGTTTCATTAATTTGACAAATGTGCACATTTTTCTTTGCACAACTCTGAAAAATCTTTTTGCATTTTGATCAGCTTCAATCGCAAGTCGTCTTTGAGTTGAAGTCTGTGACGATGTTTAGTTTTTAAGTTTGTTATTGCGGACAATCCGCTCTCGCAAAGGTACGTCATGCAAAATGGCAGTAAATGTTTTATTGCTACTTCGCTGACACGATAAACGTCTTTAAGACCAGCCCAAAAATTAACCAGTGATTGCAGTTTATAGTGAAAGTGCAAATTTAAACACAGTTTTAAAACATTATCTTACCGTTTACCGAGGTAGGTATATAAGGCTGATCGACGCGACACGGTGCGATGGATATTTATTAATTCACAATTAAAACAACACAACGAGCACAGTGACGCGCTCACACGACATAAACCGAACTGACTGATTGATAATGACGAGCAAATAGGCGGGAACGGGGGTGGCCGCGATCGGGTGACATGAGACGCGGGAGGCGCAGGAAAAACTGCCGCCGCAGGAGAAAGCGCTTGATCCATACGATTGACTTACCTACTGATCGTTTAATTAAATTGAATAATTTTTTGGCAATTGTTATTGCATTATTGTTTTTTAAGGATTTAATAATTTAGTTAAGAGATTGCTGCGCGTACCCCTTGATGCAATCTCGCATACCCCTGGGGGTAAGCGTACCACTAACTGGGAACCACTGGAATAAGGTTTACATATTAAACACAGAGAGACTTATGCTCACACATCTAAAAACATGTTGGTTCAGGTTGCTGAGTCTGTAATTTGAAAAATAGAAGGAATGCTTTGAGGGCCTGCATGTGACCAGTGAAGGTCTAAAATATTCTGTTGTCTAGCACAATAGAGAAGATGGTATTTCCCTCTCTTGTTCTACACACAAATAGAACACACAACTCTGATCATTGTACATATGTCCATTAATGTATTTGAGGACAGGTTGTTTTAGGGGGTGCAGAACGGGCTGTGGGGCACACATATAACTTCATCATTGAACAGAGAGGAATGGCCAGAGCTCTTAAGAAACTGGGCAGCTGTCAGTTGTGGCCCTTAGTAGCTCCCTCCTGAGGAATTTGCTTTATTATTCTTAATAGCAGGGCCAATCCAGGTTGAGAGACAAGAGTTCAAGGGCAGGTACAATCCAAATATTTTCTATACATTCATCTACATACATATTTAAGGCATCTCAGAAAACAAAACAAAATAAACAAAACAAAATAAAATAAAAAACACAGTAGCACTTTAAAGACTAACTGCTATATCATCAGACTTGATCCACGAAAGCTAACAATAAAAATATAGCAGTTAGTCTTTAAAGTGCTACTGTGTTTTTTATTTTATTTTATTTTGTTTATTTTGTTTTGTTTTCTGAGATGCCTGAACCACAGACTAACATGGCTACTATTTCAAAAAATACATATTTAAATATCTGCACACATTTTGTATGTTGATTTTAATATATCTTGAATATGGAACTACACTGACAAACAAAAGCTGACACTTGCAGGTGTGCCATTTGTAATTAACCAAATTTCCTACGGGGATATCATTGTGAAGAGAGAGTAAGGGAAGAGATGCCAAACAGCCTGAACACATGAACTTAGCAAAAGATGAAAAGATGAAAAAGATGCCAGAATAATGCAGGTTAATAGTTCACACAAATGTTTTTATTTTATGAAGAGAAGCAGTCCTAAACCCCATTTGGTAGAGAGGTTAAAATTATAAAATTATAGTGACTCAAGTGGCTAAGATGCTGACTGGAGGGTGGGAGGTCAGCAGTTCTATTCCCGAGTACTGCAGGACAGAATGAGCTCCCATCTTTGTCCCAGCTCCTGCCAATCTTGTAATTCAAAAGCAAGAAATTACAAGTACAGTAAAACACCGGGTAACACTAAAACTTGGTTCCACAAGTCTTGGTGTTATCCAATTTTTAGTGTTATCCGATCCATGTTAAAATCCTATGGGATGGATCAGATAATGTTAAAGCTCCATAGAGATACATTGTAACCGCATAGGCTTTAGTGGTTGTTATCCGATCCATCCCATAGGACCTTAACGTTATTCGATCCAAATCTCCTCCCCAGATTACTTAACGTTATGTGATTTTAGCGTTATCCGATCCAATCGTTATCTGGTGTTTTACTGTAGATAAATCAGGACCACTTCGGTGGGAGGGTAAACAGCATTCTGTGTGCTCTGGTGTCTAGTCATGCCTGCCACATGACCACGGAAACGTCTGCAGAAGCAGACAGCACTGGCTCTTTGCCTTTGAATCAGAGATGAGCACTGAACCCTAGAGTCAGATTTGACTGGCTTTTGAGCAAGGGAAACCTTTATCTTTACTAGTGGGACTTTATTAAATGTTTATTCTGTTTCTTATAGAGCATCTTCAGACACTGAGATGGGTAGACTTGTGCCCCTGCAGATGCTGTTGTCTTGCAACCCTCCTCATTCTTCACTTTTGGCTTTCCTGGTTAGGGCTGAAGGTAGCTACATTCCGACTAAACCTGCGATGCCTTATGCCACCCAACACTGCTGCAGCTCATCCATTTCCTTTCATCCCATATAATACTAAGGCTATGTAGATGTTAACCTTAAGTAGATGTGATCACCATGCCTTGGGAGAGGCACCTAATCACTCCCTTCTCCACCATCACTTTCTACATATGGAGAGTGAGACATCTGCAGTAGAGATGTTTCTACTAATATGTAGGTTCTATACATGCTCAAGTACCCTAGTTTTTATGTTTTCCCCCATGCATGTAGAGTCAATACACATGCAGGAATGCCTCTGCTACAGATGCATTATTTTTCAAAAGCCATGACACTGAGGAGAAAAGCTAGGTATGGAGGTAACTTCTGAATACTTCTTGTGTGTAGAACAAATGCCAGCAACTCACCAATAAAGACAGAAATAGGACTATAACTCCCATAACTCTACATTCAGCATGGATAAGTCTTATTAGGAACCAACAGGACTTGTGGTGTTTGCAACTCATGTTCATGTCATATCTAACAAGAAAGGCATCATTTGATGCTGCAATTGTTTCATGACCACTTTTATGTGTGTTCCATACCAACTTGACTGGGCAATCTTGCACATTCTGATTTCCACTTTACATTTTGTACCAGAGTACACAAGCCTAAATACCTTATAATCTACTGCAAGCATTGCCAACCTACAGCCCATGGGCCTAGCCTGGACCTGGTTCACAGTGCCAATTAATCTGGCCTATGGTGAGGACCCCACCACTGCAAGCATCAAAAACAGTGCTTTTGGGGTGCTTCTGGTACATTTTTGGTGTGTTTGGAGAGCTTCCAGTGCATTTTTGCTGCATTTTTGGTGCATTTGGGGGTGCTTCTGGCATGGATCCTTTGTGAATGCACCTGCTGCCACCCACCCACCCCACCGGAAGTGGTGGAAGGAACTGCACCTCCAGCCTGCACATCTGTCTGAGGGGGCGTGATCCAGCCTGTGGCATAAAAAAGTTGGCCGCCCCAATCTACTGTATCTCTTATGAAGGTATTTAAGTAAAGTTTGGCACATGTCTCCTTCAAAATTCTTGAAAAAGGCAACAGTGAAAGTATCAAACAACCATTGGTCAATAGATGACGGATGTGTGTTGAATTTTGTATGACCCTTCTCACTTGAATTGAGGCACATGAATTATGGAAGTGGATATCTAAACCTACATACAAAATGTCAAATGAACATCAGCTGTAAAGCAATTCAGAAAATAGGTCTGAAAACTACCCAGTAAAGTATTATAATGAATGAGCTTTTATTCTAAATTTGAAAGTGTCTTGGAACTTGACATGAAAAACTGCAATATTTATCATTCTTGAATCACAGGGGACAAACCAAAGAAACTAAAGCAGGAAAGGTTTTTATTTCAGAATTGGTATTATGTTCTGGTCCCTTGTGTAACCAGAATGATAAATGCCTTTCTTTACAAGCAAAAGAAATACTTTCATGCTAACAGCACCTTCAATATATTCATGTTATTCCTACACACCACAATGGCCACCAAGACATTTTAAAAAAATCTATCCCACTCACTGGCTGGCCCATGTGCTTTTTTAAATTCAAACCCTTTAAATGTGATTTTATTCAAGTTTCATTTGAGAACCTTATCCTTACTTCTCTAGGCTTCTGGTATCAATGGAAGATAGGATATAAAGCGTGGAGCTCATGGGAAGCCTTATCCTTTCTTCAAAATAATAATAATAAAAAAAAATAAAAATGAACTGGATAAAATGAAAGGTGTATCCTACTTAGGATGGCCATTGATGAAAAGTTGGATAGCATCACCTATGACGTAGGCAGTAGCCACCTCCCAGGCACTGGTGTCTTATTCATTTGATACTATGCTCTAACCAGGGCCATAGACAGGAGGCAACACAATAGGTAAAGGCAAGATAAAGGTCGTCCTTGCTTGAAAGCCAGTCATATCTGACTCTAGAGTTTGGTGCTCATCTCCACTTATAGCCAAAGAGTGTCTGTGTCTTCAGATGTTTCCATGGTCATGTGGCAGGCATGGAATGCTATTTACCTTCCCACCAAAGTGGTACCTATTTATAAACTTACAATTTCCTGCTTTCGAACTGCTAGGTTGGAAGGAGTTGGGACAGAGACAGGAGCTCACTCCATGATGCAGCACTCAGGTCTCAAATTGCTGATCTGCCAAACGTCCAGTCATCAAGTTCATCATTTTAAGATTAGCATTTTATTTAAACTTGAACACAGTGTGACACTATTGATTTTTTTTTATAAAAATGTATAAATTTCTATCATTAATGTTGTGGATTGGGATAGTATTTGACTAATTGGGTTGGGTGAGGTTGTTGTAATGATTGTCTGCATTCTGCCACCCTGAATCATGGTTGTCACTAAATCATATAAATGCTATAGATATTATAAATGAACAAACGAACGAACGAACAAACAAACAAACAAATTTGTGTCTAGTGTTAGAAGGTAGGAAAGTTATTTAGAACAAATAAAGAAATACAGGAAAAGAGGGCTCAACTTTCTGGCCCAGTATAATGGCAGGTCTTTACGTTTCCTTCTGCCTTCCTTATTCCAAATTCATCCTTTGCCATTTTCAAGGTCACCAACTAGAGTTATTTAATCTTTCTACTTGGTTGAGGAGTAGAAAAGAAAGAAGTGCTATTGTGCTGAAGGATATGTGTATGCATGCATGTGTACCTAGAGACATTAGTAGTATCCAAGAAAAAGAGGCAAGTCATCATAAATGGGCACTAGATTTAGTATTTTAATCTAAAAATAAACTATTTAATAGAGTTGCTAGCAAGCTTGTTCCTAAATATCACAAACCAAGGATAAATTACATATAATTACATGTAAGAATCAAAGCAACATTCATTTCTATAATATGGATAAAGAAGTAAAGATTGCTCTGTCTGCTACTCACAGGGCAGAAGGAGCTGCAATATAAGAGTATCTAAAATAGGGGTGACCAAACTTTTTGGGCTGTGGGCTGGTCACGTGGTTGAGTGGGCCAGTCATGTGGTTCCTCCCACCACAAGCAGAAGTAAAACGAACCCATGCATGCGCAAAACACTGCCGTAAAAGCACCTGCAGCTATTGTAAATGTGCTTATGGCAGCCACAGGTGCTTTATGGCAGCATTTTGTGCATGCACAGGTGTGTTTTACTTATGCTTCTGGGAGAGTTGTGGGCTGGATTGTTAGGTGTCATGGGCCAAATCCGGCCCACAGGCCATAGATTGGGCAGCCCTGATCTATAACCTTTGGCTGAAGCCATCAGAAGCAAAAATGTTTCTCATTTACTTCCCTCACCCCACATACTACTGAACCCTGAATGTTATCAAGTGAATCAGGGACCTAGGCAATAGAGAGGAGAGAGGGGGGGGGAATTGTCACATTTATTTTGTGGCTTTACTAGTCTTGATGGAAGGGAAACAGGGAGTGGAATTTGGAGAGTAGTGAGTCTTGGCTATTAAAATACAAGAAGGAGACAGAGATATGCAGTGTGAAAGTAGAAATTCTTTTTGTGTGTGTTTGAATTTTTTCAAAGCATGGAAAAAATTGGAGATGGTAAAACTTCTTTCTCATGTGAGATAGGCTTTAAAAGCCCTTGATCTATGAACCCAGCTCAGGAGAACTTGACTATCATCTGTAATTTTTTAGGCTGCAATAAAAGGACAAAAATCTATTAGAAAACTTTCACCATATAGGAAACATATAGATCATCATAAGTACATTGAAAAGTGAGAAAGAGTTATCTGATTTTGATAGACTTCAGGCCTCGGTGTCAAAGTTAAGTTTGACACCAAAAGACAAATCTCCCTTGAAAATGTAGATCCTACCTCAAGAGATTCTCAGGGTAAACCAATTTCCTCTTTCACCTCTGCTTCCAAAGTCTTGTCTCACAGGACTTTATTTCAAGCAGCTCTCCCAATTGCCTTTCATTATTGAACTCTTTCTGTATGTTCTTGGCTAGTTGTGTTAAAATAACAAATTCTCTGCCGATTATTTCTAAAAGGCAAGACAGAAAAATCTCAAACTTTCCTTCTCTTTAATATCTAACCCCACATCAAGAGGGGGAGGGGGAAACATTCTGTTCATAGTTTAGTTTCTGAATTGTTGCTGTCTGTTCAAATCCTGGAAATGTGTCCTTGCAATGCATTTTATGAAAGAGGTTTAAAAATCAGGTCTAGAAGGATGAACACATAGATTTTGTCACTTGGTATTAATGGACATTACTCAGTGCTCATCAAGAGAACAGCGAGTGCCTCAACCTTTTTAATTAGTGCTATAAGTGAGTAAAATATGTTTAATGTTCTCATGCACTTAGGACATTTTAGATTCTTTCTGGGCTTCCTTCCTTTAGAGGTGATTCTATGTAGATTTTTGGCTGTGTCCCAGGTATTAAGGAGGAGAAAAACATAAAAGGATACAATTGCTTTAAGGACATAATAACAGAATTCTTTATATTGACAGTAAAAATGATGTACTTAAAAAAAAGCAGTACACATTATCTCAGCTGGAACATGATGGATGAGGAACCTCTGATGTATATGGCAGTACAAGTACAAACAATATATTAGAGGACAAGGAAGCAATTAACAATGAAAGTCACTGATGCAAAAAAGAAATGTTCCTAGAGATTAAACTCTTCCTGATAAAGTTACTGCCTTCTATTGTGGGCACAGTTGAAAAATCTGAAAGAACCATATCACTAAGTGCATAGTGAAAAAAAAAAGGTTTACTTCTGAGTTACATCCAGTTTAAAAAATGGGATTTCCCTTTCTTCTTCCCACTGCATGCCCCTTGTACATCAGCTGGAAAGAATCCCCAACATTTGTAGCAGATTTGGGAGGGGTGCATGTGAAAGGGGATATCCATTCCATTAGAACAGTGGTTCCCAATGTGGGGTCCACACCACACAGGGGGCCTTCAATTCCTAGAACCCTAAGTCAGTCCATTGACTGATCAGTGCTTTGGGGAATTGACTTAGGCTTCTGGGAATTGAAGTCCAAAAACCAAAGGTTGGGAAGCAATGAGATGCTTTGTCCTAACCATAGCCAACACTCACATACTCTACTACAGGGGTTCTCAACCTTTTAAAGCTATGGGGCAGACAGCTGAGTGGGCCAGACTGGTGGCTCCCCACACCATAAACACTACTGTAACATGCATCCGTGGCTGTCATACATGCATTTACGACAGGTACAGGTACATTTATGGATGTCATAAATGCATCCACTTCCACTTCTGGTGGCAGTGATGTGGGCCACATGATATGGTACTGTAGGTCAGGTCCAGCCCATGGGCCGGAGTTTGAGAAACCCTGTTCTACTATATCATGACATAACATTCAAAGACAAAGTCTAGAAGTAACATATTGCAAGTAACTAAGTGCATGAAAAATCAGTTTCCATTTATTACACTGATTCATTTGGCTGACAAATAAAGTTATAAAACCACCAATCCTTTCTGTTGTAAAATCCCCTACCACAGATGGAAAGGCTTGTACTTTGAGTAGTGATGCAAATTTCCACTTGTATCATTTTCATGCAAGTGAATGAGAAATATTCTACACCCCCCTGCCCCAGACATTGAGAGATTTTCTGATGCTGTTGATGAGAGTTTTACTGCTTTCAGGAACAAGTTTTGTTCTAATAATGCAAACTGTATACATTATTAAAACAGTGCAAATTTGTTTAAGTAAACTACAAGCTGCTGTCCTGTTTACACGGAGTTTTAACAATTAGATGCACGAGGTGGGTTATTTGTGATTGTTAAATAAGTCAAAACTATGCATGCTTTGTATGTGTATTGTATGTTTCACAAAGGGAAAAGACACTTGCTTTCAACAGAGATGTTTTGGAAAAAGTACAGAAATCTCAGCAAAAGTAAATAAATGCATTCATGTCATTCTCATCCTGGAGGTCATAAATCTCACATAGGTGAACATACAGTGAAACAGCCTAGCCATTTGGGGGGAAAGTAATTTTGTGATATTTCTTTACATTTCTAATTTTAAGCATAAGAAAACAGGCAAACTACATGAAATTAGACTTGGTGTCCAATAGTCATATTCAACCCTAAGGTGCAGTGCTCATCTCCATTTACAGCCAAAGAGTTAGTGCTGCCTGTGTTTGCAGCTGTATACATGACCATATGGCAGGCATGACTAGATCGCCCACGATGTAGGCTACGCCCATGATGTAGGATCCGTCCATGATGTAGGCTCAGTCCACAATGTAGGCTCCGCCCACGGTGTGGTAGCAAAAATTTTGGCTGCCCACCACTGTGTTGGATGGATGGTGGCTGGATGTTTTAATGTTTAATTTAATGTTAGGTTGAATAGAAACTAGATTGCTTATTTCTTTACAATGTCAAGCTTATGTTCAACATTTTAGTGAATTTGTTAATAGAAATTTTTGTCATTTGTGGTCCTGAAAAGGAACATTGGGTCATTTTGCTCATCTACAAGTTTACAGGATTAGCCAGCTCTATGCCATTGTCCAGGGGACACCTGAGTGTACTTGCAATTATTTCCATGGCTTACTGTCGGTTTAGGACTATGTTTAGGGTTAGGCCTCAATTTAGGGTTAGGGTTACTATCACTCCAATTTAGTCGTAAAACATCTGTAAGCTGTACCACAAAAAGTCGAATTAGACAAAAATCACACATTATGGCATGCATTAGTTTCTAGACAGAAGCGTAGCGTGTCTTGGCGGGGCCCCGTATAAAAATTTGTTTGGTGGCCCTTAGGAAGGTAAAGATTTCTCACAAAAGAAAAAAAATTGCATAAAATTAAAAGAAATATTTATTCATCATAATTATCTATCTGTCACTTTTTCCAAAATTTTTACAAACGCGTCAATAAACACTGCTCTCCGTCTGTGGTTTATTATCGTATCATCATATCGTATGTACATCGATTATTGTGGGATTCCCCCGTTGAAGTAAATGACTTAAATGGGGAAATCCTGTAGCCCGCGATAACCGATGTAGGGTGTTGTCAACTTTTGAACGCACGCTTTACGCTGGAAAAAAAGAAATTACTTTTTTTGACTTTTGTCATTTGTGAAATAAAAAACAAATTTGGGAAGTTTTTATTAACTTTTGCTTACGCACGTTGGGGCCCCCGGGGCCCCCGTATAACTGATACGGCAGATACGGTGGTAGCTACGCCCCTGTTTCTAGAGTAGCTCTAGAATAAGCCAGAAATACATCTGTAACCCCAAACCTAACCCTAGGTCAAGGCCTAAACCTAAATCTAACCCTGAAATTCTTTCTTTCTTTCTTTTTCTTCTTCTTCTTCTTCTTCTTCTTCTTCTTCTTCTTCTTCTTCTTCTTCTTCTTCTTCTTCTTCTTCTTCTTCTTCTTCTTCTTCTTCTTCTTCTTCTTCTTCTTCTTCTTCTTCTTCTTCTTCTTCTTCTTCTTCTTCTTCTTCTTCTTCTTCTTCTTCTTCTTCTTCTTCTTCTTCTTCTTCTTCTTCTTCTTCTTCTTCTTCTTCTTCTTCTTCTTCTTCTTCTTCTTCTTCTTCTTCTTCTTCTTCTTCTTCTTCTTCTTCTTCTTCTTCTTCTTCTTCTTCTTCTTCTTCTTCTTCTTCTTCTTCTTCTTCTTCTTCTTCTTCTTCTTCTTCTTCTTCTTCTTCTTCTTCTTCTTCTTCTTCTTCT
Organism: Furcifer pardalis; assembly: GCA_030440675.1. NCBI lineage: Eukaryota > Metazoa > Chordata > Lepidosauria > Squamata > Chamaeleonidae > Furcifer > Furcifer pardalis. Next base: position 230,770,862 of record CP126890.1, read on the forward strand.
TCTTCTTCTTCTTCTTCTTCTTCTTCTTCTTCTTCTTCTTCTTCTTCTTCTTCTTCTTCTTCTTCTTCTTCTTCTTCTTCTTCTTCTTCTTCTTCTTCTTCTTCTTCTTCTTCTTCTTCTTCTTCTTCTTCTTCTTCTTGGTGGTATGGCTTACTGTCACTTTATGACTAGATTTAGGGTTAAGCTTCAACTACCAAAAGGGATTGCATCTCTATACCATTTTACCCCTGCACATTTAACACCTGGGATGGTTTCCAGACACAGCATTGCACTCATATGAGTTTGGTGCATGTATGTTAGAAATTTTAAAATAAAAATTGCTAGTCCCAGTATGGTGTCAGGCTGCGTGTGCTTAAATTAGAGTTTTAAAAATGATCTTCAGATACATGCTACTTGCTTAATGTAGTGTATTATTTGACTCTAGTTGCTGCAAAAGCCTTTTCAAAAGGTCACATGTAGGTTTTTAAATGGGGGCAGAAAGAGAACGTGACCTAGATAAAGATTTCATACATCCAAGCTGATGTACTAACCATCTTTTGCCATACATTTTCAATTGTGATCAGAATCAAAGTGCTGTGAGCTCAGCAATATTTTATAAATTCTTTGGAGACATTTGGTTGCATAATAGTATTGCAGTAAAGGCAAAATAATATCTATTTACCAAGTTCATTCCCCTGCTACTTTAGAACTGCTCATCCCTGTATATTCTCTAACGTTATTATTTACGAAGGACATTTAATCCTATCATGCATAGAGCTAATTGTTTAAAGTATAATTATAGATGTTAAAACGTGTTGCTTTTTATAATAAAATGCCCTTTGGAGAGAGCCAAAAAAGAAATTAAATGAATGCAAAATGGAATTTCAAAAAACAAAGAAAACAAACCAGTAATTGCATACTAGACAATTAAAATTAAAAGCTTTTTGATGAAATAATTATGTTAATTATACATCACACTTAGGTTTACCAGTTGTCAACACTTCAACACTTATCATTAAGATGGATTTTCCTGTATGTGTCTGCTGTTTTATTTTAAAAACAAATAAATAAGAATGCTCATAAGAAAAATCTATAAATTGCAGAAGTCAAAGCGTGTTGATTAGTTTACTGAGAACACTGCATTCATAATATAATCTCAAATTTTATGGATATACTTCTGAACAGTTGCCAGTGTATATAAAAAGGACAAGTTGCCCACAAGTCTGACTAGGAAAACCTTCAGTTTCAAAGATGTACATGTGTAAAATAACCCAGGAAAACATGCCCTTCCCCCCAGGTGCCTAACTTTCTGGAAATACCTCTAGCATCCTACAGTTAAAGAAGTTATCTGCAAGAATGCTGAGAGGCTAATCTCATGTATTAAAATGGTATCTTTCAAAAGGGTCATCACTTTAAAAAAAAATAACTGAACTACTAAATTCAGCTTATACCCAGGGCAGGGCAGTGAACAACAAAGCTACTGTGCATTCTCTACCAGAAGGACTACGAAAGTAGGATTATATGATAGGGAAACAAGCTTGCTTATGCTCCTATCCAACTGGAGATTTCTTGATCAGGATTCAGCCCACAGGGACTAAACTAGCACATCTTATCTATGATGGCTAGGTAGACATCACTAGTGAGCAAAACAATGGTTTGGGTGCCTGCTGAGTCTGTTGTCTACCTTCTGTTAACTGTGTATGGGCAACATTAAAGTACTTGATCTCTCAGCTAATGACTGTTTAATTTTTTAAATTATATTTGTACCAGACATCTCTTCAAATGGAGGATCGTCCTCTCTGAAAAAAGACACATGGTTACTGCAATATCTACTCTAAAGGTGAAGGTCGCTCTTACTCAAAAGCCAGTCATGTCTGACTCTAGAGTGTGGTGCTCATCTCCATTTACAGCCAAAGAGCCAGGGCTGTCTGTGTCTGCAGACATTTCCATGGTCATTTGGCAGGCATGACTAGGTGTGGGTGTGCACAGAATGCTGTTACCTTTCCACCAAAGTGATACCTATTTATCTACTTGCAATTTCTCCCTTTCAAACTGCTAGGTTAGCAGGAGCTGGGGCAGAAATGGGAGCTCATTCTGTCATGCAGCACTTGGGTCTGAAACTGCTGAACTGCCAACCTTTCAGTCATCAGGTTCAGTGTCTTAACCGCTAAGCCACTGCAGTCCCTGTAGTGGCTACTTGAATTAATGCTTATTAACTTCTGAACCAGCCAGAGTGTACTAAGCACTATGGGGCGGTAAGTACTGGTAGGTGTAAATGCTATTACTATAAACTAGTTTGTTCACATTTGTAAAGGCATTCATGTCACATTTCTTAGGCTAAAGTCTAACAGTTAGTTATTCAGGAAAATAATAAGAGAGGATGAGAGCAGCATATCATTCTGCATTCATCCAATGCAGGAAAGGAGAATTGTTTTAAGCATCTCTTTTCAGCATGAGAAAGAGTATCAGAACAAGGAGTTTGGGGAGAAAAGTAGCTTATAAATACAAAAAATAAAATAAAATAATAGTAATTCCACTAACTATCCTAATGGCAGAAAGTGAAGAAGATCTAAAGAACCTCTTGATGGGGGTGAAAGAAAAGAATGCAAAAGCTGGCTTGAAAGCCAACATAACCCCCCCCCCCCCCAAGATCATGGCATCTGGCCCTAGCACTCCTTGGCAAATAGAAGGGGAAGAAATGGAAAGAGTGACAGACTTTACTTTCTTGGGATCTAAGATTGCTGTGTAGATAGTAACTGCAATCTTGAAATAAAAAGATACTTATTCCTTCGGAGGCAAGCTATGGCAAACCTAGGCAGCATAATAAAAAGTAGAGATATCACCCTGCCAACAAAAGTCCACATAGTTAAAGCAATGGTCATCCCAGTAATAATGTATGGCTGTGAGAGCTGGGCCATAAGGAAGAATGAGTGTAGAAGAATATATGCCTTTGAACTGGAAGAAACTCTTGAGAGTCCCCTGGACTGCAAAGAGATCAAACCAGTCAATCCTAAAAGAAATCAACCCTGACTGCTCCTTGGAAGGACAAATATTGAAGCTGAAGTTCAAGTATTTTGGCCACCAAATGAGATGAGAGGACTCATTAGAGAAGGCCCTGATGCTAAGAAAGATCAAAGGCAAAGTGGGAGGAGCAGCAGAGGTTGAGATGGTTACACAGCATCGTTGATGCAGTGGACGTAAATCTGGGCAGACACCGGAGGATGGCAGATGACAGAGGAGCCTGGCATGGTGTGGTCCACGGGGGTCACAAAGCACTGGGCTTGAGTGTGCAACTGACCAGCAGCAGCAACAGCTGTATCAACTACTTCAACTCTTATCAGCATCTATATCTCCAGTCCAGTTAATGAAAAGGTTATACACCTTTATAGAGCAAAATTTTTCCATCATTCTTTGTTCCAAAAGGGAAAGGATACTGTGACTCCAAAGTTATAGATTCCACAATTAAGTCTGGAGTTTTGCTGGAGCAAAGATGTTGATCTCCTCCCTGCCAAACTCTCAGGACACGGAAACAAGTGATTCTGTTCACCTATAACATTTATTACTTCACTCCAAATGAACAAGTAGGGCTATTTGTCTTATGAAATTATAAAAAAATGTTTCCCAATAATTACACATGCACTCATGCACGCACACACTTGTGTGTGCGTGTGCATGTGTGGAGAGATATTGTATTCTAGGAAGGATTAACTATTTTCTTGGAATTTTCTTTCAACAGTTATATTACTTATTAATTTTTTAACCAAACTGATTTAATCCCAGGTACACAATAACTGCAAGCAGACTTTGGAAACATTTGTCCTTTTTTAAAAGAAAAGGGAAAAAAAAACCACTGCTGTTTCCCACAAAAGCCAGTATTCATAAAAGTCACAGCGATGCCCAGTCCAATAGGACTGCTATTACATATTTAATTCATTTCAGGACACCAGTGACTTATCTCTGATTTGCTTATCTATTTCCTTTAAATTCTTTTAAACATGTGCAAGTTGAATCTGAAATAAGAAGTCTTTGCATGGATTTAAATGTCTAGCTTTTAGGCACATACAGCTGAAAATTGTGACCTCATTCACCCAATTTTTCACACTATATAATGGGACAAAGACTACTTAACTCAATATGCCAAGGTTGCTGAAAGGCCTAATTTATGAACAGGGTAGAGTAGTATTTAATTCTAATGCTATAGAAATTGAAAGCATTTCATAATAGTCCATTCTTTATCTACCATTCTTTCTCCTCATTTAACATGATGAAATTACTTGACCAGATAAGTGAGACTGGTTCTTATATAAACTGCTGCACAGTGCTCAGCTGAAATTTTAATTTTTTTTAAAGTGTAGAATACACACACTATCTTCTCAGCCAATAGTGGAGTGGCCTCATCCTTAGGCCACTGCCAGTTGGCATGTCCAATTGTGCTCTTCCTTTTTGAAAAGAAAGTAGGACTACCTAGGTGCGAAGTTGGTCATAGATAGGACACCTGGTGTCTGCTAATTGCTTCCTGCTACAAACTAAAAGACTGGTTGCATAGGAGTTTTTCCCATATGGTAGCCTCCTGCTGGAACAGTTGCTATCACTCTAAATAGCATCAACTGAATGCTAATCTTTCTCACACTGGGTCAGGTGAAAAGAACTACAGGATGAATTCACCAAAAGGTGGCTTCATTTTGGCAGTTCAGAGTCTAACCTAAACATGAAAGAAGAAGAAGAAGAAGAAGAAGAAGAAGAAGAAGAAGAAGAAGAAGAAGAAGAAGAAGAAGAAGAAGAAGAAGAAGAAGAAGAAGAAGAAGAAGAAGAAGAAGAAGAAGAAGAAGAAGAAGAAGAAGAAGAAGAAGAAGAAGAAGAAGAAGAAGAAGAAGAAGAAGAAGAAGAAGAAGAAGAAGAAGAAGAAGAAGAATACGACAACTGGATGGTGTTAATATTCGAACAATCCAGCCCAAACCTAAAGTAGGGTTGGAGCCTACTGTTTATTTAGAATGATTAGGATTGGTTCAAATAAATCTGGTTTTCGAGTTTCTGTGATCACCTAGATTGCTTCAGTGAGATGTCAGGGGAAAGTCTCTCCCCTGACTCATATGTAAAGGATTGAGTATCCTGACTAAACAACTCAACCTGCCATATTAAACAGTATAAGAAGGAGGCAAATCAGGTAGGATTGCATTGCTGGTGGGATTCCCCTTCCTGATGTATTTATGCCTAATAAGAGAGCTGATGCAAGGCAAAATATAAGTTTACTTTCTTAATGGCAACGTATTTTACTGGAAAAGATGCATAGGTGTATATAGGTATTTACTCTATGGTGATTCCTGTGCTGCTCCAGGCAACATATTGCTTTATGGGCCAGTGATTTATATAGATAATTTTGGAACTCTGGGGAAGTAACTAAGGCTAGCACAAAGACATTACTAAAAGTAATTTAAGACAGTAATGAAATGGTTGCAACTCTTCTACGTAAAGTCCACCAATCATTATGCAATATCTTCACCTATTGAAGTTTTATTGGCTACATTTTAGAAACTGACAGTGTCATTTGGGGAAGAGGAGCTAATATATCACAGTGCAAACTATCAAAATGAATAACACACAAAGAGCTTACTTCTTAAACTGATGATTTCCAGGCATATAAACTTTTATCATGCTTTTGAAAAAGTGTCAAACCACTAAAGTGAGCATTTTAAAAATGCGATTTATGATGAAGCCCAATTTTGCAGGTAGCAGAAATACTCTAAAAATCATTCAAAAATGGTGTTGCCTTCCCTTCTAGCAAAAAATAGGTATAAAATCAGTGACAAATAAGAGCAGCTTGGACGGAACTATGGCCTTGGCATTCAACTATTCTTGAAATGGGTATTCTTGAGTTAAAACTATATATTATAGCTGATGAAGTACTGTACTGCTTTCCTATTACAATTCAAAATCAATTCAATTTTTTTAAAAAAAATGTTTATGTGATAATGGCTTCCATGTTTGTTCACTGCCTGATAGATATTTTTATATATAGCTTCCTGCTAGTGGTTCATTTTCCTCCTCCCAGCAGCTCTCACCTTTTGCTTAATCTTGTCTCTCAAAGGCACAGGTGTCTACTTGGATTCTCCTACCCCCAAAACTGTCCAAGCATGAACACAGGGGGACAATGGTTGGCTATGAGAACAAAAGAAAGTAAGTTCCTATAGGCAGCTCCCATGCCTTCTTTACCTGCCTTCTCCTCTTCCTCTCCACTAGCCAATGGGAGGAACAAGTCAGGGGCACAGGGAATGGTTAATACATCCTCTGCAAAACCATGCACATACACACACTACAGCCTCAACTTTAGTGGTTTGCCTCAGGAAAAGACTGCTTGGGAAAACAACTAGAGCTATGAGCCTATGCCTGCTTACTTAGAAGCAAGACCAACTGCAGGAAAGCTTACTTTTGCACAGATGTATGTACCGTATATACTTGAATATAAGCCAACCTGAATATAAGCTGAGATACCTAATTTTGTCCTGAAAACCCAGGAAAATAAATTGACCCGAATATAAGCCAAGAGTGGGAAATGCAGCATCTTCTAGTGAGTTTCAATAATCAAAATACATGAAAATATGGTATAATTAATTAAATTGTTGGTGCATCTCAGTCCGACATGGTCTTGGGATCCTCGTGGTCACAACCTGAGTATAAGCCGATTCCCCTTTTTGGGGCTCATTTTTGGGACTAAAAGTTGAAACTTATACTCAGGTATACAGTAATACCTTGGATAACGTTTACCTTGGATAACGCTAAAATCTCTTAACGTTAAGCAATCTGGGGAGGAGAATTGGATCGAATAACGTTAAGGTCCTATGGGATGGATCGGATAACAACCGCTAAAACCTGTGTGGTTACAATGTATCTCTATGGAGCTTTAACATTATCCGATCCATCCCATAGGATTTTAACATGGATTAGATAACACTAAAAATCGGATAACACCAAGACTTGTGGAACCAAGTCTTAGCGTTATCCGAGGTAGTACTGTATACAGTAGGTCTCTATTGTAGAAACAGAATAAGCATGCATATTGCAGTCAAATGGAAAGCCATGCTCTTGTATAGTGTTGTATATTGATATCCACAAATATGCATCTGATCTTGGCAGTTGGAAGAGCAAACTGAGCTGCCTTAAAGGTAACATTTCTACCACTGTAATGGGGGGGGGGGGAGGAGAACAGTCCATAGTGTGTCAAGTCTAATAATTTGTTGTTAGATATGGTATATAAAATAGGATTAAGGAATCAGTGAGAAAATTTCTCAAGTGCACAGGGTCATTTTTCCACCAATAATGTCATCTACTGAAACGTACTGATAATGTGTAGTCATCAATTTAACTGGATTAGAACAATTTCATCTCAAGGAAGAAATGCCATAATCTAGGAATAAATTAAGCATAAATCAAGTCCAAACATCTCCCATAATCATAGCATCTGATTTGTAAATTGCCAATCAAAATTTAACACCATTTGGAATTATGTGCCATGATATCATGATCTAATTGTAAAGGAGAGAAGATGATTGTAAAGGGAAGAGGCCCACCTGAGCCTAATTCAGGATTCGAGAATGGATTAGCATTCAGACGGTGAGACATGTTCTCCAAACACCCTTCGACAGACTTTGCTTTTCCCACTCTCAAACCTGCCACATATCATCTTATGTTTCTACGTATGAGAAATGGTTCTTTGGTAGTCAATAGGGTGATGGTAGTAAAGATATGTGACTGAACATTAATCCAGCTGGATATTTTCATTTCCCAACATTTTTCACTTTTCTAGAGTAAATGAGTGCCAGAGAAATTATAGTCATAGTTTCACATGAGAGCTTAGAAACTCCTCAAGGAAGGATTGAACATTTTAGGAAATTTTAAGACTGTAATAACAATGTTCATGAAATGTGAATATATAAATAATAGGGGAAATTCCTTGTAATTTCCCCTTTCTAAGCCTTTAACCCTCTTAAATGTAATTATCACATTACATAATATAAAATGTAAGTATCAAGAAATATGCAAATGTGTGCATACATTGTACTGTATTCAGTAGAAAGATCCTATATATTTACCATATTATTTCATTCAAATTTAAGCACATTACAGGAAAATAGAGTTTTTTAATAAGAAAAAAGGCATCATTTATAGTCAAACCTCACATAAAGAGTGTCTCACTTAAAGAGTAACTCGCTTAAAGAGCAGAATTTTCTCTGAATGTTCACTTTGCTTAACAAAACCAACCCAAAACTCGCTTAACAAATAAATCGGGGTTCGCAATCCCCCCCACAATTGGTCACTTACAATGGTGTTTCGCTTGAAGAGCAAACTCGCTTAAAGAGCAATCCTGTGGAACGCATTATGCTCTTTAAGCGAGGTACAACTGTATTCTATTAGTTTGCTTTTAAAGACATTCCTCTCTCTTTAGGGTCCCCAAGCACTTCGGAAACCCTGAAAACTACAGTGGGTATGATATACACTTCCTTTACCTGAAAACTTACAGAATCATGGAACTTATTCTTAGGGAAGTGCACATAAGACTGGAGTATTACAAGATTAAAAGTAGCATAAGGACCTCTTATCAATTGATTCTAAATTAAAATTTATGTTCTAGGTATCAAACCTTTCCTTCCAGCAGCTAGATCTGTTCAAAAGTAGCAGTCTAGGAGGTTTAACTCTTCTTTCTAACATATTCCCAATGAGCTTTTAATTCCAGATGGTAATTAGATGTTTAGGCACTCATGTCATTAGACAGAAATTATTTAATGCTTCTTGCTTTAGCTGTGAGATCACCTGGCAGTAATTGGGATTCATTATATTGTAATGGAATTGTAGAAGGTAGTATAAGCAGCAAAAAAATAACAAAGCATAATTTGATGCAATTGAGATGGTGACTTTGGATCCTATGATATATGTTTATTTTTTTTAATCCTTAATTTATACAACAATCTATAACAGCTGTTTTATAGTCATGCATAAAAAAATCCATTTTATTTCTTTAGATGCTTACCCTGCCATTCTAAGAAGCTCAAGGTAATTATTCTGTCAGAATAGGGGCTTGAACCTGGGTTTCTCTAGTCTAGTCCCAGTCCAACACCTCTCCATATCAACAAGGGGAGTTTTAGAAAAATGTGGAAATGTTTAAATTTATTGTTTCCTTCCACACCTAACTTTCCTTGTGTGCCAACTGAGGTTGTGTCCTAATGAAAACTGCTGGGATTTCCTCAAGTCATACTTTCTGATAGTCCCCTGTTACCACATGTCTGTCATTGGAGTGCTTTGTTCATTTCCATCACATCTATTCTCACAAGGATGGTTGTGCTTCTCTTTAAAACTGAGACATGATGGATGCATGTGCTGTCCAGTACCAGAGGCAGCACACTTCTCTATATGTGTTATTAGATAGCACATGAGGGAGAGCAATATAGTAAAACCCCAACTTACATATGCCTCGAGTTACATAAAATTTGACTTACATAATGATTTTGTGCTAAAACTATGTATACATGATTTCCTACGGTTTCTCTTCAAGTTACATAAAAATTCATTTCCCTATGGGTTTGCTTCGATTTACATAAAATTTTCATTTTTCCTATGGGTTTGCTTCAAGTTATGTAAAAAATATTTTTTCCTATGGGTTTGCTTCGAGTTGCATAAAAAACAATTTAAGCAAAAGCCTATGGAATGGACTCCCATCCTCCCACCCCGTAAGTAGGGGTTTTACTGTATTTCACTTCTTCTTTCATATCCCGATCAAACTCTGAACTGACAAAATGGAGCCACTTTCTTCACTTTGTCGTTCCACAAACCCAAGTCCTCATGTCTCTTGCAGCAATTGGCAGACCAGTAAATGAGCCAGATTCTGTAACTCTCCACATTCACACCGTGTGTTATTGTCTGCCAGCAGCCTCTACTTGAACATGTTGGTCTTGCATTTAGGGACTCCAACACTCAGCCTATTCAGGGTCCTCCAAGTGGTGTAGGGGAGGTTATATCTTTCACTGATGCTCTGCTTATAGTTGGCTACAGCATGCACAAACCACTTGGTTACCGGTAGATTAATCTACTGAACCAGCAGGGCTGTTTTTCTGTTCTTATTTGGTGCTAATAATTTCATGTCAAAAATTATTCTGGATTGAAAGGATTTTTGTGGGAGAAACTCTGCTCAGGGAACACCCAAATGAGGCTCCTTTCATGTCTCCAAGAACTGGGACAGAGACAGGCGCTCAATCCATCATTTAGTACCCAGGTTTCAAACTGCTGACTTGCCGCCTTCCAGCTAACAAGGCAAGTTTCTTAACCACTGTGCCATCTTTAGGTGCTGAAACTAACCTTACCTCCAGTGATGGGCAGCAACAGGTTCACACACCCTGGGAGGGGGGGCAGCAAAATTGGGTGGCCTCTGGGCAAGGGAGGTACCAAAATTGGGTGGCCATGCCCACCTCCCTGCCCTGCCCCATCAGGTTTTGTCTCTGCAAGTGGTTCAAGGTCTCCCTTGCTCAAAAGCCAGTCATATCTGACTCTAGGGTGCAGTGCTCATCTCCATTTACACCCAAAGAGCCAGTGCTGCCTGTGTTTGCAGATGTATACATGGCCATATGACAGGCATGACTAGATCGCCCATGATGTAGGCTCCACCCATGATGTAGATATATGCTCCGCCCATGATGTTACCTCCGCCCACAGTGTAGTAGTAAAATTTTTGGCTGCCCATCACTGTGTGTATTGATTTCTCTCTCTAATCATGTAAATTTCCAGTGATCCAGTTATTTCCAACTAGCAATGTTGTTGTTTTGCTAAGAAATAAGCAATGCTTTGTTGCTATTCTTGACTACAAATGCTGAAAAAACTGTAAGCACAATAATTTGTTAATTATTTAGCAACAGCAATTACACTTATATACTGCCCCATAGCACTTAGAGCTGGGGTTGTCAACCTCTTAAAGTTGTGGTTCAGACCACGGCCTCTCAGACAGCTAAGCAGGCTGGACTGGTGGTTTCCCTCACTGTAAATTCTGCTGTTAAATGCATCTGCTTCTGGTGGTGGCAACAACAATGCGGGCCAAATGAAATGGTGCTACGGGCCGGGTTCGACCCACAGGCCATAGGTTGAGAACCCCTGACTTAGCAGACTCCCTGGTCAGTTCACAAGATAATTACCATTTTTGCCCCAACCATGCTGGGTACTCATTTTGCCAGCCTTGGAAGGATGGAAGGCTGAGTCATCCTTGGGTCCTATCAGGATTACACTCACATCATCAGCAATTTTGGTTGTAGTACTACAGTTTAACCACTGTGCCACACATATTTTGTTTAAAAGATTTGAAGAATGAAACTTTATTCACATTACTGTTACAGTTAATATTTAAGTCATCAAGTTGATTTCATTCATTAATCGGGAAGTGAGAGAAAGAGAGAGATTCTGAGACCCTTCATTTGTTCGGAATTTTATAAGTAATACCAGCAAGCATTTAAGATGATATAATAAAGCACTGTGGTGGCATTCTAAGGAAACCTGTACACTTTCATCATAGATGCATGCAGAAAAATACAGTATTTTGTTCATGGAGGCTACTGTAAAAATAAATGACCTTTCTGTTAAAGCTAATAGCAAACAAATTGGTCCCAATTGTGTGCCGAACAAAAGAAATGAGGAGTAGTACAGTAGCTTCAATCAGATGTATTTTTCCCCATTTCAGCCTTACTGGTCTGTGAGCAGCAGGGATGCATTAAAACATAATCAGGATTTATAACAAAGGCACACAACTGTGGAGAAAGCCACAAAGCACTCTTTAATTTGTAGCATGTCAGGTCAAGAAAAAAGTGTGGCATTCATATTTTGGATCACCAAAGCAAAACAAGTTTAAAACAGGGAATCCTGACCATGTCCACAAGCTGAGTAAATAAATAAATAAATAAATAAATAAGAACAAAGATGTTGACATTATTCTTGACAGTGAAAATATATTTCGTCCCCAAAATTTAATAGACAAGTGCTACAATTAAATAAGAATGGTAAAGTAGCATTCACTTGGATTAAAATGCCCTGCCACTAAACATCATTATAAATCACATGTTGTCACTGTCGTCAGTTTTTAATTATGCAGTTTTTTTAAAAAAATATATGAGTTATAAGCCATTTTTCTGGTGCTAGTGAACTGTAAAAAAACTAAAGTTTGACATCTGAACAACGTAGGGATTGGAGTATACAGAAAGAGCCTCCTTGAAGATTGTGGTATTATTTTAACCACAATCGAACATACCCTGGGCAACACACACCTTGTGCTGGCTAATCTTTCTCATGTTAGGGTGGGCAAAAGAAACTACAGAATGAACTCACCAAAAGATGGCTTCATTTTAGCAGTTTCACGTCTGGCCTAGACATGAAAGAAGAAGAATGTAGGAGCTGGGGTATGAACTAAACCCAGCCCACCAACACACACACAGTTGAAAATCCATGTTTTTCTGAGACAACTCTAGCTAGGGCTGGTGCAATCTGTTTATCTTGCTTTGCAGACCACCATGTGCTTTGTCTTCCCCATGGCCAGGTGGCTGGCACACCACATCTGGTTCTTCCTGCTGCTGGTATCGCTGGTGCTCCTATTGTTCACCTTTCTGCCTGCCATCACTGCTGTGGTGGCATCACAGGATTCTGGTTGCCACAGCAATGACAACTCCAGCAGCCAATAGGGGCTCTCAGAGCCACCCTCCACCAAGCACAGCAAGGGTCACAGAGTACCCCACCCCACCCCTCCTGGATGATCATAGATGACTGCTGCAGGAAGTTCAGAAAATAAATCTGCATAAAAATTAACTCACTCAGTTGAAACTCATGTTGTTCAATTGTTTTCTGTGGAAAGATGCCTGATTGTCATTTCAAAAGGCAAATACAGTGATTAAAGTAATTAGCCATTCTGATATTATCCTGATATTACACTCTTCTAATATTTGTTGCTTGTTCACAGTTGAGGGGATAACTATATTCATCCATTAATTTTTTTAAAGAACCATGGAGAATATTTTTTTTGGTGTTTCTTGAGAATTCAACAAATGTAGAATTAGCACAACCTGTCTGGTTGTCTTCATGAATCTCCTTCCCAACCACACAAGCAGTAGCTGCTGCCCAAGCTAAGAGTGGCTACTCTGGCTGAATTGCATACAAAATTTCACTATAAGATGACCAAGTTTCACCCATATCTGTCCATCCTTGAACCAGAGGCTTCTCTGCCAAATCCTTGATAGAAACACACACACCATTACTGCTACCTGGTGTACTTCCATCATTGTGCCAGCAAAGCAGAAAGCATCTGGCTGACAGATTTTGTCTGGAGACTCATAAAAGCAGTTGTAGGCTGTCTTCCTCTCCCACTCTTCTCAGTAGAAGAAGCTACTGGCAATCCCATCCAGGAGATACAGAGTTATCTGTCTGTAATACCTTTGATACAATGTTTCTCAACCTTTGGTTTTTGGACTTCAAATCCCAGAAGCCTAAGTCAATTCCCCAAAGCACTGATTGATCAGCCAATGTACTTAGGCTTCTGGGAATTGAAGTTCCTTTGTAGGGTGGGGCCCCATGGTGGGAAACACTGCTTTAATGGAAGAGTGGAATTTAAGCCTCATTTTTCAAGAAACCATTCAAAGGTTGCACTTTTCCTTCTTTCTCTAGCTGGCAGAATCCTACCCTCTTGCTTTCTAATCTATTGGATTAAATGAGATTCCAAACATTAGGAATTATTATTATAGATATTTGGACCTCTCAAATTTAGATTCTGATATACAGTACTGTATTTAGAACCATCCAAATACACTGTATGGCATTATTTGATGAATGCTGACTATTTCTGCATCTGAATACACATCCCTATGTAAAACGCTTTAATAATGTTTTCAAAGTCCATTATGATAAGCTGCTCCTGCAACTGTTTTAATTATTGTTAAATAAGGTATAAACAAGAGTTTAAAAAGACAATAGACACAACTGTTTTAATTTTTGTCAAATAAGCTATACATAAGGTTAAAAAAGACAAACGACACATTGGAATGCAGTGAGTCATCAGTGACTTTGCCTGAATCATCTTTTTAAAAAGTTGATGAATAGCGGGTGGCATGTTCACACACCACTACTAGCATGGAAGCAACACTGGTGACTACTATACTTTGTGTATTACCTACTCAGAAGGGAAGTAAAACTTTTATCCCTATGCCAGATAGACAAAAAGCAGCTGTAGGGTGATTGCTTCCCCACTTCCTTTCTTAACAAGAGTACTGTACCTGGGACTGCAAAGCTGGAAGGAAACAGAAACTGGTTCCAAATCTCAGCCAAAAGAACAAGGACTGCTATACTATAGGACTGTGATGGTGAACCTTGGCACTCCAAGTGTTCTTGGACTTCAATTACCAGAAGCCCAAGTCTGCACTCCTGCTGATTAGGGCTACTGGAAATTGAAGTTCAAGAACACCTGGAATACCAAGGTTCACCATCACTGCTATAAGAGTTAGACTTGGACATTGTTTGCTATAAACTACAAACTATTATAAACTCCCTTGATAACAATGGTGTCTAGTGACTATTATGTCAGAGGGCTGGGAATTTTCTTTGGGTTTGAGTTTGAACTTTACAGGCATTCTCCAAGCTACTGAACTCTGTCCCCCAATAGATTCACCATCCCACTGACAATAGAGCCCAGAACCTCCATTTCACCACCATGATCATTCTCCTGGATCAGAAGATACAAACAATGTAGATTAGTGACAAGGGACTAGCATGTGAGAGAATTCCAGAAGGCACTTATACACCAGCAACTCCCAGGAGATGAGATTTCCAGAAGCCAGTGAACCCCTCACCTACACTATTTAAAGATGTTGCTATGACTTTCCCCTCTGACTCCAAAAATAAAAGGAATGAAATACAGACAAAATCAAATTGCCTCTGAATAAGTGAATTCCAAAATGTCTTGACATTAACATCCTTGCTCAACTCCTGCAAACTCAGTTCTACAGCTTCATATCTGGTTTTCTTCTTTTTCTGATCCAACTTCACCTATTATTACCGTCTTTTTCAATGATTCTTGCCTTCTCGTGATGTGCCCAAAGTACGATAACCTCACTCTCATCATTTTTGCTTCTAGAGAATGTTTGGGATAAACTTGATTTAGAACCTAATTTTTTCTGGCATCCCAGGACAAAGCTCTCTTTCAGCACCACACCTCAAAAGAATCCACTTCCCCATGTCAGCTTTCTTTACTGTTCAGCTTTCACACCTATTCTCATGAATGAGAATACAAGGGTGTAGATTATCCTTCCTTGGTCGAGTGAAATGTCCATAACATCAGATGATTTCCCCATATCTCTTTACAGCTACCCTTCTAAGTTTCAGTCTTCTGATTTCTTGGCTGCAGCTACCACTTGGACTGATTTTTTAAACTGAGGGGTGAGGATATGAAACTGTCCATTTTAATTGCATTGCATTTCTCTAAATGCCATATCCATTTACCGTATTTGCTGGGGTATAAGATTTTATTTATTTATTTATTTATATTTATATTTATATTGCCGCCCACTCGCCATGGCGACTCAGGGCGGCTTACAATCAGCAAAACAACACAGCACAAAAAATAATAATACATTTTTCTAAATCAATAATAGATTTCTCTTTGCCTCTTAAAATAAACCATAAAAATGGATTGCATCTTATATTCTGATGTGTCTTATACACCGGCAAATACGTTATTCGCTGGCATATAAAACAGATCTCTCCTAAAATACACCAGAGAAATGGAGTGTCTCTTATAATCCAATGCCTCTTATACACCAGCAAATACGGTACTTCTCATCCTTCTCTCATGATCAAATTGCAAGGATCTATGGACATTTTTTGTTTAAAAAATTATGCACATTTTCATGCAAATTCCTAATTGCTCATTTATTTACATATCTACTTCACTCCTCTAACTGGAGAATTTCTATGCACATTTTCCCCAATTGTGCACGTCTTAGCTGTTTACATATTAAAGCAGGTGTGCTGTTTACCTGGCCAGCTAAGCCTAACTGCTGACCTGTTTTAGTTGCACAACTATCAAAAATAACCAATAAGGAACACAACACAAGAGAGAGGAGATCACTTTGTACTGGGATAAAATGTGAGTTTCTATCACGGCTGAATTTCTACAGCCTAACCACTGAAACTGTCATGCTGTCTAGGATTCTAAATGCAAATACAAAACTCTGGGCTTTATCTACTGCCTGAAAAGGTTTGCAAATCGTTCACTTGATCTGTAAAAACATGGCAGGATTTTTGGTTTAATGAAAGCTTTTATATGTAATTTAACAATGAGGAAACTTAATGAGAATTTTCATGATTAGGGAACCATCCATCATCATGAAAAGTTAATAATTTATGGAAGGAGATGCATGACCCTTTGCTTTTATTGCTGTCTCTTCACATATTACTAAGCCTTGATTTTTCCTTTTCTGATGAGTAAAACAAATCTGAGATAAAAGTATAGTTCAGTGAAATTAAGATATCATTTGAATAAAGCTCCAGATTTCTAAATAATAGCTGGGGTAAAAATGACAGAACTTCCCAGCACAAACTGATGTCTCCGAACACAGCTGTATATTAGTTTTAGAAGGTAATATTTAATCCACTGGTACAGATTATTTCAATAATTTGTAAACTCTCTTGTGAATGCATTCCACCATAGACCTCATATATCTTAGGGTGTCATACGCAATAATTATTTGTGGCAATTTGTAACTACAAGTTTCTTCCCCTGAACATCACTTTAGGAAAATACGATTTATATTGTAACTTGATACTGTTCTTTCACAGAACTGATCTTATTAAATGGTATCAAAACCCTTGAGGGAAGACACTGATGGACCTTTTCCCACTCACTGCAATAAGCTACAATCCATTAACTCTATCCTGCGATTAAGCAACTTTTATGATCAATGTGAAAAGGGAACTGGGTCTGATGACATGGATGTCTGTAACAAATGCTGGGAAGCGCTAGAACACCAGAACATGAGAAGTGGTTTCTCATAACTAATTGTTACAAAGGCAAACAGACCAACAAGATAGATACTTTTACATTTTTATTCAGGACAGATAAGAGGAAGAGCTTCTCCATGCCGAACATAGTTAGGATATGAAAGTCAATACCACAAGATGAAGTAATGGCTACCTAGCTTGATCAGGTTTAAAGGAGGATTAAAGAAATTATGTCTACTTTATTCTTTAAAGTAGTTGTGTCCCTCTATATTCTAGTTTAAACAATAGGCAGTGAGGTAACAAAATCATTGTAAGGCAGATGGACATTGTTTTTCACCTTTAAAGACCTACATGTTTTTAGATTTTGAATGTATGAAGGACTTACTACCCCCATCATCTTTCAGAAAATCTTAAGGATGATATTGTTCTTCTTTTTCTCATTTATTCATCTGCTGAGTTTCAACTCATTTTTACAAGGTGGTGTTTAGTAGACTTTAAATGCATTTCTTTTTCTTTTATGTACTATTTTTCTTTTATATTTTATTCTGTTTGTACACTGCTATGCGAATCTAGGCTGGCAAAATACTAAGTGTAAAAAGTAAATAAGGATTGAAGAAATAAGTCTGGGCAAGTTTTATTATGGGCTGAAGCTTGAAGATATTTGATGAGGATCATTTGTCTAGATCAAAGATATAGAATATATATAAAAAGAAACCAGCCTCTAAAGAGAGAAGTAAATCATGATAGAGAGTTTTTACCAAGGGCATATTTCAAATGGCTTTTATAAAAAAAAATTATGAAAAAGAGTTCAATAACCAAAGTTCAAATGGAAATGGAATAAAATGGAAATTTATACCCCATTTCAAGACTTTCACAATATAGCCTTGGTTAAGGTTTGGCAGTCAACAGAACCTCAGGGGGTCTCAAATTATATGTGCCAGCTGTGCTTTGAATTATAAGCATTTTATATTCCACAAGTAACTGGTGTTGTTTTTAACCAAGGTGGCTTTTTCACCGAGGCATGTCTCTTTCACCAGAAATGGCATTAAAACAGAAGCCAAAACGTAATGCCTCCTCCAAAATTTGCGACCCCACTCTGATCTGGTGAAAACAGACAGTGTGTTTTGTCACTTGGGGGATCACCTTTTAAATAAATATTTGAAGCATGATTACCATTGACAGGAGGATGACTCTTTTAATTTAAAATTTTTCTTTTTTTCCCTTTTACTCAACGCAGGACTCACTGTTAGGCAGAACCAAGACCAACTGCTTGAGACAAAAGATTGAATATGTCAGAAAAAATAAAATATTATTTAATTTGTGAATATTATATTTGTATCACTAAGGATAGGGAGAGGTGTTTCTAGGATTTCCTGCTTTAGGGGGCAACAGTAAGCAGGCTATGGGTATGTCTTTATTTGGAAAGTTAGGGTGTATCATTTGTTGCTTTATCTCAGGCAGCAAAATACATTGGATGGCCTTTTCTTTTGTGGAGGCAAAGTTCTCCACATCAGCCCTGAATGCTTTTGGAATAATGTCATCAAGGTGGCAATATCCCAAGCCCAAATATTTATTTATTTAGTTATTTAGTCACACTTCTATGCCACCCTCCTCACGAATGACTCAGGGCAGCGAACAACAGTTAAAAACACAATCAACAATAAAACCCATGATAATATCCCAGGGCACAAACCTGAAACTAGGAGGATCCTTGTTATGGCCCAAGAGAGGGTCCTTATCCATATATTGAGATATTAACTGGCCCCTGGGACTTGGCCTTCTCTTGCAATGATACTACACCATGCTGTAATAAAATTTTCTCAGGGAAATTTTACATCATATTGTGGTATCATTTTAGGGACATCCTATATGTGAGTGAAAAATGCCAGCAGCTGTAGGATGATATCTGTCACAACTGTTGTGGGTGAAAAAAGGTAAAGATAAGAAAGCATTGTTATATTCTTAAGTATAGGCAGTTCCAGAAAAATTCCAAAAACAATTATCTTGGAATTATGTCTTTCCCTTAACCGCAGTCCACTCCCATGTTCCAGTCATCTCTTTCACTGATTGTCTACATAATTAAAGTTTAAAATTGAAAAAGATATACTGTAGCCCAATTGTAAATAGTACAGTTGTACCTTGCTTAAAGAGCATAATGCGTTCCACAGGATTGCTCTTTAAGCGAGTTTGCTCTTTAAGCGAAACACCATTGTAAGTGACCAATTGTTGGGGGGGGGGATTGCGAACCCCTATTTATTTGTTAAGCGAGTTTTTGGTTGGTTTTATTTGTTAAGCGTAGCGAATATTCAGAGAAAATTCTGCTCTTTAAGTGAGTTACTCTTTAAGCGAAACGCTCTTTATGCGAGGTTTGACTGTACTCTCTATAGCACTTAACCTAGGACCATAGCAGTTATACAAACCTGATCCCTACAAGTAAAATAAACTAATATGTCGATTTAGAAATAAGTTGTCTTCAAAATGAAGCAGCACTTGGTTAACAGTCTCTCTCATTAGGAAAACAGCTCCTGTAGTTGTGAGAATGTATTTTCCAACTGACCAGAAGGAAAACCCAGAGTCTTTCAATGTCATTCCTGTTGTAGTGATTGCCTACTTACGGTAGCCACTGTTTCTTGTTACTGTGGACCCTTTTCAGAAAACAACTCAAGGTTTGTTCCTAAGAATCAGCACTTTTAAATCTTTGAGATGTGGTGAGCAAGCTTTAAGCAAGCCTTCTTCTGGATACAATGGATGCTTGAGTGGACTGAGAAGGTATTCTAACTGAAGAGCAACAGTTGATCCCTGTTCCTTCTCAAACACCTAGAAAGAAATACTTTATATGCTTTTGTTATATTATCCCCTTTACACTGCTTTTGTTAGATTTGAGGGCTTTGATTCCCTGTCTTGGCTCCACCTTTAGCATAAATTGGCTCTCCTGAACATAGATGAGAGTGATAAGAGATTCCAGGAGCTGTGCAATTATAGTGTTATATGTATCAGGGTTCCCTACCAAGAGCTGTTTCTTAGAAGTCACACCTATTAACAAAGGATCAGATGTAGAATTTTTTATGCTTTGTCTGAAAGGAATGGGCATTTTCATCTTACTGCATGCTAGTGATATTCTTCCCCCACTCCCAATATATATACACAGTGTGGAATACCTACTATGTTGAGAACTATAGCTTCATATAAGTTACTTATTCTAAAATTAAGACAATGGTGAATTCTTGTACATCTGAGCAGCCCAATTGAAAGGTACATTTGATCTATGTTTCTAACACAGTGAGCTGTTCCTGTTATGTTTACATTCTCCTTTAGAGGTGGAAAATAAGAATATTCTGACAAATCTCAGAATACTGTCATTTCCCATTAAGAAGGAGTATCCACTGGGATGCCTATTAATAACTTGTAGAGTAAATGATGAAAGCAATGAATGGACGCAAACTGGGCTTTACAAATAAGAATGTACAAAAAGCAGTGGGAGATCATTTTAATCTCTTCATACACTAGCTTTCAATTTAAGTCCAATTGGAGTGAGAGGGTGTAGAATTGGAATTTATTTTCAAAATTGACTATAGTCCTATGGGGTGTCTCTTGTAATACAAAAGATAAATTGTGTACCATTTGAGTCATGATACGGTTGAGCTCTGACAAACTCAGGGTGTTTTGTTTTTCTATTTCTTTTAAGATATGGCTACATTAGTGCTTTTCTACAGAGATTGGTTTCTTTTATTTTTGTTTGTATCTCATTCTCTCTAATTATTCATTTGTTTCTGCGTAGAGTTTTGTCGGGTTCCAGTAACTCCACGGGAAGCTCAGCAAAGCAAACTGAGGAACAAGACAAACAATAAGGAAGTTGTAAATACTGTTCAACATTGATGAGGCATGCTGTGACACCTGTATACAACTTTGATATATGAAGTCAGTGTATAAAAAAGATATGTCTCAGGAATCTAAGAAACTGTGTTTATTGCCTGCATATGGAGCCGGGTTATGTTGTGGAACACAAACAGTCTGCAACAGGCCTCACATTCTGAATGCTGTAAATAATGGATTCTGAAGACAGAAAGATCCTACTAAAATACAATGGCCCTTGGCCCTTTTGGATCTAAATAAGGTGATGGATGCTGTTTTACTCCTGTATGATTTGGTAACTTTCATACTCTAGCTAAGGAGTTCTCAACCTTTTAAAGCCAGGGGCTTGGTCACTCTCCCTCAGACAGCTTCGAGGGCCAGATGGCCATTTTGCCCTTCCTCCACCACATGGCACTACCTGGTGTGGTGGAGGCAGTGGGGGCCCACATGAAATGGTGCCACGGGCTGCATCTGGCCCACAGGCCACAGGTTGAGAATCCGTGCTCTAGCTGCATATAGCTCTTTCAGGCAGAATAGAATTTATATCCTTTTGTTCACTTGTGTTAAGTCTCTAGAGACGTTTGGTTTTGGAAATTCTAAGCAGAAATGTCTGGAGAGTGCTTAAAAGAACGTAAGAAAGTGCAAGTTCTTTGATATGGTATACAAATATGTGAATATCTACATACTTTTGTAATGTTTATATGAATGTATTTAAGTATTATATGCTTTTTTTAGGTTCCAGGTGAATGCTGTCTAGTTTTCAGTAACCACACTTGAAACCTGACAATTAATGAAATTTGAAATCATGAAAAAGTAATGTGACAAAAAGAAGAGCCTTGCTGAATCAGACCCAATATCCATGCAGATCAGGTGGTAGGTTTTTGCACAGTGACAAGTTAAGACCCATAAGCAGAACAAGAAAGCATTTGCCTCTCAGACTGCAGTGGCTTCGTGGGTAAAACGCTGAACTAAACGACTGGAAAGTCAGCAGGTCAGCAGTTGGACACCTGAGTGCTGCACAACAGAATGAGCTCCCATCATCTGTCCCAGCTCCTGCCAACCTAGCAGTTCAAAAATCAAAAAATTTGCAAGTAGATAAATAGGTATCACTTTCTGGGAAAAGTAACAGCATTTGGTGCACTCTGACATCTAGTCATGCCTGTTACATGATCATGGAAATGTCTGCAGATGGAGACAACGTTGGCTCTTTGGCTCTAGCACTGCACCCTAGAGTCAGATACGACAGGCTTTCAAGCAAGGACAACCTTTACCTATTGTTTCTCCAAAAGCAACTAGTACTCAGCTGCCACTGACCTGCAGGTTCCATTTAAGCATCATGACTAGAAGCCAATTTAATTCATCCCTTTACAAAGCCACCTAAACTGTTGCAGCAAATCCCATGGATTAAATCAATGTGGGGGTTTTTTTTACAATTGGTAACACCTGTTATTCAGATGAGTTGTGGGTTTTCACCCTTTTGAATTGCAAATTATCAATAAATGGATGCAAGACAGACATTGTGGCATTACTAATCAGAATAACAGGTGTTAGGTAAATGTAAAGGTAAAGGTCACCTTTGCTCAAGAGCTAGTCGTATCCAACTCTAGGGTTCAGTGCTCATCTCTGTTTCATAGCCAAACAGCCAGCGCTGTCTGTTTCTGCAGACATTTCCATGGTCATGTGACAGGCATGACTAGAAACCAGAGCACACAGAATGCTGTTTACCTTCCCACTGAAATGGTCCCTATTTATCTACTTGCAATTTCTGCTAGACTAGCAGGAGCTAGGACAAAGATGGGAGCTCATATTGTCCTGCAGTATTCGGGTTTCGAACTGCTGACCTTTTGCCTTCCGGTCAGCATCTTGGCCACTTGAAAGACAGATTGATTTGTATACTTATCTGTTATGCTAATCATTCTGTACCCTCCCCCCACCTAATGTGTATAAATTGATGCCATGAAGCCTTGCTCTTTGTCTGACGAAGTGGACTTGATCCACAAAAGCTAGCATTAAAATACAGCAGTTAGTCTTTAAAGTGCTACCATGTTTTTGGTCTTTTTGTTTTGTTTCCTCTCTGATATGCTAAACAAAAAGGAATGTTACATGGAAAAGTATTGTCTGATTTCTTTCTTGACTCTTCTGCTGGTCAGTTTCATACATGCACTGCTGTTTTTCCTCACAGGAAATATCTTTTAGCACTCAAATAACTCTTGTTGCTTTTTTCTGTCAGGGTTGAAACACAATTTATCATTATTTCAATTTGTGTTGATGTAAACTGTCTCGACATGGTGAAATCATTAATTTTCCTTCAAAACCTAAACAGAAAGTGCCTTTGAAAATATTTCTTCAATGTGGACAAGAATAGCTTCAACCAAGGCTAGCATAGTTTCCCTTTGTGAAACTTATCTCCTCCAAGTCAAACTGATTGATTGAAAAGATGCAAACAAACCATCCAGTGATACTGTTTTTACTAGTCTGTGCTACAAGTTAATAGTTATCATTGATTTTAAATTTCACACATTCAAGGAAATGCTCCAATATAAGATGAGCAAGATCTAATCAAACCAATCCTCAGTATCTTGTAGCAAGGAGAACAATAATCTCATTTTCTTGTTTACTAGCTGAAGACAAAGCAAATAAGGACTGTAATTTTGAAGCTCTCACAACATTGTTTGTGAAATGATGTGAGAATGCTGAGAAGTTTGTCTCAGTACACAAACACACAGACATTAATTCACACACCCGCACACACCTTGTTTATCACTTATCACTTTCAGTCATCTCTAAGGATTCAATAGCTCTGACCTTTCATCTGACATGCCACACCTAATTGCCTGGCTGCACATCTGGGAATGGCTGAGAACACTCTTATAAATAAAAACGTATTGCCTGAACCGGCCCTTTATTCTCTTCTTCCGGATATTACAGTAGTAACAAACTACATTAGATGTTGCAAGGGCTCCTCTTCTCAGTTCCAGACAAAATCTGTTATTCTAGCTTCCTTTTCATCATTTTCTCATATGATGACTAATCTGTCCAATATGGTAGGCAAAATGATGAGAATATTTGATCAAAATCTTTGTCTAGCTAGAGGAAGGCTAATGGATTTGTTTGCTGTTTTCTTTGCAACATTGTCAGAGAACCTAGACTTTGTTCTATTGATCCAAATTTTTTAAATCAGCAATAGACAATAAAATGGATTATTTACTCATTTCACCTCATACCTTTGTGCCTTGGTTAGATAAACATTTGTAAATTTATAGATTTTACACCAATTTCACATATGCACATAGGTTTCCTTATTATTGTCAGTTTGGATATATTATTTCTAAGTTATAAATTACTTAAGTTTTTCTTATGCATGCTTAATTTCCTTTCTTCAATTACTGAATGAAGCACAGAGAGTTCAAATAAAATGACTAAGGAAATTATGCAAAATATATGGTAGGCTGAAACAAGTTCTGCACCTAATATTTTTAGGTAAACAGATTTTTGAAAATCTTTGGTAACATACTGACTTTTGTTTAAAATAACCCTCAAGACTGTTATTTTGCCATTTCCTTTCATTCACTGTTTGCTTCTCTTCCAAGCAGCTGCTTCAAATGCATTTTTTTTAAAAAAAAATCAACATAAAAATAGGAAAAACAAACTAATAGCAGCTGCAGTTACTGCAACTTTAACTAGATTGGCTTTTTCATATAAGTAATTCACATCTGACAGTTCTTCCGTGTAGGAAATTCACAACCAGTTGAAAATTGGCACTCTGAATGTGATGATGTCACCGCATCAAATAGCCATTTAAATGTGTCATTTTAATCAAATCATTGAGGTCAAATATTGCCTGTTTGTAGTGAGAGGAATGCTTCCTACACTGTCCATACTTTATAGTAGTGTGGGAATAAAGAAGGTAATGCTGGCTCTGAGTGAATGCAGAAAGAAGAATATGACTGCCATGGTCTGTTGTTTGCTATTCAGAGTGAGGAGAAATGTAGCAGCTGTTGTGGCTACATACACAACATATTCATAAGTGGTTGCCCACCACCCAAACAATGCAGACATTAATCATATCTTATACATTAATTATTATTCTAAAATAGACAATAGCTCACTTCTTTGCTCTGTTCACACTCTTCTAGCAATCATTGGAAATGAGCCTACCTTTAGAGCAGGGGTCCCCAACCACTGGGCCATGGACAAGTACCAGCCCATGGGCTGTCCCAAACTGGGCCACGGGGTGGTTGGTTCTGGGACCCCCAATGGCAGCCTTCCGCCCTCAACATGCTCTGCTGGGTCTACCTGGCGAATGGAGCAAGAGCACGGGCTTCAGACACAGAAGATAGGGAGTTGTCTGGGCCCCTCCTCCACATTGCTTAACTATGGCAGGGCTCCACCTCCCACCTGTGTGGAGTGTGATACCTCACTGCCTGAGTCAAACAGTGTGGCTGGCAGGCGGCTGGGCCCCTCCTCCTTGTTTTTGAGCTACAGCAGGGCTCTTCCCCTCATTTACCAGTCTATGGAAAAAATGTTTAGCATGGAACCAATCCATGGTGCAAAAAAGGTTGGAAAGCCCTGCTTTAGAGAGACAGTAAACAGAGCTTAGTTGTTGGACTGTTTCAGACCAAAATAAGCTAAAAACACAGACGAATTTTGACTAGCATGTCGTGGAAGAAGACTGCTGTTCTTCTCACTATAAGGAGAACATGCTGGGACAGAGATTGTGGTTTGGCCCTGAATTAGCATCCTATAAAAGTGTTCAAAACATTTTAGAGGCAAATGTATGCTCTGGCATGCCTTCAGCCTTAAAACTGCTCTGCTCCTATAAGCCTTGTTCACTTCGGTGGAAGAGCTTTTGTCTGGAATGAACTGCTACAGTTTGGGCATAAATAACACTCAGTGTTCTCTGTAATTATGGTAGTGTGTTTCTGCCAGTATGTGTCACTTTAGCTGTAATGTTTCTCAAGTTTAATTTCCCACAAATATCTCTCTCTCATGCATTTTCAGCACTTCAGACAAATTTATGGCAAATGACAGATTCAGGCTGCTGACAAGATTGTTAGCCTCTCACTCACCATTTTGATTTAGGAGGCAAAATAGCTAAGACTCTCTTTAAATTCATCCTGGATTTGATAATCAGCATCTCTTTATTATTCCATAGCGTTATGCAGGAAAATGGTGATCTCATTTTTTTGGCAAATCTGGCTCTTATGGAAATGCTTCTGAATTGGCTGCAGTTTTCAAGTGCATATCTTAATCAAGGGCTCTTATCCTTTCACATTGTCTACCTTCTCATCATTTCAAACTTGCTAAGCCTTATTTTCTGCTTTTGTAAAAAAATAAAAGCAATATCTACATTTGGCAGGAAGAAAAACATCAACCAATCTAGCAACAATTGCAGAAACTGCAACTGTTATTAGTTTATTTTATTTTTTGTATACTGATTTTCTCAATTACAGCCTTAAAACAAGCTCTGGCATTTTGTTTTTGTCTTCTGTAATAATAGCTCTCATTCTCTTTGGGAGTTTGCTGGCTTCATGTATTCAGCAATTAACTCCTGGCTTCTTG
This sequence comes from Furcifer pardalis, assembly GCA_030440675.1. Lineage (NCBI taxonomy): Eukaryota > Metazoa > Chordata > Lepidosauria > Squamata > Chamaeleonidae > Furcifer > Furcifer pardalis. Next base: position 230,797,259 of record CP126890.1, read on the forward strand.
CTGTTATGACAGTACTTTATCTTTGACATGTTTTGTGAATGCATCCTTAGGAAAAACTATCTTAATTAGATACTACAAAACTCATTTTGTTTAGAGTGTGGGAGGCTGGTATTAAGATATTGCTCCACAGTTACTGATTTAGTTTTTAATAACAATAGGTTGAAGGTTGAGGGAGGTAGAATAAGAATGTTCTCTAACTGTCATGTCCAATAAAAGTCTTGAAATCACCCATATGTTCTGACGTTCCTTCTCTCTCAAATTCCTGTTGTTTATGTAATTTACTTCACCCAATAAGGTGAATGCAACGTGGCTCTGGTATCATTAGCATGCTACTTAAAAAAGTCTTACACCCTAAGCACCCACTTTTCTGAAGAATGCCATTTGAATTGGGAACACTGGTTTAGCAATGTGCTCATGGGGCTCAGTTACTGTGGCTGTGGTGGTCATTCAAAACACCTATGTAATTCCTGTAAGTGATTATGTCCGAGCACCATCCAATTTGGTACCTGAGATAAAAAGCTAAGTGAATGTAGAATGGTTTCCGTTATGACCAATGGTTCAAAAACAACACAACTCACAGGACATAATAAGCAGCAATAATACAACTGATTGTTACTTCCATAGCACAGTTGTCAAAATTCAAGAATCCACAGACCATTTTCAAAATTTGGTGGCCCTCCACAACATTTTTCAAGCAACCACTCAGCTGCAAACTTGGTAAAAACATTAGTTTGTGCTTTGAAAAATACATATTTACTTTAAAATCTTAAAAAGGAATACTGAAGTATAAAACAATGTTGGCAAATAAGTGCCTGCTTAAAAAGTAGTTGAGGACAAAAAGTGGTTTTGGAATATTTTAGCTTCCTGGAACAAACTAGAGCAGAAAACCTAGGGAAGGAGCATTAGATGATATTATACATGCTGCATACTTCAGCCTTTTCCCCCACACTGAACTTTGATCTGTTATTATTAATGCTATTATTTATCTGTACTATTCTTTCACCTCTATTTTTAGCTTTCCTGTGTTATTTTTTCCCCATTGGAATATTAACATTACCATTAATTAGCAGATCTCATAGCTCCAAGCTGTGCCACAGCACCTATTATGTGCTGTCAAGCTACTTCTGACATATAAAGACTATAAAATGGCTTTTTAGGCCCAGATAAGAAAACAAAGTGGAATCAATGAAGCTGTTGCTGAATATCATAAATGGAAATTGTGCAGGGCTAGACACATCTCTCAAATGATAGATGGGTGTTGGACAATAGCAATCACCGAGTGATATTCCAGAGGAGTAAAAAGACCCGATGGCAGCCCCCTACCCAAAGATGGGAAGACCCAATTGTGAAACATTTTGGTTGAACCTGAAGAAGAAGAACACAGTAGTGAAAGGAATGGAAAGCAAATTGTGACCAGCAGGAACTCACCCCCGATAGCCTGGTCAATCGAAGGACTGAGGAAAGATGTACAAAACATGATTTATCATTGCCATTCCGAAAGAATTTCCATGGCTGAGCTGAGATTTCAGACCAGCTAGGTAAACACTGAAGGTATAAATATCCACATGGATTCTGGCCAATAAAACTAGATAGAACAGTAAGCCAGACGAAGGTTACTTGTTCAATTAGCACAATGGCTGTTCTATGTGTGAATACATCAAGTGCCAGAGCTGGTCTAGGGAAATGGCAGGGGAGTATTTCTACTGAGATGTCTGAGAAAAGGAAGGGAGTGGAGAAAACCTTAAAAATATGCAGAATGGGTGATATAATGCACTTGTAATCTTGCAAGCTTCTAATGATGAGCAACGATAGCTTAGGGCTCTAAACTGTAAAATTGACAGTTAATTTGATAGTTGTATACACTTGAAAATTGCAGCTAATCATTCATAACTTTGTGAGGGAAAAGACAGTTACAGACTGAACTAAATACTAGTTGCTGATGCTGAGATAAATATCTAGAGAGATTTCTTCTTCTTCTGTGTCTAGGCCAGAGGTGAAAGTGCCAAAATGAAGGCACCTTTTGGCAAGTTCATTCTGCAATACCTTTTGTGTGACCCAGTGTGAGAAAGATTAGCTGGCAACACAAGGTTGCCATTACCAGGGTATGCCCGATTGTGGTTCAAAAATACCACAATCTTCAAGGAGAATCTTTCTGTGCACCCCTATCCTGAGAGCTGTATGATAAGCAAAAGCACACGAAAAGCAATGCCATGCCATAAAAACCATGGAAGAAAGAGGAGCAAAATTATAAGGAAATATTTTTCCCCCAAAAAAGCCCTACTACATTTTGGCAAGAACAAAAAGAAGAAAGATTATGCTGAGTATCTAACAGGGCAATTCTAGGCAGGAGCAAATCTTATTTAGGTGAATGGATATTACTTCCAGGTAAAAAGGCACAGTCAGAATAAAGAACATAAGTAAGGTCGCACTTGCTTGAAAGCCAGTCATATCCAAGTCTAGGTTCAGTGCTCATCTCTGTCTACAGCCAAAGATCCAGCACTGTCTGTGTTTGCAGACATATCTGTGGACATGTGGCAGGCATGGCTAGACATTGGAGCACATAGAATGCTGTTTACCTTCCCACCAAAGTGGTACATATTTATCTACTTGCAATTTCTTGCTTTTGAACTGCTAGGTTAGCAGGAGCTGGGACAGAGATGGGAGCTCACTTTGTCATGTAGCACTCAGGTCTCAAACTGCTGAGCTGCTGACCTTCCAGTAGTCATGTTCAGCATCTTAACCACTTGAGCCACTGCAGTTCCTCAAGAACATAAGTAGGGAAAAATAAAATATAGGAAAGTGAATAATAAAAGTGAAAAACTCATGACAGGTAAAGTTTTCATATATTGTTACAGAAAAGAAGGAGACATGAACAAAACTAAACATGATGAGGACAACAATGAGTATTTCTTCCCCAAAGTTGTTGATGGGAGCAGTTCCAAAAACACTGTCACACTAGGAATAAATATGAATAACAGTACACATGTGTAGGAGAAGGTGATACCTTTATTGAACCACTAAGTCACCTCTTCTGTTCATATTGTGTAAGGTCACACACTTCTTTCTGTTGTTGTTACTTTTAGAATACAGAAATTATTAAAATAACACCCCCAAAGATTAGAAAACACAGCAAAGGTAAGGAAAAGAAAGCACTGCTATATTAAAGTCAAGTCCCCACACTTTTGTAATAGGTTGGAGCAGAGTGACATAAAGGTGTATGGAAAAAAGCAGTGTGAAAAAGAAGAAAAGAATGTTTGATCATAACAGGCACTATAATGTCTTTGTTATCAAAGGCAAAGTCACCACACAGAACAACATGTTCTGAATATATGCATTATCATTGAGCAGAAATATAAACTTATGTAGGAAATGGCATTTAAACAGGGAGCTCAACTTAATTTCTGCAGCACTCATTTTTGCAAAAGGTGACATATCAAGGGAGCACATGGCTTCTTTTCAAATGGCAGCACTCCTTCAGATTTAATTGGGAAGTGTTCCCCAACATCAACTATGTGCCAAGAGGGAGGGGGGAAGTGTATAAGGCATTGTGCTAGATATTGACTTCTTTATAGTCAATCTTATGCCTCTGCTCTAAGTATAATTCTCTTCCAAAAGACCACCCCAAACTTCACTAATGTATTAACATGCTATGGTTTAGAATCTGCAGGGTGCCATTCATCTAGGAGCAAAGTAATGAACGATGAGAAAGTGTAGTCAGGAGGTTCCAAAACAGTTTTAATTTTTTTTATCTAGACCAAATGAGTGTCTCCTTTACAGAATAGATTAATTGAACAACACTTGGGGGAGGGGGAGAGAAAAGAGGAAAATTGTGGATGCTGGTAATAGATGCATGATATTCTACATCCTATGTCTACTATGTCTACTAATATATGTTTAGGCCTTCCACAATGTGGTCAGACATAGTTAAAAGGTGTGTGTATGTGTTTCTTAGTTCACTATTACTACACACATGTAAGAAGAAATTTGTTATTGTTGTGGATCGCAAGTTGAATATGAATCAAAAGTGCAATGTGGCTGCATAAAGGGCAAATGCTATTTTAGACTGCATTGACAAAAACATAGTCTCTAGTCTAAAAGCCACGAGGTACTAGTCCTCCTCTATTTGGCACTGGTTAGGCCTCATCCTAACATCACCCCAACGACATCAGCCTGTCCCACCAGAGTGGACCAGAAGGGCTCTCTAAGGTTCCCAACTGCTAGAGGGCTTTTTCGTTGGCTACTCCAGCCCTTTGGAACCTCATGCCGACTGACCTCCATCTACAATTAGATCTCCCAGCATTTACGAAGGGCCTGAAGACCTGGTTGGCCCAGCAATGTGGGGTGCCGGGAGGGGAGCTGCCCTTCCCCTCTGGCTTATAAAGGTTGCTTAAAGTTGTTTTTAATTACTGTATATGCTGGTGTATAAGACTACTCCCCACCCCCTGAAAAACATGCCTCCAAGTGGGGGGGTCGTCTTATACGCCGGGTGCTCTTCAGTTGGAATAGACACAGCTGCCCATAGTGGCCTCCCGATGCCCGCCTGGTGCCCATAGTGGCCTCCCGATGCCCACCCACCTCATTCTACACACCATCCAGTATCGCGCGGTATCCAGCGTGGCTGCGGCGAGCATCAGGACCGAGACAGGGGTGCCAGCCTTTTTGGCATGACCGGCCCGTTCTGCTTGGCGGGAAGCAGCGGTGCTCCGCCCCGCCCCTTGTCTATGCAGAATTCGCACATGCGCACTTGCGCACTAGTGCCGGCCACAGGGAGATGTTGAAATCAAATCTGATGTTCTTTTATGTTTTATTTGGTGTGTGGAAGGTGTGCGGAAGAGGGGGTAGTTTTATACGGCGAGTATATAACAAACTCTATATTTGGAGTGGAAATGTTGGGGGGGTCATCTTATATGCCCAGTCATCTTATACACCGGCATATACGGTATGTTATATTTTATTTGTCTATAAGCTGCTCTGAGTCGCTATGACCAGCGGGCGGCGATATTTCTAAAACAAAACAAAACAACAACAATCTTGTATATTTTGTCCAGATAAGGCCACTGTGCTTTAAGAAAGGATGCCAATGGACTGGAACAAGTTCGGAGGAGGGCAACAAAGATGATCAGAGAACTAGAAACCAAACCCTATGAAGACAGACTGAAAGAACTGGACATGTTTAGCCTTAAGAAAAGGAGTCTGAGAGGGGATATAATAACACTTTTCAAATACTTGAAATGTTGCCATAAAGTAGAGGGGCATGGTCTATTCTTGATCATTTCAGACTGCAAACCCTTTAATAATAGGCTCAAGTTACAGGAACCCAGATGTAGGCTGGATATCAAGAAAAATGTCTTAATTGTTAGAACAGAATGACAGTTGAACCAACTACCTTGGGAGGTAGTGAGCACTCCAACACTGGAGACGTTCAAGAAAAATTGAATAATCATCTGTCAAACCTGCTTTGATTTAGAATCCTGTATTGTGCAAGCCTAAGCATATAAATTTAAAAGTATGCTTAACATATTCAAATGAAATTACCATTCAATACATTTTTTAGGATTGCAGACCAAAAGCAGAAGAAGTAACTGGAAGGATAAATTTACAACAGTCACAAACAGAGATTTCATTAGAATTGTGTTTTCTGATGTCTGGTATGAAAGGAAATTGGTGGCTTGAGATCTTTATAAAAAAAAAGATGTATGGAACATTTAAGAATACAAATACAGTGGTCCCCTGGTTTATGAATTTAATGCATTCTCCAAGATGTTTCCTATTGTGACAAATTCATAAACCAAAATCCACAGACTCTAGCAAGGGGGCAGTGCTATAAATCTCCATGCGGAATCCTGGGAAAACTTGCTTCACATTGCAAAAAATAAAAATAAAAATCACAAACGAAGGCATTATTTTCAATGGATTTTCATTCGTAAACCGAAAATTATGTTAGCTGAGGCATTCGTAAACCGAGGTACCACTGTACAAAGAAATGACTTTTGGAATAAGATTTATTTACATATTTATTTATTAGATTTATATTGCTGACCACTCACCACAGTGACTCAGGGTGGCTTATAATTGACATAAAATGTGGCTTAATTAAAAACAACTTCCTTAAGAAAAGCCATGCAAGAATTTCCTAAAGCCTTTCCAATTAAGGCAAATGCTTATATACTGTGCGTTTGAGCAACCGTTCTGTGCAACTGAATTATCACCCTTCCATCCCAAGGGGCTCAGTATAGCAGTTATGACTTCAGGCTTTATAATTAAGTAGCACTTCAACACACATTGTAAATTTGATCAAATAATCAGAGGCACAAACAGCACAACAGGCTGAATATTCATGTACTTTGCGGGTTGTCTGTTGAAAAAAGGACAATTTACCTAGAGAAGTTTGAAATAACAAAAGAAATTCTTTTTGCAGCTGGTTGCAATAACAGTAGAGCTACTAAAGTACATTTACCAGCTGCTATAGTGATTTGTGGAAAACAACTCTATCATATCTGTTTGTCCATATTAGGTGGTTAGGGATGGTTCCACTTTTCTTAGATGTGGAATTCCTGGGTGCACTACTATTTTAAAATTGATCATGGAATCAAATAGGTAGTCAGTAAATCAATCCAGACTGGAGCGGTATGATTTCATGGCATAGCCTGTGTTTGGAAGCAGGTAAGTGTACTCTAAACAAGATAAGGCTCATAGATACTGGCACCCTTCTCACCACAGGGCACAAGTCCAAGGCCTTGTGCTTCCAGTTCGCACAGCTGTAATTACAAGCTGTAATTTCTATGGGTCAGAAGCAGAAAGCTATGATGTGCTGCTTATGAAAGAAAATCAGTGGTGGCCAGCCAAAACTTTTACTACCACACTGTGGGTGGAGCCGATGTTGTGGGCGGAGCCAATGTCATGATGTTGTGGGTGGAGCCAGATTCATGACATCATGATGTTATGGGCGGAGCCAAAGTAAAAATAAAAATAAAACACATAAAATATAAATTAAAATAGACATTAAATAGAAATAAAAAACATAAAAATATAAATTAAAATAGACATTAAATACACATAAAAACACACTACATAAAACACACACACACCTCAACCCACCCACCCACCCCAAACACAAATCCTATTCACTTACCCTGGGGTCGGGGAGCAGCAGGCAGGCAGCAACAGCAGCGGCACAGTGGCATGGTGGCAAAGCGGTGCAGCGATGGAGCGGTGTGGTGGTGAGGTGGACTGGCGGCAGCCTGGACCGGCTTGTCCTATCCCAGAGGTGCTCCAAGGGAAGGCTGCCATTGCTGCTGCTCCTCCAAAGAGGCTGCTGAGAGCCTCAACAGCCAGCTGCTGCGCCCTTCCTTGCAGCCCAAAATGGCTGCTCATAAGTGTGCATGCATCAAAATACCATTTGATGCATGCACACCTCCAGTATTCAGTGTGCATGTGTCAAATGGTGTTTTGACGCATGTGCACTGACAAGCAGCCATTTTGGGCTACAAGGAAGGGCAGCCGGAGAGGCGACCAAACCGGTCGCCCTCCCAAAAAAGTAAACATCCCAGGTGGTCCCAGGGTTACTCCTCCCCCCCAGAGACCACCTGGGATTTTTACTACTGGTTTGATAGAACCGGTCTGAATCGGATGCTGCCCACCACTGAAGAAAATGCAGGGCGCCTTGCCAGTTAGTTGTTCTCATTGGTTGTGCTACCCTGCTAAGCAGTAGCTGATTGATTCAGGTCACAGTAACTCATACTAAGGAAATACAAAATGGATACCTTGCCATGAAAGCAGTTACAGTTGTACCTCGCTTAAAGAGTATAATGTGTTCCACAGGATTGCTCTTTAAGCGAAACACCATTGTAAGTGACCAATTGTGACTTCTGGCAGGGGGGATTATGAACCCTGATTTATTTGTTAAGTGAGTTTTTGGTTGGTTTTATTTGTTAAGCGAAATGAACATTCAGAGAAAATTCTGCTCTTTAAGTGAGTTACTCTTTAAGTGAAGCACTCTTTATGCAAAGTTTGACTGTACTTTTATTATGCACACTGACAGGCAACAATCCAGTCAGCAAGAAGGAAGAAGGGGAGGGGGGGAATGCTAGGGCTCTGTCTATCTAGTCCAACTGGGTAAAACACAGAGCAAAGCAAACAAAGTGAAAGGGAGAAAGGTTAGGATTTGGTTTTGACAAGCATCTTGCCCAAAGGAATCTGAAACTTGGTGAGACCTCTACTGAACTATCTTCAAAGTCACACTTCATTAAAAGCACATAAAAAGTTAAGTAGGGATGTACTAAACTATGGGTGACAAGAACCTACACCCCATTGGACAAGAGAAAGCTGACTCATGACTTAAGGCTACTTAATTGCCTGAGGCCAGCAGAGAATTAAGTAGTAAGGCATACAATAAGCACTTTTACTAAGGTTATCCTTTTCCTGGGAGTCCAAATATAATTAAGAAAAGGCAGACTCACACTCCCCTCACTTCTAAGCCTACCACACCTGAAGAGAAGAAACAATCATTTTCCACCAGAAGTAAAATAGCCTCTCAGCCTCCTCCTCCTCTTATTCATTCATTCATTCATTCATTCATTCATTCATTCATACCACCAACTGGAATATTTCCCACTCCGGGCAGAGTACAGACAAATAAACAACAGCAGCAAAATAAAAACAAATAAAAATAAAATAAACAAAATAAACAACAAAATAAATATCTGATGGAAAGCAAGCTCAAAACTGACCAACTAGTGGTGCCCAAACTAACCCCAGGGGGCCAGATGTGGCCCCTGATGCCAATTCATCCGGCCTGCAAAGTCCTCGCTGCTCCTGGAATCAGCAGTAAATGTGCCCCTGTACAGGCACATTTTACTTCCGCTTCCAGGAGCGACGAGGGCTTTGCAGGGCTGGATGAATTGGCATCAGGGGCCACTCCTGGCCCCCAGGCCTTAATGACCGACTCCCTGAACCACATGATCAGCCCATGGCCCCAAAAGTTTGGGCACCCCTGGTTTGGGCGCTTGACTCCAGGACTCTTTCTACCTGTCCGAGGGTCCTGCCCAGGCTGGAGGCTTTTAAAACCCGTGCAGCAGCAAGACTGTTTTGCCACATCGCTGCCAGGAACATCTGTGGCTGGGCGGAGAGGCCGCTGCCACGCTTGACTCCAGGACTCTTTCCACCTGTCCCAGGGTCCCGCCCAGGCTGTGGGCTTTTAAAAGCCACACGGCAGCAAGACTGTTTTGCCCCGCCGCCCCCAGGAACATCTGCGGCTGGGCGGAGAGGCTTGTCACTTTTTGTAATCTTTGTAATTTTTTATAATCTTTGTGTGAACTTGATTATTATTTGGAACTTTCAATTATTATTTGTTATTGATGCCTATAGAATGTTTTGTGATATTGTGATATTGATGCTGATTATTGTGATATTTACATGTTGTGTTTTCGAATCTGTAACTTTATATATGTTGTGAACCACCCTGAGTTGGTCCAACCGAGTAGGGCGGTATGGAAATTGAAATATAACAACAACAACAACAACAACAACAACAACAACAATGTCGGCGATGCCGGCGATGCTGGCGACGCCGACGCCGATGACATTGTCATCATTGTGTCACCACCTCCTCCTCCTCCTCCCCATCAGTTAAGCCCTTGCACATCTGCTACCCATTCTTCCTAAGAGAAGACTCTCCTAAGACTTGTAAGATAGAAAGGGATAGCAGGCAGAGGAGGACAGGGCAAGATGGTCCCATGTATGATTCTGTTAGCCATAGCACAGTTTTGCATACTTTCTTCATTCCTAACACATAGTTCGCGAAGGGTCAGAATGAACTGTGTGACTGAACAACAAAACACATAGTCATCTGAGCTCCCTTCATTAGCACTCATTCATTATTTCTAAACCCATGCTTCCCAAAGAAGGGGGCAATTTGATTTTTAAGGTGGGGGGGGGAATTAAAGAATGAGTTATTAACAGTGAATGGTCTTTTAGGCTTCCTTCATGTGAATAGGAGTTCACTTTTTGAATAATAAGAATTATATGTCACGGGGCATCAGGATTTTAGAGATGCTTAGGTGGGACATGGCTTAAAAAAAGGTTGGGAACCACTATTCTAGACAGACTTTACAAAAGGACTATTCACAAGACTGTCCAGTACAGAGTATGTGTGGTGATGGGTGGGATAAGTAGGAGCACAGACTGGTATGTGTTCATCCAACCCTCTGTAAGATTTGTTTATGGAGCTGAAGATGTATGAGTAAATTAGGTGGCAAGTTTTGCTACTGCTTTTCAGCTCCCCAATGGACATTTCATTTATGTACAGTCAAAATATCATGACCTTCTAACTAACAGTAATATTACTTGTCAATGCCATATATATGTTCTGTTTGTCTGTGAAACAGCTCCTGGGTTTTTGGCCAGACCAAAGCTCTATTAGGCAAGGAAATTGTACAGAAAATATGAATCATTATGAAGAAATCCATCATGTAAGTATTTCAATTGTGTTTGTATCTGGCTGGATTACCTTAAACCTAAGCTAAAGATTCAAAGGACTTTCATAAGTGGTTAGTTCAGCGAGATAAATGGATTTCCAGTAGTCACTCTGGATATATACCATCAGAGATCTAGATCTTGATCATCAGTTTTATAGCTCTATTGTTTATGTCTTATGAAAAGTTAAATTATCAAGAGATATTTATCAATCACAGAAATTATTTCAAGGCACTTGTCAATTAGCTACATGGTGGAGGCTACATTGTGATGTACAAAAATAAACCACCGTCTATACTTAAACATAGCAAATATTTTTTGAACATTCTAATATAATCTCATCCAAACTAACAGCCATTTTATATTTGTAAATGATGACTGTGCTTATAACTTGTATAAGATTGCCTAGATTTCCAAATAGAAAAGCTTGCAGTGTGCACATGGGAAAGAGTAAAACAGGCAGAAGGGATAAGTCCAATGAGCTTAATTCCTAGACTGAAGCCAATGAAGTCACTGGAATCATTCCAAGCACGGGTCAAATATGCCTTTGCTGATTGTAGCACAACAAACTTCCCCTTTTCCCAATACAAACACAGACACACATGTCCAAGCACACACATACACACATGCTAGCAGATGTTTATATTCTGGCAGAGTCCTCATTTTGAGGTAGTTCAACACATCAGAACAAAGACGTCTAACATGGGGGGAAACAAAGTCAAACAGAAGCTTGAATCTTGGGATGTAAATAGATTGCTTGTAGAAGAATTGAATCCAAAGCCATTCATCAGCAGTGAATACCCTTTCACAAGAGACAGCTCTGTTTGAAAGGAGATTTTAAAAATCCACATGCTCATTCTATGATGATGAATGAATAAATCTGTTCATCCTTTGTAATTAAATATTTTAAGATTGTTGTAATGCACTGTTTTCAAGAGAATCCCCCAGAGAAGCAATTATTCTTATGAATCTGCAAAGATATTTCTATATTAAAATTATATCTCATAATATTTAACGCTAGTACCTAGTGTCAGATACCATGCACTCCAGTGTTGAAGCATGCCTGCCACATGTCCATGGAAATGTCTGCAGATGCAGACAGTGCTGGCTCTTTGGCTATAAACAGAGATGATACAGCAGCGTAGCGTGGGTTTCAGTCACCTGGGATGTAAGCCTAGGATGCCGGTGACTGCTCCTGCTAGGGCTTCTGGGAATTGTAGTCCAAGAACACCCATATGCCCAAAAAGTGTCACCGGGGCAGGTTGCTCCCCCCCCCCCCAGCTACTGGATGAGTACTGAACCCTAGAGTCGGATATGACTGGCTTTTGAGCAAGGGTGACCTTTACCTTTGCTACAGTCAGATAATGGATGATTCTGACTTTTGCCATTTCTCTATCTCAACCATAACTTTTTGGTCAAAGAAAACTTTAATGGAGCATTCAATGTGTCTGAAACGTAGGTGAATTATGCTTGAATTCATGAAACTTAGATTTACAAACTATTCACGAGGTATCTAGTACACTACTGAAACATCTGGTTTGTAACTGATGCTTTCATAATATAAAAGCTGAGGGACGTATGCTCCCTTCTCCATTTCCCCTTTAATTTCTGACTTGACAACTGTAACAGGTACTGTAGTAATAATATCTCTGCAGTCACCACTTGAAGTTGTTTCTTCTTCCAGTACTGAAAGGTGTGAGATGAAAAGATTCTTGAAATTGGACAGCTGCAAAAATTTAAGTGCTACTTTTAAGCCAGAACTGTCCTTATTGTGCTTTCAAACAACTAAGAATAAAAAGCATTGACATCCTCTTGACAACATTTTCCCGGATCACAAATTGCTCATGCATGACAAATTCTTCTAAAAGGATCTGCAGGAAATATGCCCGTGACGGTATAGGAAGGACCAGAGCTCAGTAGTAAACTGCAGTCTTTGAACTGTGCACAGAGGGCCCTGGATTCAGTGAACAGAGATCACAGGGTCAGAGCCAGGGATCATAGGGTCAAAGCCAGTGCTAAGTCTTTTTGATTAGCAGCAATGGTTAAGTAATAACCATTACTCCCCCTTCATACTCTGTATGAATCTACATACTATAAGAAAGTCAATGGCTTTTCCCATCAACAATATGTAACTGTGAATTATCTCCTTTGGATACAAAATTACTTTGGGAGGAATTCTGGATTGATCATGAATGGACAATTAAGTCCCCATTAATTTGGCAAATTACTTACTCTTGGGGAAGATGAAAACTGAGCGATCTTGTTTGTTGCTATGATTCGAAACAGCTGTCTCTATTTTTGGACTCTCTTTTGAAGTGTGGTAGACTTTACACATTTACCATTATACCACTAGGTTAAGCACTTCTTCAGTTAAAAGGCCTCTTGAACTGCAGGGATATTTCTTCAGACACATTATAGCAATAGCAGCCTTGGGGAAAATTGGGAGGGGGGACACAGAGGACAGTGAAAGGCTTCCCCTTCCCCACCCACACATTATAGGTGGGGAATTCAACCCTGGTGGGACGTTACAAGTATAGTAATGTGGGATCTGCTGTTGGTGGTGCCATTATGCAAGAAGAGATCCCTGTTAGGTAAAGGCAATTTATGGAAATAGATACTATATATCTCCCTGCACAATGACCAGAGAAGTCAATCCATTTGCATGACATCAGTTGCACAAACAACTGCATCTGGTGAAGGTATAGAAAAATCAACATTCTCAACCAGGAGCTGGAGAATAGATCCAGATAATTCAAATTCTATCGTTCAAGTACCACACATGCAGAAGATTTTTTCCCACTTGAATATTAGCTTTATTTGTGCTTATCTTTCTTTACATAATATTTATGGTGAGAAAAATGTTCTTAGGTGCAAGATGTTTGCAATATTTCATCTCGCAACTACAATCGTGTTAAATCCATTTGTTATCTCCTGCTGTAACAAAGATGAGGTAAGGAGTTTGAGCTCTATAAAAGCTTACCCTGAGTACTTATAGAAAAGTACAGTAAAACCTCAGATAACACTAAAACCTGGTTCCACAAGTCTTGGTGTTATACGATTTTTAGTGTTATCTGATGCATGTTAAAATCCTATGGGATCCATAGAGATACATTGTAACCACACAGGCTTTAGCGGTTGTTATCTGAAGCATCCCATAGGATCTTAATGTTATCCGATGCAATTCTTCCCCCCAGATTCCTTAATGTTATGCGATTTTCGTGTTATTCGATACTAATGTTATATGAGGTATTACTGTACAACTATTTGTAAATTAGTCAATTTGCAAATAATATTATCTCAGTGAGTTCAATTAAAATAAGTACTGACATAGTAATGTTAATTTAGGTATCATTGCACAGTAGCACCATTTCATGCGACCGATTTACAGCTGGATGAGTACCTATTATTATTTTAGAGTAACATTTGATGCTATAAATTGAAATGCTGCCTGGACTCCCCAGTAGCTTCCCAGCCACAACGCCACTGCGCTGACACCAGCGCATGGGTTGGGGGCAGGAACGGGCGTGCACACTGTTTACCCCCCAACCCAAGCACCGATCGCATGCTGCAATTGATTGGGGCTTAGGTTGTGGGGAGGAACGGGTGCGCAAGCTGGTTCCCCCCAACCCAAGCACCAATTGATTGCAGTGCGCGATTGGCACTTGGGTTGGGGGGAGGGCCGGTGCATGTACCCATTCCTCCCCACAATCCAAGCCCCGATCGCAGTGTGTGATTGCCGGCTGGGTGGGTGGGGGAGAAATTTTATCTCCCCAACCCAGCCAACATTTGGCTTGATCTGCCTCGAGGCAGGTGGATCCCCCCCCCCCAGTTCCCTTTCATCTCCAGAATGGGAACTGGTTTTTTTTTAAAGCATTTTGCAATGTATGCATCGCACAACGTTAAAAACTGGATAATGATGAGACTTGTGGAACCAAGTCTTATCATTATCCGAGGTACTAGTGTACCAGTGTTGGCCTAGATCATGTGATATAAACAGCTATTTCCACACTGCACACATCAACTTTGGCCCTGAGTGTTTCTGCAGCAGAGTATGCTGCTCCAGTATTGAACGCATCCACAGACACAAAAGAAGTTGACACTGCTGTTAATGAAGCCATGAGGACAGTGATAGGATGCCTTAAACCTAAATCAGTTGAGAAGATATACCCCTTGTTGGTATTGCTCCACCTAAGATCAGGAGAGAAGTAGCAGCAGATGCTGAGAGAACTAAACAAGAGAATGACCCTTGACATCCTCTGAACGGATATGAGCCTCAGGTCCACCGGCTCAATCCAGGAAGAGCTTTATGGCAAGAACAAACATTCTTGAGGGTACACAGAACAAAACCAAATTAGAAGGTGGAGGAAGAAGCTCACTGGGAAAGGAACATCATTAAAGATGGATATAGCTGAAGATCTCAATCTCCCCTACATCACCTGAAGGACCCTGAATAGGCTGAGGGTTGGAGTCCCTAAAAGCAAGACCAACATGTTCAAGTGGGGACTGCTGATGGACAACAACATGTTTTGTGAATGTGGAGAGACACAGAGTCCGGCCCATTTGCTTGTCTGCTGATTGCTGCCAGAGACATGCACCAATGAGGACTTGCATTCAGGCAATGACAAAGGGAAAAAAGTGGCTTCATTTTGGCAGCCCAGGTCTGATCAGGATGTGAAAGAGAGAGAGAGAGAGCAACTATTATCCTTAAATCAAGTTCATTTCTCTCCAAAACAGTTTATTTCAAAGTCACCACAAATATGACTTCGTGCTGGAGTGGAGTTGGTGATAAAGTCTTTAGTGGTAACTTAATGAGCTTGCAAGTTTTCTTCAAAAAGGTCTTTGCCTTTAAAGGTATTGGAATGTTCATATCAAAAGAAAGACTAGGAATTCGTAAAAGTAAAAAAGCTTATCTCTGTGCATTGCTTAAGGGCCTGCCTGGAGTAAATGGTCAAATTTAAAAGAATTTCCCTGGTCATGAACAGCTTTTCTTTACAATTCTGTATCAATTCCATTTAACACTGTGTTCTTCTTTAGTGCGAGACATATTTCATGATGGTGTGCTGGAAAATACATACAGTAATGTGATATATTTCCAGCTATCCAAGAGAAGACATCTATGTATTCTGTGTAAAGTACAAAGCCTTTCAAAGGAACAGCTTGCCATTATTTCAGTATAAAAATCAATGTATACATCAAAACAGTCTTAATTTTCACATCAGAAACACATACTAGAATTTGATAATTGAGAGGTGTTGTATAAGGTTCATAAGCCTTATGGACCCTAGTGTTTACAAAAGCCAGAGCTCTGGAATAATTCTTGGATACCTTGGAGTTGTTATTCAGCAAGGAGTCCGTACATTAGTCGACGTCTCCATGACGACATTCCACACATGTAAATGGATTTGAGAAATCAAGTCCATTTGTGTGTGATTTTTCAGCCACTTGTATATCACACCATCCGCCAGCTAGGCAGACCATGATGTGTGCCCTCTGGTTTCATCTTGCCCAAGGGATCCGATGGAAGGTGCTTTGGTGAGTTTTAGTTCCAGGCCTAACGTTATTGACAAGAGATGGGCAACACTGCCTAGTTAGACCACTCAAGCCCCTGCACCCTGAGTAGGCTCTCACCTATTGGGAGTGAATATTTCTAGGATAGGTTAAATATTTATATCAAATAATTTACCATCTAGAGTTGTTAGTACAGATATGGGTATTATAAAGGTTACTGATTAGGCAATGATGAGTAGGGCAACCCCTTGGAGGTTCTCACTACCCTGAGGGGGGATTTTTCTCCTCCTTTCCCAGACATTATCAGTTTGGCAAGGCTCCAATAGGAGCCTGTCATTTAAGGAGGGAGAGACAGACCTTAGAGGCAGCTCCTCCCTGCCCCCCCCCCGCCTCTTTGTCATTAGTTGCAAACAGAGGGAGCTGTGCTCCCCCATTTGTGGTGATACCTGCAGCATTCTGCAGTGGCTGTAATCATGGTGATGGCTCAATTTTGGTGACAGCAGTGGTGTTCACGTCACCAGTGGCAGAGGTAGTGGTTTTTTTTGTGTGGCAGTGGCATTTGGGACAGTGGCAATAGTGACAGCAGTGCAGACAAATCCGCCATTTGCCCAAGGAACAGTTCTGTGGCTGGATTTGGTGTCTGCGCTGCTGTGTAGTACTGGTTTTGTGGCAAGGGGAAGAGGCTAGTTGGCAGCCTCCCATTTCTCTTGACTTAAAGGCACAAGGGAGAGCCCTGGCAGGCCCTGGAGCTGATGGGGTGGATTGTCCTCCCCAAAATTGGCAGTTACCACCACCACCACCCTCTTGGTTTTGCTGAGTCACTTAGGCAGCTTTTCCTGTATTCATGATCAAAATGCTCTTCCACATCCTTCCTTCCCCCATACTTTAAAAACAAAAACAAGACAGCCTGCAGCTGAACCTGGTTGTGGATTTCCATGGTGGAGTATATTTTCAGATGGTTCCTTCCTTCATTTTTTTGACAAAAAAAGTGTTATTTCAGCATGCTTTTGAAAGCATTAATTTATCAATGGTTGCCATTCTTTAGCTCTGTTGAAACTATTATTCCTTTCTATTCCTCCTTACTTGTACTCAGACTTGTAATAATAATTATATTTTCTTGATTGTTTAGGTTTTTATGCTTGACCAATCACTGAGAATTCTAGATAGAACAGTAGGGCAAACTATATTTTTACAAAAAAATCTAGAATATTGAGTGCATAAATAACAATTCCATCTTCAGAACTTGTACAGTGCAACTAATTTTAGCCCGACTGTTGTTCCTATAATGTGCAAATTGTTTCAGGAAGAAAACAATTATACCAAGAGGAGCACAGAGTAACAACCCACACAGCAAGTAGTTTTAATATTAAGAGACACCAGGGGGCACAATGATGAGTGAATCTGTCATTCGATATTGTACCCAAAAGCTTTCTAAAATGTTAACTTCTCTAAAATCGAAAAAGGGGGAGAGGGGTTGGAAATAATACATGCATAAATATTTTACAACCCAAAATGCCAGGGCAGAGGGTTATTAGTTAGCCCACAATATTTGGTTGGCAACCCTTAACATCTCCCTCCTCTGCTTTTTCTGCAGACAACTCTTAACAACAGAGAATGCTGGAGACCATATAAAGTTGCCACACATGCTGGGATATTATCTATATCTGCTAGCTAGTCAGTTAAGCATGCAACGATGTTGTCTATATAAAGGGCAAAGGTAACCTTTAATAACAATGTTCTTTTTGTATACTGTATTACATATCTTTCATGGCAGTATATATATGTGTGAGAGCATTTACACATAGAGATAAATAAATAAAGGGAATGCTAGCAACGTCTGATTTAAAAAGGGCAGGAGCAGAGACAAACAGAGCCGATTGCACTGGTATTTATATTAACAACTACCACTTGCTATTTCTTTGTTTACTTTAAATCATAGGTTCCCAACCTATGGCCCCTGGACTGGATCTGGCCCCCAGGCCAAATTGCTGCCGATGCCAGAAGTGCCCTGACATCACTGGAAGTGCCGAAATCACCATGTTTTCGCACAGAAACATTGCGGAAACGAAGTGAAAAATTCAGAAATGGCACAAAAATGTTCCTCCCTCCCTCCCTCCCTCCTCCAAGGGAAATGGTGGAGGTGGGGAAAAATGTCCAGAAATGTAGTGCAAATGCATGCAATGCTGCTGGCAGAAAGAAAACCATGTGTCCAATCCCTCAGCTGACTGAGGGGGCATTGTCAGGCCCGTGGCAGGAAAAGGTTGAGAACTCCTGCTTTAAATGTTGCAAAGTCTCAGGCTTTAGCCTTGAAACTCGTGTTTTGGTCCTTAAGTGTCAGGGATTTCCAATTTAGCAAGCCTGAACTAGTCTTGAGGTTCGTTGTGAAATACCCCACCTTTCTCATCTATCAGAAAATCCAAATTTTATAAATTACCAACTTTGGTTTAGAATAGGGGTTTGCAACCTACAGCCCACAGGCTGGACCTGGTCCACTGCAGTAAATCATCTGGCCTACAGCGATGACCCCGCTGCTGGCAGAAGCGGACATGTTTACGACAGCTGTAAATGTGCCCAAGTCTGTGCAAACACACCAGCCCACTCAGCTGTCTGGAGATGTATGGTCTGGCCCGTGGTGTGAAAACATTGAGAACTCCTGATTTAGAAAAATAATATTCCTTTCACTTTTACTGATGCTCTCCACTCCATTCTGTAACCTTCAGTTTCCTAAACCTTCCCTAACTCACTTTATGATACTTGATAATGCTACTCTATGGGACTTCATGTTTTGGTCTCCATATTTTCTGCCACAATTATACCATTTTGCAACGGTAGCTGAAGGTGCTGCCCTGTGACATAACTATGCCACATCCATATAACCTTGAAAGGACATGTCTCTAATTCTCAGGTTACACCTGAAATGTTGCACCTGAATTGGGCAAATTTGAGAGTCCTGGTCAGTTTTCTGTCCCTAGGACCCTTCATTTGCTGCAAAAATGGCAAAAAGTCATTTTTGCCCATCCTGGTGCATACAAGAAGTCCAAGCTCAACCTACACTATACTGCAAAGTTTATTTCTCTTGATAGTGTGAAGGAGATCCCCCTGTCATCTAGTGGGCCACCTACCTCCCACTCTATTTGTAGGAGTGACCTTAGACATCTCTTCGTTACAAGGTTTACAGCTCAGAAATCTGCTGCATGGTTTCACAGCTATGCCCTCAGTCAGATCAATGGTCCTTCTCAAGTCACAGAAATTAACATGTCCCAACCGTCTGTGCATTAAGTGTATGCATTTGTCATGGGGGAGCTTGTTGCTAAAACCTTTATCAGCCACATTCGCACTCAGTGTACGGGAGCCTAACACAAACAGATCATTGTGTATCGGGACAGTTAGCTCCTTATCTCGCCCCTTAATGACACATTCCTTCCCCTGGAATGTAACTGAGTTACCCATGTTCAGTAGGGTCCTAACAGACAGCAAATTATACTTCATCTCAGGGATATAAAGCATTTCTAGCTCTTTACCCAAAGCCTCACATCTTACCTGGCCTTTACCCAGTGCACGCACACGTGACCCATTGGCTAATGTGACAGTCTGGTTTGTTTTAGACATTTCAGTAAACATTTTCCTATTTTTACAAATGGAATAAGATGCACCAGAATCAATTAACCAGGTGCCAGGTTCAACATCAGTAAAAGCAGCAACAGAGAGATTAGCTTTTACATGTCTTGTCCTTATCTGGGCTTGACCTTGCCTTACAGAACTTGGGAATATGCCCAGACTTCTGACATCTAAAACATCTCTTTGCTACACACACAGTGGGAGGAGGGGGTGATTTGCTTCTACCACTTTCAGTTAGAACTTCTGGTTTTCTGAATTCTTTCAGAGAACCCCTTAATTTGTCCTGCTCTAGTAAGCGACCTTGAACAGATGAGAAATTTAACTCACTCCTGGGCAAAATGTCCAAGGACAAAACATAAGCATCAAATTCTTCCGACAAAGACGAAAGGATAATATATGCCTTTTGTTCTTCAGTAAAGAACAAATTTGTTTCAGCAAGACGCTGGAGCAAATCACTAACTGAATGGAGGTGCTGAGCCATATCTCCACCAGGCTGGAGGCGTAACCTAAACAAACGTCTGGTGAGAGATATTTGGGAACCGACTGAGTCCCTTACATATAATTGCTTAAACCTCTGCCAACATGCGGCAGCTGACTTCTCCCCTCTCAGATATGTTAACTGACTCTCTGCTACAGTTAACCCAATAATTGCCAAAGCCCTTTGATTATCATACTCAAGTCTGTCCCTTTTGTCAGTGTCCTCTTCATCCAAGGCTTCTAGCTTCTGGGGATTCTCAACAATGTCCCAGAGCCCTTCCTTGCGCAGAGGCAGACTGCACTTGGTTGACCACGTCTGGTAGTTGGTGCCATCAAGCAGGGGCACCAGTGAGAGACTGGAAACAGCCATTCTTCCCTCACTTGCAGACTCACAAAACATGCAGCTGGCAGGGACACTCGAAGCGAAGTGGACGTCTTCTGGACCTCTGTTGGGGCGTCTGATTGCGTGGGGGTGATGTCCTGCAGGCGATGAGTCCTCCAGGGAACACAGCTCCTCCAAACGCTGATCAGGGCTCCACAGCTCCAGTCCAGGCACACAGCACTTCGGGGCTTGACAGGCGAAGACACACGGGCGCAGTTAGGGCGTCGGGCGTAGCTGTTAGGTGCACCCTGGGTTCATAACCCGTTATCAGGGATTCCCCTAGCAATATGTGTGGCTGGATAGCAGAGTAGCACTTTTAAGCTCTTACACAGCGAAAGCCTTAGTGCAATAACACACACACATATGCCTTCAATGGAAAGGTGCGCTTTACTTACAGTGAGGGGAAGACAAGACATACACAGGACTATATACAACAGTCTCTCTCACTCCAAGCCCCACAGTAGGTAGACAGCTTGGATTCCTCTGTTGGCTCCAACTCCAGGAGCACTCAAAAGAGTCCTGGTGATCCTTTAGCAGTTCTTTCTTCTCAGTTGAAGAAAAGCTCTCAACAGCATCACCTCCTTCAGTGTCTCAGTCCTTCTCAGTATGACAGACTCCTTCAGAATAGCAACCTCCTCAGAATGGTAACCTCCTCACAGATAATCTCCTCCAAAATAATAGCCTCCTTCCAGTGATAGCCTCCTCCATAGACCCTTCCCAGAGGGCCACAGTTATAGACCAGTGTTACTGGGCAGATTCTCTAATCAGCCACAGCTGGACTGTTTCATGAGCACGTGGACCAGGCATGCACAGCCTGGCCATCAGTTTGAGGCTCTATTATGGACACCTGTGTTCAAAACACATGGAGGGCCTTAAAATTATACTATTCCACTGGGCAGCAATCTTTATACAATACCCCCAAATGAAAAAAATGTCCTAACAAAAAGTATAAAGTTCAGTACTTTCTAGGCATTGATTTTATAATTCAGTTTGCAAAATATTGGCAAAAGGGACCCTTTTCCTCCATCTGTCATTCACAAATGTGGGCTTCTCCCCCCCTTCAGTATTGATCCTATAAACAAAGCCTTTTGAAACAAGAACAACAAAAGGCAGGGAGAAACATATGTAACAGACATGATGACAAAACATGGCATCTTGAAGAGGTCTCATTTTTCTTTTCTTTTTTAATTGACTGATTTTCTTAATGAGTACAAAACAGTTTGTAGCATAGCATCAAGAAAAGAAAACATGCCAAACTATCGGTGGGGTCTTCCATCATATATTTATCAGTTTGTGAAATATTATATCTCTATGGCTGCTTTTATGTTACACCCAGGCTAAAAGCAAGCAATAATTCCTGGTGCTCGCAGCTGTGTCAATTCTTCCATTAGGTTACACTGCTTTAATCTTTCTTTCAAAATGAATGGTAATATTTGTTGCCATTTTTCACTGTGGGTGTTCAGGCAAAAGCTATTTACAGGACCTTCTTGCCGTATCTGTGCTACTGCTAAGTCACTTAGTTCTTGCCCAAAAGCATTCCCTGATGTTTTACCCCCTAAAATTCTTGAGGTCAGATCCTGAGAATCATGGCAAATTCTGTGAAATTACACAGGATCTTTGAGCTGCCAACATACGTTTGCTTTGTGACACTCTCCTTATCCATCTTCAGTTAGAGTGCCATTCTTTCATTTAAAAAAAACCCCAGACAAAAACACCAGTATTTCACCTAACTACAGAAAAAACCCTGTTTCCTGCAAACATTCCCATGACAAAATTTTTGGGCATGAATTAATTATAGTTGTTACCACATGAACTATATGATGTCAGCCCATCCCCCATATTCCAAAGTAATTTAGATTGCACAATCAGCATCAGCTGGGCATGAACCAAAGAATAAATATAAATACTGACATTGAAGCTAACAAATGGATGTGGAAAAGAGAGACAGCAATAAACGACTCACATCGTGTTGAATGAACATATGTGTATGCAGCATTCACTCAAGAATAATAAAAATTCTGGTTTAAGAGTAGAATTAAGACTTAGCAAGTAAGCCATCAAAAACCAGATGACATCAACCTGAGCGCGCCAGGGGGCTCGCTTAACACCACAAATTTTGATTTGCAGGAGGCTCTGAAAATTCCCCCAAGGCAGCGATTGGCTTCAGCACGGGCTGCTGAGGGGAAAGGCTTGAGTGAGAGGCTGCTTGGAGCAGCCTGGAAAAAGCACAGTCACTGCCTCCGTCGCCACCACTGCTGACGTCAGGGTGGGGAGGGCGGGTGGGGTGGTGGTCTGCGGTGAAGCCTGGGTGCTCACTGCATGCCGCATTAATTATATGCAGGGGGCCAATCAGGCCCAGGGGCCAGAGTTTGGGCACCCTTGTTCTAAATGTACAAGTAGATCCGCATCTAGGAATGGCATGTACAGTGGCTCCACTCTATGTGCTAGACCCACCCCTTCTGACTCTTGAAATTTCTTTGTTGACTGGCAAATTCTACTGGGGAGAGCTACTCCCATTTCCCTTGAACAAGAGCACAGCTTTGTGAGATATCAGGTATGGCTAATTCGTTGTTCCTGAACAAATCCTGAAAAATTCTGTAGTTTGAAAAAATAAAACTACAGCTCTTGCTGCTATGCACGACACACTTAGAGTTGTACACAATGCCATACACACAAGAAGGCTTCCAAGGCCTCACCCTCCCCACTATTTTAGCCATTATGGTCTCAGAAGAGGGACTTTGTTACTGCTCAATGTCATTTTAAGACATTTTTTTTTACCATACTGTATATTCAATAATGCTCTCTACATATTATGCCTGCTAATATACCAGGAGTTATTCACCCACACTTGGTCAAAGTTATTCATTCCCAATCATCTCCATGTGGTCAAAAATGCCACAAGCAAGGGTGTGCTGGCTAAGCAAAAGGGCACTGGACAGGGAGTGATGAGGACGTCTAACCCGGGAAAAAAAAATTCCCGCTTGCCTTCTAACTTTAACTCCCCCATGGGGATTCAAACCAACAACCTCATGATTACAAGGCACAATTGTAACCTCTAAGTCACAGCAGCTCCACTGTCAATGGAGCTGCTTTGGTAATTTTATCTTTGGCAGCAGAGGATGAGGAAGGTAGGCAGAGGAATACAGAGCCTCACTCCTT
Organism: Furcifer pardalis; assembly: GCA_030440675.1. Taxonomy (NCBI): domain Eukaryota; kingdom Metazoa; phylum Chordata; class Lepidosauria; order Squamata; family Chamaeleonidae; genus Furcifer; species Furcifer pardalis. Next base: position 230,820,876 of record CP126890.1, read on the forward strand.
TGCTCGATTGTTCCAGGCATCGCAGCTCGTCACTTTGGATTGACACCCAAGGTTGCTGGGGTACTGGGAGCCTGGGGGGCACCCCAGGTTGAGTCCCAATTGCCCGATGGGCCAGCCCACCACTGGTCACAAGACAGAGACTTGAGTCAATAGAAATTCTCAGCTCTTATACAGCCAAACCAACTGGATGCCACAACTCATTAAAAAAATATACACATATTTCTGGAGAAACCATGATGCCTCAGGTGAAAAACAGCTATTTCTAATTTGGAATTAGATTTGGAGTTTCATTAAGGTTTGCATTCTCTCCCCTATGTTTCTTCAGTTGTCCAATTTGCAATAACATTCTTAAACAGGATAGGTAAAAACCTGGACTGAAGTACTACATCCATTTGTTCAAAACTTGATCTATTTTCACTCCTATTGCCCCAGGCTTAAACAGTATCATTTCATTTTCATCCATGCATTTTGTTTTTGGAATCTGGTTTGAATAACGGCTTTCCAAACTATGTGGAATAAACCTGAGTTGTTTTATTTTTAATGGAATGTAGTAGAAAGCAAGATTCTCAGATGTTTCACCATCCTTAGTGGTACACATTATGTTGGGGGAAAAGTTTTAACAGTAAAGTTGACATTAAATTGCCATTTAGAAACTACACTTTAAGATATGAGCCTACAATTTAGTCTTATCAGAGAAAAGATTGGACATTTATATTCCTTAAACTCTGACAAGAAGGGAATAGCTACATGAATTTCTGAAAAAACCCATTTCCCAGCCACCTCATCAAAACCATTCTCTTGGTTTACCCCTCCCTTACCATTTAATTTCCTTACATATCCTCCCCACTTTCAACCTACTGCTTCCCATGTATATTCCCAGCACTATACCCACTGAGTCAATATTTAGCTTCCAGGAAAACCTGAGAAACCTATGTCCTTGGTAACTAGTGGATTGAACAGAAAACCATCATCATCTTAATCAGTGGTGGGATTCAATTTTTTTTACTACCTACTCTGCGGACGTGGTATGGTGGGTGTGGCCAGGGGGAAAGCCCTGCATTGCACCCGAATTAGGACTTTATTTCAAAACTTGGGTCGGTGGGGCCAGCCAGAATTTCTGCTACCGGTTCTGAAAAACTGGTGCGAACCTGCTGGATCCCACCACTGATCTTGATGTAAAGACTACCACTCCTTTCAAGATGTCCTTGCTGTCTGTTGGTTCTATTTCTTCTAACCTTGCATCATAAGACCACTGGGCTATCAGGTTTTCTTACATTCATTTAAAATTCTGCATTCAGTGTATGCACATTTCTTCTGGCACATACCGGAACTCGCACTATGGTTTTCACACATGTACACAACCTGCAGGCTGGTTGTTGCCTTGAGCCCATTCAGCTGCGTAAAATTCTCTGCATCTTTATCCCTCATACATACATTCTGGGACTAGCTTGTCACCATAGATGTTTATCCTTGCATTTTAAGTCGTGTAAAATCTTCATGGTACAATGGAAGAACTGGTGGACTGAATGATAGAGCAGTTTCTGCCTCAGAGCAGCTGCATCCAAGGTTCGAGAAATGACTAAATTATACCTTTCTGATACTTAGGGCAGTAAACAAAATAAACCAGACAACAGAAATATAACGGGCAATATGGTAATGCATAAATTATCTGAAAAAAGCCAAGTGCCAATGATGCAGCAGCTGCAAGTGAAGGGAATAACTAACTCAAGGTCTGGCTATGTAGTTTAGGTGAATTATTGAACAACACAGAGAGAACAATCTAGGAGCCAAATAAATTGTCTCGAATGAAGAGCTGAGAACATGTCACTGCAAACAATAAAAAAAAAAAACAGCTGCAAACCAAACTTCAGCAATAGGTTAGTTGCAAAGTTTATAAATCTTGTGCCAAATCCTCATGGGCTGATTCAACATGAGAAGAAAAAGTGAAAGAAAACATAAAACCCTTCAAAATATTTCAAAGAAATGTATAATTTAATGTATTCTAAACATGAATACTAAAGAAAGGTAGCAGTGAGGTAGAAAGATATATCCTGTCTACATCAAGAAAAGTTGTTACTGAATTTATGCTCATTTAGAAACAAAGCACATGGATATCAATTGATATCTGTTTGAGTAAACGTGCTTAGGATACATCTGCAAAGCTAGAAGTGTGAGCAGCCATCTTAGGCAACTTGCTACAGAGATGTTTGCATTCAGGAATTAGGTGATATCTTTAGAATTAGGGATAACACAAGCAGAAGTACCAAGTTGCCTAGACCTGTGCAATACCAGCCTTTTGTGATATCAGAGTAGTTCTATGTTGCACAAATGTTATCATGGTGAAAGTGTTCTTTGCTTTACCATTTGAGGCTGAAGTGGAAGAATGTCAAAATGGAATGACCAGTATTTCCCAAATGCTGGTGTTTGGACTTCAATTCCCAGAAGCTTAAGTTAATTCCCCAAAGCACTGATCAGTCAGTATACTGGCTTAGGCTTCTGGGAACTGAAGTCAAAACACCAGCATTTGGGAAACACTGGCCTATCATACCTCACAAGCAATTCTACTTATAGAAATCTAGCATTTCAGGGAGCAGGTTGCTTGTTAATCCATTTTTTAGTTTTTAGATTATTTTGTAGCCTTTATCTCTCTTTCTCTGTATACAGTCAAACCTCGTATAGAGTGTCTCGCTTAAAGAGTAACTTGCTTAAAGAACAGAATTTTCTCTGAATGTTCGCTTTGCTCAACAAATAAAACCAACGAAAAACTCACTTAACAAATAAATAGGGTTTCATAATCCCCCCTCCCCACCAGAAGTCACAATTGGTCACTTACAATGGTGTTTCTCTTAAAGAGGAAACTTGCTTAAAGAGCAATCTCATTTGACACACTATGCTCATAAAGCGAGGTACAACTGTATATGTATATATTGGGTTTTATTTTATTATCAAATGTCATCTATGCAGCCCCATGAATATTTGAAATCATGTTGTTGTTGTTGACTGCAACTCATTTCCAAGAATGTTTTTTTCCCCTGACTCAGGAAAAATGTCATGGGTGTGAATTTGTTTAAGGTGGATCCCAGCTTGCCATGAAGTGACCCACACACTATGATCACAGAGCCATCTCCTGCAGCATGTATGAAATGAGACATGCAGGATTTAACACTAGGACTGCAATGGACTGCCGTAGCCGTGAGGATATGGACAAGGTGTGTGTTCACGGCCAGTCCATCTGTCATGGCCTCTTCCGCCTCCATGACTGTTGGGAATCAGAGTTCATGAAATCATGTAATAACTTAATATAGAAATAAGTGTAAGATCTGTTCTGATAGTTTATGCAAGCCAGGACAAAGCCAAAGAACTTAGAGATACAGCGTTTAAGTAGAGGAAGTGGCAAATAGAGACTTAGAAAAAATGTAATAAAAATATATTTTGGCCATTACTGTATATAGATTCTAGATGAAGAAATGCATCAGCAACAGCCAATTCCAATACTGGTACACAGAGATAATACTGATTTATGAGACCATATCAATGTATGTGTGTCCTTTGTATCAAAACAGGGATTGTCTTTGTAGATTAGCAATCATTTCCAACTTCATCATCATTTTATAGAAGCAGGGCAGCTGAATTATTACTATGTGTTAACAGTTCAATACATGGCATATAGCAATGGCTCTTAACAATATTCATACTTCATTACAGATCAGAGAAAGACTTATAAACAGGAATTCTGTTTAATAGTGACAGTCTATACTGATTTCCTTTTCTCAAGCTTGTGTTCCCAAGTCTGTACATTTCCTAACAGTTAGTCCACTTAATTCTTAGCATTATATTATATTGCTCTAACAGGAGATAAACTGGGATTAGATTTAGAATTTTAAAACTGAATATATTGCTTTAATACATCAATTACACTTGGTTATATATTTTTGCTTATTTTTCAATCTTGTATTGCAACATTGGCAATGAACCATGACTCCTTAGCTCCTCATTTTTCTTTGTGGGAGATAAAGTTCAAAGGATGCCTGTATTTTCAGCATTTAATGAAAAATATGCCTATTAATATAATTGGTCCATTGAATAAGGCAGGAGGAAAAAGTATTGAATTTCTGATGTAAAACAAAGTAACAAACTATATAACAAAGTAACAGGCTGCATAACAAGTTTTCAAGTTAGGACATTTTTCTTTTGTGGGGTATTGTACAAAGATTGCTGCCCATAGTGTGATAGTACAGCTTTAATGCCCTGCAAGTGTTCTATACACAGGTGTTCATAATCGAGGCTCAAACTGATTGCCCGGCTGTCCATGCCTTGTCTACGTGCTCCTGGAACAGCCCAGCTGTGGCTGATTAGAGAATCTGCCCAGCAACAGCAGGGTATAACTGTGGCCCTCTGGGAAGGGTCTATGGAGAAGGTATTCATTTGGAGGAGGTTGTTATACTGAAGAGAAGGACTGAGCTACTGAGAGACTACTGAAGGAGGTTGTGCTGTTGATGAGAGTTTTCTTCAATTGAGAAGGAAGAGCTGCTGAAGATTACCAGGACTCTGTGCATGCTCTTGGGATTGGAGCCAACAGAGGAATCCAAGCTGTGTACCAACTGTGGGGCTTGGAGAGAGAGAGACTGTTGTATATAGACCTTTGTATGTCTGTCCTCCCCTCACTGTTAAGTAAAGTGCATCTTTCACTGAAGGCATATGTGTGTGTGTGTCATTGCACCAAAAGCTTTTGCTGCGTAACAGCCTAAAAGTGCTACTCTGCTATCGAGACACACATATTGCTAGGGGAATCCCTGACAATCTTTGGTTGCCATTCTGAAAATTATACTGTACAGTTGAGCATTTAACATTTATAAAGAAGGTTTGATCTAATATCATTTTTATTTAAATACCAGTATCTGTTTTTTGGAAGAGATACCACTGAATTAGTTGATTTTTTAAAAATAGTAGCCATGTTAGTTTGTGGTTCAGGCATATCAGAAAACAAAAACAAAATAATAAAAACAAAAACACTACTATATTTTGATGTATTATACCTTCTTCACTAACTTTCCTGCAAATTCTCTTTTACAACATGAACACAACAGGATGTGCCTACCCAAGTAAGAGGTTAAACCAGAAAGAGGTTAAACTCATTAGCATATGCTTTGCTTGGCAACTTCACACTTTTAAGACTGAAAGGGGGACATTTAAAGCTAATATCAATCATTTGTTACTACTAGCTGTAGGAAGCTGTATTGCTATGCATTCTTGTCTGTCATTTTGCTTGATTACTGTTTACCTCATTGCTTTGTGATCCATTTGCCTTGTGACATCTTGACCCATGCATCTGGTATATATAAACCATGCCTGGAAGTTTTACTCTTTGTCTGAAGAAGTGGACTTGATCCACAAAAGTTCATAGTAAAAATATAGCAGTTAGTCTTTAAAGTGCTGTAGTGTTTTTACTGAATTAATGCTATATTGTCAATATTTAGAGGAATTCTTACCTGACTGGCCAGGTGGTGGAACTCCAGATGATCCTCTTGGAAGGCATAAAAATACCGTAAGTACCGCTGCTTTGTTTCCTGAGCAAGGCTCAACAGCAATTGGTTTCGGAGAGCCCTGATATTGGAACAAAAATAGAGAAATTGCATGATTCTTACTATTTTCTGTTGCTACTTTCTTGGTTACTTTATTCAGATTATCTACATCTATCCATTCAGAAATGAATGCTCTCTGGTTTTTGTTTTTAAGTATTAATTCCTTATTAAATGTAGATTTTCATTAAAAAGGGGCTGCTGTAGCTCGGTGATTAAGAAGCTCGCCTTGTTAGCTGGAAGGCTGGCAAGTCAGCCGTTTAAGACCGGATACTGCATGATGGATTGAACACCTGTCTCTGTCGCAACTCTTGGGGACATGAAAGGAGCCTCATTTGGGTGTCCCCTGAGCAGAGTTTCTCCAGCAAAAAACCTTTCAACCCAGAATAATTTCTGACAAGAAATTTTTTATTATTATTATTATTATTATTATTATTATTATTATTATTATTATTATTATTATTATTATTATTATTATTATTATTATTATTATTATTATTATTATTAATGTGCATTTTACAATTAAAACTGCAAAAATAAAATGACCTAAAATAAAGAATATTGATGCTCATTTTGGCAAATTTAGTAACATATAATGGCAATTACTGAAATATTCAAATTAAAAAAATTCTGATTTGGCATTACTTTTATCCATGAGATTAGCACCACTGAACAATTGAGACAGAAAGTACAGTGGGGATAACATTCTGTTACATTTTTCAAAGCAGCTAAAATACCAAACAACCTGTCCACCGCTGGCAACAGAAGAAACAGGGGAATATAGTGCTGAAGATAAAAGGTGTTTAATTGAATTATTACTTTTTCTCCATCATAAACCATGAGGATATGAAGAAAACCTTTTGGTCAAAAATCAAAAGGGAAAATGCACTAAAAAAACATAAATTGGACTGGTGTTCTGTGGTCTATATAGAGTATTAAACAAGGCATAAAATCTCTCAGCAGAGAGCCAGCTGTATAGTGTCTCATTCACACAATGTTTATATGGGGAGATGAAACCAACTCATCTTTCTTCCAGAACAAAGTTAGACTTGCCTTGGCAGGACTGAAGGGAGGAAAATAGTCTACAAAATGAAGAACAACAACAAGAATAACAAAAAGAACCGCTGCTGCTGCTGCTGCTGCTGCAGCAGCATAGATTGGCAATCTATTCTTTGGTGCCCTGGGACTATGCAGTTTGCCCAAAACCATATGGGTGGCAAATCATGTAACCCAGAGGTTCCCAACCTATGGCCCCCGGGCCAGATTGCTGCTGACACCGGAAGTGCCCCAATATCAACAGAAGTGCCAAACTCACTGCATTTTCACACCAAAATGCTGCAAAAACATAGTGAATAAATAAAAATAAAAATGGCATGAAAATGTTCCTCCCTCACTCTCTTTTGGAAGGGAATCAGCAAAGGTGGGGAAAACGCCCAGATATGTGGCACAAATGCATGTGCTGCTGCTGGGAGAAACCACATGACTGGCCCCTCAGCTGACTAAATGGGCATGGTCAAGCCCCTGGCGGGAAAAGGTTGGGAACCCCCGATGTAATCCGTCAGTTACCTACAGTCCAGGAATGGAGGTTGGGCTTTCTTTTAATGGAGATCAAGAGCAGTCATTCTGCTGTTTAGCAAAAATAATAATAATAATCCTGTTGACAGAAGCATAAAAATGGGGACATGTGCATAGTGTCATGAACTACACATTGGGCATCTCTTGCATACTCGACTAGTTGTGCATCTCCCTGAGGAAGTTCCCAGCATCACCTTGGAGATGCCAAGGACTGAACCTAGAAACTTATACATGCAAAGAAGATAGTGACATTTATTTATTTTTAAACTGAATTCCCAAATAGACAAACAGCACATGCCATTACAGGATATAATCCGAGTTTTCAGGAACAATGCGAGAGATGGGTGGGAGGGAATTAAACATCCACACATTAAATGGATATGAGGACCAGGTACTTGTACTATTGATTAGTAGAGTCCCATGAGCTGCTCATCCAGGCTGCCATCAAATGGTAAGGCCAATGAATTCAGGGAATGGCAGTATAGAAAAGTAACTTTTCCCAGTTCTGTATTTGTTGTTACTATGTTTGTTATCCCAGAACAAATTTGGATTTGTTACTCTAGAATAATTATGGCTGCCTTGTGTCTGTACATTAGGAGAAAAGCAGCACAGAAATGAAATGAAGTGAATAAATAACAAAATCATACTAGCTATGTTGCCAAATTTTGTAGGGACTTGGCATAAAAACCTGTGCTGCTCACATAAATGATGTTCAGTGGTATGAACATAGCTCCATAGCCCAATAATCCTGCTCTGGCTCAGACCATAATCCAAGACAGAAAACAGTTATTCCTCCCTCTCTTTTCCATCCAATAAATTGGCTGCAATATTGACAATGAGAGTCACAAGCTTCTTCTCACCCTGGCACCTAGAATGCTGCTACTACAGGTTTTCTAATGTGTGGTGACATCATGGTTTGGCCCTAGTTAGAAATGGGTTGAATTTAGATCTCACTGAAATCAATGGGCCAAAACAGTATATAACAACTAAAATCCAACTTTTAAAAAGCTTTTATTTGGAAGCAATAACTGTACAGGAGGGGGGGAGTCAAGTTAACAGAGTGAAATCTAATTACTTTCTATGGAAACTAAATTCAACTAATGTAGTCAAGATTCAGTGCAGCCTTTTCTCTCAGGATATCCAGGCAAAATACATTTCTCAGCATCCTTTGTACCAGAGAGGCTATTATACCAAATTTTGAAAACTTTGGAGTGGTGCAAGAAGAAAAGAGAAACTTCTATGTGGAAGGGCCTCGAAATTTCCATAGATCTTAGTACCGTAATAATGTTTTTGTCACATGATGATGACAGTAATGCTGTGTAGAGGTAGGTGTACATGGTCCACCAGAAGTTTAGACCAGAGTTTTGGAAGCCCCATTGCTCAGGTCCTAGTACTCAGTTAGGTATCCCCAGAAAATGCAGCTGGTACCTAGTGCTGCTACTCTCTGCAACTGCTCTATTGTGATCTTATCAATGCCAATCACACTTGAAGGGTTTTTCTGCCCTTCTGGAGTCCTTTAGGTATTGCTCCAAGATTACTATGGACAGAGTAACAGATTTCTTTTTCCATACTCAACTTCAATGTGCAGTGAACCTACTCTAGTTGTGACCTATAAGGAACAGGATTTTGGCTTCTGTATGCTGTGTCACCTCATGGGACACAACTACACTGTGAAATATAGGTGCTTTTTAGATTGCCAAAACCACACCAGATATAGTTTAGTTCCTCTCTTTTTTACTTCTCAGTAGTATCTAAAAGTGTAATAACAATTTAGGCTATACCAGTATGCCCAGTTGCTGATGTAAAAATTTACCCCTACTTTCATCAGTTGAAATAACCCCAACAGCAATGGCAGAAATTCATCACCTGAAATGACTCATGCCCATTAATTTCATCAGAGAATAAAAATTTATGTCAATATTTATGGAATGTATGGTATATCCTAGAAACCTAAGACAATCTTATGGACAATTGAATTCCCTGAATCTTTCAAAGCGAATACCATCAGTGCAGCTACCTGTGTTACAAAATTAATTACAGCAATGCATTTGCTTTGATTTCTAAAATTCAAATAGCAGCAAATGACTATGGGCACAGAATGCTAAGGCACAACATTTTAAGCTCTTTAAAAAAGTAGCTTCCATTAGTCACATTTCTATAGCCTGCATTACAAACTGTATATATTTCTCATTTCAGAGCTTAAATCTTTAATTGCATATTGAAGACATTTCCAAAACTCATGTAATTAAAAGCAGTCATTCTTCTCTTTCATGTATAAATATTTAGAAAACAACCCTGTCGATGTTCTATGACAAAAAGGGAAATATCCACTATTTTGACTTGTGGTTCAAGGCCATTAATCTCTGCCGCCCTCTCCAAATTTTTGTGACAAACAAGGCTCTGCATATACACATATCAAGTAGTTTAAGAATATGACACAAAATTATACTTTAGCTCTGTTAAATGTACAGACAAACTAATATATGAATTGAGAATAGAAGAATATTTTTCCCACTGAATAAACAGTCATAAGTTTTTATTTACCTAATAGAAGAGATCAATATTTATTACTATAGACCTGGCACTTGCTTAGCATTCTACTTGGGAAGATGGGACAAATATTTGGTACTTTTCAGAGCCACTGCCAAAGTTTGATTATTATTTAAAAAAAAAAAATGACTCCCACACTGGAAAAACCTTGAGCTAGATTATTTTTGTGATCCTTTCCAACTCTATAATCCTAGGAGCTCATTTTAATATGCCATTCACGTGTTCACAAGTCAGCGTGCTGACATTAAAGCAGAGGGTCTCAATCTATGGCCCACAGGCCACACCCAGCCCGTGGCACCATTTCATATGGCCTGCACTGCCGCCACCGGAAGCGGACACATTTTATGGGAGCATTTATGGTGGGGGAAACCACCAGTCCAGCCCACTCAGCTGTCTGAGGGGGTGTGGTGTGGTCCATGGCTTGAAAAGGTTGAGAATCCCTGTATTAAAGGGAAAGCTGCTGAGACATTTGGCCCCTGCAAAAGTTGTTGTTCAGTTGCACAGTCGATTCTGACCCTTTGCGACCCCATGGACCACCGCCCTCCAGGCACTCCTGTCCTCCACCATCCTCCTCAACTTGCCCAGCTCTGTGCCCACTACATCTACAATACCATCTAGCGATCTCCCTTTTGGCTGCCCCCTTTTTCTTTTGCCCTCCACATTTCCCAGCATTAAGGCTTTCTCAAGTGAATCTTCTCATCTCATTTGATGTCCAAAGTACTTTAGCTTCATCTTTACTATTCGACCTTCAAGGGAGCAGTCAGGGTTGATTTCTTCTAAGATTGACCTATTTGTTCTCCTCGCTGTCCAGTGGACTCTCAAAACTCTCCTCCAGCACCACATCTCAAAGGCATCTATTCTTCTTCACTCAGCTTTCCTAATGGTCCAGCTCTCACAACCATACATTACCACCAGGAATACAATTGCTTTGACTATACAAATTTTTGTTTGCAATGTGATGTCTCTACTTTTAACTATGTTCCCCAACGTTTCTCATACCTTGTCTTCGAAGAATCAGTCACATTTTTATTTCATGGCTGCAATCTCCATCTGCAGTGATCTTGGATCCTACGGAAAGTAAAATCTGTCTCTGCTTCTACTTCTTCCCCATCTATTTTCCAGGGACTGATAAGGCCTTTGGCCATTATCTTGGTTTTCTTGATGTTTAGTCTCAAGCCAGCTTTTGCACTTTCTTCTTTCAAGCCAAGCAGCAGCTTCTTTAGGTCTTCCTCGCTTTCTGCCATTAGGGTAGTATCATCTGCATATCTCAAATTGTTGATATTTCTCCCAGCAAATTTGATCCCGAATTGTGATTCCTCCATCCCTACATTGTGCATTATGTGCTCTGTGTAGAAGTTGAATAAGCAGGGTGACAAAATGCAGCCTTGTCTTACTCCTTTTCCTATTCCAAAGCACTCCATCATTCCGTATTCTGTCCTAACTGTTGTCTCTTGACTCATGTACAGATTTCTCATGAGGCATATAAGGTGTTCTGGTATTCCCATCTCTTTAATTACTGTAAAAGTACAATCCTGGATACTTTCAACTAACTTAGATGGTGAGCTGATTTTAACATTCTGTAACAGTGCAGATACCACTGATACCCCAAGCCAGAGAGAAATCTTTTGTCATACACATAAATCAGCCATGTATTGTGCAGACACCAGGTGAAGGCAGTAACTCATGTTTTTTTCCATCACGCATATGGGTATGTGAGAGACTAGGAATCACACATTACAAATAATACAGCTGCACTTTTGTACTTAATGTTTCTTATTGTACTCAGTGTAATTTTTGAAGTAACAAAGGTATAATAGCACTTATAATAATTCTTATTTGTTCCTTCCTCTTGTCTTATGGTCCAGTACATTGGGCAGCTTCCCAATCTACACTAGCAGATCTTCTATATACAGTGATGGTGAACCTTGGCACTCCAGGTGTTCTTGGACCTCAATTACCAGAAGCTCAAGTCAGCACTCCTGCTGATCATAGCTTCTGGGAATTGAAGTTGGGGGAGGGCAAGGTTCATCATCACTGTCAACAACTCCTTAAACAAGTTCAGACACGGTCCAATTGCTTATGCAACTGTGAGAATGGAAAGATCAAAAATGATTCTATTTCCCACCACTAAAGCATGCTTAAATGAGTAACATCTACATTTTAGTGTAATACATGATGTCATTCCTCATAAGGCATAAGGTGGGCTGATAGATCACAATAACATAAACAACCTATTTTAAAAGCCAATAAAAATTTGCTACAATTTGAAAATTTTCTTCCATTCGTGAGAAATAACATATTTCGTATTAACTTGCATTGGAAAAAAGTTTTTTCAGGATTTCTTGTTTACTAAGGGAGCCCAAATTAAGACAAAATGTACATCTCTACTAATTATTAATTGGGGAGAGGCTTTAGGAGGAGATTTAGAATTTTTGTTTTTTAAATTTATTTTTAAATAATAAGACATTTCAAAGAAATGTATGAGTAACATTATTGACACATTAATGTCAACATACACCGAAATGCAAAGCAGCAGAGTAAAAATGGGTAAAAAATGTACAGTTCTGCACAAAGGTCTAAGGCCATTACTAGATATTTTGTGGGAAATTAAATGAGTGATTTAAGGGGTGGGACATAACTCACCATCTGAACCACCTAGGCAAGCCAAAACTGGGGAGAGTCTTCAAAAAATATACATACAGAAAAAATAGCTATCAGGTCCACTCTTTCCTGTACAGTTTGGCTTAAAGAACATGCCTAAAATTTCCATATTTCTGGCAAAGAGGAGCAGCCTACAAATTGTCTTCCATTTCATGATATAGGAGTAGGGTTTCTAAAACTAATTTGGTTTGGTTTGATGCCACTGCAGAAACAGAAACACACACATAACACCCATTTAAGGTCAATTCACTTTTTCAACGAGTGCTCTTGCTCTTTGAAATTCATAAAATCATAGAATAATACAGTTGGAAGTGGCTATAAAGCCACTAAGTCCTATTTTGTCCTACTGAATGCTGTAACCCAAATCAAAGTACTGTATACCTAATAGATGGTTGTCTAATTTTCTTTTGAATGCCTCCAGTGTTGGAATGGTCACCGTCTCTTCAGGTAATTAGTTCCCTTGTCATCCTGTTCTAACAGTTAGGATTTCCCCCTAATACTCAGCCAAAATCTGGATTCCTGTAACTTGTGCCCATTATTTTGTTTTTCTGCACTCTGGGATGATTCTATGTTTCCTCCATATGATAAACTTTTAAGTACAGTCAAACCTTGCATAAAGAGCAACTCACTTAAAGAGTAACTCGCTTAAAGAGCAGAATTTTCTCTGAATGTTCGTTTCGCTTAACAAATAAAACCAACCAAAAACTCACTTAACAAATAAATCGGGGTTCGCAATCCCCCCCACAATTGGTTACTTACAATGGTGTTTCGCTTAAAGAGCAAACTCGCTTAAAGAGCAATCCTGTGGAACACATTATGCTCTTTAAGCGAGGTACAACTGTATTTGAAAAGTACTTGAATAGCAACACCCCCAAGTCTTTTATTAAGGCTAAATATGTCCAGTTCTTTAAGTCTTTCCTCATAGGGTTTGGTTTCCAGCCCCTTAATCATGCTTGTTGCCTTTCTTAGAATTTGTTCTGGTTTGCTGTCATTCTTTTTAAAGTGTGTTGTCCAGAACTCAACACAGTATTCAAGACAAAGTCTAAAATTGCATTTTCCTTTTTTTTTTTGTAGTCACTTTGCACTGTTGGCTCATATTCAGCCTGTGATCTACAACAATTCCAGGTTTCTTCTTCCATGTATGTAGTAATACTGAACCCAAGTATTTAAAAATTGTTTCCCACCCACCCCTCTAAGTGAAGAACTTCACATTAATAAAATACTTTCAACTGTTGTTATACTGTGAAACTTTCAGCCGTGCAAACATTTGCTACTTGTACTTTCTTGCCAATAAAATTTAAAAACATACCCTACTTCCAATGGCATTATCATTAACTGTTTTCAGCAGAAACTCATCAAAATCAAGTACATCCGGCATTTTCTGTTTCTGCCTGAGAAATGTTTTATAGCATGTGAAAGCTGGAATAGCAGAAACGGCAATCTTACTGTATATCATTTCAATTTTGTAGCAAGAGACCTAAGCAGCATAGAGCAAATGATAATAATTCAGATACCCTTAGGTTTGTCAGTTGTTTAAAGATAAATACATAACCATGAATCAAAGTTATTTGAGTGGGACATGACATGTTCTTTGAAATGTATAGTTTATCATATAGTTTTCACAGCTTTTGGGAGAAGAGATAAGGCACATGTTTGTTTGCCCAAAGCACTTAGCAACTGTGATTTATTTACTGAAATTGTCACGTTCTGGATGGAAATGAGAAGTGGCTGTTATGCAGTGCCAAAAAAAAATCAGCCAAAGACAGTCAGACAGTTAATAAACCATTTGGAATGGATAATATAGAGAGGAAATGTTAAACTTCTTAAAATAAACTTAAAGAGATTTCTTCTTTCTGTTTTCCTCTGTTGGACAGAATGAATAAAACTTACAAAAACTCTGGAAAAACACATGAGTAACCTCAGAACATCAGAAATACACAGAGTATGGTTGACACGAAACTATGCAGTCTCATTTTTTTTAAAAAAAAATGGGATAGCAGTTAGTATATGCCTAACATCTGTTCTGCTAAATGGTCCTTAATTTTTATTGGATTGTCTCCCTATTTTCTGTCTGAAAACTGTTTTTTGCCAATATTTCAAAGCCAATATAACCTATAAAGAAGAAATAAAAAGATAAGAACTATAGTCTGCAGAATTGCCCTGTCAATTTCATTAGAGCAAAAAGGGACACTTTGTGAAAAGGGGCATTTTATATTTTCTACTATTTTGAGAGGAAAGAGATTTACAAAGCACTACTTTTTTGTTGCTGCCGCTGCTGCAATGTTGTTCTTTTACAGACCTTTCTTGCTCAATGTCAGGTGTGATTGCTACCCCACATATGCAATGATGTCACAATCGTGTGATAAATGCTTGCTTACAATAGAGTCACTGAAATTCTCTATCAAATGATGCCATGAACCCTATGGCAATTTACAACTGCAAAACTCCCAGTTGTGTACCTGGAGACTATAACCTCCCTCTTATATACCTCTTGCTAAGCTCATTTTCTTTCTTTTTCAAATAAGCATGTAAAATGTTCATGTAAAACAGTTAATCCTTCAATTGGGTACTGCCACTACTTCACCACAACCTCCAGAATACATGGAAGGATTTTCACTTTGAATGAACCCAAGTAAAACCTTAAACCTCTCAATTCCAAAAATTAAAAACATGCGCTTATTTGATGGCACCATCG
This sequence comes from Furcifer pardalis, assembly GCA_030440675.1. Lineage (NCBI taxonomy): Eukaryota > Metazoa > Chordata > Lepidosauria > Squamata > Chamaeleonidae > Furcifer > Furcifer pardalis. The sequence continues at coordinate 230,835,936 of CP126890.1, forward strand.
TCTGACTGGAAAAAAAACTCCATATCTGTAGTTTGTTCAAATAAGAATCCATATAATCTCTGTGGAGGCAGAGGTTATATTTTTGTATGCATACTTTCATATATACATGAAGGAATTCATCAGGGAACACAATCCCACTGTTTCTTCCATATACTCTTTGAACAGTAACTTGACAAAAAGCAATATAAAAATGATTGGTGTTATCAAGATGTTTGAACATCATCTTTCTCCAACAGTTCTTAACACGGCATTGACACTGTGAGGAATTGTGTTGAAAAGGCCTTGCACTAATTATTTGTTGTGGGAATCTTCTCCCAATGACTGCCTGTGCTTTGCAAAGCATGGGGGTTTCTGGGTGGAGGAAAACAAAATAGGTTTTGTGTGCAGTAGCATGTTACTTCCTTATGCTATAAGATCCAGATGTGAAAAATCTATTCACACAGAGAATCAATATGTCTTGGTCATCTTTGGAGGCTCATCCTGTTGTTGCAGTGCACTAGACCCAGTTTTTATATATTGGTAGGTAGTTAGATTTACTCACTCTGAAACATACATGTAATCCTAGCAGAACCATGTGCTCCAACAGAGGCAGCACATTCCCTAGTAATACCAAGGTAAAGGTCACCCTTGCTTGAAAGCCAGGCTTTTGAGCAATGGCAAATCAATTGCTTACACATGGTTTACACTCACCTATAATCTTATAAACACCTATAAACACATGGTTTACATTCACCTATAATCTTAATCAGAAAGTGAGTGATCCTAAATCTTACTTAATCATCATTAAGTTATGTATTCTTATCACAGAAGGGGCAATGTGTCTAAGAGAAGAGAGCAAACTAATTGTAGAGATTTTCTCTGTGAATGACATGAAGATGGTCCCAGGTAAGGTAAAGGCCACCCTTGCTTGAAAGTCAGTCATATCCAACTCTAGGGTTCAGTGCTCATCTCTGTTTATAGCCAAAGAGACATACTGTCTGTGTTTGCAGACGTTTCCGTGGACATGTGGCAGGCATGACTAAACACCAGTGTGCTGAATACTATTTACCTTCCCACTGATGTGGTACCTATTTATCTACTGTACTTGTAATTTTTTGCTTTCGAACTGCTAAATTGGCAGGAGCTGGGACAAATACAAGGAGCTCACTTGGGTCTTGAACTGCTAACCTGCAGACCTTCCAGTTATCAAATTCAGCGTCTTAGTTACTAAGCCACCACAGTCACTTTTCACGTGTAGGAGAGCCACAAAACCAGAAACAGACAGGTACATATTAGTCCACTGATAATGATATCAACTTTTATAGCCACTGAATAAGACTCTAGTGATGAGCCATTAAGAAAGTGGACTTTAATTTGGAATATTCCTCCTTCCTTTCATATCTGATTGGTTTTTGCAGATGTATGAAAGTAACGTGGGTAAAAAATAATATCTTTTAGAATAATCTCTATCCCTACAAAGTGAAATCAGCTGAAGATGTGAAAGGTTCCCTACTAATTTATATACCAAGGAAGAGAACACCCATTTATTTAAGTACTTGGTCATATATTTCTGGGCAGCCATTTGAAACCAGTCTAATTTTTAAAAGTGCATTATTATGTCATAAAGACAAATAGATCACAAAAGACTAAATCTCGTGCCAAAAAAGCAATTAGAAAATTGGATCAAGGAATTAATGTGGGTATGTAACACTTGTCAGTGGTAATAAGTATTTTGACATGAGCAGAATAAAATTTGACACAATGCACAAATACTGATCAGAAGCACGAAACATTTAATATGCAAACAGCTAGACATTAATCACTTCCAAGATGCTACCCTTAAACAGCTGAATGCTATTCTCATCACAATTTATCTATAAATAAAATGACTTTCTGAGCAGCTGGAATAAGTTAACTCATTTGCAGATAATGATAATTTACACTAACGTAAAATTAAATTTTTAACCCGAACTAGAGTAAACATGACTGCTTTGTATGTAGGTAATCAGTGTTTTCCTTCAATGTTATTAACACAGCAATCTCACATTCTCAGAGCAGCTTTTAATACCTATGTTTGGGCAATTTAAGGAATTATTTCCACCCCTGGCAGAGAAAAATCATAACAGAAGAGGAATTTATAAGAACAAATTGCTATACCAGACTTATCAACAATCCATCCTAAACTTTTCTGTTGTTCTGTTTGGCTGGACCCAATGGTGATGCCTAATGCCACCTCAGGCAATGTTGCTTTGGATAGCGATTGACATGCTCCATCCACAAATTTCTTACTTATTTTTATAAGTTCAGCATTTCTCCTAAGTTTCATTGATCATGAGCAGTAACAGTCCCCTATGAGAGATTGCAGTGTTTTGAATTTTAGAGACTAGGGTCAATTCAAGTACAGATTCAGCATGTTCACTCTTTTCAAGCACTTTATAGGGACCCCCAAGAATACCATGTAACCACAGTTCTCCCTGTTAGTGTTTATTATTCAGAACTCTCCACAGTTAGAAATCCTGCCCAAAATTAATAGCTGTGCAGTCATAGTTAATTATTTAATACCATTTTTGTTGGCTATATTATTTCACAGAAATAAACAATGAATAATTTAAACATTAATGAAATTATTGCCCAAATACTTCCACTGGAATAAAATCTATACTTCAGGAAGAATATTCTTCAGAAAATATTGCAATAGGGGATTTTTTCATAAACTGGAAGAAAAATATGAGCACTTTTTCTCCCTCCACAACATTCGCTAAATGCCCTTTCCTTTTAACTGCTTTCCATGTACAATGGAATATTCCAAGGTTGAATATGAACATTATCAATGTTTCTGTATTCCTTTACTGCAATCCTTTCCAGTTGAGGCTCTCCAAGTGATTTACAACTTTAATTAATTAAACTCCCCCCACTCCCTATGTGTTAGGCAAGCATTATTATCTATTTAAGAACAGCGATCTACTGACAGGACTCTCTCCCTAAGCTTCTTAAAATGATGCCACCAAACTGTAGGGAGAATTGAGCTAATTTCCTTTCTTCCCCAGCTAATCCATTCTTGTCAAAGAGGATTTATCCTAAGGGTTCATGAAATTCTATCAAAGTATCACATTATGTTCTTTCCAGACCCCTTTTTGGAACCATAAGACAACACAGTACAACAATGACAATAGTAAGATCTTGTGGACAATTCCTCTTCAGATGCTACTGTGTAACAGATTGCAACACAGATTGAGGACTTTTAACATCTTAAACTGGCTTCTCATCATCTGAGAGATCAAATTCTATCTGTATCACAAATAGATGGAATTTGTCAATCATGCAGACCACATTAATATGATCCTCTGTCAAACAACACAGATTCACAGCCAAGAACATATCTTTTTCTAAGTGTACAAACATGAATCTATTGAGCTACAGCTGTGAGATTCTGCCAGTCTACAGATTCACTGGTCTCTACTATCTCTACTAGATAAAATGAAATCTCTTATACCAGTTGTGATGAACCTATGGCACGGGTGCCAGAGGTGGCACTCAGAGCCCTCTCTGTGGGCACCTGTGCAGTCACCTCAGCCCAGAATTTGCCCTGCCCCTCTGCCGAGCAGCCCAATGGGAACATTTCCTCCCTCCCCCCACCAGAGAGTCACCCCGCCCCTCTGCCCAGCAGCCCAATGGGAGTGTTTCCTTCCTCCTCTGTTACTGTGTTGGCACTTCGTGATAAGTGGATTTTGGGTTGAAGTTTGGACACTTGGTCTCTAAAAGGTTCACCATCACTCTCTTATACCATCAGATCCTTAATGGATAACAAGTTATCTTAAAGGAGCATGCTCTTGTCAATGCTAAAATCAACATATCCATACATATAGAAAACAGGAGAAAGATAAACAAATGAATTTAATTTTAAAAATCAGTAGAGCAGAATAAAAAGCAAATTTGGTGCTATTTTTTTCAGCAGGAAAAAATGCTAATAAATCCAGCATATCAAATTACTCTGGCCTATACATAAGTACTGTTTGCAGACAAGTTAATGTCCAAAAAACATGTCAAAACTGATGAAAGTGTAAGTACTTTTCCACTGCTCTTGAATTGCTTACAAAGCTAAAGTTGGTATCATTATTACTGAAAGACCTTGCATCAGTGGTGGGCTCCAAAAAAATTACTACCATACTGTGGTCGTGGTATGGTGGCCGTGGCCAGGGGGAAAACCCTGCAATGCACCTGAATTAAGACTACTGTACTGTACTTTATTTCAAAACTTGGATGGGCAGGGCCAGCCAGAATTTCTGCTAAAGTTCGGAGAACTGGTGCAAACCTACTGATGCCCACTACCACCTTACATCCCATGCATATAAGATAGTGAATCATAAGAAGAATAGATTTGGGCATTAGAGAAAAGCAATTAGTATTCAACTGTAAATAGAAGAAAGGAAATCAATGAGAGATTTTTCACATACTGAGGAACAAAATGTCATCAACATTAATTATGGTACAATTGCTATTCTCCCAGTATTCTGCTTATCTAACTGTACAATGGGGCCTCCATTAATGACACCATGTAGACATTATCCTATCTTATCCTATCTTATAGCTATTATGTAAGTACCGGTATATGTACATTTTCCAACTAGTTAGTTATATACTGTCAAGACCATTTGAGTTAATTGCACTGAAATGCATTCACTGTGCCCAGTTTTAAATTTTATATTGTTCTCATCATTGTTCAGCCCATTTATGTTGAATGCTCTGGAAAATTTTTCTATGTAATAAATGCAATGAATCCCAGGCCCTGATTTGGATTTTAGCTCTGACTTGACTGTAAAGAACACAAGAAACAGGGCTGGCTACAGAAATATGATGTGACCTTATTTATCCTTGTTCTTCCTCTCTTATAATGTCAGTCTTAAAAGTCTGTGCTGCACATTTATGCTACTTCTACATTTGCATTCCCAAATTCTATATTCCACCTAAGATGGCTGCATTGGGTTCCTACTGTAGTGTTTGGTTGGTACTAGGATGCACAAAAAATGTTTTAAGTGTAACTATTGCAATTTTCATTTACTGTTCCTGCTGTATTTCAAAGAAAAGCAATTCAAGAAAGATTACATCAAATAAACTTGGAAATTTGAAAAGTTCTGGTAACCCAGATGTTCTTGAAATACAACTTCAGGAAATTCTAACTATTGTCTATGCTGACAATCATTTCTAAAAGTATACTCCAAAACACCAAGGTGAAAGATTCAAAGACCACTGGTTAGATCATGGTAGTGGTCCTATCACTTCACCTTTTCCTTGGCTCTTAGATGCAGTCTGTCGACATGTGAACTCTGAAAGTCAGAAAAGCCTGTGGATTCTTCCAGTGGCAGACATTTCTCTTCTTGTGGAAGAGTTTTATTGTTTACATGGAACTCAAATATTTCTTAGCACTTTAAGATGAAAATTCATCTTGTATACATTTTTTCATCTTTCTTCTAGACAAAACAAAGAGTTATATACCACTCATGGTGAAGAAATTCTCTCTTCAGACATTTTGTTTTTTATTCTACTATTTCTGAGTGGAAAATTGAATCAACCAAGCTGCTACTGTTGTATATGTTTTTATTTGATCTCTATTTTTATATACAAGAAAACTATCGCTCAAAAAATGGTTTTAAAAAACCCTGTAAACATAAAGACATAGTCAGAAAAGTACAGCATTTTACTATATTTTAATATGTAAAGAATATAATTCATAGCCATACATAATTATTAGTGACACAAAAAAGATGTTCTCTTACTCAAGATAATTATGCCAGACAGATTAAATTTCTTTAATTGCAATTGCAACTTTAGAACTGCAGGGCTGGAAGGAACCACATGGACCATCAAGTCCAGCCCTGTCAAGGAGGTACAGTGAGGAAATGATAACTTATGTCATGGCCAGATTTATAAACCACTGAGTTAGCCAGCAGTTCTAATTACTTAATTACTTTTTAACTCTTTAGTAATTATGATTTATTGATTATTTATGTTTTTTTTAATGTAAAACAACCTTCATTTATAAAATAGGAGGGAAAGGGAATAGATCAGGGATTCTCAACCTGAAGCCCATGGGCCAGATGCGGCCCACAGCACCATTTCATGTGCCCCCCCCCACTGCCTCCACCACACCAGGAAGTGCCATTTGGTGGAGAAAGGGCAAAATGACCATCCAGCCCCTGAAGTTGACCTGCCCCCCAGCTTTAAAAGGTTGAGAACTCCTGCAATAGATAGATAAAATAAATAAAAATAAAAATATTGAATACTGCCATCTAGTGGAAAATTAGAATCTTTTCATTTTCAGAGGGTCTCCTTTGTCAGTGATAGAAGTACAGTACAGTACTGTAATCTTTTAATTGGGCCCTGTTGGTGTCTCCTCTTTAGGAGGGCACAGCATAACTAATTATTTTCATGATTGGAAAAGTAATCAATGTTACCTTTTAAGTGATATTTCCAGAACATTATATGAGTTGGTGGCTTTTTGTCCTATCTGACAAAAAAACCTAGCAAATATAATGTTAATGTGTTAAAATTAGCACATCATTTCTTAGCTTTTGTTCATAGACAGAAAAATGAAAAAGTGATGGAAGGGACAAAACATTATAAAAATAAAGGCTGTTGATCCCAAGGACAGTGGGAGCTAACACTGTGTTCAGCCAAAAACTAACACATACCTAGGAAGCTTAGTTAGGACTCCTGTTTAGCTGACTTTTGCAAGAGTAATAAAAGGAAGGGTAATAGAAAAGCTGCACTGTAGACTGTTCATAATTTCAGGGATGTAAAAATATCTACATTAAAATAATAACTTTTATTTCATGACTGATGAGCTTGCATATATGGAATGTGATTGTAACATTTTTTCAGGGCATGACATCCAAATACCTTTATTAGGCCCAAAGTCCAAATATATCTGACCAGGTACTGATATAGTCATGCTATAATCATTTTGCAGATTTTGTGTGTGAATGTGATATTGTGTTAATTCACACATTGCATTTAAAAATTATGACCAGAATCCAGTGGGATTTTGCTGTGCATGTAAAGGACAGTCACAAGTGGATTTTATGATGTATGGGCTTTTTATTTAAAAAACCACTGCACAATCTATTGTGCAACGAGTGCATAAGCAAACACACAGCAGACAATCCACACAATAACTCATAATTCTTGTACTACAGTACTTCTCTTTCAAACTCAGTCAATCCAGGAGAATTCTTGCATACATTTTGGGAGAAATTCTATTTCCTTCTATTGAAACTTGATTTCTGTAACATATTCTTTACAGATTGCTGTAGGGCAGTCTGTGAAGATGCCAGGAGGACTTCTGTAAAAAGAAAGGGTTCTAATACTGAAAAGTCCTCTTCCTATAGAAAAAGTCCTGTCATTTCAATCAAATGATTATTATTTCAGATCAGAATATGTATCTTACAAAGCAAAGAGTAGTGAGAAAGAAGGCATGTGGGATATGGTTCACAGAACTAATGTTAAATCAATACATTCCTTCCACTGGGAGCAGAGGTAAAACACACATGTGCAGAACATTGCCATAAATGACCTGTGGTTGTTGTAAACACATTTATGACAGCCACGGGTCATTTACGGCAGTGTTCTGTGTAGGCACAAGCTTATTTTACTTTTGCCTCCAGGTGCAGCCAGGGCACCACATCCTGTAATTTGGGCACCCCTGAATTAAATGGTTAACATGTTGGTCTCTAAATGCTCAAAGGAAATATGAAAGACAAATTATTGTGTAATGTCTCACCCAGACACTATCTATCAGAGAGATAAATGTCTGTCCCTTATAAACTAGAAAGACCAGTTGGGCATTTGTGATATCAATGGAAAGCTAGAAAGAGATGATATGCTTAGCAGGAAAAGAATCTTAGGATTTTTTTCAGGATATGTCCTCCTGAAAGAGAGACATTAAGGAGCAAATAGGAGCATATCCAGAGAAATACAGAGTCACTAAGAGTGAATAGCCAGGGTCATACAGAAGAATAGCCCATTGTTATAGAAAAATAGGATTCCCAGGGAAGTGAGATATCTTTCAACCACATCTCTTGCTCAAGAAGATGGAGATCCAGATAGGCTCCCAGCAGTTTGATAAGGTAAAGGAAGTTGCAGTGGCAGCAAGGTTTTACACAAAGAGAACCAGTCTCAGCTGGCTAATGACCTTTGCCTGACTGTGTATTTTTGAAGGTTACTCCAACCACTGGGTCAAGGAGTGCAGGGACCTGGGAGAGGGATTGGAAAGCCAGGTTGAGTGCTTGGTTTCGTGACAGCCAGTGCAACTACTACGGTGGCAGGGGTATGCAGGGCACCATGGGAAGGTGCTGGACAGGGAATGGTGGGGGTGCCTATTTGGGGTTTTTAGGGGGAATCCCATACATTACTATTGGTGTCCCAGGGCGCGAAAGGTGAGGGCGGGGTGAGACAAAGCCCAATTGCTCGATATACAAGCACGAGCCTGTATGGTGGTTTACATCAGCCAGCAGAAGAACCTACCAAAAGGTGAAGGGATAAAGAAAGGAGGAGTAGAGGAGGAGCTGAATTACATCAGATCCAAAGTCTTCTCAAACTAAAGTGACAACTACTGTGCTAGTACAAAATCTGATGAAATTCTGAGCAGCCCTAAGAAATTTCCAACATCCCTGGGTTGAGAGAGATTTGGAATCAGCCTAGCCTTAACAAACTTAGTGTCAACTCAGCCAGCCCTCAGCTATCTTGATTAGTGAGGATTGTGCTCTTAGTTGTTATTGTTTTGATTTTGTTGTTAAGGTTGGAAAGATAGGAATTGCAACAAAATGTTACAGTTAACTGCACTTGTTCAAGATTTCAGCCAGCTAGCCTTGTCATCCTTCATACGCCACCATTTCATTCCATTCTTATTCTTCCTTACCCATCCTGCACTGGGTTTTTCTTATTTGTGCTTACTTAGATTTTCTCTCTAATTAATCTGTTTACTTGCAAAACCAGACATTCTCCTCAACATGCTAATGTCTCTTTATCCCAGCTCCATTTCTTCTCCTCAGTCCCTATTTTGGCTGCTTCTTCTCTTCTTATTTACTTCCTCTTTTACCCCTTCGAGTGTTGAGGGGGATACTGTACAAGGTTCTTGGTCTGGCACTTCTAATGGCCTTTGCCAGTGTTATTTAGTGTTCTTGTAATGTTTCTTTGATTTTATCTCTCCAATTTCCTCTGGATCTGCGTTGTGGTCTTTGTCCTTCTCCTCTTCTCACACATGCCTTGTACAGTATGGAATTCCAAGACATTCTGTCCAAATGGGCAAACCACTTTATTTGCTGTCTCTGTATGTAGTTTAAGATTGATTGTATTCCAATTCTTTCCCTTATAATCTCATTCCTGATTTTATCCCTTCTAGCAGCCTTCCTGAGACATCTCATTTCCGTAGTGTCCATGTTTGGCACTCGCAACATAAGGTGGGAATGAATATGCTTTGTATGAGGTATTTCTTTGTGCTGGTCGGTATTGTCTTATATTGTAAGAGCAGGACTAACTGTCCCAATATCTAGTTTGCCTTACTGCACTGTATGTTAATCTCTTTGTCCATTTTGCCATCTTCAGTAAATGTTGTTCCTAGGTATTTAAATTCTGCTTCTGGTTTTATACTTTATCCCAGTGGCGTAGCGTGGGGAGGCGGGGGGGGGCGGATGCCCCGGGCAGCGGCTTTCAGGGGGCGGCAAAATGTCCCCACCACTTTGGCCTCACTCTGCCTGGGGTTAGGAAACAGGACTTCCCAGGCGGAGGGCGGCCCTTTTGCTGGCGAGCGCTGCTCGCCTCCGTCCACCTGGCTGGCCGTCGGGGGCTCTTCGCCGCCTGCCCCTGACTCCGCCTCCGTTGCGAGTTCGATCCTGGCGGGATACCAGATTGCCTAAGCCATTCATCCTTCCGAGGCCGGTTAAATGAGTACCCAATGGGACGGAGGCGAGCAACGCTCGCCAGCAAAAGGGCCGCCCTCCGCCTGGGAAGTCCTGCACGCATGCGCACACGCTGCCCACCTCTGCCCGCCCAGCCATCCACCCAGCTTGCCGTCAGAGGGGGTGCTCGTCGGGGGTGGGTGGCGCCGTGGCGCGGAGCCCCTGGCGGCTGGCTGGGCGGGAGGAGGTGGGCAGCGGGCGCGCGCGCGTGCAGGACTTCCCAGGCGGAGGGCGGCCCTTTTGCTGGTGAGCCCTGCTCGCCTCCGTCCCATTGGGTACTCATTTAACCGGCCTCGGAAGGATGAATGGCCCAGTGGTCAGCAAACTTAGCTCTCCAGCTGTTCTTGGACTTCAGTTCCCAGAAGCCTTGATCAGCAGGAGTGCTGACTTGGGCTTCTGGGAATTGAAGTCCAAGAACACCTGGAGAGCCAAGTTTGCAAACCCCTGGCTTAGGCAATCTGGTATCCCGCCAGGATCGAACTCGCAACGTTTTGGCTGCAGTGCAAGAAGGCTGGAAAGTCCATAGGGTTGGTGTGTGTGTGTGCGCGCGGGGCGCTCGTCGGGGGTGGGTGGCGCCCCTGGCGGCTAGCTGGGTGGGCTGGTGGGCGGAGGTGTGCGGCACGGGCGCGCGTCGCTCATCAGCAGGGGGGCCACCTTCTGCCTGGGTCCTGGGGCGGCTGCGGCGGCAGCGGCGAGCTGGGGGGGGAGCGAGTTTGTTCTTCGCCCCCGGCGGCTGAACTCTGCGCGACGCCACTGCTTTATCCCTCTAATAATTTGATATTTAAAGTATGCTGATTCATTCCAATTGCCATTACTTCAGTCTTTTCTTTATTGATTCTCATATTATTTATCTTACATTCTTGGTTCACGGACATAAGGTGTTGCTATTTTGGCTGCAAATGCATCGATTAAAGTTGCTTGTGAAATAAGCAGATATATGTTTTACATTTATTTTTGTCAGCAGTGTCGAACAGCAAAGCAGAAAAGTAAAATAGAAATGCATTTAAATAAATTAATGTAAGTACAAGACAACCCATTTGTTTAAAAACAGAGTTTAACTATTTTTTAAAAATGAATTTGATCCTCTGAGAATTTCTTAAGCTGTTGTACCTCATTCGTAGAGTGCTGAACAAGCACGTGATGTTAATAGTTCTATATTACATGATCCAATTATTTTGCATATTCATCTTATTAATGAATACTCTTGTAGATACTTTAGGTGTTAGCCAATTTGCACCTGTCTTTTCTCTCTTTAAAAATAAGATTCAGCTAGTTCTCTAATTAACTAGCTGTAAACAGAATAGTTGCATACTATTATTTCACTAGTGTGGCTAAGTATTTTTTTTTATTTTTTTGCTATCCTGTGCTGCTGTGGATAGATTTTTCTCAATGTGACACAGGAATTAATTGAGAATCAAAGAATCCCAGTGTCAAATATGAACTATTTTTTTTTTATTAATTCAAAGTCATTTTTTGTTAAGGACATCACTATTATATAACATTTTGGTACTTCCTGATTCAAAGCACTTCATGCTTACTGTGATGTATTCCACATCTAATACAAGTGATGATAGTGAAGATAATATATTTTAGCAATGGAAGGTACAGTTGTACCTCGCTTAAAGAGCATAATGTGTTCTATGAGATTGCTTTTTAAGTGAGTTTGCTCTTTAAGCAAAACACCATTGTAAGTGACCAATTGTGATTTCTGTGGTGGGGATTGCAGCCCCCAATTTAATTGTTAGGCGAGTTTTTGGTTGTTTTTAGTTGTTAAAACTATATAAAGAACACTGGGTTTTCAATGCTTTCAGGATAGCAAGTCCCTAACAACTTTGGACCATACACAAGTAGTCTTGAGGATTGATTATTTCAACTCTCTCTACATGGGGCACCCTTGAGGCTGCTGCCGAAACTTCCACAGGTCAAGAATAAAGTGACCAGATCAATTACAGATGTACAGTAAACAAATATTCTTACAGCTGCCAGTCTCTGGTCACTTTGCACTGGTCACTTGCTACTTATCTCACCAGGGTCAAGGTTTCAACCTTAACATATAAAAGCCCAGACAGTTTTGGACCCTGCTACGTGATGGATCTCCTCCATCCTAGTATATCTGCCCATCGTACAATGCCCATTGTATCAGATTCTCTTAATCTTTGCAGTTTAGGGTGCCTACTCCAAGAGAGGCCCATAAATCTGTAAGAAGAAATTATGAGATAAGCTTTCTCAAGAAGCCTGTGAAATACCATCCCTCCTTGCTTTCAGAAAGCAAGTAAAAACCTTATTTATTTATTTATTTATTAAAATTTGATACCCCGCCCCAATCGGGAGGACCCGACTCTGAGCGGCTTACATCCTAATAAAAGCAAAACAAAACCTAAACACTCAATCAAAAAACGTCAAAATTAAAAATCATCAGAAATTTAAAAACAAAACAGAAACTACACCCCAGTATTCCCCCAATCCAACTCAGGAAGGCAGTCCTTATATAAGCCACTTGGTATGGGAACCCACGTTCCCGGGTCCCCAAACCTGACCTGCCAGCCAGGTTTTCACGCCCTTCCGGAAGGGTAAGAGCTCTGTCTGAAGGCGCATGTGTGACCATAAGCAGGGCATCCCAGTCTAGGAGTGGGCGTAACTGGCGTATTACACGAAGTTGTGCAAAAGCCCTCCTGGCCACGGCTGCCACCTGCTCTTCGAACAGTAGCCGTGAGTCCAGGAGGACCCCCAGATTACGCACCGGGTCTGTTTGGGGCAGGACTGCCCCATCCAGAACCAAAGGTGGCAACTCCTGTGTTAACACAGGACCCCTTACCCACAGCCACTCAGTCTTGCCGGGATTCAGCTGTAGCCCGTTGTCCCCCATCCAGACCTTAACAGCCTCCAGACACCTGGAAAGGACTTCCACCGCACCGCTTGGGTCCCCACGGGCGGAGATGTATAACTGGGTATCATCTGCATACTGATGATACCTTACCCCGTGGGAACGGATGATCTCACCTAGTGGCTTCATATAGATGTTGAATAGGAGAGGAGAAAGTACCGAGCCCTGAGGCACCCCATATTGCAGGGGCCTAGGGCTGGACTTCTCCTTCTCCAGGCACACCGACTGGGTCCTGCCCCTCAGGAATGAGGCAAACCAGGACAGCACTGTGCCCTGGATCCCCAGACCCTGGAGCCTACCCAGAAGGATGCCATGATCGACTGTATCAAAAGCCGCTGAGAGATCGAGAAGAGCAAGGACAGACGGTTCCCCTCCGTCCCGCTCTCTCCAGAGATCATCCACCAAAGCGACTAGTGCAGTTTCGGTACCATATCCGGGCCTGAATCCTGACTGAAACGGGTCCAGATAATCCACTTCATCCAGGACTCCCTGCAACTGCTGCGCCACAGCCTTTTCCAGAACCTTACCTAAAAAAGGTAGGTTGGACACTGGACGGTAGTTGGAAATTATCGTGGGGTCGAGGGATGGTTTTTTTAAGAGGGGAAGCACCAAAGCATGTTTAAAAGGTGCGGGAAAATGCCCCTCTTTTAATGAAGCATTGATAATCGCCTCGACCCAGCCACCTGCCACAGACTTGGAAGCTTTTATTAACCAGGCAGGGCATGGGTCCAGTGCACAGACCGTGGCGCGAACAGATACAAGAAGCCTGTCCACTTCCTCAGGGCCAACGGGATCGAACCGATCCCAGGTAACATGGCTAGACTGTGCTGTGGTCAACCCCAGCTCTATACGATCCACGCCGGGATTCAGCTTCGAGCGGATCTGAGCGATTTTCTCCACCAGATAATCAGCAAAGTCCTCAGCCGATCCCTGCCACCCAGGGCCCGGGCCCCCTCCACCGAGGAGGGACCTGGTCACCCGGAACAAGGCCGCTGGGCGATTATCTGCGGAGGCAATAAGGGTGGTGAAGTATTGACGCTTCACCACCCTCATCGCCACTAGGTAGTCCTTAATGGCAGCTCTAACCAGTGTTCGGTCAGACTCACTCCGAGTCTTCACCCAGCGGCGCTCTCGGCGTCTCTTAGCCCGTTTAAGCTCCCTTAGTTCCTCTGAAAACCAAGGAGCAGATCGATCCCCACGGACTCGGAGAGGCCGTAGTGGTGCGATTACATCCAAGGCTGCCGTCGCTCTCCTGTCCCATGCGTCGACAAGAGCCTCAGATGAACCGCTTTGCAGGTCAAGAGGACAACACCCCAGTTCCCTCTGGAAGCCTTCTGGATCCATTAGTCGCCGGGGGCGGGCCCACTTAATCAGCCCTGCCTCCCTGCGGTGGAGTCCAGCCCCTAGGAAGTCTAGAGCCACCAGATAGTGATCTGACCACGGCACTGGGGTGATATCTAATTTTTGTAAAGACAGATCACTCTGCCACAGCTCCGACAAAAAGATTAGATCCGGGGTGTGGCCACTGCTCCTGGTAGGACCCTGAATTACCTGAGTCAGGCCCACGGTTGCCATGGAAGTCATGAACTCCCGAGCCACCTCCGAGCCGGTCCCCAACGATGGCAAGTTGAAGTCCCCCAGGACCATCAGCCTGGGGGTCTCCAATGCCAGCATTGAGACTGCCTCGAGGAGGTCAGGCAGGGAATCTGCTACTCTGCAGGGAGGCAGGTACAAGAGCAAGATTCCCAACTGACCCTTAGGGCCCATACGCAAGAACAAGGCCTCACAGCCCGGAATTTGTGGTGCCGTGGCCCTGGTGACTCCCAGTGACTCCCTAGCTATCATGGCGACTCCACCGCCCCTTCCCCTCTCCCTAGGCTGGTGCCAGATACCGAAACCGGCTGGGCATAATTCAGACAGAGGAACCCCGTCCTCTGGCACCAGCCAGGTTTCGGTGATGCATGCCAGATCAGCCCGCTCCCCTGAAATGGTGTCTGCAAGCAGGGGAGCCTTGTTGCAGACTGATGTGGCATTCACCAGCAGCAGCCTAAGGGAGGGGTCACTCTTGACCGTCTGCTCATGGCCCAGAGGTGTAGCCGGGGGGGCAGAACACGGGACAGCAACTAAGCATCTGACCTGTGTTCTCCAAGTGCGGCCCGCCCCTCGGCTCCTGTCGTAGCGCCCCATGCCCGTTACCACACCAATTTGGGCCTCATGGAAGCCCCCAGCCCCAACAGACAGAGCCCAATCCCAACCTTCTGGCTGGCAGACATTCCTTAGTGATCCCCCATTCGCATTCCCCCAGACCCTCTCCAATAATTGTCCATCTGCCGTTACTCCTGATGGTAATGGTAACGGTGGGGCCAGGGAGACTTGATATGAGGACAAATAATGGTAATTCTGATGGTGGCCGTAACAGCTGCCACAACAACAGGCGGGGAATACGGTGCAACAGCGGGGCTTTTTAAAGTTCCCGCCACCGGCATCAGCGCTGGGTCCCGGCGTCTTCTTTCCCTCGCCACAGGTGTTTCTCGAGGCGGCGGGGGAGGCAGCGAAGCTGGTCCGGCCGGCGCGGGGCTTTTTAAAGTTCCCGCCGCCGGCATCAGCGCTGGGACCCGGCGTCTTCTTTCCCTCGCCGCAGGTGTTTCTCGAGGCGGCGAGGGAGGCAGCGAAGCTGGTCCGGCCGGCGCGGGGCTTTTTAAAGTTCCCGCTGCCGGCATCAGCGCTGGGACCCGGCGTCTTCTTTCCCTCGCCGCAGGTGTTTCTCGAGGCGGCGGGGGAGGCAGCGAAGCTGGTCCAGCCGGCGCGGGGCTTTTTAAAGTTCCCGCCGCCGGCATCAGCGCTGGGACCCGGCGTCTTCTTTCCCTCGCCGCAGGTGTTTCTCGAGGCGGCGAGGGAGGCAGCGAAGCTGGTCCGGCCGGCACGGGGCTTTTTAAAACCTTGCTATTCAGATAAGCTTTTGGAGAGAACTCTCCTAATGCCTTTCAAATCAGATAATACTGCCTGCCATATTGCTGCAATTTGACTGTTGCTATTCTGTAATGTTTACTTTCACATCACTTAGTATTTTGATATATGTTTATGTATATGTATATCTTTTTAACTTATATAAACATTCCACAGTAGCCATTACGCTAGATGGGTGACATAAAAGCTCAGTAAGTGAATGAAATAAAAGCTCTTTTCTTTGAAAGGTAGAAACCTCTTCATTCCATGCCCTGAAATAAATTGTCACTGAAATACTCTTCAATGTCAAACACCTGTGGCAAATGCACGTAGTCATATAAACCAGGGAGGAGAACTGAATGCAGGCCATGGGGAGCATAACATTCCCAAAGGAATTTTTATGGCCCTTGGTAAACCTGAGGCCCTCAGCCTTTCCCAAATTTTAAATAATTGCCTAGAAATTTCTTACGTCCCCTGTGTGTGTGTGTGTGTGTGTGTGTGTGTGTGTGTGTGTGTGTGTGTGTGTGTGTGTGTGTGTGTGTGTGTGTATTAAAACAAGCAAATTAGTCATTTTGATCACACCTTTCCCTAGGGGTTCCTGGCACATCTGATAGCTTGCTGAAGTTATTAATCTCTGTCATGAATGATAATGAATCACCAAGGAAGGTATATACCCAATGTTGAAACCTGGTATTGATCTTGGGCATGGGTCTATTGGCAGCTAGTCCACACACCAGCCCTTTTAGATTGGCGGCTGCCCTGCCAGCCTGAAATCACTGAGGTGGCTTTCTCAGGGTTCCATATTGACAGCTGTTCCAGCATCTTCCACTACCACCAAAACTGACCTTGTGCTCTCAGAAGAGATTTTTTCAAACTAAAAGGAGACACAGGCTCAAAGTGCCTTGTTCAATAGCTGAATCATCCTTCTGGAATTTCCTGGAGCTATGAACCTTCCTTCCTTCCTTCTTTGCTTCCTTCCTTCCTTCTCTAGGGACTTGAAAAATGACTCTGAGAGTTCCATGCTCTGTTCTACAAAATCTTGAAGCCAAGCCAGCCTGTTTGTCAGAGCAGCTGGTTAGTAAGTGTGACTATGTAGATTTCCCCCTGCCTTGCTTCCAGGTGCTCAACTGGACTTTCAGCAAAACATCTGTCCATCTGATTTTCATTTGCTTTCTCTGGCTCTTGATCTATAGCCTCATTTTCACCTTACTTATTGTCTCTTGCCTTTCTGATTCTCTTCTGTCTCTTCCAGACCCTGAAGGCCTACGTGGCTTTGTTCATGCCTTCCGCCTCTAGTACTTTCACCCTGACTGCCAGGTGTTTCTCCAGCCAGAAGACTGTCATAACACCTTATGTTATTTTCCCATTCACCAGTCTGTGAATTTTTAAGTACATCTGTGAAATATTTACAGGTTATAAAGAGAAAAGATTTTTATTTGGGACTATGTAATGTATAAAAGAATACAGTATATTAAATCCACACACTTGCAAGACGTTTGGGAGTGGGCCTGTGGTGCGAATATTGTTCTTATGTTAGTCACTTTTGCCAATGTATTGCTTTTTAAAAGAAAAGAAGCAGAATTATAATTGCAAAAATAAACTAAGATGCCCTGCCTAAGCACAACTTTTTTGGTCTGGAAGTTTTTTTTAAAGAAGTTGAGAATTCCTCTCACTAATACAACAAAATGAATGAAAATGTAAGACTTTCAGCATAAATCACTGCAGAGCTAAGCATACTGATTCTTACTAACTTCTCATCAGAACTTGAGAAAGTTACTTAATTAGGTTAAAACTCTCAGAATCCTTGAGCTACCTGATAGTCATGCTCAAGCAGCAGTTTAACAAATTAACTCTTCAAAGCTCTGATCTTTGTACATGTTAGTTCACACCTCATGTTACATTTAGATATTTTCTTCCTCTGTCTATGGGTCTTCCTGCTTCTGTATGCAGCTGCTTTTTTCAGATGTGTCCAGTTTCAAGCCAGGGACTATTTCCCAACAGTACATTTTTCTGCCAGTAAGTGACATCAGCTATTAATGTTACAGGATACTAAAGGCCAGCTGCCCTTTGTAAAACCTGGGAATTTGAATCTCACATTTGTGAAACATGTTCCATGACCATTCAAAGAAATAAATAAAAAATCCCCTGACCTATAAAAATTTGGCAGTTATCAGTGTGTACTTTGTGTTTTTTTTTTATTTATGACTTAACTAGATGCACTTGCAGTGATTACAATGATATAATTGCTAAGACCAGTTCTTAGCAGCACTGTATTTTACCTAATTAGTCCCACAACACACCATAAGTATGGAGTAAGGTACAAAGAATGTAGTCTTAAGTCAACTGCCTCAGAATGACAATAATAAATAACAAACAAGCACCAAAGAACACTCTATGCCTAGCAAAAAGGAACAAGTAAGAACCTCTCTGGCATAAACATTGATAGAGGTCTGCCTGTATGCCACAACTTGTCTGTTATTGTACATTTTACAACACATCTTGTTTCGTTTCCTGATTCTTGCTAGAAGCCTAAAAGATCACAGGACAATCATGTTATTGTTGTTATGTGACCTCAAGTTATAACTGATTTATTGTGACCTTAAGAAGGCTTTCAAACTAAGTGACATTTTAAAAGAGTGGTTACCCAAATAAGAATTTCTGTTTAAAAATGCTTGCATTTGTCATTTATCGAACAATAGGTAATTAATAACTTGAAACGTTATCCTTAAGCAGAGAGAACAGAATGATAGGACCAGTCTTTTGTATTTTGTTACATGAGGCACAGTACAGGGTACCCAAAACCTTCCAAGCCATTTTAGTACATTTGACATTTTAAAAAAAGCACAGATGCATAAAAAAGCCACAAGAAAAATAATAATAGATACCAGACTGCTCCATTTCATGACATTCTTTAATCTGTTGCTTGCCTAATGCAAAGATCTCTCTCTCACACACTATATACATATGGGGGTGGGGGTGGGGGGGATATTTTGGCGTCTTGCTGGTAAGCCTTATGCATCCTATCTGGTATTATGCAGGTTCTGCTTTTCATACTTTTTCCAGTTGGTATGCTGATACATAGTTTGGAAGTATGCTTTCTTAAAATATCTTTAAGTGACTTGAGTTTAAAATACTTTGTAACTACAAAAGGGTTTTGTACCTCAGAAGGGACTACAGTTCTTCTGAAGCATTGTTTTTAGACCATTTGTAAGGCTAAATATTCCTCATGTTATAAAATAAATAATCCTATGTGCTTTGATAAATTTTTGTTTTATTCATGCTCACCTATGAACACTTGAACTTTTGTAGTGGCGTTTCAGAACCTTAAATCATATATATGTTCATATGTAACTTAACAAAATTCTTTGCTTTGTTTGCTAAATAAGACCTCTCTTCAGGATGTTCAGTTTTTCATATTGAAGGTATGTTACCCAGGATGGGAAACGTTTAAGGTTATGATGAAATTTCCTCAAACGTTTTAAAAAATAAAATAAAGGCAATGACATTGTGTCACCATAAAGTCTATGTGCTATATTTTAATATGAGTTTTTGTGGATTGCTCAATTTTGTGGATTGTGGACTGCAGTAGCTCAAGTGGCTAAGACACTGACTGGAAGGTGGGAGGTCAGCAGTTTGATTCCTGAGTACTGCAGGGTGAAATGAGCTCCCGTCTTTGTCCCAGCTCCTGCCAACCTAGCAGTTCAAAAGCAAGAAAATGCACTTTATCTTCCCACTTTGGTGGGAAGATAAACAGTGTTCTCTGCACTCCAGTGTCTAGTTATGCCTGCCACATTCTGCAGAAGCAGACAGCACTGGCTCTGGCTTTGAAACCAAGATGAGCACTGAACCCTAGAGTCAGATATGACTGGTTTTTGAGCAAGGTAAACCTTTACCTTTTTGTGGATCTAGTCCACTGTCACAGGAAATAGTTTTTAGCAACATGAAACTGGCTCAAGTAAATTGAGATAATATTTAAGTAAATTCACTATTGCAAATGACTGTTCAGATGAAGAGTCTCTTCCGACTAGCATCATCATCAGTGGCGTAGCATGGGGGGGGGCACCCCAGGTGGCACTTTTTGGGGGTGGAAAAATGTCCCTTGGCCATATGGGTGTTCTTGGACTTCAATTCCCAGAAGCCCTAGAGGCCACTGAGGGGATGGGTGCCAGAGTCTTGGGCCCCACTCAAGGGGTGGCAAATTTAGCTTATGCTCTGGATGGTAAAACCCACATTCTGGGCCCTGGACAGCTGAAACCTATGCTACACCAGTGAGCATCATGTCTAAGAGGAGGATTTCCAGAAGACATCAACCGAACTACCCCACCATAAGTAGGAAATCCCTGTGGTAACAATTTTGTCCTTCTGATTGGAGATGAGAATGTGAGATCTCATACAGACCTCCTCCAATTAAATACTACTCATGAAAACAGATCTTAGTACAGTATTTCTTTTACTCAAGAAAACTATTGCTTGCAAAGATGAGCAGCTCAGATACCTTCAGAGCTGCCCCTAAAGATATTGCTCATCTGATTAACCATTTTAAGATTAGCACATTTTAATTTTTTTAAATATATTTTATTTTTTTCCTGAATCTTTTTTTCTTGTGAAAGATACCCAATACATCAACTGATATTATTATTATTATTATTATTATTATTATTATTATTATTATTATTATTATTATTATTATTATTATTATTATTATTATTATTATTATTATTATTATTATTATTATAGTTGGATGCATCTGAGTTGGATGCTACTGAAATGGCTGAAACAAACAATAGCAATGGAGAAGAAAATGGAGTTTGCCTTAAGCAAGCGCCTGAAGAAGTGTCTTCCATTCGGGACTCAAACCTTACAAATGCATCAATGCAAAGCAAGCTAGTGTCTTCCTTCCAACAGCACACCAAAAAGACACTTAAACAGTTGTCTGAAATGGGTCCCACCTGCGGACCAGGCAGGGGAGACCGGACTTCTACCTGCTCCGGCGTCATGGACCCGCCCCATAATCAGGGCTTGGAAGACCGCTGCAGCTGCGTGCGGCAGGACTTCACTATGGGATGGAAAGGCCGGGGTACTGTTGCAGTGATGTTCTGATGTACTGTTTGTGTATTTCTGGAATGTTTTGTAAGATGTATTTATATAGATTTTGTAATTGCTTGTCTCTTGATATTTTCATACATTATATCTGTAACTGTGATATATTGTTTCATTGTGACTCCCACTCATTTTGTAACTTTGACTGGGGATTCCTTGAGTTGTTCATGTTTTTTTGATACTCTGCTACTTGATGCTGTAACTGTTTTGTATTGTTTTGTTGTAAGCCGCCCAGAGTCGCCATAGGTGAGTGGAGCGGCAAATAAATCAAACTATAATAATAACTGATACTCCAGTCAAGACATGTTATCTGGCTTCTTGCTCAACTCAGTGAATATAGTACCTGCTATTATAAAAATTCTGCAAGCTCTCATCATCTGTTTCTTCAAAGGATTTGCACTGAGAAGCTTTTATGGGATTATTTCTAAAGATTTAAAAGCAAACTTGAAAGCAAAAACCATGTGAGAAGTTCAGCTGATTCACATCTGACCAAAACAATCAGATTTCAGAGCCTGAGAAGATTGGCTAATTATAACTCTAGGAGTTGCTTAGAGTGTCTACTACAATGAATTTGTAATCATTCAACCATTCCCAAGTGTCTTGTGGTATGTGTTAGCAAATTATATATTGATCTCATTTTTTGCTATCTTTTCATAGCAGCCAACTGTAAAGATTTTGTCCAGTGCCTTGCAGATAAAGTTGCTCAAATCTAAACTGCAACCTATGAAGCAAATTATCTAGTTCTATTTCAATCAGACTTCCCGGCTGGTTAAGGAACATGGTTTTGGTCACCATGGTGGATGACCTATCCCAGCAACTGGACAGAGTAGGTGTGTTTCTGTTCATTCTGCTAGACCTCTCAGTGACTTTTCATACCATCCTTCTGTGATACCTTTCTGGGATGGGACTTGAAGATAATATTTTACACTGGTTCTGATCTTTCATGGATGGCCAAATTCAGAAGAAGATGTTGCGAAACTCCTGTTTGATGCCCTTGCAATTGGCCTGCATTGTCTCCTAGGGGTTTCTTCCTGTCCCCTCATCTATGTTGGAAGAGGCTGCCTGAAGTTTTGCAGTTTGGTGCCATTAGTATGAGGATGATCTCCAACTCTCTCTCTTTCTCCCCACTTGGTGTCTGATTCCAAGGAAGTTATTCTGTGCTTAGGTCAGTGTCTGCTGTCAGCAATGGATTGCATGATGGCTTATGAATCAAAACTCAACCCAAATAAGATAGAGGTGCTCCTGGTTAGTCACAAGATAAAATTATTATTATTATTATTATTATTATTATTATTATTATTATTATTATTATTATTATTATTATTATTATTATTATTATTATTATTATTATTATTATTATTATTAAACTTGTATGCCACTCCACTCGCAAAGCACCTCTGGGCAGCTAACAGAGATACAAAATATCACAATTACAGCTACAAAATATCAAATTATCATGATACAAAAACACTTAAAAAAACAATACACTGAAAACATCATAAACTCAGCCCCACCAACTATGTCCAAGGGAAAATCCAGAGATGGTGGCGGCAGCCTTGTGGCTGGCTGGGCCGCACAGTTATTGCTCCTTCCCTCAGCTGGGCCAGCTGAGAGAAGTCTGATAGAGGACTCAGATAGTATTAGATGGGGTTACACTCCCCCTGAAAAATCAGTTTGTGGATTCACCCCTAACCTTGAACGCACAGGTTTCAGTGGTGGCCAGGAGTTCATTTGCACAGTTAAAGGTGGTGTGCTAGCTTCATTGTTCCTTGAGATGTACAATCTGGACACATGCCTTACTTACATTCCACTTGGAATGCACTCCACATGGAGCTGCCTTTGAACGTTAAAGGTAAAGGTTTCCCTTGCTCAAAAGCCAGACATTAGCTGGTTCAAAAATGCTGAAGCCACACTGCTGAATGGCACTGGTTACAGGGAGCACATAACTCCCTTATTACAACAGCTTCACTGGCTGCCCATCTGTTTTTGAGCATTTCTGTAAATGTACAGAATTTAAAACTAAAAGGACTTTTACATTCTTGCCTGAGCTATTAAATGTAGAAGTATTGTATGTGAGAGACCAGTCTGTCCTTTTGTGCTTGCTTTGTGTGCATGTGATTAGTTTTCTAAAGAGAAGACAATCTAAAGACACTTAGTGCAAATTGCATAAAAGAGATATACTTGTATCACTTTAGAAATGTTCTCTTTGGGTGCCATGGTCAGCCTGTCTTGACCATAAATGTCAAACTCGCAGAAATCCCCCCCATCCCTAGTTACCAGCCTTTCACTACTGCTCATAAACTTCTCTTCTCCAGCCTTCTGTATCACCTTAAAGCCTGCTCTGGAGGCTTTCCCAGAGCAGGGAGCAGATTTGAGGCTGCAGGGGAGCTGCAGGAGGGAAGAGGAATCTTTTCTCCCAGTTCCACTGTCAGAAGCAATTCTGAAGCCATCTCACTGGAGCCTGACCAGCTTTTGGCAAAGTAGTCCATTTGCAGCATTTACCCTTGGTTGGCCACATGGGTTCGGAGCAGGTAAACAACAGGTGGTGAAATGGTGAACCTATGTTTCAGAACAAATGAAAAAATTTAACTGACTACAACTAATTTGTTTCTTCAGAAAGGAATGCAGTAAAGTACAAACAGGAGTCCTATTCATAGGTGGGCGGTAAAGTAAGTTCTGGAAAGGTGCTTTAAAATAAGCTGTATAGCTACTGGAAAGGAAAGTACCATATTTGCTGGTATATAAGACACCTCGGAGTATAAGACACACCCCATTTTTATAGACATTTTAAGGGGAAAAATAATTTTCTACATTTTTTCATGAATTTCCAAAATTAACTCCAGGAGCCAAAGAGAATGGGATGGGTGGGGTGGGAGAGGGCTCCTTTGAAGCCCATTTCCCCACCACCCTGCTACCAGCTGAGGAGAGTTGGATGGGGGAGGGGAAAAAAAAGAAGGATTCTTTGAATCCATTTTCCCCACCATCCCACCACCAGCCAGAGAGAGTGGGATGGGAGAAAAATGAAGGATTCTTTGAATCAATTTTCCACACCATTCTGCCACTGCTGACTGTCAGTAAGCAGGGAGGGTGAGATTGGCTGGGAAAGAGAGCTCCTTTGGAAGGCACCCTTCAGTAGTGGCTACAGAACTACACCAGCGGGAGCTGAGGGTGGTTTTAAAAATAGCCCCTTCCTGTCTCCAGCCACTGATCCTCTCTTGCTGCCAAACCTCACCAGCAGGGGTGGGGGCTGTTACCGGTATATAAGACTGTTTTCCGGTGTATTTTAAGGGGGGGGAGTGTGTCTTATATGTCAGCATATATGGTATACTCTCTCTTCTGGATAGACTCAGATATTTGGTGAAGAAAAGTAAAAGTCAATGAATATGCTGAGCAGATGCTTTCCACAGCATACCCAACTAGTACAAAGTCCTGTCAATTCTGGGGTGTGGGGTGTGGAAGGAGTTGTGCCAAAACAGCTTCTGTTTCTTTTGCTGCTGTATTGAAGCAGCAAAATGTCTAACCTTTTCAAAGAAATAGAGAGAATATAAAAGCAATAAGGATAATAAGAAAACACTCACAGGTCTAACAAAGAAATAAAGTACACTAGTACCCCGGATAACGTTATGACTTGGTTCCACAAGTCATGACGTCATCCGGTTTTTAGCGTTGGCCGATACATACATTGAACAACGCTAAAAAAAAAAAAGCCCTGACGTCAGGGACAAACCACGCTGAGGCAAGGCTTGGCTTGTCCGAAATCCCCCCCGCCCCCAGGGGGGGATTTTGGACAAGCCGAGCCCTGGGTAGGCACGCGATCGGGCACATCGTTCGGGGTTAGGGCAAGATACTGTACGGGGAAGACCTCCGTATCCTGCCCTAACCCCGAACGACGCGCGCACACGCACCTGTCGTCCGATGTTTCGAAAGGGTAAGGGGATCTTCTCCTTACCCTTTTGGAACTTTGGGTGGTGTGCAGGCGTGCGCGCGTCAGTGGGGGTTAGGGCAGGATACGGAGGTCTCCCCCGTATCCTGCACTAACCCCCACCGATGCACGCTGCTCGCCCGATGTTTCAAAAGGGTAAGGATCCTTACCCTTTTGGAACATCAGGCGGCATGCAGGCATGCGCGCGTTGGTAGGGGTTAGGGCACGATACGGAGGTCTCCCCCGTATCCTGCCCTAACCCCCACCGATGCGTGCCGCTCGCCCTATGTTTCAAAAGGGTAAGGATCCTTACCCTTTTGGGGCATCGGGTGGCATGCAGGCGCACGCGCATCGGTGTGGGTTAGGGCAGGATACGGAGGTCTTCCCCGTATCCTGCCCTAACCCCCACTGACACTCGCCGCTCGCCCGATGTTTCAAAAGGGTAAGGATCCTTACCCTTTTGGAACATTGGGCGGCGTGCAGGCGTGCGCATGTCAGTGGGGGTAGGGCAGGATACGGAGGTCTCCCCCGTATCCTGCCCTAACCCCCACTGACGCATGCCGCCTGCCTGATGTTTCGAAAAGGTACGGATCCCCGTACCCTTTCCAAGCATCGTGGGGGCGGGCACTGGGGGGGTGGACTGGGTAGATGTTCTACCCAATCCAACTCCCCCCCACGCACACGCTTGTACCGGATAACGCTAAAAATCGCGTTATTTGATACAAGATTTTTCCAAAAATCTTGTAATGTTATGTGGTTTTAGCGCTATACGGTACAATCGTTATCCGGGGTATTACTGTACTGAAATGTGTGGTTTCTATGAATAAACCAGTTTCTAAAGAGAAGACAATCTAAAGACACTTAGTGCAAATTGCACAAAAGAGATATACTTGTATCACTTTAGAAATGTTCTCTTTGGGTGCCACAGTTATGATACCTCTTTTATCATCTTTTTGAATAATTACAAAGAGTCAGCAATGATTCCATGTTATTGGCCACATGTTACCACTGCCCATATGGCTGAGCAATGCTATCTATAGTTGTGATAAATTACAAGAAACCAAATGTGTCTGCCATTACAGAATTTAGGGGTTCATAAAAACAAGGGTCGGAATTGACTATGCTATTGAACAACAACAAAAAACAAGATAGGTACACCTTTAATTAACTTAGGAAATTAAAAGGTGGCACTAATAAACCAGCCTTAACAACAAGACAAACACGGATGAACTCACTACAACATATTAATCAAGAACAAGAAGTACATTCAAACTCACAAATGATTAGGTGTTTACATACTGCTGAAGTTAAACAAAAGACAACTCCATGTCACATGGCTGCTCGGACAAATGATGAAACTGAGATATTAAATCCCATTAGCAATAGCATAAATTACATGACATTATTGTTGTTTTTAAAAGTACAGTAGTCACATCATATATACTGGTTATGTTAGAGGTCATCTTGACTGAGAACTGGTCAGTTTTTGTGAACTTTTAATGACAAAGGCAAGTGGGGTGGCATACAAGTCGAAAAATGAAATGAAATGAAATAGGGTTTTAAAATTAAGCTTATGTTTAAATAAATTAACCATGCAGAAGTTTTTCTGAGTATATAGTAAGAACTACTCATCTCATTCATTACAAGACCCATGAAAACCACCACGTTCTGGATAAGAATACTGTAGTTATTTAGTTATTCAGTATAGAACTGTTCCTTTGATATGGAAGCAATACGATTACTGGAAAAGTGAAGTAAGTCCCCTAAACAGTGCAGCAGTGCTCTTACATTATACAACCCAATTTTGAAATATATAAATTAAAGTAGAATCCAGAGGTAGTCCATCAGCAATGAGGAAACAATTATCAATAGTTTCAACTCAAGATGTGCATAAAGTGTTCTTAAGGACAAATCAGATGGGAGGATTCCATTCTAGATTCCTTTAACGTTGTAGAAACATTCTTGTCACATAGTTTATCTGGAAATGCATTTACAATGCATTCTAGCAGCAGCATCCAGCTGTGCCTATTGGTGCTTACCCTACCAGTATGCATGTCTCTACTCCCTACTTCACCCTCTTAGAGGATGACAGAGATAAAGAGGAAAGTTAATCTGATGTAATGGATAGAATGTAGGTCTAGGAGTCTGTCTGGCCAGACATCCCACAACAGTAGTGGAGTAGTCCGTACAGCCAGAGACTCAACACTGAATGCTGGGTGGTGGGAAATAAATTGACTCCCTAAAGGGGCCAATGGCTATGGGCAAATGAGCCCCATTAGGTGGGGTGATGGTCCCATCAGTGGAGGAAATGCCACTGGAAATCATCAGAACGGGCCCAACAGCAAAATGAATGGAGGAGGAACTCTGATTTCCAACGATCATGGAGGCAGAAGAGGCCTTGCCAGATGGATTGGCTGTGAAGGCACATTGTACATATCCTCAATGCTACAGCAGTTCATTTCAGTCCCATTAAATCCTGCTTGTCTCGTTTCATATGTGCCACAGATCATAGTGTGTGGGTCACTTCATGGCAAGCTGGGATCCACCTTAAACAAATTCATACGAGTGGCATTTTTTCTGATTGCCTCGGAGGGTGAAGGCAGGCCAGAAGTAGCTGGCCTCCAGGTCTCCCAGCGCTCTGGGGCAGGAAAAACAAACATTTTCTCAGATTGAGTTGCAGCCAATGAGGTCAAGGAATTGGAAGATGGAGCTCATTCCACAGGAACTCTCTGGAGAGCAGTAATAGTAAACTTCTTCTTGAACATCTCACATAGCTTTAAAATACATACCAAGGTCACCATAAATTAGAAGTGGCCAGATAACACAAGAGACAGAAAGAACTCAGACATACAGTACTGTACTTTAAAAGTATGCATCTTTTGCATCTTTACACCTTAAAAGGAGTGTCTCATGTTACTGATTACTTCGTGGTAGCCAGATTACTTCTTGGTTGCCATTCTAGTGTTGTATGGTCCTACAGGCCAGAAACACAGAGGGAGATACTTTTTGATACCATCTAACGGTTAATTCTGATATTACATCTTGGAAATGTTTATAAAAGCATAGAAAATGTCTATCCTTGCCACTTAGGATTGATAAGAGAATGGCATAAAACATTAGAAAAGGCTGTTAAAATACTTCAAAAATGCCTCCAAATGCCCTTAGACTGGCTTTTGAGCAAGGGTGACATTTACCGTTTACCTTTACCTACATTCCTGTAATATATTATTTCCAGGTTCTGAGATAGAGGAAGAATTATATGATCACTCACTGATTTTCATGACTCAGTGTCAACTTGAACTGGTTGTTGCTGTTCATTTGCATAGTCTCCCCCTTCTCCTTTTGCCCTCCATCTTTCCCAGCATCAAGGCCTTCTTGAGTGAGTCCTCTCTTCTTATTTGGTGCCCAAAGTACTTTAGCTTCATCTTCAATATTTGTCCTTTCAAGGAGCAGTTAGGGTTGATTTCCTTCAGGATCGACTTATTTGATCTCTTTGCTGTCCAAGGTACTCTCAAAATTCTCATTCAGCAGCTTGAACTACAATTTTTCAAATCCTGGTCTTACACTCCAACCACTACATCATATTAACTACCTTATTCCCCATTATTTTTGGATCACTGCATTTCCACCAAGTTAGCAAAAAGGAAACAATACAAATGTAGGTGCTTTAAAATCAGCTGTATAGCTACTAAAAAGGGAAGTTTATCTCTCTTCTTTAGCAATTTCTTTCTGGAACAAGAAAAATCAAAGCGATTACCCCATATATTCTGCATATTTTTTAACATTTCTACTATAATGTTTTTAAAGTATATCTAAGCAAAGCTAGTACATTCAAGTTTAGAATTTATTTAGGCATGTTTATGCGTTCAAATGAATTTTGGCAATTTACAGTTGTACCAAATTTATTTGCAGCAGCCATTCCTCCTCGTTTACTCATTTCCTAAAGGAAATTGCAAGTTAATAGAAAAAGCAGCACTGGAACTGCCTCACATCCTATAGTTATTAATTAAGCAAAGTCTGGTTCAGTAACTCAGGATACTAAAAAAAAAGAGAGTTAAACAAAGCCCAGTGTTTCTTGAAATGAAGTTTCAACTTCAATAGATATTCTTTAAAATGTATACATTAAAACATATCTTGCTATTTCAAAATGTATCTGCAGATTTTTATAATAAATATGTATCTATTTAGAATATGGCCATTTCCTGATACTGTATCAGGTATTGCATATAGGAAATGACACAGGCAACAATTCAAATTATTCTTTTCCTCCCTGTACAATTTAGAAGATCTTTCTGCAATGTCTAAGTAAGAAATGTTGTTCTGGAATCAACTTGGCATGAAAGTGACTTTGTTATTAATCATATAGATAATGTAAAAAACTTTTAAAGGTTTTTGACAATCATATATCTTACAGGCTAATTGTACCTGGCATAAAATATTAAGTAGGCAACATTCTGGGGGGAAAGGAACATAATCTCAGGTTCTCCTTCTCTCTCTCCCTAAAATGTTAAATATTTTCAAAAAAGCTATCAGGTTGTCATTAAATTGACTCTGAATCACCATCAGCAAAAATACTAATTTATTCAAGGACTAAAAAAGAACAGATTTTTCAGTGTTGGGGACATGGTAGATGTTATGAATGTTACTCTGTTCTTTTAAAATTCTCTGGTTTATGAATGTGGGATATTGTACTTCCATACCCATAATTCAAACTGCCAGGAAATAGCCTGATATTGTTGTGCAATAAATAGGATGCAAAGGACAGCCTGAATGACACCAACACCACCAATCAAGATGGTCTACACCAGGGGTGGCAAAACTACTGGCCATGGGTTGGCCCACGCCACCCTCACCACTACCAGAAGCAGATGCTCCAGGATACCTTTTTGTGCTCACTACCAATCATAAACAGATACTAAGGGGGGGGGGTCATAGAACCTGACTCCTTTTTTCATCATTTAACCACTTTTCACTCAAACACAGAGCAATCATCAGTGCTAGTTTTCAACAAGAAGAAATTGAAAGCTTTATGGAAACATTCAGCTGGAAATTGATCACACACCCAAGCAAGACACTTGGCAAGCAGAGGTGACTGGAATGCAAAGGTAGGAAATTAAGCAGAACCAACTGTTGTTGGATTATTTGGTCTAGGAGTCAGAAACAAAGCAGAACTTCTTATAGAGTTCTATGGAGCCAACAATCTATTTATTGAAAATACATGCTTCAAGCAACCAAACAGACAATTCTACAACTGGAAATCACTAGATGATTACTGCCGAAATCAAATGCATTGCATAATTGTGAATAGGAGATGGAGAAGCTGTATTAATTCTGCCAAAACAAGATGATGAGCAAGTTGGGTTACCAAATATTTTTAATATCAAATATCAGAGTAAAAGTTGAAAAATCACACTAAAATAATTATGTTGAAAAATACAGTGATTGCATCTCAGTACTACTGAAACTGAAAATACAAAAAGTTGTACTTCTAAAAAAGCATCCAACAATGGCAAGAATGTTTATGCATTTAAAATATTTGATTACTATGTTACAGTAATGTAAGCCACTAAAGCTGCTTATTGAAAGAAAAACAACTAAATTTTAACTACTTAAAGACAATAATCAAACAACTAATAATGAGAAGATAGCATTCAATTCATACAAAGGACCCTTGAGTGAATTTCTAAAACCTCAATCAAATAGTTATGCTGTGTTTCCAAAAGGTGATGAGAGGCTGTACAAACACATTTCAGAGAGACAGCCATGCTGGTCTCTTTCAGTCCATATGAAAAAAACAAAACCCAAAGCAAAGAAATAACAAGTCTATTATTGCACGAGCGTTTCTGGATTTCAGTCTACAAAATTCAATTCTACTCAAGAATTGTTGGATTATGGGGTTTGTAGTCCAACAGTATTCATTTTTCAAAGCTCCTTCCATATTAGGCTCTGTAACATTTTTGTGCCTTACTTTGCATTGAAAAATTAATGTAACACTGTTCCCTTCATATAGTATAGCACTTAGTGCAAAAATTTCACATGTCTTACAGTGCCTTTCCCCTCTTTTATCCCTTATCTTTTTGATTGCCAGACTGACATTTTGAAACACTTTGGGGGGTGGGAGGGAATCAAAATTATTTTGAGGAGGAATCAAATAAAATAATGATAACATACTTGTGGGAGCTTATAAAAACAAAAATAATCATTACATCCAACTCAGAGAAACAACAATGAAAAAATTCATGTACGTATTTTGAATCTTATTAATAGCGTGATCCTATGCATAGCTGGTAAGAAGTAAATTTCACTGAATCTACTTCCACTACTACTACATTTACCCTTTAAGTGAAATATATAAAAGTTTTAATAGACTGTTAGAAATAATCATTCACTGGCACTATTACAGTGAACACCGAATGCTTTAGTTTGGGACAAAAATATAGCAAGCCATAGTGTGCAAGTACAGCTGTATCCGATTTGTAATAATGCACTTTTTTTTGCTAGTCTTACCTACACTACAAATTATGAGCTTCTATTTATCCAGCATTAAGAATATCCTTACATAAAATTCATAGA
Organism: Furcifer pardalis; assembly: GCA_030440675.1. Lineage (NCBI taxonomy): Eukaryota > Metazoa > Chordata > Lepidosauria > Squamata > Chamaeleonidae > Furcifer > Furcifer pardalis. The sequence continues at coordinate 230,867,293 of CP126890.1, forward strand.
GGCAAACAGGGAAAATCTATGTAACTATATGAATCATTTTAGGTTTGTTACCAGATATTGTGCGAGAGAACTGTCAGTTAAATGTGCCGGATCGTGGTGAGAAGCTGGTGAGATATTAAGAAATCAACACAGTTATTTGTAGGATTTCAATGCAGATGTAAGTTGCTTTGCAGAACCTGCAGTGCAAATTTCTTTCCCTGAATGTTTTTCTTTTACTTTCCAGCTGACAGCCCAGACTATGAATTAACATGTCAGCTTCCAGAAGTACTGTTCATAATGATAAGAAGGGAACCAGAGGAGGGGGAGGGAATGAATTACACCCTTTAATCCACAGAACTGCTGTCCAGACCTACTGTGAATAATGATGCAACAACTGCTCTCTGTTCAAGAGACCAGAATTTAGCATTTAGCCGTTTGACTCTCCAGCTTTATTTGATGTTCAGTGGGGGGAGATGCCAGAAAGAATCAAAATTATAAACTCTCATAATACGAATGGGCTGGCATAAACCTTTCCCCCCTCTCACTTCATTCCGATCCTGTGGGATAATAAATACTTCTTTAGTCTAAGAGAAATCAATATGAAGTACATTGTGATCACACATAGCCAAATACTGTAAATGTCTCCATAAATTTCATGTAATGTTTGCCAAGGAAACTGATAGGTGAGCTCTAGAACAAATGTTGAGGTGATCATTTGTTGCCTCATGAAACTCCTTCTTTTTCTTGCTCCTCCTTTCAAGAAACAATGCACAGAATGCTGTTTACCTTCCCACCGAAGTGGTACCTATTTATCTACTTGCTTTTCTTTTTTTTTTGCTTTGAAACTACTAAGTTGGCAGGTTCAGGGAGATGGAAGCTTACTCTGCTGTGCAGTACTCAGTTCCAGTTCCATGAGTCACTTTGTGATCCTGAGTCCTTTTGGCATCCAAAGTCCTCATCAACCCCAGGCCAGGATTGATGAAGCTGCTGCCTTTCATCCAGATGGATTCAAGTGGGATTTAATCCACTTGGGGACCATCACCCTTCCCTGTGAATTTTGTCACCCAAGGTCATTAGTCCTCAGGATTGTCAGGTTAGTTAAGCGCCTGACGATTGATGGAGAGTAATTGGCACTATGGTATACTCCAAAGGTTTCCAACCTACGGCCCATAGGACGGCCCCAGCCCCTGATGTCATCCAATCTGACCCATTGCTGCCTCCGCTGCACCTGGAAGTGGAAGTGGACACATTTACATCCTCTGTAAAATGTACCAGCTCATGCACAAATGCACCCATGACTATCATAAATGTGGAAGTTGGCACATTTGCATCAGCTGTAAATGCACCCGCTTTTGCTTCTGGGGGCATGGCCCAGCCCACTCAGCTGTCTGTGGTGTGTGGTCAGGCCTATGATGAAAAATGGTCAGCCACCCCTGGTCTACTCTATTACCATATCAGGATAACCTGGCCAGAGTGGTCCATGTCTACTGTTCTCCACTAAATATAACTTTTGCAGAAACATCTAGGAAACTGACTAAATTTTATAGATGGAGAACAGTAATCAGGGATAGTGTAACTGAGAAATGTCAGCAAAAAAGAACAATTTTAGAAAAAAACCCCATATGTTTCTACCTCTAGGAGTTTGTTTTGCTTTTCTGACTGCCATTAGCTGCCTTTTAAAAGACTTTTCATCTGAAATGCTTTCTTCAGTTTTTTTTCATGCAGTTTCATTATCAACTAATAAAATCTCTTTGCATTAAAAGACTTGTTTCAACCTGCTTCCTGTTAACCTGGCCATTCTTTAAACATGTCTGATTCACTAAAGCACAATTGAGATAAATTTTCTGATGTCATCTGGAGAACTCTCCAGGGCACACAGCCAAGACACAATGACCTGCTGAATATTTAAGATATCAAAACCAAAGAACAACTAAAAGTCCTGTATCAGATTTTAAGTTCTTCTCAATCTATTTAATTCCATTAACAGGGTGAAATACACAGCACAGTAGAAATCTGTGTGTTCTATTTCAATAACCACTCCAATGTTAATTACTGGCGCTTCAAGCACAGTTTTATAAAATAAAGTCTTGTTATTTCGAAGGAAATTAGAGCATATTTTACTGTATCAGTCATTAGCTTGATAAATGATGGATCAAACCTATACCAATTGAAAATATATACCCTCTTGTTAGTATCACTCCACCAAAGATAAGGAGAGAAGTAGCAGTGGATGCTGAGAGAACTAAACAGGAGAATGACCCTTGACATCCTTTGAATGGATATGAGCCTCGAGTCTGCTGGTTCAGATCCAGGAAGACCTTTATTGCAAAACCAAACACTCTTGAGCAAAACCAAATTAGAAGATGAAGGAGCTCACTGAACAAGGAACAACATTAAAGGAAGATATAGCTGAGGAACGCAATCTCCCCAACGTCACGGGGAGGAACCTGAATAGGCTGAGGGTTGGAGTCACTAAATGAAAGATCAACATGCTCAAGTAGTGGCCGCTGGTGGACAACAACACAGTGTATGAATGTGGAGAGATACAGAATCCAGCTCATTTATTGGTCTGCCAGTTACTGCCAGACATGTGGACTGATTATGACTTAAGCTTGGCCAACAACAAAGCCAAGAAAGTGGCTTCATTTTGGCAGTCCAAGGTTTGATTTGGAGATGAAAGAAGAAGAAATCATTAGCTGCATTTCTTTGTTTTCAGAGTTTTGAAAAGTTGTGGGGGAGGGTTTTGGGGGGGCGGGGCGGGAGGGAGGGTTGGCACTGCTAAGTGGGAGCTATAGTTCAAAACAGTGCTGTTTCTAAGCCATGAGAATAACTACAAGTTTTTAAAATCCTACTGATTGTAAGACACCAGCTTGATAAGGAATATATATATATATATATATAGTCGGAACCAAAACATGCCACAAAGTTTAAAATTCCTGTGCAAAATACGCCTTAATGTGGTACATAATTTGATGTTCCCATTTGCTCCAGATATGAAGGTGCACTTTAATTCTGCTGTCTATTGTTTCAGTTTGTTTGTGTCTCCCATGCTTAACTGTGTGTTTGAGCAATGTTGATAAAATTGAATGTACGATTGCATCAAAATGCTTTTTCTGCAGTGTTGCTTAGTGATGTGAGTAGCCCTCCAGCTTGATTTCAAATTGGGCTTGGCAAACAGTCTAACATATTTTCTGCTTCAGACAGCACCTTATAACTTCCAAAATCAGTTTGGACTCATTGAAAGTGAAGGTTGTGTGCAACGATGGATGATTAGAAATAAGGCTTTCCAGAGCATAAATGCAGAGGTTTTTCTCTGGGGGTGGGGTGAGGGAAGAGAAGAAAAGAGAGGTGATTTTACATTACTAACTTCAAACTGTGACAAATAACAACATATTTGGGAAAGGATGATGCCTTTGATGTGTTGATGGTTGACTCTAGCTAAACAGCATGCAAGTAAAGTGATTTATCATAATTTACCTGCATATCAGACAAGTTTTCAATCAGTGCTCATCTACTTTCATGCCGTTGAGCTCCCTTTTTGATGGCTGTCTGGAGTATATGGATCCAAGTTGAAATAATAGCATCTGGGTGTGCTGAGTAACAATCACACCAGCAATGCCTTGTGTGTGCCAATCTCCTGAATACTAGATCTGCATGTTGGCATAAGCCCATTGTTATTTGAATTGGCCTCCTAGGATTCTCTGAAGAGACTTTAATTGTGTGGAAATATCCAAGATTATTTTCATTATAACTCTCACTTGACAGTCTTATGATTTCTTGCCTAATTAGTGAAGGCATTTTGGTTTAAATAAGTTGCCCATTGCCAATTTTCATCTCTGATTTTCATCAGAAATGTTAAGTTTGTGACAGCATAATTTTCATTCAGCTATAATTGCAAAGCATTGAAATGAAACACTGGTGTTAAAACTTGGAAAAGAGTAAAGTAAAACATAACAAAGAACTTGTTCACATATATTTTAACGGCATTTATCCATTGACAACATTCTGTAACCCACCAGTAGTTTCATAGGCAAAAAGGAAGATTAGCCTTGTGATCCATATTCAAATTGTAAAGAATGCAAAGGATGCAGGAAGCAGGTGATACCTTTAGAAGGATTGGAATTTTAAAAGACTTCTATGGTAAGGTAAACAGTGTTCTGTGCACTTTGGTGTCTAGTCATGCCTGCCACATGACCCTGGAAACATCTGCAGAAGCAGACAGTGATGGCTCTTGGGTTTTGAAACAGAGATGACCAGTGAACCCTAGAGTCGGATACGACTGGGTTTCAAGCAAGGCTGACCTTTATCTTTATATGGTAACAGTCCCACATACTGCAATAGAAGCCTTAGGACTAATAGAAAAAAAATGATAGTGGAAAAATTTCTGATTTCATTTTCAAATTTTGGGCCATATATTTCCAGCTGCTTGGAGGCAACTAGAATTAAATTAGTCTGGTCTGTACAATTCCTGTCTCTTTCCAAAGTTTAGCTTTTGGTCACTGTTCTTCTGGAAGCCAAAACCAGAAGCAAGATGCAGATATTATCAGGAAATAAACTTTAAGGGAGGAGAACACCATGGGAAACACTATACTCCAGACAGGCAGCCAAAGGGAGTACTGGGCATATTTAATCACCACAGATTGCTGACTGAATTATTGTTATTGTTATTAGTTTGACTTATACCCCACCCATCTGGGATACACTTCCACTCTGGGTGGCTCACAATATTAAAAAGAGCAGAACAGACACCATAAAACCATAGAAATCTTAATTGATCACAAGATGGTATGACACTAAAAATGTATAGACTTGCTGATATCTGCATCACCAGGACCTCGAAGAAATTATATCTATTAGAGGTATTTGTAATGAGTTGCAATAAATGGGTTAAAATTATGTTTTGAAAGTAACATTACAAGCGGGTACACAATTATTGATTAATTCATTCAATTCATGTCATTTATATCTTGTTCTAAGCCTCTTCCTTAGGAATTATACCATTCCAACCAAATGTTTAAACTTCGGTTGGACACAGTTAATTAGGTGACCTGATCAAGAGCATTTTTTGCTGTAGCCCCCAGATTGTGGAATGAAAAGTGAGGAGAAATTTGATCTGCCTCAACTCTGCTGTCATTTTGGAAATCCTTCAAGACATTTCTTTTCCAGGAACCTTCTCCTCCTAACATGACAATTGTTTTTTGTTGTTGTTCAGTCGCACAGTCAATTCCGACCCTTTGCGACACAATGGACCACTGTCCGCCAGGCAATTCTGTCCTCCACCATGTCATGAGTTTTTAGGGAGATTGTTTGGATACATGTCCCAGATGTTTTTAATGATGTTGTTGACATTTGCGTGATTTTTTTTGTTCTGTTGATTTACTGATGTATTGCATGATGTTGATTGATGTTTGTATTATATGAAGGTTTGTATTTTTATTGCTTGTAAGCCATCCAGACTGGTGTTTGACCAGTTGGGCAGGATATACATGTGCTAAATAAATAAATATCTTCTGACTCAGGGACCCAAGACTGAGATACTTTATTTGTGTAAAGAATGTTTCCTGTTGCTACTGTTACTGCCATCAGGTCCCATCCAACTTTTGGCAACTCTAACACAGATTCCTACAGGTGTGAGTGGTTTTACCACCACCACATCCCTCTTCCTAGGATTTCTCTTTCCCCTGCTCATTTGTCACTATTCTTTTTGGAAAACCAAAACAGCCAGCCTAATTAAGTAAAGGTAAAGGTCACAGTTGCTCGAAAGCCAGTCGTATCCAACTCTAGGGTTCAGTGCTCATCTCTGTTTATAGCCAGTGCTGTCTGGATCTGCAGATGTTTCCATGGACATGTGGCAAGCATGCCTCAACACCAGAATGCACTGAATGCTGTTTTACCTTCCCACCAAAGTGGTACCTATTTATCTACTTGCAATTTCTTATTTTTGAACTGCTAGTTTGGCAGGAGCTGGGACAGAGATGAGAGTTCCCTCCATTGTACAGTACTCGGGAATCAAATTCCAACCTTCCAGTCTTTGAGTTCAGCGTCTTAACCACTTGAGCCATCGCAGTCCCCGACTTGTTTTGGAGACTAGTGAATAAATCGAGAAATCTTTGCATGTAGGAGGAGTTGCCAGCATGAGGCTCCTAGGGACCAAACTGAAAATGAAGAAACCTCCATAAATGTAGAATGTTAGACAACATTTATAGGTTGTTTGGAACACAATTCTACACCCATTTATTATACTGTCTGTCCCAATGCAGTTGAATGGTGTTTGGTTCTAAAAATTCACATCCAGGGTTGCATTGTTAAATCCTGGAAGCTATTCAACAAAAATGAAAGTTGTTTTGCAAAATATTTGCAAATGTCTTATTTACATTGATATGTCAATAAGATATTAAATGCAAGGCAAGTTAAAGAACTTTCATTTTTATCTGAAAAACAAACAAACAAAAGCATAATAAGAGTAACTCAAGGTATAAACATGGAACAGAAAAATAGGAGAATCTCTTTCTTTCTGTCTCAAATAATCATACATATGCCAAAGATGCTTATCTGACATTTATCACCAACAGGCAGGCTGGAAATCATAAGGACCAGGCGTCCATGTAAAGTTTGCTGGGCTTCCTGTTCTCAGAAAAGGAAATATTTCATGATGGAAATAATTTTCTCTCCTCAAGGGGAAAAGTTCACCTTAATACAAACAATGGCCATGTCTAACTTCAATAATACACAAAACCTTTATGAGGTAGAATCCCGCCAACAAAAATTGTACCACATTGTGTTTCAATATTTTCCATTTTCAAGAGCCAACTCCTGTATTGACATCTAATGTTTCTTGACTTTGGGTCAGTGTGCAAGCAAAATTTCTAGTCTATGCTGCTTGAACACATTTGGTGTTTGTGTAGTTCTAATGCAAGTGTTCTGAACCAAAGGCCCATGATGCCATTTCATGTGGGCCCTGACCCCTCCAAGGGCATTTGAGAAATAAAATGGTTGCCCCTTTGAAGCTGTTGGAACAAAATGGCCATCCCCATCATGCAGGGAGGGCAAAATGGCCATCCGGCCTTCAAAACTGATTGGGAGAGCATGACCCGGCACCCGGCTTGAAAATGTTGGGAACCCCTCTTCAAATGCATCTCCTCCAGGAGACACAAATTAATGGCCAGGCCATCATAACATGTCAATTTAATATAAATTCATTAGAAGCGGTTTCCATCTTGTTTCTGTATTAATCTGCAATCCATGCAAAACTTTCAAATGCATACTTTTAAAATGTATATTCTTCTTAATAAAATATACTAATTTCTAAACAGATTTGATAACTGAATAAACATCTTAAAGTTGTTTTGTGTGTGTGTGTGTGTGTGAAATCCTTCATCTAAGGATGGAATAGCAAAATTCAAGGAAATGATAATGCAAAATACAAAATTGGAGAAGGAAAGCAGAGACATTAGGGGACCTCTTTTCCCCATCTCACTTGGTCTGATCCCTTTACTATGTGCATGGATCTGAAATCTTAGGGAATGACACACTGACTAGCCTGGGAATCCAAGTTCCAAGGGCTTATTATTATGGCTTCAGAACCTGCAATTTAGACATTCTCAGAAGCACTTGTGTCATTTCCCACTATCTTTCATGCTGTTGAGTTCCTTAAGGGTTCTCCAATTGGAACAGCAATTGGAACAGCACAGGTGTAGCTTATTGATGAGGTAACTCCAAGACTTTGCTTAAAATGCCCAAGCCAGGCCACCAGGCCTTTTTAGGAACTGTGGTAGTACGTCAATATAGGTAAAGGTATTAAATACACATTAAAATACACGGAGACACACCACATCCAAAGGTGAATCACTTACCCTGGGAAGCAGGCTATAGGGAGCTTCAGGCTAGCAGCTTTTCTTCCTCCTCCCCGCTTGGGAGGACAGCAAGGAGGCCATGCATTCACACCAAGCACTGTAGGCATGCATGCACACAAGTGCTTGGTGCACATGCGCAGTGGGGAACCAGTGAAAAGGTAAGCCCTAAAGATGGTTCCCCCCAAAAGCTGCTGTCGGTTCTCTGGGACACTGGGAAAAGTTACTACCGTTTCTGGCAAAATGGTGTGGACCTGTTGCATCCCATCACTGATTTGACCCCCTTCTCCCAATTTATATTTTAAAATGTTGGCCAAAAGTGGAAGAAAAAGTTCTTTTCCCAGTTTCTCATATTTGTAGCTAACTCTGTTTTATGCCACTGGAAACCATCATATTGGGACCAACGGCAAAATGAGCATAGGAGGAGGAACTCTGATTCTCAATGGTCATGGAGGCAGAAGAGGCCATGCCAAATAGACTGGATGTGAAGGCACATCTTGTCCATATCCTCAAGGCTGCGGAAGTCCATTGCAGTCCTGGTGTTAAATCCTGAATGTCTCAATACATATGTGCAGCAGGAGATGATTCTGTGATCATAGTGTGTGGGTCACTTCATGGTAGAGCTCGGATCTACCTTTAAAAACTTCACAGCAATGATGAGTTGCAGCCGCCAGGCCTGTGGTGGACATCTTGGGAGGGCGCTGGCCTGGAAGTGATAAGGGCACCTATTGGGGGGATTGGGGGGAATCCCATACATTTCTGTTACCTCCTCTGCCACCCACAATCCTCCCTGACCGACACAGGGACTCACCAAATACAGCCAGTAGACAGTGAGGTGGTTTGCTTCTCCAGTTGCTCCTGACAGGTGCACGCGCATGCACCTGTGCCCTTGGCTTGGCTCTCCCCTCTGTCCCTAAGTGCTGTGCGCCAGCGGGCACTGTCTTCTCCCCATTCCCGATGTGGGTGCTGCCTTCTCCCCTGTCCCTGATGACGTGGTTCCCGATAGCCCCCTCCCCTGGGAACCGCTCAGCCAGCGACGGAGGAGGAGAATTGGAGGCAGAAGCCTGGGGGGGCAGCGGCGGCAGCGGCAGCGAACATTGCTGAGGGCAGACTGGGACACTGCCTGGTAGCCCGATGCCCCAGCACAGGACTGGCAGATGCCTCTGCCTATTTAGTTAATCCTATTATGGGGTACACAGAAAGAATCTCCTCAAAGATTGTGGTATATTTGAACCACAAGTGTGTGTACCCTGGGCAACTGCAACCTTGTTATGGTTAATCTTTCTGACACCAGGTCAGGTAGAAGGAACTACGGAATAAACTCACCACAACGTGGCTTAATTTTGGCAGTTTAGAGTCTGACCTAGAAATGGAAGAATATTCCCATTATACCAACATGCACAGCAGCTAGTCACTGCATTGAAATATTTTTAAAATAATTTTAAAAATACGTATACAAATCAGCCTCTTTAGTCACACCTGCCCCTTTTAACTCAGCTCCTTGGGGAAAGAGCCCTCCAGCTGCCAGAAAACTGCCATGCTGAGATCACTGACATCTGCCTTAGTATAAATCTTACATCAAGCCATGAAGAACAGATGAGAAAATCTACTTGGAAAAACAATCAACAAAATAAAATAAGAAAACAATTCCTGCAGTCCTCTTATATGCATCTTCTAGTAAGGTTTAGGCCAGTGGCAGCGACCCTAGAGGTGGCACTCAGAGCCTTTTCTGTGGGCACATGTGCCGTTGCCCCAGTCCAGAGCTCGCCCAACCCCTCTGCCCAGCAGCCCAATGGGAGTGCTTCCTTCCTCCCCCCCCCCCACAGTGTTCACCCCACCCCATGTGGCACAGACGGAAGCCTGTTGAGTTTGGGCACTCAGTCTCTGAAAGGTTCTCCATTACTGGTTTAAGCTCTCAGTATCACACCCAACCACAGTTTTCCATGGTGCTGCATGAATGTCATGAAGCAGAAAGTTTCTCCTAATGAAAGGAAAGCAGTAATGAGATAAGGAAACTTTTTGCATTTAACTATAAGAATACTTCTGCTATTTTCATAGACACAATTTTGAACTACATAGCAAGACAATTCCTTTACCCAGTCTTTTCTTGGCGCACTAAGTAGTATTAACTGTCCTCTTCTGTGCATATACAACTATTCTGCCTAGCGTACACAGTTTAAAATATTTTGAGCCATCAGAATGTTCTTGGGAGTACATTGTACAGCCTGTCAGGCTTTGCCCTGGTAATTAGCTTCTGTTTTCCCTTCACTTAATTGCATTATACTTGGGGTCAAACTTTTTACTGACAAAGAGAAATAATGATCCCATTTTCTTGGCACTTCCACTGCTTTTTAATGACTTCTCAGAAATAAGTGCCACTGGTAAACGAAGTTTGCTACCATCAAGTATGTTCTCCATTCTATAATAAGGCCTCCTTTATGAAACACAATTTATCTTGATGAGAAATAAACAACAAATCTACAATTGTAAATCTACTGGCCAGAATCCTACTGCATAAGTGCAATGACATAAGATCAAAGGCACTGAATGCAGCAACAAATTGATGGTACTTAACCAATTGATGCTTGCATTCCTATTAAGGTATGTAAGCAATGACTTGTTATTTAACAACAGTTTGCCTCTGCAATTTATACCACTGCATTTACACCAGGGTAACAATCCAATATGATTCAGACCACTGATGTCTAATAATATATCTCATAAATTAATCCACTAATTTATAACTATATCCAGAAACCCAAAATAAAATAAAATGTTAGGGCCTCATCCACCAATCTCCTATTAGCTTTCCCTCATCACTCACTTACTGGGATCCATTTCAGTTTTATTCCTCTGCTGTGCTCTGTTAGGAGTCAACAAAAAGAAAAGGCCATAGTTCCTTTCAGCCCCAAGCAGTCATATTGTATTCAACCAAACAAATGCTACAATTCCTTTTCAGACTTTTCTGGAACTCAAGAAGGTCAGAAATTTTAGAACAAAAAGGCTGAATAGAACTTCTTATTATTTTTCAAAATGGTTCTGATCATGGCTCTGTCTTCATCTTAAAACCTCACCCATCAAGTAAAGGAATTAATAGTCTGGTTCTTCTTAATACTCATGTTTGGTTTCTTACCTAGCATAATCTTATAGAGCTTTAATGTATATTTCTACCAATTTGAAAGTTGCATTTGTATAAATTTTTTATTTTATTAGAAAGTTTGATTGTACAGAACAGGAGTGGCCAATTTTTTTGTGCCATGGGCCTGACCACACCCCTGGAACAGCTGAGCGGGCCAGACTACACCTCCCCTCAAAGCAGAAGTGGGTGCATTTATTGGCTGTTGTAATTGCGCTCACTTCCATGTTTACATCAGCCATGGGCGTGTTTGAACATGCGCAGGTGCATTTTATGGGAGACATCTGTGGCTGGGCGGAGAGGCCACCACATCAACCGGTCCTGGGACTCTTCTTACCTGCGCCCGGGACCCCATCCCTGGCTGGGGCTTCAAAAGCCACCATGGCAGCAGGACTTCCTCACCACCACCACTGCCCGGGAGACATCTGTGGCTGGGCAGAGAGGTCGCCATGGCAACCAGTCCAGGATCTCTTCCCACCAGCCCCCAGGATCCCTGCCCCTGACTCTGGCTTCAAAAGCCACCATGGCAACAGGACTGTCTTGCCTCCACTGCTGCCTGAGAGGCATCTGCGACTGGGTGGAGAGGCTGCCATGGCAACTGGTCCTGGGACTCTTCCCACCTGTGACCGGGACCCCACCCCTGGTTGGGGCATCAAAAACCACAGTGGTGGCAGGACTTCCTCGCCGCTGCTGCCTGGGAACCTCATGTGGCTGGGCGGAGGGACCACCATGGCAACCAGCCCTGGGGGACCTTCTTCACCTGCGCCCAGGCCCCCACCCGTGGCCAGGGGCTTTAAAGGCTGCCATGAAGTTGGGTGGTGGGTTTTTTGCCTCAGCCACCCCTGGACTAATTTGTGGCTGGGGTAGGCTGCTGAATTAGTATTGTTGAACTAGTATTGTAATATGGTACTTTTTTGTGCCAAATATTGTATTTTGTTGTATTTGAATATTATATAATCTTTGTGTTGTATATGTATATGTATATGTATATTCCATGACTGTGAGCCACCTGAGTCGGTTTTCTCTGATTGGGTGAGATATAAATAAAAAAATTAAATTAAAAATTAAATTACAACTGATGTAAACACACCTGCTTCCACTTCCATGTGCAGGGGAGACTGCGATGGCCAGATGGAATGGCATCATAGGCCAGGTCTGGCCCATGGGCTGTAGGTTAGGAATCCCCTGTTATAGAACATTAAATGGTTTTTTTAAAATAAGAACTTAAATGGAGCTCTTTTAGTTATAACATTAGGTGCTCAGAGAGAAATGCTCAAGTACTATTATCTCTGAAACAATCAAACACACTATAATTTGTGCTGTGTGGCAGTTGAAATGTGTCATAATATGGAATGAATCATTCTTTTTATTTTTGTTGGCAATGAAGGTTAATACTTTCTGGTATTTATAGTGCCACTGTTTTGACAAGTTACATTACATTTATTTACTGAAAAAATAAAACTTATCTGAAAACTTATTTGACTTCATGCAACATAGGGCTATTGCTTGGCAATTGCTTCTTCCTCTTTTTCTCCTCATAAGAACTTTTGAAGAAAGAATACTCATGAAGTAAACAAAGAAATAGGTTTAGGCAGATTTGGATCAGGATTTAAACAATGTCACTAGGGGTTCTTTTTAAAAACTGACCATTTTGTTGCTGGTTTTACAGCTGCAAATGTTTTATCCTCCATTGTTTTTGAGTTGGTCTTACTTCTAATAGAAAATGTCTATCATTTGGATGTAAAATAGACCAATTAAGACAGCAAAGATGAGGTTATATGTTTTATCCTCCATTATTTTTGAGTTGGTCTTACTTCCAATAGCAAATTTCTATCAAATTGGAAGTAAAATAGAGCAATTAAGATAGTAAGAGGAAGTTTTATGATAGAATAATAGGATTCCCAAGACAACTATTAGCTATCCATCCATCCATCTATTCATCTATCTATCCATCCATCCACCCTTGTTTTGTTATAGATTTATATCTTACTTTTCCTCCAATGAAATCAATGGTGGCATGCATAGTCCCCTAACTTTTTCACCTTAGCCCCATATAATCTCTGAGATGGATTAGACCGAGTGAGTTCCTTGGCCCAAGATCACAAAGAGTGTCATGGCCTATCATCCAAATCCTAGCCAAACCTAGCCAAATAAGTTGATATCCTTTTTCTCCACCCCCATACTGGAACAATACAGTTCCTGTTCTTGTTGTTCAGTCGCACAGTTGAGTCTGACCCTTTGCGATACCCGGAGCTAACGTCAGTGCCTGGGTTCCCAGCATGGAATCAGAAAGTTGCCAACCACCACAGTTGGGCAACCAAAGTGCATCAGATAAGTGGCAAAATAATAATAATCCCAATATGAGTAAAAATGCTCTGAAAAGCCTCCCACTGGCTTGGGAAATAGCATAGGCTGTTCAAGAAGCCGCTAACATGGCACAATTGCCACCACCGCTGTGAAAATGTAAGTAGTGGGCACAGCCATTCTTCCAGCCCCCAGAGCTGAGTGCAGTGGTGGGAACAGGCCCCTGACAGGAAAACATTGGGAACCCCTGGCTTACATGGTTTGTCCCAGCTCAATATGAACCAATTTCATCAAATGATTGGGATGACATGATGGATGCTGTAAGAAGAGGAGATATTCTTATATCCTCAAGTAACAAAAGAAGTTTAATACAATCTATGTCAAGAGTTCTCATCCTTTTTAAAGCTGGGGGCCAGGTCATGCTCCCTCAGACAGCTTCAGGATGGAATTTTCCCCTTCTTCCACCACATGGCACTTCTTGGTGTGGTAGAGGCAGTGGGAGGCCACATTAAATGGCACCGCAGGCTGCATCCAGCCCAGAGGATGCAGGTTGAGAATCCCTGTTGTATGTAATTAAAGTAATAAATTAATCTGTACACCCAAATATTTGTATTGGCTGTTCATATCCTAAATATGAGCTCCTGGCATTTTAAACTTGACTATGACTTTAAATATGACGCACACAAAAAAAACTTAATGTGAAACTACTAGCTCAGCTGAACAAAAACATATGGCATTAAGCCAGTGAACCAGAAATAATGCAGAATTTTTACATTTACTTGTGCAAAATTCTTATCTTTTTCTAAACTACATGGAAGTAAATCCTTAAGGTGGTAATGTCAATGCATAACCTTTCTGCAGTTGAAAACTGAAAATACTTTCTAATATTGCCATTTCAAGTTTTTAACATAGTAAGGATATTCAAGATGATGAAAAGTCAATATGAATTTTGGGAGGAGACAGAGACCAAGAGAGAGAAGCCTGGACAATGAAAAAGCATTGCAACCAAGTCCCATACATTTGTGGGTTGTTTTTTCCCAGGATTAATCCCCCCCCCTTGCAGCTTTTCATTTTCTTTATCTGTTTTAGGTTTACAATTTGTAGAATGAGTAAAAAAATAAAGAAAATCTTCCAGAGCAGAACTTGGAAAGTTATTACTAAGGTAAAGTATACAAAAACATACCAAAGATATCCAGTACTGAGGTAGGATTAGTTATGGATACTGATGATTTTTAGCAATATTAAATATTCTGCTACAGCATTATTTTCTTCACAGCTAGTATTAACTGTTCAAGAACAGAAGTCCACCACTAAATATAAAGTCTGTAAGAGCTGCCATAATCCATAGTCACTGCTGACATCAATTATTTTCAGAACACTATTTCATGTTTTCTCCTGTCCCTGAACATTATCTTTATAAATGCTTAATCTTTTTGGATACTGTTAGAATTTGCAGCTGCTGCCCTAAGCCCTGCAGGAATGGACCCTCACCCTGCTGCGCATAACCTGAGAGCCCTGGGGAAAATTCCAAACCATCATAAGCTCTACCTGGATGCCCTGGGTGGCTTAGCTATATAAGAACCAGCCCTTCCTCCCCAAGGCTAGCTTCAGCAATGAAGCCTAGAAAATCCAGTTGCTTGGCTCTTGCATTTTGTGTCTTGTTCCAGATACCTCTTGTTTTGTTCGTGGTTTCTGCTCAAGAAAATCTTTTGCCTTGATCTTGCTTCTGAAGACTTCTATCTGGTTCCTGTGGACTGGTGTTGTGCCTTGCCTGGATCCTTGAATTCTGTCCGCCCCTGAAGGTACTCTGCCTTGTCTTTTATCCCAGTCACTCAACTTCTGGCTAGCTTTTGGCTATGCTTTCCATCTGGGCTAGCTCTATATTTCTGGGCTAATCTTGAACTTGAAATTTGAGTTGAGAAAAAGTACTAATGTAGAAGTGTAGCATGGATGGATAAAGAACAAGAACTGTTTAAGACCATTAAGCAAAGAAAGCTCCTATACTGTGGCCATATCATAAGGAAAACATAAAATATAGAATTATGTATATACTTGAGTATAAACCGACCCAAATATAACCCAAGGTATCTAATTTTGACCTGAGAAACCAGGAAAATAAATTGACCTGAGTATAAGCCAAGGGTGGAAAATGCAGCAGCTGTGAATGAGCTTCAATAATCAAAATACAGTACATGAAAATAAAATTAATTACTGTAATTGAGACATCTGTGGGGTAATGTTTTTGAATGTTTATTGTACTGTGTTTTTTTAAAACTGTATTTGAATTGGTGTCACCCAAGCAGCGTTTGTGCTGCCAGGGAAGGGGGGCTGGCGGGGGGGGGGGAATAGCACTGAGGCAGAACATGGTAAATATAACTCCAGCCTTTTTCTCTCACAGTGATAGCAAGTGTTTCCCTGTTCTGCTTGGCACATACTGTGGAGCAGGGATGACTAGGCAGGTAACTGAAACCACAGGATGTGAGGGGACGCTGCCTCTGCCTCACTACAAGAGAGCAGAGGCTTCGCAGTTCTCTTTCCCTGCTGGGGCTGCACCTGAGAAAGCCCTGCTGCCCACGCCGCTAGGCAGCCATTTTTTTGGTCTGGAGCAGGGAGAGAAATGGCTGCCTAGCAGTAGGGCCCTCTCTTGACAAAGATGCAATGGGAAAAGCAGGCAGCAAAGGCTATTAGCCACTCCCGCTTCTTCCCTTGCCGCCATCTCAATCAGGTACAGAGAAAACTGGCATCTCCCAAGACGCAGCAGAAAGGAGTTTTCTCCATGCTGATTGAGATGTGCCGATGACAGGATGGGAGAAGTGGGTGGCAAAAGCTATTAGCCATCGCCATCTTCTTCATTTGCACTTAGTGACCCAAGTATAAGCCGAGTCTACTTTTTTGACTTCATTTTTAGGACTGAAAAACTAGGGTATATACAGTACTCCAACTTGCTTTGTAGGGAATGATCCCTGGGGAGAGAGACCCTGGATTTACACAGACTTCATGGTTGAAGAACCTGAGAGATTGGTGGGGCATGCCCTGGGAAGAACTGTTCTGACGAGTTAAGAACAGGAAGACTATTGCCATAACGATAGCCAATATATGGAATGGATACAGCACCTGAAGGAGAACCCATAGCATTTCAGCCAGAATCTTGTTTTTAAAGGCCTTGGGAGCTTTATTGTTTCTTCTTCTATCCAAAGCTACATTTGGTTAAAACAGTTTAACACACATCATGATAATGCCTGATGGGTGGAAGAAAACTGTCTTACTTTGTAGAAAAGACCAACAAAAAGGGTGGAAGGAGGCCTTCTACAAGTAGAGAGGCTTCCCAGTGTTGTGTGTTGAGAAATAGGCCAACTTTTTACTGAGGTGGCAAATCTATATGGTAGAGATGGTTAAGGTTTATTTTAAAAACCCCATCACTGAATTTTTCTCATAATGTGAAAATCCATCTTCATATAATAAAGCTGGATGTTGACAGATGTCAGGCAGACAAAATAAAGTACTTCTTCACATAGTACATTGTTCAGTTATGAAATTTGTTTCAAAAAGAAATCAGTGCTGGGAAATCCCATACTCTGTTCCCATAGAGTGAGCAAAAGATCCAACAGAAGTTGTCCCCCTTCCAGGCACTTGCTGGTATATAGGGCAATCGAGCTTTGTCCCACCCTGCTTTTGCCTCGGGCACCAATAGCAATGTATGGGATTCCCTCCATCCCACCCCACCCCAATATGTGCCCCCCCACTCCCTATCCAGCATCTTCCCATGGTGCCCTGCACATCCCTGACCCCTTCTCATTAAAAATATAACTTCTGGCTTTAAAATGTATTCTTCATGTTGCCCCCTGTATTTTGGCTTCCAGTGTGTAATATTTGGAACATTTTCACATCTAAGCTCTGCCTACATCTGTTTATGAGCATTGCAAATAAAATATAAAAACAAAGCATTATTTTAATTGAGAGAATTTAATTTCAATAGGGTTTTTTCTCCAATAAAGCATTACATGGGCACAAAGTACAGTAGTCAGTTCATTTAGAATACTGTAGAAGAGAATAAGAAGCAAAATGTAGTTCCTATTTACAATGATCTGAGTCCTAATGTGCCTCTTACACTTTTTGTGTGTGTAATTATCCATATTTCCTTCACAATCAGTCTTCCCTGAACAAAAAATTGCATCATGAACTTTACCATCTCACAGCAGAAATATGCAGTACAATTACTGTGAAACTGGAAAATACTGTTCCACGAACAGCAGTTGAAAACTTATGGTACAGGACCACAGCTCGAATAACTTGAAATGCTACCAAAAAGCATTCTCTCACTAGCATGTTCTCATTGCTAAAAGGTGACTGTAGGTCAAAACTGGGGCTTGAATAAACCAAATCCCAGCTGTTGATGTACGTACTTAAGCCCTACCAGATTTTTCAATGATGTCACAGAAATGCAGTTATTACTTCTTTGCCATTGAATCTGCGGGTGGCAGTTGTAGCCTGTATTCAAGTGCCCCAAATAATTGAAACAATCCATCTTGTCTGTGTTCTTCTGTATTTCTGGTGCTTGTGTTCTGCCTTATAATATTTGCGAGTGATGTCATACTAAATCAAGCAGCCGCTTACCCTCTGCAACTCTGTTGTATGTGTTGCACTCTTCACAAGCCAGTGAAAATAACTGAAACCATCCTTCCATTTAACATACTGCCAGTACCTGATGAGACCCACTGTTTGTCAGGCATTATCAGTCTTGTACGAGAAACTGACAGGTTAGTGCATATTTCATGAAAGTGGATGGTGTTCAGAGTCATTACGAATCCCAAATCACTGAAGTAATTGGCCCATTCTGAAACTACTGCTTCGATTTCTCTAAGAATAGGACATTTGCTTATTGTCATGTTCAGTTTAAAGACTGCAATGGGTATAAGTCTTAATTACTTTTTCCACACAATGAAGTAGATGATAGAGGAAAAATAATATTATTTGCATAGTTCATCTCTTTTCCCTGTGTTCACCTTCCAGATTGTTTGGTATTTCTGCATGAAGACTAGTAAATAGACACAAAGAAAAGGTATAGGGGAAAAACAGTTCCCAATATCAAGCTTCTTTCTGGATCACTGGTAAGAAAATAAAGGAAGATTACAGAACCAAGTAATACAACAATATCAGGGCTTGATTTTTTAAGTGCAGTTAAAGAATGCTTGCTCTTTTAAAAAAAAATTATGCTGTGAAATATTTTATACCTAGGACTTTGCATTAAAATTTTGGCCAAAGTTTTATTGCAAAATACCACTTAAGGAAGATGAGATGCAAGCAATTCTCACCATTTCCCCCACTATCTGTAGGTTTATATAACAAAATATATGCCTGAATATGCAACCTCCTAGCCTACATGCATTATATTACTGATGGCAAGAAAATTGATATATGTTAATTGACACAAATATTGTATTTGGATAAGAAATATCAGACACTTAACAAATACTTCAATGTCTTGCTTTACTGTTGTTGAAACTGAATGCCAGTGTTTTTGTTCAAACACAAACATGCCTCAATTTGCATTTTGGTAAACTTCCTTGCTTTTGTTTTGCTTCTGGCCCACAGTAGAAAAGCTTTGCCTGATTTCGTTGTGGATAGAAATCCATAATGCAGTACAAAGCACTCAAGAGAAAATGTCCTTAGTGTCTCCAACCTGATTTTAATGCCATTCCAGAGAACAGGACTTAAGACTTGGGTAAGTTCATATGGGCTTCAGAAATTTGCCCATATGAATCTTAGCTCTTCATATGGGACTCTGGTGCTGTTTCATTTCAGTTGGCATAACTCAGCTTAAACTACTATCCATAAAAATACCACTAGACGGTCAGTCATTCTCTACTCTCCCAGACTGAATGATTTACTGAGGGTGTGCAAGGCTGTCTTTGTAGTTTATACTATGATAAGTCAGAAACTGATTTCCAAACAATCTATCATATGTATTATATTGTGTCTTCGCTGGAGAATGTCTAACAGATCTTCCTAGATGGTGAATTATATCAACTGCTTTGTTCCTCTGATCTCCAGCTTCCTCATTATTCCTTTCTAGATTCCTATTTCCTGATTCCTTATAGTTACTGTACTTTTTATCAAAGATGGTTGAGTCTAAAGGACTATCTATAAAAACATGACTATACCTGAATTTGAGAGCTAGCATTTCTGTAATAGTCCTTTGTACTACTTCATGTCCTCCATTAACACTTAATGTTTCTGTGGCTGAATTTTCTCTACCATATACAGAGTTCAACATATGCTGAACAAAGAATGTTACACTTTTGCACATAGTTTTCTCCTTTGAAGGACTTCATACAATATCTACCGTATTCTTTCCTGTTTCAGCTTCTTGTGTTGAACCTCTCTCACCTATACTGTCCAGCTCCATAGCTTTGCACAGGCGAATAACTTAAAAGAGAAATGGTGATTTAAAGCACGACAGAATAAAGGAGAAATTGCACAAAGCTGCCCAGCATGGAAGGCTAATCTAACAACGTCAAATAATGTAGTTAGTCATTTAACTATTACTTGTACTCTACTTTCTTCGAAGATGCAGGGAACATTGTTTCAGAAAGTCAAGACAATCTTATGGTGAAAAGGACACATTTTATGACTAAATTGTACCATGAAAATGAACACAATTTTAACCAGGCATTATTTGCTGCTAAAATTACCTTAACAAAAGATCCTTTTTATTTTTGAAGAATACAGAAATAAGCACTGTGTACATTTACTTTCGATGGGTTTCTAAAACTTGCATTTTACAACTGAAATAGTTATAAAGTGAACTCATTTTCTTATTATTTTATTTTTAAAAGGGAATGTTGAGATTTTTTCACTGACTGATTATTAACACCAGTGTACAAATAAGCAGCAGTAAAGAAATTGGTGCTGCCTCTTTGCCATTTCCTATAAGTAACAATGAAAAGTGGGGTGGGGTGGGGGGAGATATTGGTAAAACAATGGCTTTATTTATGTGCTGTGCTATACACTGGAAGATGAGGGGACGCATTAAAAAGTCAGAAGAGTAACTTTGCTTTAGGATATTCCACATTGAATAATAGAAATGATACATAGGAGCATTT
Organism: Furcifer pardalis; assembly: GCA_030440675.1. NCBI lineage: Eukaryota > Metazoa > Chordata > Lepidosauria > Squamata > Chamaeleonidae > Furcifer > Furcifer pardalis. Next base: position 230,887,665 of record CP126890.1, read on the forward strand.
TGTTAGCAGTGAAATGTAATTATTTGCCATCAATTACATCTATGTGTCAACAAAAGGGCAGAAAACAAAGCTTTAAAAGAAGGCAACAAAAACTGTCCTACAGTCTGGAAATGGGCTATGCTGAAGAGAGAGACTGATACCATTTTGAGAATCATAAACAAAAGGAAAGGGTTGACCAACAACGCAGCATTAATTAATCCACTGTTACTACAGCATATCCAAATGGGCTGTTTTCTGTATTCCAACAAAGCAGCATTAAAGATGTGTAAGCTGAAACTAAAGCAAAAATAGATCAAAAGTACTCATTGAATGGACTGAGTGAAACATATTAATAAAGTAACAGTGTTGAAAACCCAAAGAAGACAAGTAAAGATTGTGAATATAATCGGGTGTACCTTGCTGGCTAATATTTCTAACATTACATCAAACCAAAGGACCTAAAGAATGAATCCACCAGAAAGGTCTTTGTCAAGATCAACCTTACCAATGATCTCAATAAATATTTTTCATCCTTATCTTAGCATAAGCAAAAAGCTACATCCCTGTTTTAAGGCTGCAGATGATTTTTTGGCCATAATCCTATTGGTGTTCACATACAGTTTGTGTAGCTTCTGAGGTTAATTCCAGCTACCTTATAAGGCTGCTCAGGGGATGTCCAAATGAGGCTCCTTTCATGCTCCCAAGATCTTTTCCCACCAAAGTGGTCCCTATTTATCTACTTGCAATTTCTTGTTTTGAACTGCTAGGTTGGCAGGAGCTGGGAAAGAGATGGGAGCTCTAACCATCATGCAGTACCCGGGTCTTGAATGACAGACTTGCTGGCCTTCCAGCTAACAAGGTGAGCTCCATAACCACTGAGCCACCACAGCCCCTTCCAGTATCTACTGAAATAATGCCACTGAAAGGGATACAATCCCTCTTGGGGTAGTCTATTAAGCAATTACACTTATATACCACCCCGTAGTGCTTAGTGTACTCTCTGAGCAGTTCACAAGGCAATTAGCATCTTGCCGCCAGCATGCTGGGTACTCATTTTACTGGCCTCATAAGGCTGGAAGACTAAGTCAACTTCATCTCCATCACAATCAAACTAACAACATTTTGGCTGCAGTACAGCAGTTTAACCACTGTGCCATCAGGGCTAACAATTTCCTAGACTAGACTAACAGTTTATCCCTCCAGGAGTAGTTCATCCCAGTGTAGAACATCCCTCACTTTTCCAAACTTCTCCTTAAAGTTTAGTCAAAAACTGCTTCCTTGCAATCGACACTGTGCTGTCTGTCTCCCTTCCTCTAGCAATTAAGAAAAAGTTTAGTCTTCTGCATGACAACCCTTCAGTTAAATGAGGATCACTATTCTGATTTCTCTTAATATTCCCTTCTCCAGGTTGAACACTCTCAATGGCATACATGGCAGTGAGAACTGGACACAGTATTGCAGATATAGCTTGATCTTCCTGAATTTTGATAAGCAGTATACAGCAGATACGTTACTTTAAGTATGACCCAATAATTCTATCAGAAGCAAAGCACAATGTCTTAGCTTAGTCCACAACGAGTCATTTAGATCGCATAGGCTCATTCCTGAAAGATACTGAAGGAGCAGAGACCATTGAATAACTATCACATTACCCTCTGTATACCTGGACTGCTAAATTAACGGTGAAGACATGTTCAATTGCTCATTATGCGAATCCTCCAAACTTCTGTTTTGGTACCCAGGATCACTCTTCGTGACATCGACAAGCTTGTGCCATTGCTTCAGATCATTAAGCTGTCCAAACTGTCTTATTCAGAAAAATCACTCTTGTTATGAACAATTTTACAGTGGTAGAAAAAGGCTGAAAGGAATAAGTATCTCAGATAAATCATCCAGATTACACTGTTAAACTAAAATTGAGCATTCCAATCAAAACTCCCAACAATTGAGCTGGTTTGTGGAACTCACAGGTTTGTGATGGAAAGGAGTAATGTTCAGAAGAATTTGGGAGAAATGTGCAAGACTGCTCTTTCTATTAATATCTTATTCCACACACTGTCCCTTTTTCTTTGATTAGAATACAGGTTGGAACACCGAAGGCAAAACGACCTAGAAGATTTTACAGTCATCAGATTGGGTTTCTTTGCCCTTTGACTGCTATCATGGGGTTATCAAAATGGAAGAGGCACAAGAGGATTTTAGTAATTACAGACTTTCTTGCCACATAAAAACATCTTAAGAACAGAAGCAGCTTCAGAGGAAAAAAATAGGAAGCAAAAAGAAGGGCCATTGTACGTTATGGCAAAAGATGCTTAGTTACTTTCACAACAATCTCTCCAAACAGAAACAAGTCTTTTATTTACATTTATGTTTAAAAATTATTATAAGACAGAAAGACAAGTGAGTATTTGCTCTACATTGTGGTCTCCTATGGCCACCTATGTAAGAAGCATTAAGCAGAAACCTATAACATGCATTATGCAAGACCATGCTTTGTATGTAAATATAGGATTTCTATAGCAAGCAAAACAAAATGTGTACCATTTTTGTACCCCAAAAAACTAATAGCTGTGTTTTAATGTCAAGAAAACTAGATGTGGCATTCATTGTTACAGCTGAACAAAATCTGTGTGGCAGGTCTGTTCATATGGGGTGGAGGAAGGTAATGGGCTATCAAAATAATGTGTACAGTTCTGTTAATGTAAAGTTATAATGCATGAACTGAAACTGGCACTGAGGCTTCCTAGGGCTCCCTTTTGCCCAAAGAAGTTTTTTGGAGCCTTGGGGCAAGAACAAAGTCCACAGGGAAGGGTGATGGTTCCCAAATGGATTAAATTCCACTTGAATCCATCCTGATGGAGGACAGAAGCTTCATTAATACAGGCCTGGGCCTGATGAGGACTTGATGTGCCAAAAGTGCTCAAGACCAGAAAGTGACTTGCAGAACAGGATCAGTGATACAGGTGTCATGTTGCAATGCAGAAGGCAAATGGAAGACCACTGTATTATATTGTTCCCAGGACAATCTTCATGGCTGATCGCCATGATGATAGCCAATATTTGGAATTGGATATGACAGAAGGAGGAGGATTTATGTGGCCTTACTTTATGCAATAGAATTGTGCCCAGCATTTTCCTAATTTGATCTCTGTTCTGATAATATTGGTCATGTGATCTATCTCAGTGTTGTTTACCCACATTAGTAGTACTGGAGAAATCAATTATCTAGTTCTCTTTGCATCTGACATATAGCAGGTGTAGGATTTCAGGCATAAGACTGGAGGGCAAAAGACCTTCACCCTAATACTGCTCCTAAGTTTGGATCAATAAAGTAACAATGGGATGATAATATGGGAGACAAAGAGTCAGTTGAGTAAGCAAGTGAATAAAGATGAAGGTGTTTACATCCCATTGCATCTCTTCAATAAAATAACCCATGAAGTACAAATCAGCATTGGAATAGCTTTTTAAAACCTTAAACTAATTTGTCTTCCTTGATTGGGGTATTTGCTTGTCACCAGTCACAATATCATTTTGTGACCTCTATGATTCATGATTAGCCAGGAATCCAGTAAGGGTGGTGAGGGGTACAGTAGACAACAGGTAGTTTAGTGTTGAGCAAGCAGGTGTAAAAATACACACACCATATGTGGACATTCCTTGCAGCCCTTGTTGATAATTTACTGTACCATGAAGACTAACAAACTGATGTATAGAATGTACTCATGAGACAACCATTACCTAAGATGTGTTGTAGTACAAAATAACTCAATGATGTGGATGAATGGCAAAGCATGGATTAAAAAATTCAATAACTGGATGTTAAATACACTTTCCTGACAGTGTGCTAAAAGTCACATAAATTCACCTTGTTACTTGGAGCTTTTGAAGGTTTTCCTCTTTACAGTTTATTGTTCTTCAAAATCTTTCCTTGCAAATTGTGAGGGTGAATATCCACTGCCTAACTGACCTTTCCATAACCTGGTGTGTTCCAGATGTTTTAGACTACATAACCTGTTAACCCTAAGCAGCACACTGGTTGTGAATGAGGGGTGTTATAGTTCTTTATGTCTGCGGAGCATCAGGTTCAACAAAATGCTGGAATATACAGTATTTTGTGTTTGATAGTATTTAGTATATGAAATTTGAGATGTGTTATTGCAATAGATGACATCCCTTCTTTGGTAAACCATTTGATATATGTATTTTGCAACTGACATTCCAGTGTGTAGCATTTGACAGCTAATGCTGCTTCATATTTGACTTCTGCTTATCGATATTAGCTGACATTATCTTATATCTAGTGTCAGTGATCAGTGATGTTTAACATTATCTGTGATAGCACCATTGTCAGAAATTCTGTTAATGTTTTACCACTAAGTGCCTTACCTACTAAGCAGAAGGTGAAACAGATCTACTTCTAAGAAAGCATTGAGCCTCCTGTTTCTCCTGTGCAAGGTTTTGGGTGATGTTTTTGGGAAATGTTTTGGAATGGTGAAAGGCTGAAAACCTGACTACATGGGCATATAGCCCTCTGTTTCATCCACTGCAGAAATTGGCTGATTTGTTCTTACAGGGGACATCAGAGGACATCTTTGTAGGGGAAAGCAACCTCATCCCCTGTACTCACACAAGCCCCTGTCAGAGATTTCTACTTTTTTGTTGTGGGTAGGATTAATCTAGTATGGATAGATTTCAGTGTGTCCGATCATTGCAACCACTTCAAAACAAGTCTTCTGGTTTAAATTTGACAATATAATAAGGTTGCTTAATAAGCTAGCCACTTTACAATAGAGGGAAATTAATCACTTCCTCTGCTACTTGGCTACCTCTGATCTGCCACATTAGTTATACAAAATTGTCTGTCTCATCTAGAATGGTCAGTCGAAAAACTGCCTGTAGTGGAATCCATGGTAGTGGCTTCAGCTGTAGGCAGTTTCTCAAGTGATCCTTTAAGAAAAGCTAAAGAAAATATTTTTAACTAATGCAGCACAACAGCAGCAGTCCATATACGAGCCCCTCCCCCGGTTCTCCTGCCTCTCTGCCAAGGAGCAGAGGAAGTAGTAATTTGCCTGAGTCCTGAAGTCATTAGTTTATTAAGCCACTTTAAAATATTGGCAGTTGCAATTTTTGTATGAACTGTTGGGCTTGATTAGATCATGAAGCCCAACCATTCTAAAGTGGCCCACGCTAGCCACTCCCTGCCACTCCTGTAGCCTCACCCTGATATGGTGGGAGCATCTACTGTTATGACTGTAATATTTTCCTTATACATAACAGATAGTACAGAATATGTTGGAGGGTACTATGGTGTTCCACCATTCAAGCAAGCTTTGTGCAGTAAGAAATGCTAACAAAGATACTTAACGAGGTCCATGTAATAAATGTTTGTGTAGAAACATGAAATTATAATTTTCTTTCAATTATAGTTAATATTCTAAGAAATATATTTATTAATGTGTAATGCCTTTCAAGTATTGATAAATATTCTATTTGTATGTTGCTTAGAATGAGAAGAGGAAAAAGGAGGAAATGTTCAGTATCATGCCACTGCATAGTATCAACTTCAGCTCAAAAACTGTCATTTAAGTTGACACTTTCAAGTGCAGCCCTGAAGGAATGGTACAGCCAACCCCTTTCTGTTACTCCAAAGATTTGGATCCAGATTTCTGGACTGAATATCGTTAGATCCCATCATCATTAAAAGAGTATTTTATACAATAGCACAGTGAAGCTATAAGGCAGTGATGGTGAACCTTGTCACTCCAGCTGTTCTTGAACATCAATTCCCAGAAGCCCTGATCAGCAGGAGTGCTGACTTGGGCTTCTGGTAATTGAAGTCCCAGAACACCTGGCGTGCCAAGGTTTGCCATCATGGCTGTAAGGTTTGCTTCCCCCAAGAACAGTGTATTCTTGCAAGCTATCTGTTGTTACCCTGTTGTTCTTGTCTTTGTCCATTAAATTTGGAAATAACCTTTCCCTTATATGTTGATATTGACTGATATGCAGGGGACTGCACTTTTGCATACTTATGGAAGGTGTGTGGTTGAGAGGACTATCATGACAAAACATTACATCATTGGTTTTACCCCTTTTTACACTTGTACCCTGCTTGTGCACTATCATGTGCAACCTCTTATGAGGAAGTGCTTATACAAGAGTTTATATTTTAGAAATAGGGATTATTTCATTTCATTCCAACTCACAATTCATTATATTACAGTCTTAATAGTTTTACCGGAATGCTTCCATGAGGCAAGTTAGAGTGATACATAAAGCTATTTCAGAAAAATCCAATAAAAGTAAAACTGATAATTGCCTTTTTCTGACTTATAGTGATGGAAAAGTTTTATTCAAATATTTATTAGGAAAGTGATAAGGAAGCAAACCTTCAAAAAAGTTTTTTTAAAAAAACCCTTCCTCCAATTAATTCATAATACAAGAGTTTTGTACATTTTTTTTTACATTTTGGTACTTGTAAAAAATTTATGGTAGTATGTTTTGCATAAAATCCCTTCAGAGGTAATTTTCTTGAGGTACAGAATTAGTTTACAAAACAGTTAGCAAAAATGGGCTCCTTTCATGTCCCCAAGATCTTTTCCCACTGAAGTGGTCCCTATTGATCTACTTTCAGTTTCTTGCTTTCAAACTGCTAGGTTGGCAGGAGCTAGGGCAGACTCAATCCATCATGCAGTATCTAGGACTCAACTGCCAACTTGCTGACCTTCCATCTAACAAGTGAACTTCTTAAACACTGAGCCACTGCAGCTCCTAGATATGCAAATGACACTATCTTAATGGCAGAAAGTGAAGTCGACCTAAAGAGCCTCTTGATGTAGGTGAAAGAGGAGAGTGCAAAAGCTGGCCTGAAACAAAACATTTTTAAAAAACCCACCAAACAATTTTTTTTTAAATAAAAAAACACCACAAGATCATGGCATCCGGCCCCATTACTCCCTGGCAAATAGAAGGGGAAGAAATAGAAGCAGTGCCAGACTTTACCTTCTTGGGATCTAAGATCACTACAGATGGTGACTGCAACCATGAAATAAAAATATCAGAAAACAAAACAAAACAAAATAAACATAATAAAATAAAATAAAAAACATGGTAGCACTTTAAAGACGAACTGCTATATTTTTATTGTTAGCTTTCGTGGATCAAGTCCACTTCATCAGACAAAGAGTGAAACTTACAGGCATGTTCTTATATACCAAAATTCAGGGGCTCAAAGGGAGAAGGGGTATGGGCAAGATGACAGACAAGCAAGCACAAGATGCAGCTTCACACAGCCATTAGCAACAATATATTATTCAGAATCTATTGTTGCTAATGGCTGTGTGAAGGTGCAATCTTGTGCTTGCTTGTCTGTCATCTTGCCCACATCCCTTCTATCGTCTTGCCCACACCCTTCTGTCGACTTGCCCACACCCCTTCTCCCGTTGAGCCCCTGAATTTGGTATATAAGAACATGCCTGTAAGTTTCACTCTTTGTCTGAAGTGGACTTGATCCACGAAAGCTAACAATAAAAATATAGCAGTTAGTCTTTAAAGTGCTACAGTGTTTTTTATTTTATTTTGTTTTGTTTTGTTTTGTTTTCTGATATGCCTGAACCACAGACTAACATGGCTACTATTCCATGAAATAAAAAGCTGCCTACTCCTTGGAAGGCAAGCTATGGCAAATCTATACAGCATAATAAAAAGTAGAGACATCACCATACCAGCAAAAGTCTGCATAGTTAAAGCAATGGTCTTTCCAGTAGTATGGCTGTGACAGCTGGTCCATAAGGAAGGCTGAGCACAGAAGAATAGATGTCTTTGAACTGCAGTGCTGGAAAAGACTTTTGAGAGTCCCCTGGACTGCAAAGAGATCGAATCAGTCAATCCTAAAGGAAATCAACCCTGACTGCTGCCTGGAAGGACAAATACAGAAGTTGAAGCTCAAGGTCTTTGGCCACCAAATGAGAGGACTCACTGGAGAAGGCCATGATGCTAGGAAAGATCGAAGGCAAAAGGCAGAGGATGTGATGATTAGACAGCATCATTGCCTCAGTGGGCGTAGATCTGGGCGAACTACAGAAGATGACAGATGACAAAGGAGCCTGGCATGCTGAGTTCCATGGGGTCACAAAGGGTCAGAATTGACTGTGTGACTGAACAACAACAAAACCTTATCATTGAATATGCCTGCTTTATGCTGTGTGATGTTGTTTTGGCAACTTTTCATGAGTAAATACATATTTTTCAGGGCCAAAATTAAAACATCATCTTTTTCTTGAACCAAATACTAGGAAATGTTACATGTTTTATAAGTTAAAATGTTCATCCTTGCAATTTATTTAGATAAGGCATAATGATATAACTAATGAAACAAAAGTAGTTAAATGCATTAATGAAAACACCATTAACAGTTAATTTTCTCCACTATTTTGAAACACAAAAAAAGTTCATTTACACTTTGATTAATTAACAGATTAACAGCTCCTGTTGAGGAATTACATGTAATGAGGGTACAAATTGCTTCCAAATCACTGCTTTAAAAGGCACAAAGTGTACTGGGTTCAGGTGCCCAGAGAAACTGTCATGAATACTGATGTTCAGGAATTAAGTAAATTGGCTTTTAACAAAAGAAAAGCTGCTGTACACTAGAACACAATCATCCTCATCCTTTAAATACTGCAGAAGAAGCCAACAAAATGGTAGGAAAACCACCAGCCCAGTCAACATCTTTTCTTGGTTCATATGATTCCCTGCTTTCACAAAACATATGAAATGTAAAATTATGTTTGTGTGGAGAGGTGGTCTAGTTCCATTACCACAACAATGCTCTTTTGGGCTAAAACTGGTGAACTTGTTACAGGTTGACACACTACCCTTTGTTCTTTCTGAGCAATTTTCTATTTGGTGTTTTATCAAAGGCTTTGTAGACCTGTCATTGATCCAAATGGGAAGGACATGGTTGACCTTGTCAATGGAAAGGCATAAGTATGAAGTTCAGCCTAAATATGACAATACCCTTCCTACTCTCTAAAGCAGAAAAATGTTAAGTGCAAGTTGAAGAAATAACAGTCATAACTGTTACACTGAGAATAAAATGATTTATGCTAAGACTGGCTTTTCCAGGATTCTTTAGGCAATGGCTGAAGCTTGCTGGCTAGTTCTTCAGAAGGCTCCTCCTCTATAAGAAGTAAAGAATACATTCTCTGTAAATGGAGCTTGAGACTGTTTCTTAATTCTTTTATCGATTATTTGGGCATAGCAATTACACTATTGCATGGACAAGTGGTTCCCTCTAAGTCATAGTACCTTGAGTATGTACCTGATGAGATATAGCATCATTAAAAGAGTAAGAAATTGTGGGTGATCTTCCTAGTTGCACCAACAGAGAGTAAAACAAAGAAAAAACAACAAAGCAAAACTAAAGCTTTTCTAGTCACATCTTCATACTGTGGAGTTATTGTGCCTGACTGAACCAAAGGTACAAGCACACACTCATATGTTGTGGATTAAGGCAAATCCATACAGCCAAACTATCCTGGTAATCAAGAGTCTGAAGCATGGTATGTAATGTACCGTACCAATATAAGTGTTCATAGATGTTTGTATTTTCTTATAGAGTTAAAGCAAATATACTACTATAAAGGACTAAAGAGATGAGAAGGTCCTGTAGTTTTAATGATAGAAGTTATATTGGCTTGGTTTGGCCCTTTCATGATCTCCTCAGGGTAGTTTGATCCTTTGGTCTGAAATAAGCAATTAAAGGACTTATCTGTCCTTCCTGCATACATTGTCTATTTTACACTGCTGTGTTCAGCTTCATCATGTATGACGAGCTTTGGTTTCAGTTACCCGTAATCTCTTTCATCCTATTTTGCTTATCCGCTCTGTTTCCTGTTTAGCCTAATTCTATTTGTTTTGTCTCGATTTGTCTTACCTTTCCTATGCCTTGGTGTGTGGGATACTCCTGCTTCTTCAGTCCTATCCTAACTGTTACCTTTCTGTTTATGACCTTGAAAACCTCTGACCTACAAGCACACTTTGTGTGTGTGTGTGTACATAACACACACTTGGGACTTCTGACGTGATTTCTGACACAATTTATGCTTTGACCCAGGTAACACTCTGTCCTGGAATAGTTTCTGATTGTTCTGCCACCTGCCGTGCAGTGCAGGGCTCCATTTACCAAACCTGTCAACACGTTGTTTCAGTTGTGCGAATTGGCCCAAAGATGCATGTAAAATTTTCTTCAACTCATGGTATACTTCTTGTGGAAACACTGTGCCTGTTACTATCACTTTCTAAGTAACAGCTTTGCAGAGTTTGAAAGAGATTGATTTTTAAAGAAAGGTTGAACGGCAAATCTTTGAAACTCCACGTCAAAAATAGGTCAGATTCTAACTGCTTAGGTATTGGTACAAAAGTATGAAAGCTTAGATGCATTTTCTCAGGCCTCCTCTCCTTCTGGGAGCCCACATGGATCATTTCTATCTGCAAGAAAAGATTGGGAGGGTGAGGGGGGAAAAGAATCCATTGACTCAGACTATCCTAAAACAAACTCAACCGTCCATTGGGAAAAATCAGCAAAGTTAGTTCAGATACTGAGAACTGGACTAAACTCCTCACAGAACTTCAGAGTCACTGATTAATTCTCCTTTCTTTTATGAAAATCTCACTCTCAGTGCAATTTCACACACATCCCCTTCAGCACAGCAGTGTTTACTCCTAGATAATTGGATGTAGGATTGCAGACTCAGTTTATTTTATTGGCAATTTTCCCGCAATTCTCTTCAGTTTTCTTTTGGTATAGACTTAGAGCTTTGTAGACCAACCTGCTTGTGTCTGTGTATGACCCTGTAGATCTGTAACACACACAACCCAGACACTGTTTAAAATTGTGATAGCTTAATGACCAGTAACTAACAGTGTCAATTTGCTAGTCAAGTAAAGTTATGCTACCAGATGCTAAAGTTATTAGTCAATGGGATCCTTCAGTATCCAGCATTACAACAAAGGGGACTTTCTTCTCTCTCCTCTGCTGCTCCCCCTTTGTGGTGTTAGAAATCTGCCTTACAGAACAAGTTTTTAACATGCATGGTAGCTGCAGACTGAGAGAAGGTACTTATTCTTGTAGAAGCAGGGAGAAACAGCAGAAATACAGTACTGGATTTCTAGTCTTAGTTCAGAGTTGTGCATATTTTCTTCTCGGGAACAAGTTGCATAAGCAATGGCATACCAAGGAGCTACAAGAAATGAATGGGCTGCTGCTTGTACAACTGAGGGGGGAAATCAAGGAAACCCCAGTGACATACAGTTTTTCTCTGTGAAAATTACTTTGGACTTTACCAATGTCTTTGTGATCCTTGTCTTTACTTAAAACGATCAACCTAAACTTAATTCAATTTGCTAAACATCAGTTAAAATTTTGCACTCAGTTTAGTTTAAGCATATATTGCTTAGGTTTGTTCTTCTTCCTCTGCCATATTCGAATCCAAATATTGGTGATCCTCATGGCAATTAGCCATGAAGACTGTCCTGAGAATATAATGCAGGGGCCTTTCATCTGCCTTCCACATCGCAGCATGACACCTGCACCACTGATACAGTTCTGCAGGTCACTTTCTGGTCCTGAGCCCTTTTGCCACACAAAGTCCTTATCAGACCCAGGCCAGTATTGATGAAGCTGCTGCTCTGCATCAATATGGATTCAAGTGGGATTTAATCCACTTGGGAACCATCACTCTTCCCTGTGTACTTCAGCACCCAAAGCCATTAGTCCTCAGGGTTGTCAGGTTAGTTAGCCCTCACACCCTTGTGACGTCGCTGGTGTGCCTTTGGTGAAGTCACGTGGGTGTGGCCAGGCACCCTGCAGGTGCACCCAACTCATAGGAAGGGTGGGTGGAGGGATGTCTGGTCACCTCACATCACCCACCGGTCACCTCCCAGGCAAGATTTTAGTCTCCCCTCTCTCCTCCCTTTTGTCACAAGGAGAGGGTTGGTGGGGAAGTGGCACTCCCCAGGCTGGGTGGGATGGGGCATCCCCTAGATGGTATGCATGCCAGCAGAAAGGCCTCTGTGTGCCACTTTTGGCACACATGCCATAGGTTCACCACCACAGGTCTACTCTATTACCATAGCAAAATAACCTGGCCAGACAAGGTTTATAGCAAAGCAAAACTAAGTGTCAATTACTGTAATTGGAAAGTATAGAACACTGTTTACCCATACAAACTAACAAAGGAGAGGGACCTGATCTCTGAGTACTAGCAACCATGAATCAAACCTACACTTGAATGAAATAATTACTAATAACTATGAATTAACAGATCTCTGCTATATTGCATGAAAATCAACATAACTGCAATCTTAATGAGATGTTTTGAGTCAAATTAGCAGTAACATCTTGGATAATTAATCATAACAGCTGAATTTACATAAGAGGTGTAATTGTATAATTCCTCCATCAAAGTGCTACAAGTCAAGTAGATGAAAACAACAGGAAATAAATGTTATAGAAAAGAATAAAATGTTTGTCATAGAGAACATCAGTGATCCAAAAGAAGAATCTCACAAACATTCTAAACCACATGTGACATGCTTTCAGATATGAGCCTACTATGTAGATCACAGTGCAAGCTGTGACATGTGTATGCACAGTTATAAACAAATGGTTTTTATAAATTCACCATCCTAATTGCAAACAGAAAAACTGAAGGGCCCATTTCATTGAAAAAGAAAATTTCTCAGAGGTGGGCTCACTAATGTCTGCATATCAGTTTCATTCACATATCCCCAAAGCATATTTGTTTCTTCTGCTACTGTTACTAGTGGCAGAAAGAGCAATTATATTTCCCCCCCTAAAAATGTTCCCACCTGGCACAACATCTTGCCATAAACATTTGGGATTCTCATTGATAATTTTCCTGCACCATCCACAAGAAATTGGTGCATGCCTGAAGAGATATTTGTACGGTGGAATACAAATATGCACACAAATATGCACACAAATCCCTCAGCTACCTTGCAAGTAAGGAAACCACAAGAATCCTGAACCTTATTCATGAGAATTTCTCTGAGATTTGTTTTGGTATTCTTTTTGATGGGTATTTTCTCAAATCGAATAAGACTGGCCAGAACTCTCACGGACAAAAATTTTGGCACAGCATTAAAAGCAGAGAGCTAGTTTCTTCTCTATGAGAGGCAATTACTGAGAATAAATAATATACTATGTTCATGAAGAATAGTTGTTTCTGTATAAGAAATTAGTGGTTAAGATGCTAAGCTCGATGACCAGAAGTTGACAGGTCAGCCATTCGAGACTCGAGTGCTGCACGACGGAGTGAGCACCCGTCTGTCCCTGCTCCTGCCAACCTAGCAATTCGAAAGTAAGAAATTGCAAGTAGATAAAATAGGTGCTGTTTTGGTGGGAAAGGTAGTAGCATTCCGTGTGCCCTGGCACCTAGTCATGCCCGCCACATGACCACAGAAACATCTGCAGACACCTACAGTGCTGGCGCTTTGGCTATAAATATAGATCAACTGCGCTCCCTAGAGTGAGATACGATTGGCTTTTGAGCAAGGGAGACCTTTACCTTTAGTAACTATACACATAATCTAAACGAATGGTAAAAGAATACCCTGCCTTTTTAGCACAACTACAGCTATAGTTTGTACAGTGAAATGATAGCAGAACATACAGATTGTGAAAATCTTTGTTAGTTATGAGGAGCTATTACCATATAAAGAGCTTCTTGTACCATTTGTTTCAGGGAATCTAATTCCATTTTCTACTATATCTTTTCAGGTTGTCTGTTTTGCATGAACTGTGACCATGCTGCCAATTCAGGGAGTTGTATTTTTCTAATACTTAACAAATGTGTGTTTCTATACGTGTTCTCATATTCTCACAGAAAATGTGTTGTCAAATTCACAGATCTCTAGCTACATAGCTGTTAGATATGAAAACACTCCAATATGCTAAAGAACAAAGTGCCTTAAGTGACACTCACAGAATTTTAAAATAATAAATTGGATATAGTAGTCCATTCTGTTTTTATTTGAATAATGAAATCTCTCGCTTTACTGCAACAAAGTATGGACATATATTGGTTCCTTTCACATCTTTCCTTTTAGTTTTTAAAGGTTGTTTATTTTTGGATTTTTGTTATAATGGCATCTAATACCATTCTATAATATATTCTAGTACCTAAAGACTACGTTTAGCTTTTTAAGTTTTTTATTCAGATATTTTCAAAAGCATTGTACTGGTAAACTAAAAAAAGAGGACAATACAAATTCAACCTGTTTCTTGTGCTAATCCAAGTCTGTAGTTTTTTTGAAATGTATAGACCATCTCTGTGTAGCTACAGATTAAGAAAAATTGATTTTGTGTTTGTGTGCTGTGTAGTAATTTTTTTTATATGATTAACAAAATCATGTCATAAATGTGCACTGAAGAATCTCAAGGGGAAAACATTGATTTTATTTTTTATTTCTTTGTTCCTGTTGGAAGCCTCTATTATATTACCAAATTTTGAAGCATATAATGCTTTCCAAAGAAATAGTTTTTCCCCAGTAGTTCATAGTTAATACTGTAACGTAGAATTGCTTTATGTGTGCTCATAAGATCCTAAACATTTGATTGCATTTATGATAAAACAGTTTAGCTCCCACATTAAAAAAAAAACACTTCCCCAAAAAGACCTGTGAGTTTAATAGCCCTCAATTCTGTCAAATTAGGGGGTGAACTGAGATTAGGCTGCAACCCTAATTGCACTCACTAAAAGATAACTAGATTTTTTTGGAATAGTAGCCGTGTTAGTCTGTGGTTCAGGCATCTCAGAAAATAAAATAAAATAAAATAAAATAAAATAAGGTCTGATGAAGTGGACTTGATCCACAAAAGCTAACAGTGAAAATATAGCAGTTAGTCTTTAAAGTGCTACTGTGTTTTTTATTTTATTTTGTTTATTTTGTTTTGTTTTCTGAGATGCCTAAAAGATAACTAAACTCATTGGGATTTCTTCTCAGTAAACATGCTTTGGATTAGATTGCTATTTGATAATGACTCCAATATAATGTACATATCACTGGATCAGGCACAAGATATTAACTGTAACCTACAAATCCCTGAACTATTTGGGACCTTGTTACATCGTGATTCATCACTCCCAAAGATCTACTGCTCCTTTCCCATTCATCCCAAAATTTGCAGCTCCATGTGCCAACAGTAAGGATGGCTAGGAAAATCGTAACTAGGCATAGAGCCTTATCAGCACCTAGGCTACAGAAAGCCTGTGTCCAGAGTTGCATCAGACCCCCTCTGGTAACTAATTGACTAACTAATGGATTAATGAACAAAAGGCAGGCAGGAAGGAACAGAATTCATTAGGTTTCAGTTATGATTCAGGATTATTGGTATGGCTGGTAAAGTTTGTGCCCTGGGTGAAGTGCCATTCTGTAAATTCAAAGAGATTTTTGACACTTCTCATGGACAAGTAAACATTATTCTGGGAACAACAATTTACCTAAGACTAAAAGCGACCCTCCCTGCTTATCCTACCTGGTTTTCATTCTTATTTAGCACTCTTAAACACTTTCTCTATAAGGAGTTTTCCTTTTGGCAAAAACTCTCCTTCCCAAATTATTTTTGGCTCCAAAATACAAAGAAGTACATCCTCCATAATACCCAGCTTCTCAAGACAGGAAGCCATGCCTTCCTTCAACAATCTTCCATTCCTCTTTTACCACCTGTATCCAACTTTATGGTTGTTTTTATTGATGTTTCACTGGTCATCTAGGCACCCAATTTCCAGTTTCGCTATTTCCCTAGCACCAAAATACTGCTTTATGAGACAGCTCCCCTGGTGGCTTAGTGGCTAAGGCGCTAGGCTTGGAGACTGGAAATATGGGCTTAATTCCTGAGAGCTGCACAATGGGGGACATGAAAGGAGCTTTCAACCCAAAGTAATATCTGACATGAAAACAAATGAACAATGAGATAAATTATCTCTTTTTTTCTTCCTATACATGCCTGCCTTTCTACCTGATACATATATTAATCATATGTGCCAAAAGGCTTGTTATTAATTTAGCCTCTATTTCTGTACCTAATGCATGTATGTAATGCATGTATGTAATGTACAAAGCACAATTTTAGAACAATAAAGCCTATATGTAAATGTTTGATGGGAAATGTGTGTAAGCTTTCTTCGCCTAAATCAGAGTCAGCTATTTCTCATCCAGAAAAGCTGAAGTGAAAGATAACTTAGTTATTTTCGTGCACCATCAACATTTGGAAAGACAGAGGCAGTTCACCTTCCCTGGCTGTTGTTGTTTTTTTTACTAAAGGAAACTGCATGTGGAAAGCTGTTTTAGAGAAAAATTGTTTTCTTCACAGTCTCTGGAAGTTAGTTTTTTCCTCTGAAATAGCTGTGTATACTTGTTTCTCTCCTTCCCCTTTTTGATTGCTGAGGTACCAAAAAAATGTTTGGCAGTAACTTTGAGGGGTTCTTACAGAGCAATTAAAGGGGGTGAATTTGCCTCTGAGCCTGATGAAGTTGACCAGACAAATATAAGTACAGTAATACCTCGGATAACATTTGCATCAGATAATGCTACCGTAAAACCACATAACGTTAAGCAATCTGAAAAAAAATTGCATCACATAACGTAAAATCCAATGGGCTAAAGCTTGTGCCAGTTACAGTGTATCACTATGGAGTTTTAATGTTATCCAATGCATTCCATAGGATTTTAACGTTATCCAATGCATGCATCAGATAACATTAAAAATCGGATAACACTAAGACTTGTGGAACCAAGTTTTAGCATTATCCAAGGTTTTACTGTATACCAAAAAAAACCCCTATGTGCACATCACACTCCACTAAGTCTCTGCTTTTCAGTCTAGTTTCCACTTCTGTTCTCCCCCCCTCCCCCAACATCTTCTCATTTTTGGCCAAGGGACATGGGTAAATGAAAAAGGACAACAAAAATATATGACATCTCACTCTCTTTAATTAACACAACTACTTTGAAAAGTGCCTTCTACTCTTGAATGAATAGGCATACACTTAAGTGTGTCTATTACTTTGCAATATGTCACAGGTGTAGTTCTGACCTAGTCTTTCAATGCAAATGTGATGGATAGCTTCAGTGCCTACCCTCTCACTAGCTCTTTAACCCAGTGAAATCACAGTCCTAGAGAGATAAGTGAGGGAGGGGGGAAGGTGAAGAATTAAAGATAGGGAGTTGTGAGCACTTGTGGCTTGTTAAATAAATAAATTTTGTGTCAGAAATTACTCTGGGTTGAAAGGATTGTTGTGAGCTTGCTTTTAAAAACTAGTGTGCATCAAGGATTGTGGAAGTGGCTGCTGTAATGTAATGTATGAGTTAGCTTAAATGTGAAGTGTGAGAAGAAAAACCGAAAGAGGTGTGTGTGTTTTTTTTTAAGGGCAGGTGGAAATTATCAACAAGGGCTGCAAGGAATGTCCACATATGGTGTGTGTGTGTGTGTGTGTGTGTGTGTGTGTGTGTGTGTGTGTGTGTGTGTGTGTGTGTGTGTGTGTGTGTGTGTGTGTGTGTGTGTGTGTGTGTGTGTGTGTGTGTGTAGTAAAACTGTTAAAGGCCAAGATAAATGTATGCCTTGATACATCCATGACTGCCACAACTGATAGTTCAACTCCATATGGTTAATGCCATTATAAATAAATGTTATATAAAAATGTTAATACCTGCCTCCATGCAAATGAATTCAGGAACTCGGGAGTTTTGCTCAACTACTATATGAATCATTAGAGACACACCCCATATCTCTGATGATAATTCATTTCTTTTGAGAGATCCTTTGAGTGAATTATAAGCAGGGAAATGGAGGACACAAAAGTTTTGGGGAATAAGGATATGGTCACATCAAAAGACTAAGCTCAGTTGTGTTTGCCTGTGCCACAAAATGTCTTCCAGATGTGTATTTTGTTTCTTGCCAAAACACATAATTAAACATTTCAGTGATAATTGTAGTGGCACCAAAAATTAGAGGACACTGTAGGGTGACAAAATGAAGAACTAGAGCTTTGTGTACACTCAGTGCACAAATAATAACAGCACCTATATTTGGAAGCTATTACCCTTCTTTAATTAAAAAGAACAAAGTCAAGAATTGTCGGGTCAATGTTCAAAAAAAGTGGACTGGAAAGTCCATTCTGTCATATGGTTCTGTTAATGCGGAACAGTTATAAATGCCATTATATCATTCTTCAGCTTGACTTCCTATATGTGGTAATACTGATTTATATATGTACTGTATATCAAAATGAATGCTAACTTCTGCTGCTCATTAAAACTGTCAATTTTTCCCTCTCAGCTTCATCTGGCTCATAATTGAAATTCTTATTTTAAGAGTGTCATTTTAATGTTATTGCTAGCTATGGAATGTCTTGTCAAGATTGCAACATTAGAGTTAATTTGGCTCTACATCTCTGTTAATGGATACTGTCTGAAATATAATAAACTTAGGGTTCCCAGACCCCAGCCAAAATAAGTCAAGGTTATTTTCCCAATTATTGCAGTTTGTTAGACAGCAACTGAAAACTGGATATCATTTCTCATGCCTCTCAGATTTCAGACAGCTCAAAAGGTCTATTTTATATTGGCAAATGTCAGTTCTCTAAGGCAACATGACACAGTCTTTCTACACAATTATTAATTAACCTCACCAGTTTCCCCCCAGCTAACAGAAGTTGTTTGAAACTTGAAATCAGAACAAAGCATTTATAAGAGTACACTGAATGAATTTATTTTAAAATATATACATCAGATATAATTTCAATACCCCAATGAGCAATATACCCATGGTAGAGGCTGCAGTGTGAAAGATATGTACAGCTGCAGGGGCAGAAAGAATGACTTGGACATCCCTACTTCTAGGAATTCTCTGCAGTGCACAAATGGATCAAATCTATCTTATTATGAGAAATGATACCTTTAACATTATATTTTTCCCAATTTGCGTCAATATAGCTGTAGTCAATATGGCTTAGGAACCATTTGTGAACTTTTCTCACTGCCCAAGCCTGTTTTCTACAAATTCACATGCTGTACAACATTTCTGTTGTCATGCTGCTATGTAATATCAGTTGTTCCTTGTTCTATTGCAGTGATGCTAAATTAGCTCAGGAAGCAGTAGCAGGTATACACATCCTACAGACTTATTCCAAATACCTAAACAGGTGTATAAATGGGCTGCAGGTACAATGTAAATATCACTAATGTACAATGAAGCTATTTTCTCAATTGTTTTGAATGATGCTTGAGGAAAAAACTGTTTTCCTATCATGTACCAGTAAATAAAAAAGCTTGAAAATATAGTACACTCCCCACCTTAAATTATGTGGGAATAAATCATATTAAGAGAACATAAACGTGTAAAAAACTGTTGAGGAATCATTGTGCATGTCTTATGCCAGAAACCCCTAAATTACATTGTGGCATTCTTTTTGAGCAGAAGGTATTCCTATTGTAAAAATCCATAGGAGCCTTGTAATTCCTGATCCGATAGTCCTGCCTTCCCAGCTTAAAGAAAGCCACAAGGGAGAAACCAGAATCTGGTTGGTTCTTTCTGATCCAAACAGACTCTGCAGCAAATAACAGAAGATAAACAGTGCTCTGAGGCAGAATACATTTCTTTCACACATCAGAGACACTGTGGATGTTCTGTAGATCAGTAACTTTCACATTAACATGCATACATGCTTTTTGAAAACACTCCAGAAGAAAGATAATTCCAATGGTTGACACAAGAAATACAACAAAGGCAGTACAGGTAGAAGTAAATGAAAAGAACTGCCTGCATTTATGAAGGGCATAAGGCAAAATAAGGCATGGAGCAATATTGTCTGTCATTTTCTAGATTGAATTCAGATTTAACAAAAGGTGGCATTGTGGTGTAATTATCTCAACAGATGTGTGCCTGTACCTTAGCAGAAATATGTTAAGGTTACTCACCCAATTATCACTACAGTTTTCCCTTATTCAAATATGATTTTACTCTTGAATGTATTTCTTCTCTGCTGCTTAAATATTGTTTTTCAGGAACAAGGAATTAAAGCAAAGCTACACTTTAGCTCAGGGGGTGCCCAAACTATGGCCTAGGGGCCAGAACCGGCCCCCAAAGTCAATTCATCTGGCCCACAAAGCCCTCGTTGCTCCCAGAAGTGGAAGTAAAATGTGCCCATCCAGGCACATTTTACTTCCACTTCTGTGAGTGATGAGGGTTTGTGGGCTTGATTTGGCTCCCAGGCTATAATGACCCGCCCCCTGAACCACATGACCAGCCCACGACCCAAAAAGTTTGGGCACCCCTGCTTTAGCTTCATCTTCTGTTGACCTCAATTTGCATATGAACAAATGCATAGGGATAAAGTGAATTAAGAAGTTACTGATCCCTGTTTCAATATCTGAGGAACAGAAAACAATAGTTTGGGTTGGAGATCCTTCTAATACAGTACAGTATTTAGATTTAAGCTTTCCACAGAGATAAAAGGGAGGCAAAAGGGCTTTCTTCATATACCAGTTTCTCAGTTTTAACAACATACTGTATTATAATTAAAATTTTGAATAAAGCTTCTAAATTGAGGGGCAGAGTTGTTAAAGTGAAACAATAGCTTTATTTTTTAGCTTCTAGAAATGTGGACAGCTAGCTGCCTAGCTTAGTGAGAAAGAGTCCTGGGAGTTTAATTCCTTCTGGGTCAGCCTGTACAGCGGACGGCAAGCTACTCTATCCCAGAGGACTCCTGGAAGACAGAACAAGTAAACTACTTATCAAGAGAACCCTAGAAGGGATCATGATAAGCTGAAATAAAAGTAATGGCACACAATTATTATTAATTGTTATTAGGAATAAGGATTTTGCGAGCTTTCAGATTTCTTGGTAAAATACCACACCAAAACCTGAAAAAATGTAGACAGTTATGACTTGGGATGGAAGTTTATAGAATTATCTGGCCACTTACAACCCAGAAAAACCTCAAATACTGTCTTTACAAGTAGTAGAAGTTGGTTTGCTAAGCCTTTCAACTCTCAGTTTCAGAGTAAATATCCTGAAGGAACCATTCTTTGTTGCATCTTTGCATTTCAGTTTGGTGGCCTTAAGTAGAGGTCTATTTCCCAGGCTCTTTCAAAATTAATGTCAGACTAATCTTGTTGGTGAGTTCACATTAGACAGTTCAGTCTGCTTATATCTGTTGACCCCTGGAAGTCCCTTCATTTCCTCTCCCCTGCCTTCTTGCTCTACTACTCCCTGAAGCCTAGTATTTCACAAGCATTCTCACTTAAATTTTACAGAAGATGTTCAGAGGTTACTCTCCATCTCAGGGGTTTGCAACCTATGGCCTGCAGGCTGGCCCTGGCCTGTGACACCATTTCATGTGGCCTGTGCCACCACCATCACCACCACTGGAAGCAGAACTGGATGCATTTACAACAGCCGTAAATGCACCAGTGGCTGTCATAAATGCTGCTGCAAAATGAGTCTGCAGCTGTCATAAATGCATTTACAACAGCCACGTGTGTGTTTTATGGCAGCATTTACTGCAGGGAGAACCACCAGTATGGGCCACTCAGCTGTCTGAGAGGATGTGGTACGACCTGTGGCATGAAAAGATTGAGAACCTCTATCTGGTGGAAAAGTAAAACTTGTTCCTATGCCTACATCTGGTGGCTGAATTGTCCTATCAACTACTGAGGCCAAGATTACTTCACACAACTACACCAAAGAATTTATGCACCCCTGCAGTAGCCAGCATGTCTGTTGAATTACTGGGGTGCTTTTTTCACACAGCAGTGGAAGAGAGGCTTATGTATAGGTGCTGGTGACTCTTGGCTTTGCAGTATGGATGTGGGGCCGGTGTGAACTTCTATAGGCTGGCCTTGTCCTCCTTCAGCCTCTTTGGTTGCATAAACAATGGTGTCCTGCCCTCCGTTCCTTTAATCAGAGCGCCTATTGGGATCACCATTAAGGGACTGGATAGGAATTTTTAGCCTATGCTTCCAGATTGGCTTTAGGGAGCTGGGTAGTTTTTCACCAATCCTACTCTTCTTTTTTAAGTTTCCCATTGGTTAATAAAAAAGTCATACTTAATTGTAGATAATGCTGTGTAGATGGGGTGGATGGTGAATTCTTTAGGATGTCTTTGGATGAGGTGGCTCTGACTGCCTGGCACAATTCATGCAAATCAATTGGGCATACAGGGCTCACCATGAGACATCTTTGGGGTACATCCAACATTGGTTCCTGAGAACTAAGTTGGTAATGGTCTCTTGGCTGTCTCCCTGAATGGAAGCCAACCTGGGCAGTAGCTGACAAGGTTTGGCACTGCATAGGGACAAGGATTCTCCTGTTAGAATCTGAGAGGGACCGAACAGCTTCCCCTGACCAGGATCCAGGTACAACACTACTAGCTCACACACACCCCTGCAGATTGGGGTGAATTTTAAATAAATGTGGCCCTTATCTTTCTACAAACATGGTTGTCCTGCCTCTTTATTCCATGGGTTGGGTGGGAATATAGTATTTCACCAAGAGATCTGTCCCATCACTTTAGTCAGTGATGGAAAAAACTTTCCCATCCCCAGTAAGAATAAAACTTGCAGTTTTAAGTAACAGTTTTAAGTCATAGTGACAGGAAATAATCATTTCACCATCCCTGAACATTCTACATTTGGTCATAATTGCCAGCTTCGGTGAGTCTCAAGATTTCTTCAATTTCATTAGCTACAATGATAAGAAAATGTTAATTAACTTGTGAACCACCCAGAGAGTGCACTAAGCACTTGGGGTGGTGGTGGTGTATAAAAGTGTGATTGCTTTGCTTTGCTTTAAATATATATATTAGTTTGATGATATCATAGACTACTTTTTCCATCAAGTCTTGGTTCTGAGGACATCCCCTTGGCCCCAGCATTCAATAAGAGCAGCTGATAATACAGAAAGAAAGCTCCTTCTAGATTAAGGAAGTGTGGTGTCTTTTTACTTTTATCTCACAGCTGATGTCTGGAGTTTCTTGTTCAGTTTGACATTTTTGCAACTGCATTTGCCTCTTGTTTCTCTCGGCAGTGCACACTGAAGATCTGGGGTCCCCCTGAAGACACTGTTTCTTATTTCAGGCCTTCACAAAGCTGTGTGTTGCAAAGGTGTTATACAAAACTTAAATCAAGAGTTGACATTTATTAAATATGAACATACAACATGAATATATTGTGATGTAACTTGCAAGAGGGCCTCTAGATATATGCATGCAGGACAGGAAATGGCCTTGAGGTTATGAACAATGATGAATTGCAAACTTGAATGGAGAATGGACTTTATACTGCTTGTCTTGAGTGCCAAAACTGCTTGTTTTAGCTCTGGGACATAGCATTAAGAATTGTACTTTAAAATGGATCACAGCAGTCTCAGCTGTGTAAAAGCAGCCCCAGCCACTATCAAAAACTGGGCATGCAGGTTGAGGTCTAAATCCAAGAGCACACCCAAAATGTGAACCTGAGTTTTCAAGAGACATGAAACCTCATGCAGGACTGGCTATCCCTATCTCTAAGCTTTATTTTGACTGACAAATAACACCTTTCTACTGCCTGGATTAAGCTTCAAACTTCATTCAGTGGTCCCTATAGGTCACAGATGGATTACTTATAGTATACAGTACTCACCTTTTTGTTTGAGAATTTATTATTATTTATAAGGAATCTCTCTGTGTGTTAAGTGTGCATTATTTACTCTTATATTCTGATATGTTTACTTTAGGTAATTCTTAGAAAGGCAGAATTTCAATAAGCATGTTTTTGAAATCTCTGCTTTAAGATAAAAGATGAAACAATCAATTTGTACTGAGTTGAAATGTACTCATAAAAAAGATTGAACTATATTCAGTGTTTTCATTCCAGTGCATTTAGACATGTGCATTGTTATAGTCTTGCAAAGTTTACATACAGATAAAATATATTTTATAGCTTATGGTAAATTGCTGCTACCGTATTTTGATACTGCCAGGCTCAAAAGATACACACTCAAATATATTAATTAATAAATTATACACCTACTATGTCAACATATGACAACTGACTTTCAAGTAATCAATCAGCTAAACTTTATGTTATAATCATCCTCATAAAGCATGAAATCTGGCTTAGTAAAAACACTATTCCATTTCAGTAGCTTCTAATGAGCTCAGATGAAGAGTGCACTCAATATAGTTTTGAAACATACAAATATTAAACAACATATTTATATTTTCACCTAACACTGAATGTAGAAAGTACAGCATTGTAATATCTTCAGAATGTGGGGTGACCTTTGGGTTTTAAAGGTTATACCAATGGAAAACAAGCACTGACAGGTTTTACCAAGTTGACAAGCAACCCTGGTAGTTTCATCTATGATGCCAACAGAGGATCAGCCTATATATTGTACTCAAAAAGCTCATCAACAGAAAGTTGTCCACCAGATAAAGAACTGACCACAGCAACTATTATGACATAGTTCTAGTCTATATCAACAGAGAGGAACTACCCAATTGATGAAATCATGGATCATTAAAGTACAGTACTTAAGGTAAATGCACAGGAGACTTATTATAAAACAATTCAGGTTCCCTTAAGTGAACAACCTGTTAGATACTTTCAGGATCATCTGTAGATTACTCTGATTCTTGTATTTCTCCTAGGAAGAGATTGGGAATAAATAGAAGGTTCACAATTATTCAGGGTTATCTCTAGCCCTCCTTTCCCACTTTCATCATCACTCACTGTCTACTGTATTAAGTTCAGGTGGGTTCCTGCCTTTAGATAACCTTAGAAGCTCTGGTTTGAGGATTCACTGTTCTGTTCCAGGAGACCAGAGTCAGCAAAGCCAAAGGACCACTCCTAATCACTCCACTAACAGGTGTATACACAGGTCAAAGCAATGCCCTGCCTTCTTCTTACTCAGCTCTCAAACTCAGCCAAGTGAAGCATGGACCAATTAACAATCCTGAAGCCAATTAAATATTAATGGTGCTTCCACCCTGCTAGCTCCAATGACTGTGCATTAGAATATGTTCAAAACTCCACTGTTATTTGCAAAACCAGATGGAAGCAGAAACAAGGTGGGCTACTTTCTAAAAGAAGAGAAAACATGCATCAGAATTAGACACTAAAGCACACTAACAGTGTGCGATCTTTTACACATGCAGCTCCCCAAGGTGACGAGACATGAGTCAACCAATGGTTTAATAGTCTGATTTTCTCTTACTCTCTGTTTATAGCTAAAGTGCTCATCTCTGTTTATAGCCAAAGAGCCAGTGCCATCTGCATCTGCAGACATTTCCGTGGACATGCAGCAGGCATGATTAGAGTGCATAGAATGCTGTTTACCTTCCCACCGAAGTGGTACCTATTTATCTACTTGCAATTTCTTGCTAGGTTGGCAGGAGCTGGGACAGAGATGGAAGCTGACTTCATCGTGCAGCACTTGGGTCTTTAAGTGCTGACCTGCTGACCTTCCAGTCATCAAGTTCAGCATCTTAACCACTTGAGCCACCCCAGTCCCAGTCACACAGTAGGCCCCTCTTTTTTCCTCCAGGTTGTACCCCATAGATCACTGCTGTTACTAAATGAGAGACAGAGAGGCAGGGGCTTTTGTTTTGTTTCACCTTCAAAGCTAGGATGGGACTATGAAATTTTATTTTACATTGAGAGCATTATTACATCTTCTAGCGTTGCGAGTAAAAATTACTGATTTCATTTAAAAAAGATTTTCAGAGAGTCATTTGGGGAATTATGGCTATTATTTCCCATTTTTCTATTTTAAGATACATTTTGCTTTGAAAATGAAACAAACTGAAACAATATCATGTTGGCAATGCAATTAAAGTTGAGCTTTTGCCTTCACACATGAATTTAAATATAAGACATGGGAACTGAAGCAAAATATAGATTTAGATTTAATGTCAATAGACCAGCTGAGAATCACAGTTATTATAGGAAAAAATAAATCGTGCAAACCTCTCAAATATAAGGCAATAAGATTGCTTGGGTTTTCTTTGTGTACGCTATATGAACAGGTAAAATGGCTTGGGGGATAAGCCAAAATTCTGTCTTCCTTTGAAACAAGCACTATTTCTCAACCAAAGAACTACAGAATATCTTCTCGGAAAATATCATTTCTCACCAAGGTATCACAAAATGTTTTCCCCCTTTTCAAGAGAGCCTGGCATTAGCTAAGAAGAAGAAAAAGGTCTTGAAGCAATATCTTAAATGAAGAGATTCAATAGCCTGAGAGACAAAGCATTTCCCAGATAAATGAGGCAGCCTGAGTGTAAGAGCAATTTCTAGCTACACAGAATTATGACAAGTTAGAGGAAAAACATACAGGATGAAGAGATAGGGGAGTAACAGAGCCCGCCATAGTGTGTTCTGAGGTCAAAGTATAGAAGAAATCAGTCGACATGCAGAAAGGTAGAAAAGCAATTTGGAATTAGATTTGGAGAAGGAAAAAGGCTAGAGAAAATGTGTTGATATGATCTCCCTTTCCTACAGCACGAATAGCATACAGCCCCACATTTATAGTGGTTGAAGTACAAACTGAGTTGTTGAAATAACAAATGAAACTGCAGGAACACATAGGAAAGTAACAGGATTTCAGTGGCTAGCCAATAAACAGTAATGCAACTACAGAAATCAAATTAGGAACTGTTTAAAGAGAGCAGGGATGAAGAGAAAATAAAAGACAGGGATGTACACACTTTCAAAAGATAAAGAATCAGCATAGTTGTTTATTTATTTACAGTAATACCTCGGATAACGCTAAAACTTGGTTCCACAAGTCTTGGTGTTATCCGATTTTTAGTGTTATCCGATGCATGTTAAAATCCTATGGGATGGATCGGATAACATTAACGCTCCATAGAAATACATTGTAACTGCACAGGCTTTAGTGGTTGTTATCCGATCCATTCCATAGAACTTTAACGTTATTCGATCCAATTCTCCTCCCCAGATTGCTTAACGTTATGCGATTTTAGCGTTATCCGAGGTAAATGTTATCCGAGGTATTACTGTATTTATTTATCATATGATGATTATCTGCATTAATGTTGATATAACAGCAAGCACACATTGACCATCTCAACTTCCTTGCTAGAGTTCCACACCCAAGTTTGAAACCCAATGAAAGGCTTCATCTGTGACACTATGCAAGTCCTCCAGTGTGCCTCCAAATGCACATAAAGGACACCTAAACGTAATGTGGTCCATGCATAGTAGTATGTTAGCATATTTTGTGGACTTACCATAACCCACTACAATTCAATGGTTGCACTCCTGTTCCATATTATATTGATTTGTACTATATTAGGCCTGTTGAATCAGTATGGATTTTGTGAGTCAACTTCTCCATGGTTTCCACTGATTCAAATATGGCTAGTCTAACTGCAACCTTCTTTAACATTATAAATCAAAAGTACAGTAGGCCTGTCTGAATCAATGGCAAAGTTGACTTAGTAAATTCCTACTGATTCAATCGGTCTACTCTAATGTGATTTAATAAGCTAAGCTTCAGGATTTCAACCTGTTATCTATTAATAAACACTAAAATAATAAAACAGTTTATAATTTGGATGGCAGAACTGCTACTCAGTATGCTCTCTTTTCACGCATACCCATTGATCAAATAGAAGAATTGCTATGGGATAATAACAATTTCATGTCAGAAATTATTGTGGTTTGAAAGGATTATTAAGGGGACACCCAAATAATGCTCCTTTCATGTCCCCAAGTGGAGCTCTTGTGTATCAAAAACTGACCTTCCAGTCTCCAGCTCAGCATTTAACCAATAAGCCATTGGGGAGCTCCTGCTATAGGATGAAAACACATAATCCTTATAAAATGGTCAAGGGAAGATTAGGCCAGTGATGGCTAACCTTGGCACTCCAGCTGTTGTTGAACTTCAATTCCCAGAAGCCCAAGTCAGCACTCCTGCTGATCAGGGTTTCTGAGAATTGAAGTTCAAGAACAGCTGGAGTGCCAAGATTCACCATAAATGGCCTAGGCCCATGATGGCAAACCTTAACACTCCAGATGTTCTTGGACTTCAATTCTCAGAAGTCTGAGCCCCCATGAATCCACACAAATGGGTTTGCTGTGATTCATCCATATGGGCACGTTTTACTTCCACATCCGGGAGTGACAAGGGCGCCGTGGTGCGGGCTGGATGAATCGCAGCAAACCCATTCATGTGGATTCACGGGGACTTGGGCTTCTGGAAATTGAACTCCAAGAACATCTGGAGTGCCAAGGTTTGCCGTCACAGGACTAGGCTTTTCTGCTGCCTGAGATAGAAAAGGATGCCCTTTTCAGTGAGAGCTCCTGACATCGCAGATGGGGTGGTACTGCCATCCTTCCATGAACACGGTGGGAGGAAAACCTGAAGTCTTGAGTTTGGCAACCTCCTGAGTCTAGGGTTGGAATTTTTTAAATTAAATCCCATAATTCCTATAATTCAGCAAGAAATCCCTCCCCAGGCATGGGTAGTGAAAGCCATCAGTAGTTCCATTCAACTCTATGTGACTCAAACACTGCCTTCTTCTATTGGTTAGAATAGTGCCTTGCTCACCCACTGCCCTGTACAAGTTGTGAGATTCCATGAGACTCACAAAGATGCATGAGAAAATGAGTTCCAGCAGAGGCTGTCTATAGGCAAGAGGTATACTTTTCTAAATAATGAAATAAAAAGAAGGCACAGGGATAGCATGGAGGTGAGGGAGCTGTTCCACCTGCTGCTGGTTTGAGGCTTGCAGTCCCATAATTTGGCCTGGGAGTTTCTTGTTTCATAATGGTAGTGGAAATCCTTTTGAAATCCTATTCCTGCCTGAGTCTTCCTCTATGGCAGTGATGGCGAACCTTGGCCCTCCAGGTGTTCTTGGACTTGAATTACCAGAAGCCCAAGTCAGCACTTCTGCTGATCAGGGCTTCTGGGAGTTGAAGTTCAAGAACACCTGGAGTGCCAAGGTTCACCATCACTGCTCTATGGCCATATATTTTCGAGGCAAATGTTATCTCAAAAACGATTGGAGCATATGGCATGGAGAAGATTCATAGTCCTATTTAGGTAAAGCTGATAATACATAAGTACTCAGTTGTACCTTGCTTAAAGAGCATAATGCATTCCACGGGATTGCTCTTTAAGCGAGTTTGCTCTTTAAGCGAAACACCATTGTAAGTCACCAATTGTGGGGGGTATTGCAAACCCCAATTTATTTGTTAAGCGAGTTTTTGGTTGGTTTTATTTGTTAAGCGAAGTGAACATTCAGAGAAAATTCTGCTCTTTAAGCGAGTTACTCTTTAAGCAAAATGCTCTTTATATTAGGTTTGACTGTATTCAGAATCCATAAATGTTTGACAAGAGGACAGAACTGTATTCACTTTTTGGTTGCTTTGAAGAAACTGTTAAACCTCAAAGGATGCCATGGGTTCAGGTAAGATTCAGAAAAGCAAGAGGAACTAGAGATCATAGTGCAAACATAGGCTAGCTACTATAGCATACTAAACAGTTCAGCAGAACACAGCTTGGGCATTATAATTTTCAATAAAGTTTTTGACTGTATGAATTGTGAAAAATGATGGATATTTTTTTAAAGAAATGGCAGTGCCACAACATTGGATTGCCCTGATGTGTAACCAAAGCTTTGGGCAAGATGTTGCTGTTAAAACACTCTATAGAGAAATAGCTCCAACCATCTCATATCTGATCTTCATCTTTTCCTGCTGCCTTCAATCTTTCCCAGCAATATTATCTTTTCCAGAGAATCTTCCCTGCTCATGCCCAAAGTATGACAATCTCAATTTAATCACTTTTGCCTCCAGAGATATTTCATACTGAATTTACTCTAGGATACACGTGTTCATCTTTCAAGGGCCAAGATGGCAAAATCAGGAGTGCTGACTTGGGCTTCTGGTAATTGATGTTCAATAACAGATGGAGTGCCAAGGTTCGCAATCTCTGGTCTAGGGTATCCACAAAGCTCTCCTCCAGCACCATATTTCAAACTAGGGGTTTTCTCTATCAGCTTTACTTATTGTCCAGTTTTCACACCCATTGTTGGTATAAGAAGGTAGCAGAGTTACTGGCACACACCTGCTGAGGTTTGGCCCCATGTGCAAACAGACAGACAAACAGGCAGGCAGGCAGCTTGGTGCAGAACAAACTTAAAGGCTAGTTAACTAGGAAGCAAGGTGCAGAAGTATTTACAGTGTAACAAACAAAGGTCTGTCAGTTACATTCACTGATTCAGTTCACAAGCACTACATATAGTTCACACAGTTCAGTTCAGTAGCTGTGGGCAAGAAACAGTCACATAGTGACTGAGATACAATAGTGTAGATGATATTGGTCTTGACCTCCACTGACATATCTTTTCTAATTCTTTCTTTGCTGGCCTTCCAGGTCTCAGTCCTATTCTGATTTCTTGGCTTATTTCTGCTAGCAAATTGTCATCTGCTTAGTGTAAATGATTAATGTTTCTTCCACCAGTTTTCACTTTTCCTTCATCTGAATCTAGTTTTGCTTTCTGTATGAAATATTCTGCGTACCTATTGAACAGATAATGGGATAAAATGCACCCTTGTCTAACATGTTTGTGTATAGGAAACCGTTCTCTCTCCATATTCTGCCTTAACAGTAACTTCTTGCCTGCAATATAGACTATACATTAGAGCAATCAAGTGCTGAGGTGTGATAGGATTGTATTGCTTAAAAACAAACTTTGTGTGAAGAGCATCCATGATCTTGTGATAGAAATGCAGGCTTGTGTTTTTTGAATCTGTAATCGAAAATTTTGTGTGTTGTTCACTGAAGGGGGTGGCAGTGATGCATTTTGGGTTGTCACTGGGCAAAAAATTGTGTACAGTAATACCTCGGATAACGCTAAGACTTGGTTCCACAAGTCTTGGTGTTATCCAATTTTTAGTGTTATCCGATCCATGTTAAAATCCTATGGGATAGATCGGATAACTTTAAAGCTCCATAGAGATACATTGTAACAGAACAGGCTTTAGCGGTTGTTATCTGATCCATCCCATAGGACCTTAATGTTATTCAATCCAATTCTCCTCCCCAGATTACTTAACATTATGCGATTTTAGCGTTACCGAGGTAAACGTTATCCGAGGTATTACTGTACTAGACAAAACAATCTTGTGCTCTGTGGGGAAATGAAACTTAAATTTTCAGGGACATGGAGTACTGTGTAGTGATTAGCTGAAGTCTTTCAGAGGAAGGGCCAAATTGTCTGAGTGGATAAAAGAAGTGGGAGAGATGAGTGGTCTCGTTGTTCTTTTTGCCATGCTTTGTAAGTTCAGTAGTTCTGGAGGGTTATTTGAACTCAGGAAACACGTAGCCTTTTGAACTAGAGGGAGAGGCCCTTAGGGCTTCCAAATTCCAAACTTAGAAAGGTTTTCATTTTTTCAGTGTGCTTTTTGAACGGAAGATGTTATATTTGCCTAGAATTATTTTTGCTTCCTGAAACTTTGAATTGTAACCTACTTTTGCTAAAAAATTGTTTTTAAAAGACATGAAGGGATGGAGTTGTATATTTTTCTATCTGTTACCTTTCTAACTGCCTGACTCAGGTCAGGGTCTGTAAGAAGGCAAGAAAAATCCTTGATTGCTCAGCCACAGGGCGTCAATTCAGGTGTGTTGCCACTAAATAGTAGGCCAAGGCTCTACTCAGAAGTAATGGGAGTGTGACATGAGGCACCCCCATTTCTTTCAGAACATCACATTGTTTCTGATAAACAAAGGACCTTGGCAGATCATTAATTCATAGGGTGACTGCAAGTTTGAAATGACTTGACAGCACATAAAAATAACATTGGTCACTAGTGTCACTGGCAGCAGGAAGAAAGATTCTGAAAAGTGCTGAGGAGATTTTGAAGATAGTTCTGGAAAGCTATCACAATATTGCTTTTTAAAAGTCTTCAAAGAACTTTGGGATCAGCACTTGCCATTCTTCAGGGCTTGGCAGTTTCCTTCACACTTCTTGAAGAATCATTGTAGATGCATTCTGTCTCAAGCACAGATGCTTAGAAAAACCTCCTGCCCTCTAACCCCTACAGCAGACAAGAGAGAGGGCAGTGGCGTCCAGTCCGTGGAAAAATATGCAGCTAGTTTTGTGCCATAATCTGTTCTCCAATATCAGCAAAGTGTTATTTCCCTGCTTCATTTTTAGAATGTCTTTTGATGAGTTTTCTAAGCATTTACAGAATAACCAAGGCTCACCCCCCCACACACACCCTTTCTTTTACACACATTTTCATCACACTGCAGCTTTCCTGGTTTCCTCATATTTTCTGATCTGCAAAAGAAATTCCTTTATGATATCTTACCCTGGTTTTTAAGCAAAGTGTTAAAAACAGAAATGGGATTTTAACTGAAATAAAGGAGGCTGGGAAGAGATTGACAACTGCCACTGAGATGATTACACAATGAAACACAAGATATAAACACACATTGCTCACTCGCCTCATAGGTAATGTAAGCACATTAACCTTAATGTGCGAAAATTTATTCAACATGTCTGATACTTTGATATTTCAAAAGGGATTTATAATTTCTATCAAATTAAATGGGAATGGTCAAAAATATCCTGTGAGGAATTTTCAGCAAAGGACCAAAACAGCCTGCCCTCATTTAGCCTTGTGAACATCAGGCCTAATATGTGAGGCACCACAAGCCACCTGACAGCTGTCAGACTAATGTGACTGCAAACAATGATGCCAGTCACTATGAACTTTGTCCAACCAGATAGTACTCCTAGTATCTAATAGGAATATAATTACTGAGTATGAACAGTAATTTCCATTTAAAAAATATGTTTGCTTGAAATATACTGCAAGGCCCTGAAATTATTAAAGATGACATGAGTCCTAACTGATCTTTTTCCATGCTCCCCATCTCTTTTGTCTTTCCAGAAAATCCACCTGAAGCCTGGGAATTTGGTGAAGATCAATTTATTTTCAGAACATATACAAACTGTACAATCGAGACAGAAGCCTTTCCGTTTACAGTGCACATCTGCGTTATCTCCTAGGAACAGAGCAGGGGAAAAGGTCCCTTCTCCGGGTTGCTCGCCCAGTTCCACTACACCTAATATAGCTAACTGACTTATGGGGGTGAAGCCCAAACTATGGCCTGATGACACACTAACTCAGAACATTGCTCCTGCACAAGTGATAAGCTGACATTACTCCCTTCCCCATCCCTTGCATGAAATAGAAACAAAGGGCACCTATTAAGCAGGAGACTAGGCTTGGTGGGAACACCCCCTTTGCAATTCCGCTAAAGTTACATAGATAGTCTATCACTCAGAAGTCTTACTTATGAAACATTTCTACTATACAGCATTTCAATGGAAGATTGAAAGAGGGATATTCAGCAGTTTGATAGAGGAAATGATTATACTTTCAAAGCAGTTGTATTTTTGTATTTTCAGGAATTATGGCTACACACAGTGTTAATTTGGTATAAAATGAAACAAAGGCAGGCCTGAGGATAGACCTCAATTTAGTGAACCAGAAAATGACCCAGTTCAGCTGAGCCTATCCAGGGACCATTCAATCTGACATGGGTTCCAATTTTGGACTCTGAACGTTTCTTCCTCTTGTTGCCCATTACTATTGAAAAATGTCTTTAATCTTTTTTTTAAATCCTTTTCTAGTACAGAATTAAACTTACAGTCCCCTTAGACAGAAACAGGAGCTGTTGAAGAAAGTTTTATACTATGTGTCTTTAATTTTTAAAAATCTTTCAATAACGTTTTTGTTTCTTGGCAGAGTGGTAAGAAATTATTAAGCAAAACTGCTTCTTCTGAGCAAATCAAGGCTGCCAAGTTTCAAATGAATAGGTGGAGGGATTTATGTACATGAACAGACTATACACTGAGAGAGAGCATTTAAAATACTTCCTTATATTTGTAGGATTCTTGTAGGCCAGAGGTGCCCAAACTATGGCCTGTATGCCAATATGGCTCTCGATGCCAATTCATCTAGCCTGTGATACCTTCATCGATCCTGGAAGTGGATTGAGCATGAGCCTGTCAATGCACATGTGCATCCAGAAACACTTCTGAGAGTGGCACAGACATGTTCGCACATGCACAGAACATCCAGTACCACTCTCAGAAGTGTTTCCAGACATCCCTGCATATGTGCAAATGCATCTGTGCCACTCCCAGAAATGGTTTCAGATGTCCCCACGCATGTACAAATGCATCCATGCCACTCCTGGAAGTGGTTCTGGATGTCCCTGCACATGCACAAACATGTCCACGCCACTCCCAGAAGTGGTTCCGGATGCCCATGTGCAAAAGATGCCCTGTTCTGGGGGCATGGTCAGGCCCGCTCAGCTGTTCCAGGGGTGTGGTCAGGCCCCTGATACAAAAAGTTTTGGCACCCCTGTTGTAGACTATTGTTCATTAAAAATATAGGTAGAATAAAGGAGGTCTAAAGAAAAGAATAGGTTGCATGCAGAAAGAAATTCAAGAAATTGTATTGCTCTATGGGCAGATACAAATTGCCTTCCTGATCTCCAGTGGGTTTTTTTTGGGGTGGGTGGGGGGTGGGAGGCAGTTTTTACAAAAGCAATATATATCATAGAGGTTCCCTTAAACAACTTAGAAAAATGGAGTGGTTTAGGCATGACTGATAATGTAATGCATTCAAAATAGAGAACTGTGATGACATTGGAAGAATGATCCTCCATGGCCCCATCCTGCCCCACCTAACAGTTATTGTGCTGTGCTTACAGAATCAGTGGAAATTTTTGGACAAAAACAATTGATATATGATACGTAAATGATGAAATATAATATTATATTAGTACTTTACTGACTTAAACAAGGAGTAGAAGGAGATGGAAATGGAACAGAAATCTCCAAAATTCATAAGGGGGAAAAGGTATGATGGATTATACAGAGAGATTATTCTACATGGGTATAAAGCCTGCTGTTTGGAGTGGTTTGGTCCAATCACGTGTACATGCTGATTAGCCCAATCCATCCTAACCATCCCATTTTGAGACACCACCAGGGGACTCAACTAAATTGCTCCACTCTATTTTATTCAATACCCAAAATACATGTACTCTAGGGATGGAATAAAATGTAGCAGGGATGTGTTAAAACTGATGGGGGAGTAACAGCAAGAGAGCTTTTCCCCTTGTGAGCTTATACTCAAGAAGATGCATAGCCATGTCGGGGGAAGAGTAGTAAGATATTACTATTGCCACTTTCCCTCCCAAACCCTTATCTTGTCCCTCCCATGAGACATATTGTCTTTGTTGTCTAGAGATGAAAGGGGCAGTAATGACTGCTGATACAGTAATACCTCAGATAATGATAAAACTTAGTTCCACAAGTCTAAGCGTTATCTGGTTTTTAACGTTGTGTGATACATTAAAAAAAAGCCCAGTTCCCTTTCTGAAGAGGAAAGGGAACAGGGAGTCAATCCGCCTAACTCTTTGGAAAGGGCAGCGGGGATTCCATCCATGGAATCTCCTCTGCCCTTTCCAAAGAGGCAGGTGGGTCAAGCTAAGCCCCAAAGTCGGCAGGACTGGTCCCCAACTTTGGGGCTTGGTTCTCTAGCAGTCTGAGCATCAGAGCACCAGTTTTCTTGGGGTGAGGGCACGGCCACCCGGTGTCCCCCCCCCAGGAAACCAGTGCTCTGAGCATCGGAGCGCCAATTTTCTTGGGGGGATACTGTGCGCACGCGCCCTCACCCCAAGCAAACTGGGGCTCCAATGGTTAGAGCACCAGTTTCCTTGGGGGGAGACTGCATGCACCCTCACCTCAAGGAAACTGACAATCGGATGCTCAGAGCACCGGTTTCCTTGGGGGGAGACCAGGTGCGCGTGCCCTCACCCAAATCAAACTGGTGTTCCCATGCTCAGAGTGCCAGTTTCTTTGGGGGGGGGAGATAGGGCACACACACCATTGCCCCAAGGAAACCAGCTCTCCAGTGCTCAGACCACCAGTTTCCTTTGGGGAAGAACGGGTGTGTCCATGCTCACCCCAAGGAAACTGGCAGTCTGAGCGTCCGATCACCAGTTTCCTTGGGGTGAGAGCATGCACACGCTCTCACCCAGAGGAAACTGGTGATCTGACACTTGGGTCTACGGAGGACCCCTTGCACACACACCCCCATGGGCCTCCGGAGATATCTGCTCCAAAGCCCGCAGGGCTGGTCTCTAGCCCTGTGGGCTTTGGGGCAGAGATCAACATTGGGCAATTTGAGGAAAACTTTTGCATCACACAACGTTATCATAACGTTGTGCAGTGCAAAAGTTTTCCTCAAATTCCCCAATGTTATCTGGTTTTAACGCTGTGCAGTGCACACGTAAACCAGGGTACAGTAATACCTCGTATAACGTTTACCTCGGATAACGCTAAAATCGCATAGCGTTAAGTAATCTGGGGAGGAGAATTGGATCGAATAACGTTAAGGTCCTATGGGATGTATCAGATAACAACCGCTAAAGCCTGTGCAGTTACAATGTATCTCTATGGAGCTTTAACGTTATCCGATCCATCCCATAGGATTTTAACATGGATCAGATAACACTAAAAATCGGATAACACCAAGACTTGTGGAACTAAGTCTTAGCGTTATCCGAGGTATTACTGTATTACTGTATCTCCATTTACCAAAAACTAGGAATTTTATCACAAGTGTACTTCTCTCAGAAACACAGTCTTCCTTACTTTCTTGGGAAGAAGTATGGTACTCAGGCAACCACCCTGCATTTCATGTGGTTGAACCTACCACTTTACTTTGTTCTTATACTCCTGCATCACGCATGATTTGAATTGAGTGCTGGTTGCTTCACAGGGAACTCCTTGAAAGGCATCAGGATTTATATGAAAGGACCCCAATTTAGTTTGTTTGGCTTTGGGTTTCATCTGAATTCAATTTTATGCAGGCAAAAAAAATGGAAGTGGTTTATGAAATATTTCAGCGAGATGACCCCGAAAGAAGAGGGTGAAATAATGAACTTGACTATTCTGTAGCCTTTTCTAAACAGAGGAGTAAAGTCTGTCTGTTGCTGATCAAGCACACATCCCAGTTTCATTTTGTACAAAATAATCAAGTGTGCTTAGTTTGCAGATTTTAAAATTGCTCATTAAATTATTTAAATTAAATGAGAAAAATAAGCCCAGCAAAAACTGTATTTGTTTGCAAAGCAAGTTGAAAGCCTTGCTCTCTTGTTGGCAACAGAGACCAGGAAAGTAGCTGGTTAGTATAAACTTCAATTTCCTGAATGCATAGAATTCGAGTACTGGATCTTATTGCTCTATAAATAAATCCCCCTAAGATCTCAGCAACCACTTATTGCACAATGACAGGGAACAGCATTAAAGCTCAGGCTCAGATTTTAAAGCTAGTACAAACATTTGAACCCTGCCTTATGTCAGACTCTTGTAATTTATTTTAATTATATTTATTAACAAGGGGACTATAATTGATATATTTTTTGGCTTTAGGGAATAACTAAACTCTCAATGTGACTACATGTATGTGTATTTTAAACATATCCACAGAAATATATCTCACATTAACAGGGTTTATGAGGAGATTAATAAATATATATACTGAAAGTGGGGAAAAATATCTCTGCCACAGTAAGAGAGAAAAAATACAGGTTGCAATAGAGCAGTGGTGCCCAAACTAAGGCCCAAGGGCCAGGTGCGGCCCCCCGACGGCAATTCATTCGGCCCGCAAAGCCCTCGTCGCTCCTGGAAGTGGAAGTAAAATGTGCCCGTACGGGCCAGATGAATTGGTGTTGGGGGCCACACCCAGCCTGCAATTCATCACGAGCTGGATGAATTGGCATCAGGGGCCGCACCTGGCCCCCGGGCCTTAGTGACCGGCTTCCTGAACCACATGATTGGCCCATGGCCCAAAAGTTATGGCACCCCTGCAATAGAGCCTCACCAGCAACTGGAGAAATATACTTGAAACCAGAGATACAACCTGAAGGGTCATCTGGCTTGAGAACCTGGAATCCCAATTGTTGGGTTGGGGGAGTCTAGGAACTGTGTTCCAAAGAATTAACTTTTCAAGATTTAAGTACATCCAAATATGTAACTGAAATAACTCTAGATAATCAAAATGAAAGGCACCAGAGGCCTAAAGACCTATGCATAAGTGAGCCCAATATGTTTTATGTCTTTAAATACATACCTGATAAAACTGGCCATTTTCTCTGTTTAGTAACGTAAGAGGAAGACCAAATAAGAATTGCATTGACTCAAAAAAGAAAAGCTACAGGCTCAGGTTTGCAGAAACCTACGAGAGGTGTTGATTATAGGGTTCAATAATTTACATGGTTTGCATATGTCAGAAGCAACTTGATGGCACATAACAATAACAGCAGCAACAACAAGCAGCCTTTCTGAACATCCAAATGCCTGGAAGGGATCCTATCCATCACTTTAACCATTTTTTCCTCTATACCAAACATTCTTCTCCACCATTATCATTGTAATTTTAGCCTCTTCAACTATATAACAATCTTCTTCACATCTCTCTGAACATGCTTGAATTCTTCTTGTGCTGCTACACAAAAAGCACATCTTTTGGAAGCAAATTGCCTCAAGAAATTTCTGTACACAGTATTTCAGCCATTTTTCAGAGGCTCATTTAGCCATCAAAGGGCATGCAGAATAGCAAACAAAATATATAAAAATACCATAGCGTAGCAAAACAGAAAAAATAAAAAATAAAACTACAATTGAACTTTATATTGTACACCACTAATCGGTCAGTGAGGTACTGCTTACAAAGTCCAAACTAATACAGTATTGCTAAAGATTCTTACAATGCCATATGCTGAATTTATCTATTCTGAAATAGCTTGCCATGCGTTGTTACTATATTGTGCAAATAGATATCATAAACATGCTAACACAACAAAGCTTTTTAAATGACCAAGGTAGCCAGATAACAAACAACACACATTTTGTGTGGGGTAATTTCTGTCACTTTTTCTTCTTACCACAGTAATATATTTCACCTCAACATAACTGTTAAATTTCAGGTTAATTGGCACACTAAAAAGATTTGTAACAAAAAAAAGTATGAATGAATGCCAAGTCTGAATGTATATATGTAGCTGATATTACATGCAGATTACATCCTCATTTTGCAAATTCAAGCACAATGTAACCAAGGGGGGCATATTACTCTGTAGCATTTTCACTTGCAAGCCAAGAAATGGCTTGTAATGTTATGGGGGTAAAGGTTACTCTGATACCAATTGTCACTGTGACTTCACTGAAACTAAAAGACTTATTACAATAAATGTCAATACTGTAAAAGAGTAACACTGACTTTATAACTGATGCAAACCAGCTTTGAATTAGAAACAGCAAAAGAAAGCAGTTAAAGTAAAATCAACCTGCAATTCTGCTTTTGATGGAAGTAGGAAAGTTAATTATACAAGTCAGAAATCTGTACATGAATCAAGAGGCAACAGTTAGGACAGAAAATGGAATGACGGGGTGGTTTGGAATAGGAAAAGGAGTAAGACAAGGCTGCATTTTGTCACCCTGCTTATTCAACTTATACACAGAACACATAATGCGCAATGCAGGGATGGAGGAATCACAATTTGGGATCAAAATTGCTAGGAGAAACATCAACAATTTGAGATATGCAGATGATACCACCCTAATGGCAGAAAGTGAGGAGGACCTAAAGAAGCTCCTGATTAGGTTGAAAGAAGAAAGTGAAAAAACTGGAAAATAAATGGGGGGAAAGTAGAAGCAGTGACAGATTTTACTTTCCTAGGATCAAAGCTCACCGCAGATGGTGATTGCAGCCATGAAATAAAAAGGTGACTGATTTTTGGGAGGCAAGCAATGAGAAACCTGGGGAGCATAGTGAAAAGTAGAGATATCACATTGCAAACAAAAATTCGCATAGTCAAAGCAATGGTATTCCCTGTGGCAATGAATGGTTGTGAGAGCTGGACCATTAGGAAAGCTGAGCGCAGAAGAATATACGCCTTTGAGATGTGGTGTTGGAGGAGAATTTTGAGAGTCCCCTGGACAGCGAGGAGAACAAATAGGTCAATCTTAGAAGAAATCAATCCTGACTGCTCCTTGGAAGGTCAAATAATAAAGATGAAGCTAAAGTACTTTGGACATCAAATGAGAAGAGAGGATTCACTTGAGAAAGTCTTGATGCTTGGAAGGGTCGAGGGCAAAAGAAGAAGGGGACGGCCCAAGATGAGATGGCTAGATGGTATTGTGGAGACAATGGGCACAGAGCTGAGCGAGTTGAGGGGGATGGTGGAGGACAGGAGTGCCTGGTGGACAGTGGTCCATGGGGTCGCAGAGGGTCGGAATTGACTGTGCGACTGAACAACAAAAAACAGAACCCAACATACAAATCCTATTGGGGTTTACTGAGAAGGTATTCAAAGAGAAATGTCAAGTACATTCAAAATATTTTCAACGTCCACAATGGTATCCCAGTTAGCTATGCATATGCATAGTCAAAGCAAACATTAATAGGACAACACAGCTACTGCCAAATCACAGTAAAGAAATGAGGACAGAATTGAGGGCTAGACTAGATTGCCCTTGATAAATCATAGTATAACTCTAGTAAAACAGAAGTGAACAGAAGGATATAATTGAAACATTTCACGTGTATTGTAGTTCATTATGTAAAATAACAAAAATGCAATGCACTAGGGCAGGAGTTCTCAACCGTTTAAAGCCGGGGGCTGGGTCACACTTGCTCAGATAGCTTCAGGGGCTGGATGGCCATGTTAGCCTTCCTCCACCACATGGCCATTTCTGGTGTGGTGGAGGTGGTGGTGGGTTACAGGAAATGGTGCAGTGAACTGTATTCGGCCAATGGCCGCAGGTTGAGAATCCCTGCACTAGGGCTAAAGAAAACAGTGATAATTAGGAGCAAACATAATTTTAATACTTTGATTTTTATAAATTCAGAATAGACTTGTAATTTAATTTATATATATATAATTCGATCTTTGTCTTGAACTCTACAGACCAATCAATACAATGCACTGCATTACTTTAATATTCAACACAATACACCTTACTGTTGCAGATTGCAGTCCTCTAGTGGAAAAAGCTGACTAGCCTCCAGACTTTGTATATGTTAATCTCGCAAAGCAGAACATATCCAAGCAGTGAGTGCTATTTCAATACTACAAGAATCTGCTTATAGTACAAAAGGGAAAGAAGTACAGTTGTACCTTGCTTAAAGAACATAATGCATTCCAAAGGATTGCTCTTTAAGAGAGTTTGCTCTTTAAGCGAAACACCATTGTAAGTGACCAATTTGGGGGGGGGGGATTGCAAACCCAGATTTATTTGTTAAGCGAGTTTTTGGTTGGTTTTATTTGTTAAGCGAAGCAAACATTCAGAGAAAATTCTGCTCTTTAAGCGAGTTACTCTTTAAGCGAGGTGCTCTTTATGCGAGGTTTGACTGTATATAAAAACATCCATATCCCCTAATTCTTAAATGAAACATGTCACAGAAAATGGCAGCAATTAATTTCTGGTGCTTGCTTCTAATTAGATAAGCAGTAAGTAAATAATCCAAGCCTCTGAGCACCCACCACCCATCTTGTTCCTTCCTGCCAAAATAAAACATAACAATATTGCTCTTCAAATAAATCACCAAAAGCTCAGCATGTAGCACAGGGACCCTGCATCATCATCATCCTAAATAACTTGAAGCCTGATTTTGTCTCTAAAGGAAAAACTTAGCAGGCAGCTAAGGATGGGGGCACTGACAGGTGTATTCCCTGGTTATCTTCCAGTTGGCCTTTGTAGTAGGAAGGATCAGTTAAAATCGCTTTTCTCTGAAATACTCAAAATGTCAGCAATAAATACTACCATTAACTTCTGTTCATTAGAAGGACTGAGAACAGAATCGAAGTAGAATCTTTGGCCTTACTGAGAGTCTGGTATCACACACAGTAAAGACTTTTCTAGGAGATATTCTTATAGGAGAGTGAATATACTTTTGGAATTCAATGGTTTGTAAGGGGTCTAAATGGGTTTTTTCCTCTTGAATGAAGAAGCTCTAAATTGCAGAGGTCTAAAATTGAATTACAGTAAGACCTCGCATAAAGAGTGCCTCACTTAGAGACTAACTCACTTAAAGAGCAGAATTTTCTCTGAATGGTTGCCCTCAGTTAACAACTAAAAACAAACAAAAACTTGCTTAACAACTAAATCCGGGTTCATACACACACACACACCAGAAGTCACAATCGGTCACTTACAATGGCAGTGGGAGCACTTTTTCCCAGTGTTTTGCTTAAAGAGCAACTCCCTTAAAGAGTATTCCCGTGGAACACATTATGCTCTTTAAGTGAGGTACCACTGTATATGGTTGCCCAATATAATCCCACTCCGTGGTTATCATATTAACTACAACTGCATAGGTGTAACATGTAACAGTCCTTGACATTTATCCACTATATCACCTCTTAAAAATTAAAAGCAATAGCTTCCTTTTTAATCTGAACTTTTAAGAGCAGGGTTGAGCAGATGTTTTGACCTACAATTTCTGTTTGCCCCAATTATGAGGAATCATGGTAATGTCTTATCAGTGTTGTAGTTCCAAATTTAAAAGATAAATGTTCTCCTGCTGTGCAGAAAAGCTCATGTAACCATTAATTTAAAACAATCAAACAGACCAATGAACAAAGAGCAAAGCTATCTTCCCTCTCCTATACTGAATTTAGCCTATTTTACCTGACACTAGAGATCAAATATGAGGATTCAGTCTGTGCTAGTTTGGACACAGGAGTTTTGTAGGGAGATACTGCTTCCATATTCCAAAGAACCCCCTTTCTCTGTCCACATCCTTTATACACAATTAAACACACTGGGTTATTACTGGGAGGTTCTTCTCAGTATCTTCATCTAGTTCCCTCAGTACCTCAGTGCCAGTTAGTTAAACTCCAGTTAGTTAAAGTTTGGTGAATTTGGATGAATGCAGGAGACATATCTAGATGGTAATACAGTGAAACCTCAGATAACGCTAAAACTTGGTTCCACAAGTCTTGGTGTTATCCGATTTTTAGTGTTATCCGATCCATGTTAAAATCCTATAGGATGGATCGGATAACGTTAAAGCTCCACAGAGATACATTGTAACCACACAGGCTTTAGCGGTTGTTATCCGATCCATCACATAGGACCTTAACGTTATTTGATCCAATTCTCCTCCCCAGATTACTTAAAGTTATGCGATTTTAGCGTTATCTGATCCAATCGTTATCCGATGTTTTACTGTATAGGAAACAGACACATACGTCATAGTTTTCAAAATGGTTCAGAAGGCGAGAAAGGAAACAAGACGACTATGGTAACTTATTTAAGTACAGTATAAGCCTGAATACAATATTTTGGTTTTTTTGTGATCATCTGGAAAATGGCTTCCTATGTTTGGTTTCAATTTTTCTCATGGAAAGAGGATAGTGAGAACTTGAAAAGAAAAAAAATAGCTCTAAGAAAAACTGGAAATTTAAAAAGGCCATTTAAAAAGGAAGATTTTAAGACAGATTATTTATATTCTAGTCAGAACAGACTAATGAACATAAAACAAAATAATGTAAATAAAGGTACAAAAACACATGAATGTGACTAAATAAAACATACTTTAGATTAGACATTATCATCTTTAATTTACCATTTCTCTCTCTGCCCTCTCTCATTTCTATTTCATGTATTAGCATACAATTCAAATATGGTATTACATCCTTAGCATATTCTAATTTTTCTTTCAGAGTGCTGCCTTTAAAATAAAAATGTTATGAGATATCCATTAGTCAACATACTCTGTAGACACCATTCTCCAGCCTTTACAAATAAAACCAGAATAATGAAATGTGATGCAAAGCTCATTTTAAACAGCACTCTCAGTTAATTAAGATAGATGTGAACTATTAACTAGGGGGCATGGTGTACTCAAGAGGACTAAATA
Organism: Furcifer pardalis; assembly: GCA_030440675.1. NCBI lineage: Eukaryota > Metazoa > Chordata > Lepidosauria > Squamata > Chamaeleonidae > Furcifer > Furcifer pardalis. The sequence goes on from CP126890.1 coordinate 230,931,705, forward strand.
GGAGACTTGTTTAAAACGCGCATTTTAAACACCTTTGGCTCTTATCCGCCAAGAAAGGGCTGCCAGGTGAACAGATTGCCACTCTAGCCTGAGCTAATAGATTCTCCAGTGACTTTTGTTACTGTTCATGTCATGCTGCTGAAACGATGAGCCATGGAAATGGCACGACATATGTAGCTGCAACTTGTCAACTGGAGGTTATCATACTCTTCTTGGTTTCAGAAGCAGATGCAGACGGGACTAGCAATATAAATATGCAAATCGCAATGGTCCCTTGTCAGCCCCAAGTTCCTACCTCTAATGGCCCTTGCGGAAAGTCTGTTTGCTCAGCTCCTACTTCAAGTGCAACATCTACAGAAGCAAAAGGACGGCTGGCCATCTGCTGTCGCTCCCGCATAAGTTGCTGACAAAAAGAAAAAAGAAAGCATTTTAGTGAAAGGTGTTTGAGATACAATATACAATAGCCCACTTCCCCTCTTTAACATTTGCCCCATTATTTAAATGGAATCTCCAAGCAATTCCACCCCAAGGATTTAAAAAGTCTAAGAGAATGTCTACAGGGGCAAATAGCCCACTGTCTAAGGTGCTTTTGGGGTGGATTGGTCCAGTAGCAACAGAAAAATAAGTTGTGGGAAAAGATGTAGAGATGCAGAAGTCATAGGTAGGGATTTCTGCACCAGACATCACAGGTAGAGCTTGCCAAGTGGACTTGATCCATGATAGCTAACATTAAAATACAGTATAACAATTAGTCTTTAAAGTGCCACATCTTTTTGTATTTTTCGTTTGTTTTTGTTTGCATTCTGATATGCTCTAAGCTATACCTATCAGTTTATCTCACTCCTGATTTTTGTGAATTTTTTAAAATTTTAATCAAAATTGAACTGAAATTAAATTCTAACCCATGGATGGACAAATTTGACCAGGAATGACAAATATGTCAGTTCGTCTTTCTCTTGCATTTAAAGGTTGAGAATTTTGGTAGATTGTCATTTAAAATGTTAAAAAACAAATTCTTATTCGTCCCTAGTTATGGACCAAATGAAAACACGGGAAGGACCAGATTCAGCCTGTGGACCCCATAATGGTGAGGGTAGCAGCAATAAGTTGTGAATATTTTGAATTACTGCTAGAATATAACTGATAATCCTCTTTTCTAAAAGGCAGCTATTACCTCTTGGCTTTTTCAATACTTTGCCCCTATACTCATTTTTTTTAGATACAGTTTGTGCATTTCTTTTTAAAGTAAGTTAGTGACATCTTTACATATTACAAATCTTTAATCTTATTGTGAAACAGCAACATTTCAGTCCAAAAGTCCCCTTATTGTGTCTCAAAGCCCCTTTAATGCACAGGGGTTCATTCCTACAATTCACAACAAATAACGGTATCTCATTGCCACCCAGCTATTTCATCTTCTGTTGGGAAAAATATGCAATTGTTCCTTTCCTTGATATTCTCTCTATCTCTCACACACAGACACACACAAAACACAGAGAGGCAGAGAGAGCTTTCTCTAAAAGTGGCAACACAGAAAAAACTGGTAGCAGATGAAATCCAGAGATTTTCATCTGGAGTCTGATATCATTGATCTAGGAACAAGCTCAATGAACTTGTGCCAAGAACAAACTCTTTCAGCCTTCAGATTCCCCATGCATTTGTACTGAAGCCAGATGGCGTTATTAGTAACACTGTCTGCTGCAGCTTATATGCAGTCCCTTCTCTGATTACTTAAACATAAAGAATAGTGTCTGAGCATTAGAGAGCAGGTGCCAGTCTAACTAAGGAACCTGATGACCTACATTATGCTCATGTTGCTCACTCAATTCACTGACATCACCCCATTGAGTCATATTTGACTCTTCTAGGTTATTTTGTATCTTCCCTCCTTCTTCTCTAACACTAGTTCTAATTAAAGCAGAACAAATAAAAATGATGTGCAGTACTGAATAATACAAATCTTACTTTTCTGCTTTTGTGAAACTAATAAAGGTAGTATTAAATATTTAAATCAAATTAGTTGCCCAATTAAGTTTGGTTTCTTGCTTTGTCAAATGAACAGGATGCTTCAGCATGTGGAAGGAACAAAACATTAGGAGCTTCCACAGCCAGAGTCAGGAACATATGGCACAGTTCGGTTCTTTACCCAAACTGAATTCATATGACTTTTCATAGTTCAGAGTACATTTGTTTCTTTTCATATCAATCTTCTAGTAAACCAAAGTTACTACTCATATCAAAGTTTCCATGTACACAGCATAAACACACATTCACTAAAACAGAAGAACACCCAGTATAATAAATCCATCCAATAACACTTCTCAATCTTTCTTTCAAATCTATATTTGAGGAGTGAAGGTCATAATCGCCAAAACAAAACTAATAATAAAAACACAGAATAATATTCTATTTCTGTAATGAAAACTCTTAATTGCTTAGTACCAAGTTAATTGCATAGTACCAAACTTTGCTACCCTTCAGAAAGGGTATTAAGACCTGGCTGGCAGGGCAGGTATGGGGTATAGGCCAGACAGTTACCTTGGCATGTGTCTTGTCTGACTCCCCCTCTTCTCTCTTGGTGAATCTCTTTGTAAATCTCCTTTTTAATCCTTTTTAATTTCTTTTAATCTTTTAATTCTAATGTTTATTCTGTGTTTTAACTGCTGTTTTTTTAATGTCATGTTAGCTGCCCTGGATCATTCGTGAGGAGGGCAGCAGACAAATATGACTAAATAAATAAATAAATAAATAAATTTAAAAATATATGCAGAGAAATAATATCTCTTGGTAGCTATATTTGTGAGCAAATGCTTTTTCTTTCACTCTTTTTCATTTTTAAATAAATTTCAGAATGGGAATGATGAGCTGCCTTGCTGGATGATTTATTGGATACTGGAATAGTAGAAATAAATACTACTTCTTGCAAAGAAAAGGATAGTTCCTGGAAATAACCACAGATAAAAATTATTAGATCAAAGTTATGATGGTGCATAAGGCATCCTTGGTTGTATTTTTTGTCAAGTATCCAAACATACATAAAAAGAGGTAGAATTTTTTTTTTGTGAACTACATTATTTTTGTTACAGGGGAAACCCCTCATATATTCTTTTTGGCAGAATCAAAACTTTGAAAAGCTACATTATCACTTCTGTTTCAATATCTGGATGAAGGTTGTCAGATTATACTTGCTACAAAAAAGTAACTGTGTACAGTTTAAAAAGACTAAATATATGTAGCAGTGCAATAGCAATTGAGAATTCATAGCAGATCAATAACTCTTAGGTTTTTTTTACCAAGAGCTTTACTGACATTAGTTAAGTCTAGTCAAGTGAGATTGGCACTAAGAAGACTGAACACATGACACCCATATTGGTTCCACATTCAGCCCACATGGCTGAAAGAGCAAGTGAAGGCAGCATACACATCTGTTTCATGCTTTCCCAGCAAGAAATACTACCAGGTGTTTTTGTGTAAAAACAATTTGCAAATTTTTGTAGCAAAAAAAATTTCTAACAAAGTCCCAAAATATGAAATATATGTATTCCCCTGAGATTTCAAAAAACAAAACAAAACACAAAAACAACCTATTCTTAAAACCTGAATCTGACTGTGCCAAGAAAATCAGATTGTGCCAAGAACAAAGTAATGTAATATTGCCAAGATTTTTAAAAAATCACTAAATTCCTAAACCCTGTAGGAAAATTGTAGCAATTTGTTTGGCTTTTTTTTTTTTAGATTGATGACACAGAAAGAACAATGCTGTTCATTTTCAGTATTGAATCAGATACATATGAAAATTCTCTTTGCCATCATCAGTTGCCAAACTATATTTCAGGAAAATAAAGAATAGGAAAGCACATTTCAAAGTGACCATAACAAGATTATTTACTGGCACACTATACTGACCTACTGCATTACCAAAGCTACACAATGAAGCTGTATGATCTAATTCAAAATTCTTGTGCAATAAGCAATCAAGTCTACTAGACATGTTTAACATTTATTTCAAAATATGACAATGGACAGATAATGTCCTCATGGTGATTCAAATACAGTCAAACCTTGCATAAAGAGTGTTTCGCTTAAAGAGCAACTCGCTTAAAGAGCAGAATTTTCTCTGAATGTTTGCTTCTCTTAACAAATAAAACCAACCAAAAACTTGCTTAACAAATAAATAGGGGTTCTCAATCCCCCCCCAATTGGTAATTTACAATGGTGTTTCGCTTAAAGAGCAAACTCACTTAAAGAGCAATCCTGTGGAACGCATTATGCTCTTTAAGCGAGGTACAACTGTATAGGTTTCCCAAGAAATAATCAGTCTTTTTATTCTCTGAATCATTAAGCTGAACAACCACTCTTTGAAGAAAAAGTACATACACATATTGCTATGTGTGACATTCTGATTAATTGATTGATTGCATTTTTATACCACCCATCAGGGATATTTCCCATTCTGAATGGTACATATACAAGTAACAAAATAAAAATATGTTTTTATAGAGACATCTGGAACAAGTTCATATTTCCACTGCTCTACGAGTATCCTGGCCGGTCAAACAGCACATATACCCACTGGCTGCTATCTGATGAAAGACACACCTTCACCCACAACATTGACAGGTTCTGCACAGCAGCATGAAATATCAGAAGAACAATCCTGGCAGGTTCTTCAGCTAAATAAACTACTAGTGCTACAGTATAGGCTTAGTAATAGCTGTAACATTATTGATCTTATGTACTAATTTTACTTCTTCCTAACATCCTAGAGAGTGAAGTCAGAAAGGCCCTAAAAGCACTGCAAACAACAAAGCCAGTGGAGATGATGGTATCCCAGTTGAATTTTTCAAAGCCCTGAAAGATGATGGAATCAAATTATTACATTATATATGCCAGTAGATTTAGAAAACACAACAATGGCCACAGGATTGGAAAATATCAGTATACGTTCCAACGAATGTTCAAATTATTGAACAATTGCACTCATCAAGGAGATGCTCAAGAGAATACAGGTCAGACTGCAGCAACAAGTAGAGAGAGAATTTCCAGAAGACCAGGTGGGGTTCAGAAGGGGCAGGAGAACTAGAGACCACATTGCCAACATACACTGGATCACGGAAAAAACTTGTGTTTTATTGACTATACCAAGGCCTTTGACTGTGTGGACCACAACAAAATGTGGCAAGCAATTAAAGAGATGGGAATACCAAACACCTTATAGGCCTCATGAGAAATCTGTACATGAGTCAAGAAGCAACAGTTAGGACAGAATACGGAATGACAGAGTGGTTTGGAATAGGAAAAGGAGTAAGACAAGGCTGCATTTTATCACCCTGCTTATTCAAGTTATGCATAGAACACATAATGCGCAATGCAGGGATGGAGGAATCACAATTTGGGATCAAAATTGCTGGGAGAAACATCAACAATTTGAGATACGCAGATGACACTACCTTAAAGGCAGAAAGTGAGGAAGACCTAATGAAGCTCCTGATTAGGTTGAAAGAAGAGAGTGCAAAAGCTGGCTTGAGACTCAACATCAAGAAAACCAAGATAATGGCAACAGGCCCTATCAGTCCCTGAGAACAGATGGGGAAGAAGTAGAAACAGTGACAGACTTTACTTTCTTAGGATCTAAGATCACGGCAGATGGAGACTGCAGCCATGAAATAAAAAGGTGACTGTTTCTTGGGAGGCAAGCGATGAGAAACCTGGGGAACATAGTGAAAAGTAGAGACATCACATTGTAAACAAAAATTTGTCTAGTCAAAGCAATGGTATTCCCGGTGGCAATATATGGTTGTGAGAGCTGGACCATTAGGAAAGCTGAGCGCAGAAGAATAGATGCCTTCGAGATGTGGTGCTGGAGGAGAGTTTTGAGAGTCCCCTGGACAGCGAGGAGAACGAATAGGTCAATCTTAGAAGAAATCAAACCTGACTGCTCCCTTGAAGGTCAAATAGTAAAGATGAAGCTAAAGTACTTTGGACATCAAATGAGAAGAGAGGATTCACTTGAGAAAGCCTTGATGCTGGGAACAGTGGAGGGCAAAAGAAGAAGGGGATGGCCAAAGATAAGATTGCTAGATGGTATTGTAGACACAATGAGCACAGAGCTGGGTGGGTTGAGGAGAATGGTGGACAGAAGTGACTGGAAGACAGTGGTCCATAGGGTCACAAAGGGTCGGAATCGACTGTGCGACTGAACAACAACAAAACTTTGAGCAGAAACGCCTCTTTTTAAGCACTCTCATTTTAATATCTGTCTCTTTTTGTCTTTTAAGTACTCTCATTTTAGCTTCTGTTACTTTTGCTGTACTATGCTTGTCTTGGACTGTAATAAAGATTGATTGAGGTAACAAAATAACATAATAAAGCAAACAAACAAATAAAGTAAAACAACCAAATTAGTACCTCAGAAAATAAAAATAAAATACTTGGTGTCTGTGGGCACACAGGGTCAACTGACGAGTTAGTTTATTGTTAAGGGTGTCTTTAGCATGATTGTTGTAATCGAACCAATCTGAAGATCCCAGACTTTATCCAAAAATTCAGTCCTATGCTCCAAAATAGTTCCCATATTTAACTACTGGAGATCCTTCTATATTTCCAGTCCTATGCATTATTCTGTTTTCCCTACATGCAAATGTATGTGGGGTAGCACTTTACACAATATGAGCTAATAATGATCACCATCTTTTCACCCAAGTTTGTAGCAGAAACTTTCCTGGATGATTTAAAACTTTTATTTAACATGTTATTGTATATATATTTTAAGGATGCTGTATCCTGCTATGCAATGTGAAATAAATAAAATGCCAGAAATGACAACTGGGGTCTAAATATTTCTGCAATCTCATTTTTCTCTGGTTTTAGAAAGTAGAAGGTAATGCTGGAACAAATTACAATAATTAAAACAATAATTATTGAACTAATATAACAGAGATTCTTCTGTAATTTGAATTTAGATTCATGTTCTGCTAAATTTTCTCTAGTTTTAATCAGTTTGATAATTGTTACACTTTCAATTGCATTTTGATTCAATTTGGAAGCTGCCTTTCGAATCTTCAATGCAATCAGAAAGTGTCATATAAAGAAACACTGAATGACAGACTTTTTAAAAAAAATGGAACTTGTTGCTTGCATTTGAAACAGTTTGTATGCTAACTTACATCTTTTAAGAACACAGTCTCAATTCTTAAAATAAATACCATATATGCTGGTGTATAAGATGACTTTTTACCCCTGAAAAACATGCCTCCAAGGGGGGGGGGCATCTTGTACACCGGGTGCACTTCAGTTGAATAAAATACAGTAATACCTTGGATAACATTTACCTCGGATAACGTTTACCTCTGATAACGCTTAAATCACATAACGTTAAGCAATCTGGGGAGGAGAATTGCATCGAATAATGTTAAGGTCCTATGGGATGGATCGGATAACAACTTTTAATATCAGATGACGAACAGGAGTTTGAAGGCTTTTAAAGGGAAACTGTCACGTTAGCAAACTTGTTAGGGACTTGCCTGGCACTTGCTCTCTCCCTCTATTTGTTATCTTACTTCTATCATTGACAGTTCCAGTTTGGTTAACAGATTAGAAAACAAACAGCATGGCAGCTCCCATAGGTTTATTGTTCCATTCAGCTTTAGTGAATTGTCTTTGGTGAATTACGTTTAATAAACTTGCACTGTTTTATGTTTACTGTACATGTTTGATAACATACAGCCTTGTGATAGTTTTTCTGCATGTCATAAGCATTTGAATATAAATTAACATGTTGAAATCAAATCTGATGTTCTTTTACGTTTTATTTGGTGTGTGGAAGGTGTGCGGAAGAGGGGGTAGTCTTATACAGCGAGTATATAACAAACTCTATATTTTGAGTGGAAATGTTGGGGGTCGTCTTATACGCCCAGTCATCTTGTATGCAAGCAAATACGGTAGATCCCTGAACACTTGGATGGTTATGTTTACTTACAAAAGGTTATGTTTGCCAATCTTAATCACATAAGTGTCAGTCTCTCAAATCAGATGGCTAAATTTAAATACCCTTGTTTCGTTGTTAATCCAATTTCAGAAATAAATGTTTCAGTATAGTTTTCAAACAACTAAGATCATCTTAATCGGTTACCTTTATGAGGGAGTCAAAGAGCTGATTCTATTTGAATTTGAATTTCATATCGTATCACAGGCAAAATCTTGCCAAAAAACTAATAGATTTCAGATGAATAGCCTTCTGACTCATACACCACAATACGTATAAGACTTTCCAACAGTTTAGATCATTATTCCAATTTGAAATACACAGGAAATACAGCAGAAACAATGTCTGATTTCTCTCATTTTTCTTTGTTACAGTTGACTTGAGTGACTGCTATGACACAGTAGCTTGTAAATGGCAAGTATAAAAAGAAAACTGATTAAAAGATCATTTTCAAATTCTACAGAAGCTTCCAAAACTGTGCATATTAGTATAGATCCCAAAGGTCAGTGTACATTGATTGTTACATTGGGAAATGTATTGCACTTTGCAATTTTCTCCCTACATTCACCAAATTCTGTTAAATTAAGTCTCATATTCTCAAAAGATTTTTTGTAGCTTACATTCTCTATTATACTCAAGAAGCAATACTCATTTTGGGATCTGTACAGCACACTCAGTTTATGGCAGATTTCAAACTGTGAAAGCAGATTTTAAAGAAAGATTTAACCACAAATGAACTCTTCACTGACCACACACAGAGGATACTTGATTCATTTTGCTTGCATTCATTATTATAATTGGGGGAGCAGAGGAGCTGACAGACTTCAGTGTTTCACAATATTGATTGCATGAGGAAAATTTTACTGACTGAATGCAACCATTTACAGAGCAAGGTTTTAGAAAGAAAATTCTAGCCACACATAATGCCTTTCTGAACAAAGTACCAAACAAAAGAATACCCTGACAATTTGGAAAACTACAAATTTGAACAACGAAAACTTACTTTCATCATTTTCACACAGTGTTTTGCACCTGCATCAAGAAAGTGTGAAGCTTACAGTAAGTTGGAAGGGCAGAGATATGATAGAGGGAGATTTTGAAGTAATTGTGAAAACATGAAGTCCAAACAAAATTAAGGTTTACAAAGTTTGAATGAAATGCTGCATTCCAGTAAAAGGGTGGGGCACAGTGTTTGCAGAATATGAAAATGTACTATAGTAGTATTAGTAGTTCCTTCCCATTTAGTAGAAATGATTTTGTCTGCAACAAAATCTCAAATTACTTGCATTCCTCTATGCACTTACTAACCTTGATTTTTTTGTTCTAAAACAGAAAGATGGAGTGGAGAGAGGCATTGCATCTTAGCATGAGTGCACAATCTCTGCAGAATATCCTGGGGAGAATTATATTAGCTCAACGTGTATTTGATTCTGAACATAAGATGGCAAGAAAAATAAAGCCAGGCTTTCCAACAATAGTGTGGTGTAGGAGCTTGGAATAGGAAAATACATTTGACAAGCTCTGTCTGTGCTTTGTGGGAAATGATTTATATAAGTCACCTACCACAAAGACTGCCTAAATCCAGACATGGGGGAATATTATTAACCAACCAACCACAAATGGAAGAGTTATATGATTTAATTTATATATATATAACAGACGTAATATTAGGAGAAGTAAGATGTACTCGTACTTGTGGGCTTACCGGCCTTGTGTTTAACTACTATTACACTGAACTTGCTAAGTAAATCCCAGTAAATCCTGATATAAGGGAGATAATAAATTAAATATTGTTATTGTTTCATAGAAGCTATACTGCATTCCTGCTGCATAGTAATTAACACATCTTTCTGCCACTTCCATTTGTTGTAGACTTCAATAATACTCCCACTTCAGTAAAATGTTTATAACATTGTCAGAATACTAATGTCAAATTCTTATTACTTCAGAAGGTACAGTATGTAATCTTAAAACAGTTTCTAAAAACAATTTCTGAAATGATGGATGGCTCATTCAATTACACATCAGTTCCAATTCCCATTTTATAATTTTATAGGTGAAGGATATCTTAGAAAGGAAGGAAGGAAGGAAGGAAGGAAGGAAGAAGCTCATTTTCATGTTATTGCTACAAGGTAAAGGTAAAGGTTGCCCTTGCTTGAAAGTCAGTCGTATCTGACTCTAGGGTTCAGTGCCTATCTGTTTATAACCAAAGAGCCAGTGTTGTCTGTGTCTGCAGATGTTTCCATGGACATGTGGAAGGAATGCCTCGACACCTGACTGCATAGAACACCGTTTACCTTCTCACCAAAGTGGTCCCTATTTATCTACTTTCAATTTCTTGCTTTCTAACTGCTAGGATGGCAGGAGCTGGGACAAAGATGGAAGCTCATTCCAATATGCAGTACTCAGGTCTCAAACTGCTGTCCTGCTGACCTTCCAGTTGTCAAATTCAGCATCTTAACCACTAAGCCACTGCAGTCCCTTTATTCACCACCCCACACCGGGTAGAGGTAGAAGGGTGGATATTTTGCGCTCCCACCCTGATGCTTCTTTCATTTTTATGTTTTCAGTATGCCAGTCCTTTTGCCCAACATGTAAGGGAAAGTCTCTTTGAAAGTATTTCAAGTTTTTCTATCTATTTTTCCTGGCACTCGTCTAATTTAAGCTGTACCAACACCTTTAAAACTGTTGAAAAAATCAGAGAGGCAAGGCAAAAGACAAATCAATGAAGTATAAAGAAAAACAGGCAACAGTACGCAAGAAAGAAACCTGTGAAGACATTGGTTCATATTAATACTTTCACACAACCCAGTAGAATGTAAGAAAAGTTACAAAATCTACCAGCAAGGCTACATACTTCAAAACAAAACAGCCCCTGAAAATCAAGGTTGCATACAAATGGTGAAAAAAAATCACTAGTTTTTGAGATTGTGTTTTGGGAATCAATGAAAAGACATAAGCATGAAAAATAAACTCATTCATGTATTTTGTGTGTATGTGTGTGCACGCGCACTCGCATGTGGCCTCTGTCACATGCAAAGTACCATCTCTGAGGGGAGGAGGAGAGAGAGATAGTTATTCAGTATTGGAATGTGCTGATACTTCTCCTTCAAACACAGCAACATTAAGGTAGGGCTAATCCAACATGACCTTCACAGTTGTGCAACCCAGCTTGTAGGAAGAGAGTGAAAATGAGGGGACCATCTCTGTAATTTTGGAAGAAGCTGAGTGAGGTGACCTTCACATTGTGAATAGCAGATGTAATACCTGTAATGGAACCAGATTCAGCCATGCCATGGTGCACAAACAAGCAAGGAAACAAAACTTATCTTTTACATTAACAAGCTGTCAACATGCCAGGAAAGGGTTTATTTATTTATTTATTCACATTTTTATACCGCCCTCCTCACCAGGGCGACCCAGGGCGGTTTACAACATCATAAAAGCATAACATAATACAACCCGAACCCATTATCAAGAGCTAAGTAGTCTGTGATATCAGTGCTGCTGCTGCTGCTGCTGCTGCTGCTGCTGCTGCTGCTGCTGCTGAATCACAGGCTTGTTCATGGACCTTCAATTTGCCAGCAGGCACGTTATTTTCTTTGTTTGGCCACAAAGCAGAGAAGATTTTAAAAGAAAGATGGATTCTCTTTGGAGCAATGGCTCTCAAGTAACTAAGAAAGCCACATGGCTGTGAGTAACAGAAGGGCTGCCATTTTTTGTGTTACTGCTATGTTGGCAGCTAAACATGTTTGTAAATGTTTTGTTTACTTAAACTCGTAAATTAAATTTAGTCCAGGGAAGAAGCCTTGTGTTATTATTCCATATTTGCATTATTTTTCCCAAAAACAAATTATGTGTTGAATTTTCAGGTGGTTCAATGGGTACAATGAAAGCAAATACTGAGTACACCTACTTCCATCCACCCAGTTGGATATCCATAAATCTCGACACACTACAGCATTTTCCTGGTTTTTCAGTCAACTCTTGATATGATGTTGCAATTAAATTCTGGCGTTAACTTTATGTAGTTTTGAAAAGAAAATATGTATGCCTGATTGTTTACTATACAGAAAGACAGGGCATATCAAAATACACAAACATTTCACTGCTATGCATTTCAGAATTTTAGAAAAGGTCTAAAGTGGGCTTGGGTTTTAGAAGCACAATTTTGTTACATGCTTCTCCCTTGTTCAGGGCTTCCTCTTTCATTTACCAATGCCACCTTCTTTATCAGCTATGGAATATTCTATCAGCTAACCCTGGTGGCATAGTGGTTAAGCTGCTGTATTGCAATGAAAAGGTTGTGAGTTTGATCCTGAACAGGGCTTAAGACAGACTCAGCCTTCCATCCTTCCGAGGTCAGTAAAATGAGGGGCAAAGTGCTAATTAACTTATGAACCACCCAGAGAGTGGGTGATAGCTTTGATTTGCTAACCAGAAATTTACCAGGACAAAATTTTCCAGGACTTAAGGCAGGTTTTTCCAACCTAATGCCCTCCAGATGATTTGTACTACAACTCCCAGAATCATCATGAAACATGCTGGCTGCAGCTGATGGAAGTTGTACTTCAAAATACCCAGAGGATGCCATGAGAGGTAAGGCCCAGCCTGTTGTTGACATGATTAGCAGCTGAGAGCACAAAAGCTGGACGAACACTCAAGATTGGGGTTTTGGCTAAGTGTAAAAGAGTTTTAAGAATTTTGGTGGCTTTGTTGTTGTTGTTGTTCTCATTTTAAAAAAGCAAACTTTGAAGGTGCCTAGTACACAATCCCCAGAAGCTAGTTTTCTAAAATTCTCCAAGCTTACTCCTCCTTTAGATTCTATAATGCCTCCAGACTTCACATGCATCTATGGAAGAAAAAAGTTACAGCCATTTTGGTTTATCGGTGTAAGTCAGGAGTGCCCAAACTCCGGCCCATGGGCCAAATTGGCCCCCTGCATATAATTAATATGGCTCACGGTGAGCACCCGGGCTTCACCACAGACCGACCCCCCACCCTCCCCCACCCACCCCCACCCCCTGACATCAGCAGTGGTGGCGACGGAGGCAGCGACTGTGCTTTTTCCAAGCTGTTTCCAGCAGCCTCTCACTCGATCCTTTCCCCTCATTAACCTGTGCTGAAGCAGATCGCTGCCTTGGGGGAATTTTCAGAGCCTCCTGCAAGTCAAAAGTTGCAGTGCTAAGAGAGCCCCCTGGCGCGCTCAGGATGACATCATCCCAGGACATATGGAAGAACTGACTCTCTAAAACCCATTGATTCAGTGAGCCTACTTTGGTGTGCATTAAGCAACAGGATTTCAGCCATCAACTCTACATGTAGTGGATTAAAAGTACAGTAATACCTCGGATAACGTTTACCTAGGATAACGCTAAAATTGCATAACGTTAAGTAATCTGGGGAGGAGAATTGGATTGAATAACGTTAAGGTCCTATGGCATGGATCGGATAACAACCGCTAAAGCCTGTTCTGTTACAATGTATCTCTATGGAGCTTTACCGTTATCCGATGCATCCCATAGGATTTTAACATGCATCAGATAACACTAAAAATCGGATAACACCAAGACTTGTGGAACCAAGTTTTAGCGTTATCCGAGGTTTTACTGTATGTGTAATCTAATGCTCTTCTCTGCATACACAGTAGGTGTATTAGTCACACAAAAATTATGTCCATGGTAGGAAAGCTGGCATATGGGAAGCAATCACAAATCTCCTAACTTTGTCATAGTTTACAGATTTCTGCATCTGTTCTAGATATGCAAAATAAATTATATTAGATAATTATAAATTTATATCTATCAATCTTAATTTAAGAATACAGAAGAAACAGCCTTAGCCTTGGTGAAGCTGCAAACTCCTAGGGTGCTCCAAGAGGAAGGAAATGGTAGACCATTTCTTAGTACTTTTCTAGAAAATCCTGCAAAGGGTCACCATAGATAGAATTAACTTGATTACACCTGATTGTTATTATCATTCATAATTAACTGAAGTACACCTAGCTTTGGGACTTGTCTTAATTATTTGTAATTAGCAGAGAGCGGCTACAGCCTTCTTTTTCAGAGTTGCAGAAGTACAGTAATACCTCGGATAACGCTAAGACTTGGTTCCACAAGTCTTGGTGTTATCCGATTTTTAGTGTTATCCGATCCATGTTAAAATCCTATGGGATGGATTGGATAACGTTAAAGCTCCATAGAGATACATTGTAACCTCACAGGCTTTAGCGGTTGTTATCTGATCCATCCCATAGGACCTTAACATTATTCGATCCAATTCTCCTCCCCAGATTACTGAACGTTATGCGATTTTAGCATTATCCGAGGTAAACGTTATCCGAGGTATTACTGTAATTGATGACAACCAGTTAGAACAAGCCTACGGCTTAACTCAGAAGTGATGTAGATTGTCACCTACACACAAAAAAAAGAAACAATGGGTAGGTTTATTTAAGGGTAGGTTGTGTTCAGAGAAAGTTTATGTGTAGTTTATTTACTGTGACATCTGAATGTGTCCCACTTCTCCTCTCCCAGGGAAACAAAGTAACAGAAAAACAAATGTGGCTTAACTCTAAGGCTTTTTGGAGAAGAGATAAACTAGATTGTCAAGTTCAGATGCTATGAAAAACAGATCATGGACAGAGGCCTGTAGTTCATTTGATTGTTCTCACTTGTAGTGGAAGTAAATGACCACCATGCCTCAGGACATTTCCTCTTTCATAATAGGCTAGACATTCTGGCTCATCCTGATGCATGACACACCAATCTGGCTGCTTTAAGGTACAACATTAAATCATGATTTAACTCTTTGTGGGAGTTGGTAGTAATTTGTGATGTTGTTTTTGTATACTATGGAAGCCGCCTAGAGTCAGGTTCGCCTGAGCAAGGCAGGGTATAAATTTGAAGAATAAATTGAAGAATAAATAAATTTAATCTTATGGAAGTAAGCCTCAGTCAGCCTTGGGCTTGCATACTTTTCCAGTCTTCTCTCCTCTCCTATTGTTGCCATAAACATAAACAAAGGTTCCATTTATGTAATAGGATGGTCACAATTACTATATTATCTAATTCTTGAACTATTGGGTTCAACTAAACCAGTTAGGGATTGGCTTGTTTGAACAACTGAGTCAAATCAAAGCATATTTTGTCAGCATGTAGGTTCACCACAAGCTGCATTTAAAAAAAATTCTTCAGAACCTCTAGAGCAGTGGTTCCCAACATGGGGCACACACCCCACAGGGGGGCTTCTATTCCCAGAAGCCTGTCGCTACATTGGCTGATCAGTGCTTTGGGGACTTGGCTTAGGCTTCTGGGAACTGAAATCCAAAAAACAAAAAAACACAGGTTGGGGAAACACTGCTCTAGAGATACTGGTGGAGAATATGTGGGGACAGCATGAGATCAATGATTACTGGATTTTGTTTTGTAACACTGAGCTATGGTTTATAATTGCCTCTGAATGAGTCTTGGATGTCTGAAACATGTAAACCAATGACTAAAAATTTCCCAACATGCATATTCAAAATTATGTCTTGTTCTGATTTTAAAGCAATGTAATTTATTTGCCAATTTACTTAAAGGTGTACTAGTATCACATTCAAA
The DNA here is from genome assembly GCA_030440675.1 of Furcifer pardalis. Taxonomy (NCBI): domain Eukaryota; kingdom Metazoa; phylum Chordata; class Lepidosauria; order Squamata; family Chamaeleonidae; genus Furcifer; species Furcifer pardalis. Next base: position 230,947,293 of record CP126890.1, read on the forward strand.
ACCTACACAAAGCTATTCCAACCCTGTAGAATTATTCTTCTTTTATGTACCTCATTTTAAAAAGAATATCTGCACAAGGAACTTGGATCAAGGCTGTATCATCTGAGAAGTCTGCCACAGGGGAGACATGCAAAGAGCTTCATGTCCTTTGTGTCCTGCCTTTGTACAGAATTATATGAAGGATTGTTTAAACAAAGCATAATCCAAGCAGCAGCAGCTAAAATACACATAAACTGTAGTCTTGTCCCTCACTTACTTCCAAATTCCCACTCTTACCCCTTCAAATGGTATCAAAAGGTCAAACTGATGTGTGTCGTTTTTGGAAACCAAATACCAGGTGCTTGCAATTTCCCTCAGAACAAATCAAAAAGAAAATAAGGATGATCATTGAAAAGGTCAGTTTGTAGCTAGCTCCAAGGAACATTTAGCGTACCTTATGTCGCTCTTAAAAGAACAAAATAGGAATGTACCATTATCTGCTCTGTCTAAGGATAAAGTCCCAGATTAAATTTTGGGCTGCCAAAATGTTCTATCCACAGTGTGAAGAATGAGAGCTATTGCTGTCATTTCTGAAATGAAAATGTATTGAGTCACAGTATAGGTAATCCAACACAGAACACAAGAATACTGTGGATATTAATAATGTGCACAAGACATTCAAACCAGTTCTATAACACTTGAAGTTGTCTGGATGTACAAGATGAAGTCCACCATCTGGAAAAGTCTCCTTGAGTTTGGCTAATTCAGCTTCATCTCTCATCAAGACTGAGCCAGTCTCGAAATGACACTTTGTTGCCTAAGAGAAGCGATAAGTAGAACCTCCTCCCATTGTATGTGCATTTAATGCCAGAATTGTACCGGTAACTGAAACTTTCTTCAACACTTATAGCAAGTTAACATTATTTCAGTATATGAGAAGGCAGCAGTTAGTTTAGGGGGAGTAGACTATGTTACATGGCACCCATTCATTTTCTCCAAAAACATGACTTGATCTTCCAGTACCTGCTGTCTAAGGAAAATGACTTACATCTGTTTATTATTAAGAGCCATTCTGAAACCAGTAGCTTACCTATACAGCATCTCAAATGTTTCTGCTCATGGAGGACACATACTGCAATATGGGAAGGCCAATTCTGCATCAGTTGACAACCATAAAGACAGCAGATTTTCATACAAAATGCAATCCGAGTTAAGAAGTATATATTCATATAAAGTAGCAGCTAAGTAGTAAAAAATGTGGACTAATTTTAGAGGGCATTAGAAATCTATCACAAAACCCTCTCCATGTAGTTGCGACCAAGTTTCATTATCAAGAACTAATTAGAAGGGACTCAAAAGATCTGTACTGAACCCCCTATTTTTAAAATACAATAATTTTAATTCAAAGAAGAACCCTTGTATTAGTTGAGAACAGTTGGAAAAGAAGTGGATATTTTCTACATTAGTTTTAAGTTAAAAATTACCTACCCACCCCACCCCCGCTTTGTTATTTTAGAGTTATTTTAGAGTTATTTGTCCTATAGTGAGAAAATGCAACTAGGTAGACTCATCCTCCTTTTCATTTTAACTAGCAGGGCTAATGAACAGTTGTGGAGGATGGGAAATTACCACTGGAAAAATGGTGCCTCCATCCATTTCCTCACTCCTACCACCGCTTTGTTTTTAAAAATAATTGGAACATTTGATCATTGATTTGTAGCATCAAACAAAGTAAATTCAGTAGTTTGGGGTGGTTTTTAAAGAGAAAAGAGGTACTTAGAACAGAAACTCTATAATTACTGATGGTGTGAAAGTAATTTATGACAGGGAATTTCTATTACAATATAGCATGATTATTATCCCCCTAAGAATTCATATGTCAAATAAAGATTATTGGGTAAAAGCAATCAATATTAAGCTCAGGATTCTGCTCTGTCCCACAGTGCTTCAGCTTCTTCTCACTTAAGTATAGTGCTAAACGAGAACTAATCCAGTTATCCTTCTCACTATAGCAGACTGGAGTTCATGCTGAGCATTTTATGTAGTCTGTTACGATAATCATGTTAGAGTTCCTCAAGAGGTACTTGCACTTATCTTTTCTTCTTAATCAAGGACATTTTTAAAAAATCTATTCACCAAAATTTGATTATTTTGCTGTTAGCTAGTGAACCTATTTTCTGTTTGGGACAGAAGGGACATAAGACTTACATAGCAGCATTCCTATATGTGTAAACTGAAAGAGAAAGTGATGGGAGGGGAACATTATTCCCAGTAGCTACTCTAAAGAGATTGCTGCAGGCTATATTCTGGTATTTGCTGACGTACAATAATACATAAAGGAGGATGTGGTAAGACATGTATAACTTCAGAAAACAGAAGAATTTGGAATCAAAGCTACATATAGAAATGTAAAGTCTACTCTTATACTCAAATTAAGTTATACACAGTTTAAGATGGGACTGAAGAACTGCATAAGATAGCCTGCTGTGCCCTCTCCACCACAGAAAAAAGCATATTTGTGTATAGTGCATCTATAGGAGAAGAATCAGAGCCATGCTAACTCTAATGAACACAGGTAAAACCCACACAAACTGCACCTAGATGAATAAATGATTGAACCCCACCATTACAGTCATTGTATGTGAGTGTGTCAATGTCCTTGTATCTGAACACCTGTGGCCAATATAATTTTGGCTCTAAGTGAAACTTTAATAATCATCACCACTACTTTAGAACTGCAAAGTTAGAAGGGACCCTATGGATCATTGAGTCAAGTCTCTGTCAAAGAAGCACAGTGGGGAACCGAACCTCCAAACTATGGTTCTGCAGCCAGACACCTAAACCACATCAGAAAAGAGACAACATTGTGTTCTGATTACAGCAGGGGTGGGCAAAGTGCAGTTCTCCTGATGTTGTTGGACCTATGGCTGGTGGGAACTACAGACCAATGTTATATCCAGCTGATTTACCCATTCCTGAATTAGAGTGGATCAGTGTGAATAATCTTATACTTAACATCACATGAAACATACCCTTGGGCTGGAAAAGATTAGTAGAGATTCACTTGGGCACTCCCAGTTTTATTCCCTACAGAGTCATGCCACTATCCAAATATTCTTCATCCAGCCATTCTCTCTGTTTGTTTGTCTGTCTCTCTTCTCAGGGTGAATTTCCTCACAGGATTCTTGTGGGGATGAAGAAAGGAAGAGGACAGCTTCGTGTTCCTCCTTGAGTTCATTGGAGGCAACACAGGATATATACTGATACATAACTGATTCAATTGATTGATTAAAATCTTACTGATTGAATCTATGGTTAGCTGGATCACTTCTCCCTTTTTACACTAATAACTGTCTTATTCTGGTTATGAGGCATCAGCGAGAGAACTGTAATCTATGTTTCTGTCTCATATTGAAAAATCCTATTTACTTCTACCACAAGCATATTTTCAGCGTGATAGCAAAGGTAAGGTCGTTTATACCAGTTTAAACAATAACAGTTCCTCTAAGTGTGGTTCATATTGTTATGTAACTGTTTTGTGAGCTCTAAGGCAGCAACACACAGTACACAGTGATGAGAAATGTTCATTTGTTCAGGCTCCCAGGCAATAAATGAGGAGACTAACATAACACACAAATACTTCCCAAATGACCCTGCATTATACAATTCAATCCAAATGTCAAGGGAGCAGTGCCGGAATCAGCCAGTCACGAGGTTAAAACACTGTTCTAGTTTATCTGAATTCTGTGCTTCAGTTGGATGTGATTAATTGGAAACAAGGTGCTTATTCTTCTAGTTGCCACAATATTTAATACACAAAGACTAATTATGGAGGAATGACATAAACATTAATGTCTGTCTTCATTCAGATGCTCACCAGCATTTTGGCAGTATAAGTCATAGTGGCCTTTTGATTTCTCAGTCAGACTGCTTCAAAAGGGAAAAGTGGAACAATTTAGAGTTCATCAATTAAATCACATCAAATTAGCCTCCATCACAGGTTCTGCTAGACAGCTTTCATCTATTCTAATTTACAGCAGAAAAGGACAGCCAAGTACAGAATGGTAGCAATGACAGAGTCAAAGGGAAGCTTCATAGCTTTACTGAGAATGAATTATAGCCCTTTTCAAGAGCAGTTTCCGTTTGGATCAAAATATCTAACCATAATTAGTTCCTTAAGTCCTCTTGATCAGATAGCCTTTATCGGCATTTAAGGTACTGGAATGATAAACATCTTTTTTTAATCCGTCTTCTAGTTTGTGTCCTACAAACGATGTTTAATATATAGCTTGTATCAGTCAGGGAACCGGCTGTTGTAATAGAAAGTCTGAAAATAAAGTCCTTATCAGACACAGCCACTCCATACTGCAAGTGATGTGATTTTCTGGAAATCATTTTAGACTTACTTTTACTGATCAATATATAAGTAAAAGCTGCCAATGTAACTCAATTACTCTATAATCTCATACTGTATTTGCTTCAAGCATTTTAATACACTGTATCAGCAGCCACTTGAAGTATTTTGAAAGAGTATATCATATATTGAACTACAGGCAGATTTAATCATTATTCAATCTCCTATAAAAGGCAATATCCACCTCTTCATGAAAGGTTTAGTAGGACTCTACATAGTGCTCATGTCCCATAACTGAATCCTAACAGAAGTAAACTTCATGCTAGCTCACTATGCAAAGGTTGTGGTTTGAAAGAAATAATATCGACCTGCAAGATCAGATTGTGAAAGACTTCCGAGTATTAGCTTAATTTGTAAAATAAAGTCATTCCGCTAGATGATTTGATATTTATGATAACTTACTTTCAAAATTATTTCTATAATTATAAGAAAGTTAAACAGTGATATTCATTTCTTGCATAGAAGTGTCAAGGCTTTGCTCATTTTATTTCTATGTACAATCTTATTTAATCAATTTGAAAAATAACACAGGAATACAATTACAGTATGTTAAATGAAAAGTTCCAATGAATTCCAGAAAATAAGTAATCCATCCAGAATGAGACAAGATGAGATATACTTCTCATTCATCAACAATTTAGAAAACTAGTATCTATTTTTAAAAAAATAATTGGAATGATACTTGCAGAGAAATTAGTATGTAGTAATTTCATATTAATCATATTAATAATTGGGAGATACTTTTAGGGCTGGTAACTATTTTATTTAACAAGAGAAAGAGAGTCTTCTTTAAGGGCATAAACAAGAACAGGAGGAAATACAATATAATGCAGGAGTTTAGTATTAAAATGTATTTTAACAGCAAAAACTGGAATGTACGGCAACAATGAAACACATAACAAAGCTCTTGTGCCTAGATGTTTTCCTAAAATAGGAGTGGGCAACATCAATGCTCTCTCTTTTTATCCACAAAGATTAGTCCCAACTGTTTACAAATCTCAGGCAGATGAAATTGTGATGGTACAGGTTTCTGAAAGAGTTATTTATTGGTTAAGGAGACACGCAGTAGAGGAAAATAAAAGTACTAAAAATCACACTGTGGTAGAAGGCCAATGGATCTAGGACAGTGGTACCCAAACTAAGGCCCTGGGGGCCGGGTACGGCCCCTGATGCCAATTCATCTGGCCCACGAAGCCCTCATCACTCCTGGAAGCAGAAGTAAATTGCACCCGTATGGGCGCATTTTACTTCCGCTTCCAGAAGCGATGAGGGCTTCGCGGGCCGGATGAATTGGCGTCAGGGGCCGCCCCCTGCCCCTGGGTCTTAGTGACCGGCTCCCTGAACCACATGATTGGCCCATTGCCCAAAAAGTTTGGGCACCCCTAATCTAGGAGAAAGAAAAAGGAGCTTGTTAGAAACCAGGCACATCTCCAATGTCAATATTGCCAAGAAAAGCAGGACAAGCACAATGTGTTTTGACAAAATGTAGGGACAATAACACTGATCTTCAGCTTAATTGGTCTTTACAATGAACTGCAGTGGAATTCTTTTCAAACACTGTTGAAAGTTGATTTCAAAAAGCAGAAGCAGACATGCACTGGCTGGAGAGTTAGACTGTCCTGCCAGAGCATAAACAGGATGAACAATAGCAGCAAAGACTGGATCTTTTTTATTATTCCTTATGGCAGGAGTTCTCAACCTTTAAAAGCTGGGGGCCAGGTCACACTCCCTCAGACAGCTACAGGGGCTAGACAGCCATTTTGCCCTTCCTCCACCACAAGGCACTTCCTGGTGTGGTGGAGGCAGTGGAGGGCCACATGAAATGGTGCCATGGGCCGCATTCAGCCCAAAGGCCACAGTTTGAGAATCCCTGCTTTATGGGATGAACAATTGTATTTAGTTGCCCAAAGAAGAAGAGATGAAAAATTTGTCCATGCCTAAAACTAATATCTGGCAGACACTTAATCAGGGGCAAGCACCAGCAAACTCAGTGGGGCCTTCTTCTAATCAGACATGCCTAGATTTACATGTAAGTGGATTTATTCAACACCCTCTTTAAAGAAAAGGGGGGAAATCATTTGTGTATTTATTTTATTATTATTATTATTATTATTATTATTATTATTATTATTATTATTATTATTATTATTATTATTATTATTATTATTATTATTATTATTATTATTATTATTATTATTATTTCTATACCGCCCTACTCGGTAGGGCCGACTCAGGCCGGTTCACAACATATATAAAATTACAAAATTCATGTCCATAAATCATAAATACTTAACATCAAAATATCAATAGGACTACAATAACAAGAAATTAAATAACCTGAATAATTTATGTGAATAATTTATTATTCACATAATATGTGAATAATTTATTATTCACATTTACTATCCCACCCCAATCAGGTAAACCGGACTCTGGGCGGCTTACAGCATAGCTAAAATCACAGATTAAATCTAATAAAAATAATAATATTTAAAACCTTAAGAATTCATAGGAAAACAATTCATAAGAAAAGATTTTAAAAAACAGTGTAACGGATAGAACCCGGGGCAAGGAGGGGTGGCTGTCCCTTAAATCAACCAGCCTGCATGGGATCCCACGTTACTGGGTCCCCACACATGCTCCGCCAGCCAGGTCTTTAAGCCTCTTCGAAAAGGCAGGAGCTCTGTCTGTAGGCACAGCTCAGTTGGGAGAAGGTTCCAAAGGGCCAGGGCGAACACAGAGAAGGCCCTCTTCCTAGTGCTAGTGAGGTGAGCCTCCCTAGCTGATGGAATAACAAGAGAGTCCCTCCGGTCCGCCCTGGTGGGACGGACAGACGTACTTAGGGTGACGCAGTCTCTAAGGTATCCTGGGCCACTACCATATAGGGCTTTAAAGGTAATGACCAGCACCTTGAATTGCAGCCGGAGACATACTGGCAACCAGTGCAGCTCCCGGAGCAGTGGTGTGGCATGAGCATATTGCCCGCGCCCCATCACTACCTGGGCCGCCACGTTTTGGACCAGCTGCAGTCTCCGAATGGTCACCAGGGGCAGCCCCATGTAGAGCGCATTGCAATAGTCAAGTCTGGAGGCAACTTTACTGTCAAGTAACACCCCAGAAATAATATCACATCTCACTAACATAACAAATAAGAATAATTATTGACACATGAGTATTCATGTGTCATGAATATTTAGAATGGGACTAAAACAGAAGAACAGATGAGCTCCTTTATTCCATGGATAGTTGTCCCCTCCGGCCCATATTCTTCTTCAAAACCTGCTCAGTAGTTGAGGGTATGTGTGTCCTGAACAGCATAGGAAGAGGGATATGAGGCAATAATGCTGTTATCTTCTGGGCTGCATATTCTGAGCAGTGACAATACTCTGGGTCTAATACCATGGTCATTTCTGGTGACTACATTATGGAACATCTTGCCTGTGGAGTTGCACCGGGCCCCAACTCAGGTTATTTTCAAACAAACAACTAAAGACTATAGTGTTTCAAGAGGCTTTTAAAAATTTCTCCCTACAGCCAATGAGTGTACATTTCAGTCTAAGCTGATGTTTCAGTTAATTTGCCAGTTATGGCTTTTTTTTCAAGGGGAAGGAGGAATAGTATTTTTTAACATGTTGCCAGTGGGCTGGATATTATGGTTGTATTCTATGTATCTTGGGGTTTTAATCATGTGAACAGCCCAGAGTAGGAATATCGCCCAGGTAGGAGGAATATAATATAAACAAACAAATAATACTAAGAAACTACAGTGTCTCAATTCATCTAATGACATGGTGACGCTTCCAAGTGACAATGCATAATTGTGAGGCCAACTTCATTGTTTGGCAATTATGTGTGTGAATTACAGAAACACTCATACAGAAATTATTGCATTCTGTATTTATAATTTAAAATTGATTGCCATTAATATGCTTACAGTATTTGATATACAGTTGTACCTCACGTAAAGAGCATAATATGTTCCACAGGATTGTTCTTTAAGCGAGTTTGCTCTTTAAGCAAAACACCATTGAAAGTGACCAATTGTGACTTCTGGTGGGGGATTGCAAACCTCGATTTATTTGTCAAGTGAGTTTTTGGATGGTTTTATTTGTTAAGCAAAGCGAATATTCAGAGAATATTCTACTCTTTAAGCGAGTTACTCTTTAAGCAAGGCGCTCTTTATGCGAGGTTTGACTGTATTCTAGTTGGGCAAGTGCTTGCAGGGAAACTCAGATGCTGGAATTATCAAAGCTGCAGAAACAGCTGTTTTCATTTTGTGCAAAGATTCACACACACAACACTACTCAATCAGTCGTATAGCTGACAATTGGATGAACAATAAAATAAAACAGTTTGAAAAGAAAAAAGTTGATTACTTGGCTAGCTCTTCAAATGGTACTGTTCATACTCCACAAATTAGTATAATTTGGACTTATTATCTAGTAGCAGTACTACAGGAGTTACACTTAGAGAAATCTAAAGAATGTTGCAACCTAATTGTTCTATACTTCTCCCATGTACTTGATTTATAAAAAATAAATTTTACATTTCATGAGAAATAGTACATAACTACAATCCATGCAAATGCTACATAGGAAATAAATACGGTAGATGATTTGGACTAACATTAAAATAATTTGATACCTCTTTTCCCCTACATTTCATTGCTATCTCGTTTCACTCTCTTTATGTAGCAAACAGTGAAGTGTTTCAATACCTATTTATCTCCAAATGAAGCAAAGAAATAGTGTATAGGCAAGAACAGCACTTTAAAAAGCTACTCTTTTCATCTAAGCTCCTAGAATCCCTTTTGAAGCATGATCGCATACTGCCAGATACATTTGGGGTGAAGGTAGCTGTAGCCCAATAATGTAACTTCTCTAAGCAATGGTAATGACAATATTAAATGTGTAAGCACTGTATATTGTTTCACATTCTAATTTCAGAGTAGAAACAAGATTCTATAATAAATGGTGATGGAAGATTGGATAAAAAATAATCTAATCTAGCACTGTTTTTAGCATTAGGACAGAAGGAATGCAAAATGCCAAGGAGAAAAGGAAAAATACACTCACTTGAACACAGAATTTCAAAGAAAAGCAAGGAGAGATAAGGAAACCTACCTGAACGAACAGTGCAAAGAAATAGAGGAAAACAATATCAGGGGTAGGACTAGAGATCTTTTCAAAAAAATTGGGGAACTCAAGGGAACATTTAAAGCAAAAATGACCATGATAAAAGACAAAGACGGCAAGGAGTTAGCAGATGCAGAAGAGATTAAAAAAAGATGGAAAGAGTACACAGAGGAACTCTACAAAAAGGACCTCAACACCCCTGATAATCACAATGATGAGAACATTGAACATGAGCCAGACATTCTAGAGAGTGAAGTCAGAAAGGCCTTAAAAAACACTGCAAACAACAAAGCCAGTGGAGTTGATGGTATCCAAGTTGAACTTTTCAAAGCACTACAAGATGATGGAATCAAATTATTGCATTCTATATGCCAGCTGATTTGGAAAACAAAACAATGGCCACAGGATTGGAAAAGATCTGTATACGTTCCACTCCCCAAAAAGGGTAATGCCAAAGAATGTTCAAATTATCGAACAATTGCGCTCATCCCTCACGCTAGCAAGGTGATGCTCAAGATAATACAGGATAGACTGCAACAGTATGTGGAGAGAGAATTACCAGAAGTGCAGGCGGGTTTCAGAAGAGGCAGGGGGACTAGAGACCACATCGCCAACATCAGATGGATCATGGAAAAAACAAAGGAATATCAGAAACAAGTCTACTTCTGTTTCATTGATTACACTAAGGCTTTTGACTGTGTCGACCATAACAAAATGTGGCAAATAATTAAAGAGATGGGAATACCGGAACACCTTATAGGCCTCATGAGAAATCTGTACATGAATCAAGAGGCAACAGTTAGGACAGAAAATGGAATGACGGAGTGGTTTGGAATAGGAAAAGGAGTAAGACAAGGCTGCATTTTGTCACCCTGCTTATTCAACTTATACACAGAACACATAATGCGCAATGCAGGGATGGAGGAATCACAATTTGGGATCAAAATTGCTGGAAGAAACATCAACAATTTGAGATATGCAGATGATACCACCCTAATGGCTGAAAGTGAGGAGGACCTAAAGAAGCTCCTGATTAGGTTGAAAGAAGAGAGTGAAAAATCTGGCTTGAGACTCAATATCAAGAAAACCAAGATAATGGCAACAGGCCCTATCAGTCCGTGGAAAATAGATGGGGAAGAAGTAGAAGCAGTGACAGATTTTACTTTCTTAGGATCTAAGCTCACTGCAGATGGTGATTGCAGCCATGAAATAAAAAGGCGACTGATTCTTGGGAGGCAAGCAATGAGAAACCTGGGGAACATAGTGAAAAGTAGAGACATCACATTGAAAACAAAAATTCGCGTGGTCAAAGCAATGGTATTCCCTGTGGCAATGTATGGTTGTGAGAGCTGGACCATTAGGAAAGCTGATCGCAGAAGAATAGACGCCTTTGAGATGTGGTGTTGGAGGAGAGTTTTGAGAGTCCCCTGGACAGCAAGGAGAACAAATAGGTCAATCTTAGAGGAAATCAAACCTGACGGCTCATTGGAGGGTCAAATAGTAAAGATGAAGCTAAGGTACTTTGGACATCAAATGAGAAGAGAGGATTCACTTGAGAAAGCCTTGATGCTTGGAAGGGTCGAGGGCAGAAGAAGAAGGGGACGGCCCAAGATGAGATGGCTGGATGGTGTTGTAGAGGCAATGGGCGCGGAGCTGGGCGAGTTGAGGGGGATGGTGGAGGACAGGAGTGCCTGGCGGACGGCGGTCCATGGGGTCGCAGAGGGTCGGAATCGACTGTGCGACTGAACAACAAAAACCTGTATATTTCTGGGAAGCTCACTAGTAAGCATGAAAGCATAAAAGCAACATTTTTGTATATATTTTAATTTTTTTAATTCTGGAGATAAACATGAGCATAAAAATGGTCCTTACACAATAAATGTATAAGTGGTCCAATAAAAGCAGTGGTGGGCAGCAACAGGTTTGCACCCCCCAGGAGGGGGGTAGCAAATTTGGGTGGCCTCTGGGCAGGGTGTTAGCAACATTTGGTGGCCACACACATCTCCCTGCCCTGTTCCATCAGGTTTTGTCCCTGCAAGTGGTTCAAGATCCCCCATGCTCAAAAGTCAGTCATATCCGACTCAAGGGAGCAGTGCTCATCTCCATTTATAGCCAAAGAGCCAGTGCTGCCTGTTTGTAGATGTATACATGGCCATATGGCAGGCATAACTAGATCACCCATGACGTAGGCTCTGCCCATGATGTAGGTTCCACCCAAGACATAGGTTCCACCCACAACATAGGCTCCACCCACGGAGTGGTAGCGAATTTTTTTTTTTTTGCTGCCCACCACTGGATAAAAATGTACATAACTGCACCATGACAGTCTCTTTGACATGGCCTAATTACACCAGAAGGAATCCCTTCTAGGATGAGACTTTTGTGTTTTTACAAAAGGAAAAACATAGAAGAGGTTTTCTTCTTGTTCATTTCCTAAAGAGAGTCTCTAAAACACAAATGATTTGTATTAACAAAGAAAGGGTAGAGAAAGGTTTGTTTGTTTATTTATTTATTTATATTTATATCCCACCCTACTCAGGTGAACCCAACTCTACGCGGCTCAAAAATTAAAAAAAAATCATGCATAATGAATACAGGTTTTATGTTCTATCATGTTTCTCTCTTTTGTCTAATCTTTCCTTCTGTTTTTGTATGTCAGAATACCAGATAAGTTTTTCATCCAATAGTTAGTTCAAACACAGGATGGTATGACCAACAAGGACTGTCAGCAGCCAATCAGAATGTCCAGGAGGAGCAGAGAGTTTTGATTTTGTAGAAGGGCCTAGAACCAATGCAACTTGGTTTGCCCCCCTTCACAAGATTTTGCTTCCTGTTTGCGCCTCTCCCCTGAATTCTTTCCTTGTCTGCATTTTCCTCTTTGATTTTTAGGGTGATTTTCCCCTCCCATTTCATTGGATTATTTTTGCTGCTGCTGCTAGGCATCTTGGAATTATTTTTGGAGTCTTTCCTTCATGGTATATGACTGCAGGAGGTTGCTTTCCCTGATTGATTTCTTTTTAAAACATATTATTTGGTTGTTTTACTGTGTATTTATTATTTTAAATATGTATAGTTTGGTGGAGTTTTTTCTTTCTCATGTCTCCTTTTGGAATAGACTGATTCTCTGGTGCTTTGATTCTGCTTATTTGGAATAGTTTTAAAGGTTTTTAGGACTTCTGGAGTTCTAAGAAATATGAATGGGAAAATCAAAATGAAAAAAATCCAAAAGAGGCTTTCTGTTTCATACAAAAAAAGACTGTGCAGCAAGAATAAGAAAAATGAAAGAGGCATCCCTCAAAAAACCCCAAAATGAATCTAATATGAACATTTTCACCAATTCTGTTAAGATTTTACTTCTGTCAGCATTGGTACCCATACAGAAAATACAACGAGGTTTAATAAAATAAACTTATCTAGCTGATTTAGCTCCTTATTAATAACATGTGTCGCACTCACAATCTTTCTTCCCTGTGTTAAACAAATGCTACTATTACTAAAGTTATAAGAATGTTCAAGGAAAAATATAATATAACCAATACTTGAAGTCTGATCTAACAAAATCTAAATCAGGGGTTCCCAGCCTAAGGCCCACGGGCTGGATCTGGCCCCTAGTGCTATTTCATGTGGGGCTCCACCCCTCTAAGGGCATTCAAGAAACAAAATAGCTGTTTCTTTGAAGCTGTTGGGACAAAATGGCCACCCTCTTGTGCAGGCAAGGCAAAATGGCCATCCAACCCTCAAAGCTGACTGAGAGAGCATGACCCAGCCCTGACTTGAATAGGCTGGGAACCTCTGATCTAAATAGTTTCAAAATATTTTAGCCATTTTCCAGAAATAATCTTTTAACAAAAGAAAATCAAGTAATTCGAAATGAATGATCTTTAACTTTTATGAGAAGGCCGAAGAGACCATCATACCATAAGTTTTAAAAACACCCTAGCCCACTTTTTCTCTCTAATTGTCATGCAAAAGGAGGGGAAAACGCAACTATTAAAAGGAGTGCTTTAAGTGAATTCTGTCCAAACATTCACAGCTAGAATATATAATGTGGGATAAAAATAAAGTAACAAATAAAATAGAATGAAAATAAATCACACATTTCTTGTGTGTGGTGGGTGGGGGTTCATTTCTTGATACCAATGAATTCTACTGACCACCCAACTGTGAGAAGAAATTTAAAGTTGCTCCTAATGAAGGTGACCTAGCAGGCCTCATAGGTAAGTATGTTGGACCATCTGGATCCAGAGGCAAATGTTATGACTTCAGTTTCCCACTTTGGGCTGTCCTGTGACCAGAACAACCACAGCAACCTTGGGTAAATAACATGGTCCAAGAGTGCCATCAGAGGGATGGACTGGTAAACATCTTCTGACATTTTACATCCAAAAATCCTGGGACGGAATGCCATACATCATAATTGACTTTGCTGTCCTTAAGAGAATTGATTTCTGAAAACCATAGCATAAGATATATTTTGTCTCAGTATGCTGCCTTGACCAAGATAAAAAGTCCCTTGTTCTCAATAAACAATAGATTCTTTTTGGATTTTTATCTTTTTAAATCTTTTTTAATCTTTTTGTCTTTTTAATTTTACTTATTTTGTTAGGGGAAAAGCACTGTTCATAGCAAATAGCTAAAATCTGGAAAAATATATTTACAACTTTTTCACTGATTGTATCAAAGAACAGTTTTACTAAGGGACTAGTTTTGTGTAGATTTTGCAACCAAATTTGACTTTGGGAGACTAAAATGTCTAGCTGTAATGCACAAGGATTGAAGATGATATGAACAAAATATTTAAATGAGACATGAAATAATTTCTCATTTGATGTTAGAAAAATGCTTAGTAACTGGCAACACTGACACAACAGATGTTCTTCCTCATAGCACATATATTGGTATGTATATATAAAAATGAACCAAAGCATGGGCTATATTTGGCTTGTTCTTCCTCAAATATAATCTAAAATGTGCAGTTTGGTAAAAATGTTAAAGGAATTTAACTGACTATACTGTCTGCAAGCAGAAGGCCTGGCTAAAATCATATACCAGTTCACTTGAGATAAAACCAAAGGTGACAGAAGCAAGAGAAACTGGTGCCAGAATTTGAGACATTGATTCATCAAGAGACTCAGCTCTACAGTTAATGACATGAAACATATGGTTTTGCCTCAAAAAAATATACCAATCAGGCAGAATGTATTTTCCCTGAGGTTGCCCAGTTACAGACACAAGGATAACGGCAAAGTGTTAAAAAAAAAGAAGGGGGGGAATCCTGTCAGATATATTTATATTGACACATTATAACCAAAAGCATATAACATACACTTATAATCTGTTTGATGGCACAAAGGAACTGAGTGGGGCAAATATCTGAAATGCATAAACATTTTGTCTCTGTTATTAGCTTGTTAAAATTCAGTGAGAGATCATGGTGTCACAGATGGGGAAGCTCCGAAGTGTAGGGGATAATGGCTGCTCTTTTATTTCCTGATTATTTCTAATTTTGATTTATAATTCTGAATTCTCAAATTCTAAAAGGTCCATAATCGGAAGATTCCCACTAAAGGATCCTGCCTTTTCAAATCAACCCATGAATTATCAGCAAGGCTACAGAAGTAGAAGTAGAAAATACTTACTGAGGACAGAAAATATATATTATTTAAAACCCCATAAAAACATTATTTCCTGTAAATTAAGTAGGGACTGTGGTGGCTTAGTGGTTAAGAAGCTGAACTTGACAACTGGAAGCTCGGCAGGTCAGCATTTTAAGACCTGAGTGCTGCATGATGGAGTGAGCTCCTGTCTCTGTCCCAGTTCCTGCCAACCTCGCAGTTCAAAAGCAACAAATTGCAAGTAGATAAATAGGTACCAAATTGGCAGGAAAGGTAACAGCATTCCATGTTTAGTCATGCCTACCACATGCCCACAGAAATGTCTGCAGATGCAGACAACGCTGAGTCTTTGACTGTAAATGGAGATGAGCACTGAACCCTAGAGTTGGATACGACTGACTTTCAAGCAAGGGCAATCCTTCTCTCTCTCTCTCTCTCTCTCTCTCTCACACACACACCCCTGTAAATTTAGGCAAAGAAACATTCGGTCCCCAAATAAAATGGATGCATATTTGATTTTATGGTAGGGACACAATGGTTTTTCAGATATTTTTGCTCTAGCTTCTGTTTTGTAATGGGATGGTTTTGGTAGATCTTGAGTAAAAATGACAAGATGTGTGAGGGGGGTTTCTCTATAAGGCAACCAAAGAGCTGCCACAAGGGGAGTGCTGAAGAAGTGGCAGTAAATACTAAGCTCTTGCCTCCCAAAATCTTGCCAGGGTAGGCAAATAAGAAAACAAGGAAGGGGGAGATGACAAAGGGATGTCAATTACTACTTGGTTTCACAAATCAGGCAGCAGAGCTACCATTTTCAAACGATGCAACACCTGGAAGCTGTACTCAGAAAGTCCAATCAAAATTTTCCATCAAGATGGAGAGGATTGGTGGCCAGATTTCTCCATGGTTTGATTCCTCCTTTTCTTTTGTCATCATAATAATAGAGCAATCTTATCCTCCAATAAACCACTGCTTTTGCTGAAGTACCAGGATGTGTCCAAAAAATAGCCAGTATTCACTGTTTATGGCCTTTGAGGATGGGAAAAAAAGAGGGAAACCTACCTAAATGAACAGTGCAAAGAAATAGAGGAAAACAACATAAGAGGCAGGACTAGAGATCTTTTCAAAAAAAAATTGGGAAACATTAAAGCAAAAATGACCATGATAAGGAACAAAGAAGGCAAGGAGTTAGCTGAGGCAAAAGAGATTAAGAAAAGATGGAAAGAGTACACAGAAGAACTCTACAAAAGGGACCTCAACACTCCTGATAATAACAATGATGAAGAAATTGAACTTGAGCTAGTCATCCTAGAGAGTGAAGTCAGAAAGGCCTTAAAAAAAGCACTGCAAACAACAAAGCCAGTGGAGATGTTGGTATCCAAGTTGAACTTTTCAAAGGCCAAAAAGATGACAGAATCAAATTACTACATTCTGTATGCCAGCAGATTTGGAAAACACAACAATGGCCACAGGATTGGAAAAGATCAGTATATGTTCCAATCCCCAAAAAGGGTAATGCCAAAGAATGTTCAAATTATTGAACAATTGCACTCATTCCACATGCTTGCAAGGTGATGCTCAAGATAATATAGGATAGACTGTAGCAGCACGTGGAGAGAGAACTACCAGAAGTGCAGGTGGGGTTCAGAAGAGGTAGGGGGACTAGAGACCACATTGCCAACATACATTGGATCATGGAAAAAATAAAGGAATATCAACAACAAGTCTACTTCTGTTTCATTGATTACACTAAGGCCTTTGACTGTGTGGACCACAACAAAATGTGGCAAGTAATTAAAGAGATGGGAATACCAGAATACCTTATATGCCTCATGAGAAATCTGTACATGAATCAAGAAGCAACAGTTAGGAAAGAATACGGAAGGACAGAGTGGTTTGGAATAGGAAAAGGAGTAAGACAAGGCTGCATTTTGTCACCCTGCTTATTCAACTTATACACAGAAAGTGCAAAAGCTGGCTAGAGAGTCAATAGAAAGAAAACCAAGATAATGGCAACAGGTCCTATCAGTCCACGGAAAATAGATGGGGAAGAAGTAGAAGCAGTGACAGATTTTACTTTCTTAGAATCAAAGCTCACTGCAGATGGTGATTGCAGCCATGAAATAAAAAGGCAACTGATTTTTGGGAGGCAAGTGATGAGAAACCTGGGGAACATAGTTAAAAGTAAAGACATCACATTGCAAACAAAAATTTGTATAGTCAAAGCAATGGTATTTCTGGTGGCAATGTATGGTTGTGAGAGCTGGTCCATAAGGAAAGCTGAGTGCAGAAGAATCGATGTTAATTGCCTAGTTCTTTTGACCTCTCACCAGCTGGTAAAATTGGGCAACCTGTGGCCTTCCAGAGGTTGTTGGATTACAATTCCCATTGTTCTCTATAATTGGGTAAACTGGGTGGCGTTGATGGGAGTTGCAGTCTGGTAACACCTGTACAGTTGTAAATTTCTTGCCCTTAATTTATAGAAATGTTCTATAATGTAAAGGAAGAATTTGTTGCTCATCAGATAATATGTACAAGGTGGCATCTTTAGCAGCACTAAGTAGGTTTTTCCACCAGCATTAATGATTTGTGTTGGCAGGAAAACAGGGCAAAACAATTGAAGATAACATCTAATTAGCATTTGGTGTTAACCACTGGGGAGAGAAACAGCAGGGTTTATTAGTCTCCAATTGAAAAGCCCATCTTGTGGCCTGGACTGCATTATTTATTTGCTTAAGCCAAACAGCCCGTTTATCAGCTGCTGTCTTTCCTTATGTTCTCATTTCCCTGCAAATATATGGTAATCAAGGTCTTTTTAACAGATGTTCTCCCAGAGTCATTAACTACCAAGCTTCACTGTTTATGTTACCCAGCAAAAGCTAGTTTATTATAGAAAACAAGCACTAAATAATCTAAAAGCATGAAGAGCTTGTACCAAGGGTACACAACATTATCTGCCTTAGGGCTACACACATGGGGTATCACAAACATATGCAGGTACATGAACACCCAAATACTAGCATTCACACATCCCAGCACACTTCTGTGTCTCAATGATTTTAGTGCAGATCACTGGTTGCTGCCAGCAGTGCATAAAAAGCAACATTGGAAGCCAGAGAACAGTTCTCTCCACAGCTCAACTGGTCACACAAGGGCAGGTGAGACCTACATAGGACATTATGCATGATTTCCTTTTAGAGACAATGCAGGAAGACTTAGGCAAATCATATTTCAAGTTCCCTGCATGCTTTTTTTGGGTGAAAGGAGAGTGCTCTTTCTACCCATTCCCAGGTGAAAGTGAATGAGTGCTAGCAAGTGATCCAAATCAATACTCCCTTGAATATTGAACAATGACTGAATGGTTCTTAAAATGGATTTGATCACAGTTGCCAGAATTTGTTTGTTGTTCAGTCGCACAGTCGATTCCGACCCTCTGCGACCCCATGGACCACTGTCCGCCAGGCACTCCTGTCCTCCACCATCCCCCTCAACTCACTCAGCTCTGTGCCCATTGTCTCCACCATACCATCTAGCCATCTCATCTTGGGCCGTCCCCTTCTTCTTTTGCCTTCGACCCTTCCAAGCATCAAAGCTTTCTCAAGTGAATCCTCTCTTCTCATTTGATGTCCAAAGTACTTTAGCCTCATCTTTATTATTTGACCTTCTAAGGAACAGTCAGGGATGATTTCTTCTAAGATTGACCTATTTGTTCTCCTCACTGTCCATGGGACTCTCAAAACTCACCTCCAGCACCACATCTCAAAGGCATCTATTCTTCTGCGTTCAGCTTTCCTAATGGTCCAACTCTCGCAACCATACATTGCCACAGGGAATACCTTTGCCTTGACTATGCAAATTTTTGTTTTCAATGTGATGTCTCTACTTTTCACTATGCTCCCCAGGTTTCTCATCGCTTGCCTCCCAAGAATCAGTCGCCTTTTTATTTCATGGCTGCAATCACCATCTGCAGTGAGCTTAGATCCTAAGAAAGTAAAATCTGTCACTGCTTCTACTTCTTCCCCATCTATTTTCCAGGGACTGATAGGGCCTGTTGCCATTATCTTGGTTTTCTTGATATTGAGTCTCAAGCCAGCTTTTTCACTTTCTTCTTTCAACCTAATTAGGAGCTTCTTTAGGTCCTCCTCACTTTCTGCCATTAGGGTGGTATCATCTGCATATCTCAAATTGTTGATGTTTCTTCCAGCAATTTTGATCCCAAATAGTGATTCCTCCATTCCTGCATTGTGCATTATGTGCTCTGTGTATAAATTGAATAAGCAGGGTGACAAAATGCAGCCTTGTCTTACTCCTTTTCCTATTCCAAACCATTCCGTCATTCCATTTTCTGTCCTAACTGTTGCTTCTTGATTCATGTACAGATTTCTCATGAGGCATGTAAGGTGTTCTGGTATTCCCATCTCCTTAATTATTTGCCACATTTTGTTGTGGTCGACACAATCAAAAGCCTTCGTGTAATCAATGAAACAGAAGTAGACTTGTTTCTGATATTCCTTTGTTTTTTCCATGATCCATGTTATGTTGGCGATGTGATCTCTAGTCCCCCTGCCTCTTCTGAAACCCGCTTGCACTTCTGGTAATTCTCTCTCCACATACTGTTGCAGTCTATCCTGTATTATCTTGAGCATCACCTTGCTAGCGTGAGGGATGAGTGCAATTGTTCGATAATTTGAACATTCTTTGGCATTACCCTTTTTGGGGAGTGGAACGTATACAGATCTTTTCCAATCCTGTGGCCATTGTTTTGTTTTCCAAATCTGCTGGCATATAGAATGCAATAATTTGATTCCATCATCTTGTAGGGCTTTGAACAGTTCAACTTGGATACCATCAACTCCACTGGCTTTGCAGTGTTTTTTAGGGCCTTTCTGACTTCACTCTCTAGAATGTCTGGCTCATGTTCGATGTTCTCATCATTGTGATTATCAGGGGTGTTGAGGTCCTTTTTGTATAGTTCCTCTGTGTACTCTTTCCATCTTTTCTTAATCTCTTCTGCATCTGGTAACTCCTTGCCATCTTTGTCTTTTATCATGGTCATTTTCGCTTTAAATGTTCCCTTGAGTTCCCCAATTTTTTTTGAAAAGATCTCTAGTCCTACCCCTGATATTGTTTTCCTCTATTTCTGTGCACTGTTCGTTCAGGTACGTTTCCTTATCTCTCCTTGCTTTTCTTTGAAATTCTGTATTCAAGTGATTGTATTTTTTCCTTTCTCCTTGGCATTTTGCATTCCTTCTGTCCTCCGCTATTTTAAGAGCCTCCTCGGACAACCACTTAGCTTTCTTACGCTTCTTTTCTTTTGGTATGGTTTTCCTTGCTGCCTCCTGCATGATGTCCCGCATCTCTGTCCATAATTCTTCTGGCACTCTGTCTATCTGGTCCAAGCCATTAAATCTGTTCCACACCTCCACTGTGTATTCACAAGGAATGTTTTCTAGGTCATATCTTTCTGGCCTAATTGTTTTTCCTATTTTCTTTAGTCTAAGGCTGAATTTTGCAATCAGTAGGTTGTGATCTGAGCCACAATCTGCTCCTGGTCTTGTTTTTACTGACTGTATGGAAGTTCTCCATCTTTGACTGCAGAGTATGTAATCAATCTGGTTTCGATGTTGGCCATCTGGTGATGTCCATGTGTAAAGTCTCCTCTTGTGTTGCTGGAAGAGAGTGTTTGCTATGACCAGTGCGTTATCTTGGCAGAACTCTATCAGTCTTTGACCTGCTTCATTCTGTGTTCCATGACCAAACTTCCTGTTATTCCATTTACTTTTTGATTTCCTACTTTGGCATTCCAATCTCCTATGATAAGAATGTATTAAAGGCAGTTGATGAAGTAGGATGAAATATTATACATTTCTCTGTATTTAATTATGAAAAATGAGATATTAACAAACCTCAGTCTAACCCAATGTTTCCAGACCATTGGTTCAATTCCCCAAAGCACTGATCAGCCAATTTACTGACTTAGGCTTCTGGGAACTGAAGTCTCCCGTGCGGTGTTGGATTTCAGCCCCATGTTGGGAACTACTGCTCTAACCCTTTATATCTGAGAATGATTGTTACCTAGCTCTTGTCATGGATTCATCTTGTCCAGTCTACTTTCTTCAGGTATGTGAAGCATGACAAAGATAAATGACTATAAAAAACAGGTAACTATAAAATGTAGCAAACCCTGGTGAGGAATAATAATGGAATTGAGAAAAGTGGCAGTCTAATATCCCTAGACAACACACTGTAATATTAGTGATATTTACAGTAGCATATCTATATACAACAAGTACACCAGGAGTCCCCAGTCTGAATCCCTGAGCTCTTTTTGCTTGCTTATTGCTATCAACTCAAGGTATTTTCCCTCAGACCCA
Organism: Furcifer pardalis; assembly: GCA_030440675.1. Taxonomy (NCBI): domain Eukaryota; kingdom Metazoa; phylum Chordata; class Lepidosauria; order Squamata; family Chamaeleonidae; genus Furcifer; species Furcifer pardalis. The sequence continues at coordinate 230,968,807 of CP126890.1, forward strand.
AACGGTTCTTTCTACTGTTTTTCCCATTCCTTTCTCACTAAAAACACAATAGCAGCATTGATTCTTCTGGTCTTCACAGTTCTGTCTGTCAGCACCCTCTTGGCCTTATCTTCCATTCTAGCATTAGCATTAGCTATTCTAAGTGCTTTGCTAGCCAGTTGAGCTCAGGTACCCATAACATTAACATTTCTTCACTGACCTCTGAATGTTTATTTTAATATAAATTGATAGGTTAATGTTTTTTCCCTCATTTTGATTTAAGAAGTGCCCCTCTTTAGGAATTGGGTACTCTAATCTGGCCCTCATGTCCCAAAGTGTTGGTGACTACTGCTGCAGACAATATACAAGTTTATACAAGCAAAAATACACAGTGCTTTTAGTAGCTCATTTGAATAAAGAGTAAAAATTATCTCATTGGGAATCCCATGTTTCACATTCTCAAAATTATATTGTCATGCCTTGAATTATATCTTGCTAACCAATAAATATATTCCAGTATTGATTAAAATATTCAGATTTCATATGTTCATAAAAATTGATTGGTTGAAACTTTGGTTAGTTCCAAATGAGTATTTCTTTCACCATACATTAAACTAAGTTAAATATGCCAGTAAAAAATAATTGTGCATTATATTTGACTTTATTGCTCACTGTGGTGAGAATTAAATTCTAAAATTTTCTCTGTCTCACCAGGATAATGCATAAATAAATCAATAATGAAGTCATTTCTTGATAGGGTGGGCATGTGTTCTGAATTTATAGAGGGCATTCTATTTAAGAATCTCCCAGAGGAAGTCTATTTGAAGGAATAACCTATTGGCTTAGAGATCACAGGCAATATCCTAAGATCTTAAGAACACATCCCATGGATACTTTGGATACCTGATTCCTCCTGCCACGAGCAATCAATGCAAGGATTGTTGAGAAAGGAGTGGAAAGAAGGATCTCATTTCCCTTCTGCACTGTTCAAAAGAATCACATGTTCCAAGGAAGTAGCAGTAAATAATAGGAGGATCTCTGTAGGAGCTTTCCCATGTACTTTTCCAGCGGACAGGTTACTATTTTAAGGTTTGCAGTGGTGATGGACTTTGCTTAAAAACCCCAAGCCAGGCCGCCAGGTCTTTTAGGAACTGTGGTAGTACGTCAATATAGGTAAAGGTATTAAATACACATTAAAATACACACAGACACACCACATCCAAAGGTGAGTCACTTATCCTAGGGAGCAGGCTATAGGGAGCTTCAGGCTAGCAGCTTCTCTTCCTCCTCCCCACTTGGGAGGACAGCAAGGAGGCCATGCATACACACCAAGGACTGCATGCGCAGTGGGGGAACCAGTGAAAAGGTGAGCCCCGAAGGTGGTACCCCCCAAAAGCTGCTACCGGTTCTCTGTGACACTGGGGAAAGTTACTACCGGTTCTGGCAAACTGGTGAGAACCTGTTACATCCCATCACTGAAGAGAGGTAAAGGTTCTCAGCCCTGTTTAACCTTGTGATATTCCCAATAATAGTTTGCTGGTTGGAATCTTGGAAATTTAACAATCCATAAACCTATTCATTTTCATACATATACTTTTTTCCTGGAATAATATACAATAGAACCCCAGACAACGTTATGACATGGTCCACAAGTCATGACGTTGTCCGATTTTTCACGTTGTTCGATACATTGATCGAACAATGCTTAAAAAAAGCCCTGACGTCAGGGACAAACCACGCCGAGGCAAGGCTCGGCTTGTCCGAAATCCCCCCCCCCCGGGTTTGCACGCGATCGCGTGTCGTTCAGGGTTAGGGCAAGGTACGGGAAAGACCCCCGTATCCTGCCCTAACCGCCGCCGAGGCACGCAAGCCTCCAAGCCGCCCGAAGTTGCGAAAGGGTAAAGATCCTTACACTTTCACAACTTCAGGGTTAGGGCAGGATACGGATTTTTTTTACCAATTTTGGGGTATCTGACACCCCTCCACCGGGTCCAGGGAGGGCAGACCCGATCCAAGCTGTTTCTGGGCTTCCCCGACGTCCTCACCCAGTGCAGCAAGCCAGAATGTCAGAGTTCGAATCCCGACATTCTGGCTTGCTGCAGCCTCAAAAAGGGTGGGGGGACTTCAAAATTAGCATGCATCGGGTCTCCCGACCTCCCTAGAGCCGATGCGTGCTAATTTTAAAGTTCCCCCACCCTCTTTGAGGCTGCAGCAAGCCAGAATGTCGGGATTAGAATCCTGACATTTTGGCTTGCTGCACTAGCTGAGGACGTCGGGGAAGCCCAGAAACAGCTTGGATCAGGTCTGCCCACCTCCCTGGACCTGGCCGGGGGGGTCAGAGACCCAAAAATTGGTAAAAAAAACATCTGGGGGAGGGGGGAATTCGGAAGAGCTGACAATTGTTTAGGCGAGCAAAATGGGCATCGCAAGTCAAGGCAATTGCCTTGACGTGCGATCCTCGTTGCTATAGCGTGCCCGGGAAAGAGGCGGCTTGGTCGAAATCCTCACCCCCGCGCAGGGGGAGGGATTTTCGGCCAAGCCGCTTCTTTCCCAAGCTGGAGAGACCCCGGGGAAAGGCGCCTCTCCTCTCCCGAAGTTTCGAAAGGGTGAAGATCCTTATCTTTTCAGAACCTCGGGCGGCTTGCAGACTTGCGCACCTTGGCGGAGGTTAGGCGAGGATATGGGGGGTATTTCCCGTATCCTTGCCTAACCACAGCCGAGGCGCGCGCGCATGCTCAAAGTTGTGAAAGTGTAAGGATCTTTACCCTTTCGCAACTCGAAGTTTCCCCATACCTTTTCCAAACATCGTGGGAGCGGGCGCTGGGGGGGGGGGTTGGATTGGGTAGATGTTCTACCCAATCCAACTCCCCCCCCCACGCATAAGCTTTTTCCGAATAATGTGAAAATTGCGTTATTTGATACAAGATTTTTCCAAAACTCTTGTCACGTTATGCGGTTTTCACGCTATACGGTACTCGCGTTATCCGGGGTATTACTGTACATTATTATATCTGACCTCTTGAAAACCTGTTTAGAAAATGATACACACTAACATTAAAAGCAACCTCTGATAACTTATATCCAAGAGGTTTCTTAGATCCCAGTTATAAAATGAAAGTAAAGTTAGAGTTTTTTTTAAGCAATGGAATAGATAAAATGGGAAGATGACATATACCCCACAACCCCCCTGACTTTTAATATTTGTAAGTCATTTTCTGTTTGTTGTTATTTCAGATAATCTACATGTCTCTTGTGTACTTTCTTCAATTCACCTATTTATGAATCCTTTCAAGACAGAAAAAGTGGTTGGCATATAAAAAAGCCTCAAGTACATTTTATGAAAACAATTCATTAAACCATAACAGCAGAGCATTATTATTCTTCCAGAGCAGGTATGTTTTAAAATGTAGTCATATAAATGCTAGCAGCAGCCCAGTTTAATAACAACACAGTAACTGGATTTGAATATTTTTTTTTTTGCTCTTACCGTAACTACCAAGAAGCTAATAATCAGGTATGCCATGGCAAGAAAGAAATGATTTTGGACTGTAATAATTTTATATATGTTAATTTATTTATTTGTTAGCAGATCAAAAGTCTTTCATCCTGCCTAATTTTTTGCCCTGTCTTGTAGCATTCCAGTCTCAGCTCACTAATACCTTTAGAAATTCTGCAACTGCTGAGTCTGCTCCTGAAATTATTTTGCAGCTTTCCGAAAAACTAAATTGAATGCAAAATATAGTGTTCTTTTGTTTAATGCCAGTTGCCTTCTAGGCTATTACTTCATTGAGTTTTCTACCAAATACCAGGAGGTACTAATAAGAACAGTATTGTACAGAAGAAAAAGTTGAAATGGAAACAATACTCCACATAATTTTCATTTTGATAACTGCATATAGTACTGTGCAAAAATCTTAGGATGCTGCCAGCTGGTTGGGGGAAAAGTCTATGAGTGATTTGGGGGGACATAACTCAGACATTCAAACTCTACCAAATCTGGAGAGGATTGAGAGGAGAGTCAGCAGAAGACTCAATATGGCTTGGATCTGAGTTATAGCCTTTCAGATCATTCACTGAATTTCCCCCAAACCAGCTGGTGGTGGACAAAGACTTTTGCACAGTACTGTATATGTGTAGTGGGACTTCAACCTGGAAAATAGAAAAGTCAAGACAGTAATTTTCCCTCTTCCTAGTCTCATTCACTCAGTCCCTTTTACCTAATGGTGGGATTCAATTTTTTTACAACCTACTCTGTGGGCATGGTTAGTAGGCAGGGGTTTCTCCCTGGCCATGCCCACTAACCATGCCCACAGAGTAGGCATGGCCGGGGGAAAGCCCTGCCTTGCACCCAAATTAGGACTACTTTATTTCAAAACTTGGATGGGCTGGGCCAGCCAGAATTTTTGCTACTGGTTCTGGTGAACTGGGGCGAACCTGCTGAATCCCACCACTGCTTTTAGCTCCCCACAACACTGATGCTTTTAAATGTGAAAAAGATAGGAGATCCCAGCACTGATTCACCCTCTTGCATCTGTAAACATTATGCCAATGATATACCATGTTATATCTAGGTCTAGGAGCTTCTAGAAGTAAGATCTTGCAGGCATACAAGTAGAAAGACATATTTATCACTAATAGTAAGAGTGTGGGATATAAAAAAGAATAATGTGGGGAATACGAAATAGATTCATCCATCCATTATATGCATCCTAACAAAATGACAAATGTGCAAAACTTTCTTTCTCCTATAGTGCTGTAAGCCACAAGCCCTTGACAAAAGGTTGATGATCTGCTAACAGGCAGTTCACACTGCTGTTGCATGATGACATATCCAAAAATCGTATACTAAGTGCTGTTCTCAATCCTTCTGATGCACCATCTGTACCACTCATTTGAAATGCTGGTTTTGCTGCAATTGTCTTTATTTTGGATAGATTGGATTGCATGAGACTAACTCTGAAGAATGTTAGAAAAATTCACCCAGTTCTGAATGAGGCACCAATTATTAATTGGGTTTCTTTAAACAAAGTGTATCATCTGGGTGGTAAAAAAAAGACTTGAAGTAGTTCTGAACAGAATTCAGGCATAAGTCAAAGTGCTATTAAGCTCAAATATGTGACGTGTCACTGAACATCCATAAAATAGCCCCAATTTCAGAGTTGCAGGAAGTGGAAACCTTGGTGGCATCACAGCTTCCAGGAGATAAACAAAGAGAGATATGTAATCCTTATAAAATGTAAATACAGGAGCAAAGCAACACCTTTTTTAGAACACTATACCAGCTTTTATGAACCCAAATCAACTTCTTCAGGCATCCATCAATTTCTTGATGAGAGTTCAGGAAAATTTTAAATTACAGTTCCCAAAGTTCGTGGCAGATGGTGGCCTTGTGTATTAGAGTTGAATTTGAATACATAGCAAACTGCATAGATTACTGTTGGTTGTATAGCATTATTCTCTCTTCAAACAACCAGGACAAGATAAAAGTATATGTTCCACCCACAGATTGCCTTTTTTGAAATTCTATGTTTCTATGTGGCCAGGAAATAGAGGCAACACAAGGACATGGACCTCTCCATTTGGAACTATCTTTCCAATCCCTCTGACAGAATGATTTCACTCTCTTGAGACTTTGGCAACATCTTTTGAAACAGATATTTTTCAATTGTCTACATATTACTTTCCCCCATGTTTGACTGATTTCCCCTCTCACTTATTGTTAGTCTTCTTGGGGACATTTGTGGTTAAAAAAATTAAGAAAATGTAACAGGTTGCAAGAAAACCTAAAAGATGAACTCAGCCTCCATTTAACTTCCAGCTCTCAGACAGAACAGTTGTAGCCTAGTGAATACTTACGTTACATATAAAATATATAGTACAGTTCCTGACATCTTCAAACAGACCTGCAAAAGACTCGAGTCCAAAGCTCAGCAGTGCTGCTGCCAGTCATTGTAGGATAGCATTCTGTTAGAGCAGTCATATCAGAAAACAAAATAAAGAAAATAAAATGATAATAAAATAAAAAATACTGTAGCACTTTAAAGACTAACTGCTTTATTTTTATTGTTAGCTTTCGCGGATCAAGTCCACTTCTTCAGACAAAGAGTGAAACTTAGAGGCCTGGTTTTTATACACCAAATTCAGGGGGTTAAAGGGAGATGGGTGTGGTCAAACAAGATGAAAGACAAGCAAGCACAACAATGCAGTTTCACACAGCCATTAGCAACAATAGATTATTTAGATTAGCTCTAAATGACTCCCTTTAAATCTCAAGGTTGCTGAGAAAGCCCATTTAATCTTTTTAATCTTGTGTCTTTGAGTTTTTAACTTTTAAATGATTATTGGGACCTGTGAATGTTTATAAATTTTAAAAACTTTTTAAATTTTATAACTGTAATTTTGAAGTTTTTTAACAATGGGTTTGGGTTGGGTTTTATTATGCTTTTATAATGTTGTACACCGCCCTGGGTCGCCCCGGCGAGAAGGGCGGTATAGAAATGTAAATAAATAAATAAATTCTGGTCTCTGATCAACTTTTGACCTGCATGTCAGAAAACAAACAAAAACACTGTACCTGGTTACTTTCTGTTTTGTTAAAGAGAATTGGCAGGAAGGTTATAATATAATATATAAAATCAAATAGCAATCTGTGTATCAAATTTGATAATGTCCCAGAAACCCTTCACTAATATTTAGTCCCCTGCGATGGGTGTCTAACAGATGGATATATTTGATTTCTGCTGTCTCCCTTTCAATCCTAGTTTTGTAATTTCTCTGTTCCAGAATTGTAACTTTCAGGTCTTGGATAAACTGTCCAGTTAGATTGAAGTGGTTTGAGACAGGTTTCTCTGTGTTGCCATTCTGGATGTCTGATTTGTGTTCATTAATTCTTTTGCATAAAGATTGTCCTGTTTGTCCCACATAAAGCAGTGTTTCCCAAACTTTGTTTTTTGGGCTTCAATTCCCAGAAGCCTAAGTCAATCCTCCAGAGCACCGATTAGCCAGTGTACTGACTTGGGCTTCTGGGAATTGAAGTCCCCTGTTGGGTGTGTGCCCCACATTGGGAACCACTATGTTAGAGTAACCAATGGTTTCACGCAGCATAAGGTTACCCTCTGTGCTTCTATGAGTATAGAATAATATAGTATACAGTAAAAAGTTGTACATTGCAACAGTGCCATATAAAATGATCATCTGTACAGATATGTTGAAGGACTAAAGCAGGAAATTGGTACTCAAGACAGACATAACTAATACTATAGTAACAAGGCAGTCCAAGCTCTAAACCAGCAGGATGCAATCAGAGAGCAAGCAATCCTGATAAAAGTGATTCAAAGTCAAAGTCAGAAGGAGCATGATAAGAATCTAAAAGGAAGGAGTAAACAATAGCTAGCGTTAAATATGAGATATTGTTTCCAACAAATTTCTTTTTTCAGAATGTAGATTTATAAAAGTTTTATCTGGCTATAATGTTTAATGGGATATGGCCTGTCTTAAGACCCACCTAAAAGAAGTTAGCTTAATGCATTATAAGACAGGGAAGCTCATGATATAAGGTTTAGATCTTTAACTAAATTTGAACACTAGACAATAGACTAAGACCAGAGGAAAGAAAATGTAAAGACCTATGTTCTTTCCTAGCTGATAGAATTTAAAGAGCAGCAAGGACAGTGCAATTGGGGGTGGGGGTGGTGTTTAAATCTCTCTACTGTCAAAACATATGGAATTTGTCAAGCCAGGGGCAATCAAGCTTAACTACTCTATACAGGAGAAAGGAAATCTGGGATTATAAAATCCAACACAGAGAATGAGAAATGAGTCTGTAAATGGAGCATGGAAAGGATCTATGTTTTTCACTCAACAGGAAAACTAGAATGCTGAATTTGTAGATGTAATGTTCTTAAATGGATGCATGTCTCAAAATGCAAAAAGTTATACAGTATTTCAAACACAACGAACAGCACTATAACATATGATCAATTTATACTGCAGATTATATTGAACAGGAACAATCTGTACACAGAAACTCATTGGATTGGCTTCTCCAGCACAGCTGTGAACTGTGCTGGTCCTTTAATAAAAAGGCACTCTCATTTTAAAATATCACTGAAATTTTGTAAGCTTCTAAATAAACAGTTCTTGGTGTGTTTATATTGCTTTGTGTCTCCCTGATTGTGTCTCATTCTACTAACCACCTGTCTAACTTAACTTTGATTGGCTATGCATTGTCTGCAAATAATTCAATAGGAAACAAACACATAACTCTTGTATTAAAAACAGAAAGTGTTCTGGGACCTGCAATTATTGGTCAGTGTAGGAATTTTCCAGGCATCTGGATTTTAACCCACACCAAATGCAGTGAATTATATCTCTATAATTGAAGATGATGAATGATCCGACCCTTTCAAAATGCATATTAAGAAAAAAGCTTGCCAAAGAATGGGAGACAGAGAGAGAGAAAGAGAGAGACAAAGCTTGGATAAATGTAACTCAAAGGGCAAGGAATGTGGGTATGAATAAAAAAACCAGTTACAACTCAACACTAGAATCCCAGTCGGTGCTATTGGTTGGGTAGTACTTTGCATACCTTGTGTCTTTCTATCTTTTTTGCACTAAAATCAAAATCAAAGCAATATCATTGATTTGGTGCACCATGAAAAAGTCAAAGGATGTGAAATAAGTAGCAGCAACTAAAGAATATGGCCATAAATAGATAATGTAATCTTTTGTTTGGAGAACTTTGGTTCTTCAAGAATTATGGTAGAAATTATTATAAAATGTAACACCTGTTTGCTAGTTGACTCACAGAAGGAAATCACATTATTCTAAAATATATTAATACTTCCTTAGCAAGTGTAATACTGTACCTTTCTTTGCACATAACAGTTTGGAGGGCACACTCACACCTAGCTTTATCATCTTGATAAATTTGCATGTTTAACCTAGCATGTCACCCTTGAATACTATCTCCAGAGTAACCTGCCATTCTTATACCTATTAAAACCAGGACTCAGTTAATTTTCCTTATCATCTTTTCTCTTCTTTGCAGCTGGTCATCTGCTCACATCAACAAACTGAAAGGGGAAAAGCTCCAGATGGAGACTTTCTTGTCACAACACAAAAAGGGGAATGAAGCCCTGATACCCATGGCAGGGAAGGAAAGCAAGACAAAACCTGTTCCTCCACAATGGACACAGATGAAGATGCAGACAAAAGAGATGGTGCTGCCATATGGTTTTCACACTGCATCAGAAATTACTAAACAGTATGTTTCCAATGAAACTAAGTGGGGACCTTGCAAAAGAAGAGAAATCCTTTCCTCCTAGCAATGCACTTGAAGAATTGAAACACAACAGAAATAAACACATAGTCAGAAAACCTTAAGCGTATTGTTTTCCATTCCTAGCCCTTAGTTCCTTCTATTATTCACTTAATTTTTTAGCTAATGCCACAAAGATGCAAATATGATGGAAATTTGGGATCAACATTGTTCATTGCCTGAATTGCTTCTTCGTTCTAATAATTTAAATATGAATGGAGAAGTCTAGCAGCTGAGGTAAGGCTTTGGTTGTATAAGTCCCCAATGGTCTAGCATCCATTTTGCATGGAGAAATACAGATAATGCCTATTCATTGTGATTTAATAAAGAGTTAGCCCAAACGTGGACAAAAACCCTCACTCACATAATAACAATTGATTGAATTAATTAAAATCCAGAAGACACCAATGGAAAAAAATTGACATTAGCTACAGGGTATCCCAAAAGCTGCCATACATATGGAAAATAGGAAATTTTAGCTAAATATAACTTTATTGACAAAATAATCTTACAAAATATTTACAAAATATTATCTACGCATTGACCACCTCTTTCTTATACACATATGCATGCATGCATGCACACACACATACACACAGAGTATTCTCTCCCACTCATGGTGATCACATCCCAAGATATCTGTTGTTATGTATGGCAAACTTTGGGATACCCTGTGTAAGGCAACATCCTGTTTTTGGGCCAAGGAGATGTTTCCTGTATACTAGTGTTAATTTTAAAGTACAGTAAAACCTCATATAACACTAAAACCTGGTTCCACAAGTCTTCGTGTTATATGATTTTTCGTGTTATCTGATCCTCTATGGGATCCATAGAGATACATTGTAACCACACAGGCTTTCGCGGTTGTTATCTGAAGCATCCCATAGGATCTTAATGTTATCTGATGCAATTCTTCCCCCCAGATTCCTTGATGTTATGCGATTTTTGTGTTATTCGATACTAATGTTATATGAGGTATTACTGTATGTACATACCCTGAAAAGCCCCAATTAATGACAACTACAAGTAGCAAAATGAAATGTTTGTGGTCAAGAACATGTACTTTATATATAGGTGTATTATTATTATTATTATTTTGCTTAATGGAAGTACTATGCCAATAAGACAACGGAACAGATCTGTACAAAATTCCTCTGAAAGGTATAACAATAACTAATAATAACCGCATGTTGTCTAGTAGATTCTGACTCATGACATCCTTTCCTAGGGTTTCCTAGGTAGAGGTACATACAAATGATTTATTATTTTCTTCTGGGACTAAGCAGTTTGCTCATGGATACAACAGGCAGTTCCTTCTCCCAGGACACAGGGTGGAGAATCAAACTCCTAACCTCTGGTTCCACAGATAGATACTTAAACCACTGAGTTCTTGAAAGGTATATCTTACTTATAAAATAAGATGAGGATGCTATCTTCGTTTTTTATGAAGGAAAATGTTGTTTTTCCTTGCTCGTGATCACACACACTTTGGTCACTTCCAGATTTGATTACTGTAATGTGCTCTACATGGGGCTGCCCTTGACGACCATTCAGAGGCTGCTATTCTTGATCATGATCACATATGCTTTGGTCACCTCCAGACTTGATTACTGTTATGCACTCTATATGGGGCTGCCCTTGATGACCATTTGGAAGCTGCAGCTGGTCCAGAATGTGGCTGTCCAGGTGGTGATGGGGTGTGGGCATTTTGCACGTGCCTCACCACTGCTTCAAGAGCTGCACTTGTTGCCAGTGTGTCTCCGGGTGCAATTCAAGGTGCTGGTAATTACCTTTAAAGCCCTACATGGTAGTGGGCTAGGATACTTAAGAGATGTATCACCCCAAGAACATCTGTCCATCCCACCAGAGTGGACTGAAGTGGCCAGAGAGACTGTGTCTGCTCCGGCCCTATGGAACCTCCTGCCAACTGAGCTGCATCTCAAGACAGAGCTGCTGTCCTTTAAGAAGGGTGTAAAAACATGGCTGGTGATACAGGTATGGGGTACTGGCCGCAAGAGTCGGGTTTCCCTGATTGGGGCGGGATAGCAAATATGAGTAGTAAAGTAAAAGTAAAGTAAAGTAAAGTTAACCCAAGTCTGCTGATTAATTTGAGCCCCCTCTCTCCCTGAATCTTTTAATCCTTATGACTCGCTGTTTAATTTTATTTGCTATTTTAATTCATTGAGCTTTTTTAAATTTTTAATCTGAACTTTTAAGGGAAAGGTCCTGATTACTTCTATTGTTGACTGATGTTTCAGTATGTTTTTATGACATGTTAACCAACCTGAGTCGCTCTGGTGAGTAGGGCGTTATATAATTATGAATGAATGAATGAATGAATGAATTTAAAAATGAAATGAAATTACAGGTCAGAGTACAGGTTGTTAGAACATTTCTTTGATGGAAAGCAAGCTTAGTTAAGCTCAACAATCCTTTTCTTTTAACACAATACATTTTTGTATGTCTGAACATACACAATGCGTAGTCTCTCTATTTGTTTTTCTATCCTCCTGCAGCACAAAGAAAGACTGAGAACATCTTTATAAAGCAAAAATAGTAAATTAAAACATGTGAAACAGAAATAATCAATTTAAGTGATATAAAAAGTTTACACCTTCTGCATGTCTTGTTCACAGTAGAAACTTTTTCCTCACACCTCACAAAAACATATTCTGTGTTTAAACAAGATGTAAACTGAGTGCACACCTTATTTTAAAGTGGATTTACTTTGTGCTAATGCAGCTCACTCAAGAGTTTCCTATACTTCGGCAAAATAGTAAGGTAGCCTAGTTTTTATTACTCCATTGCAGTGATGTTTCCTCTTAACTGAGATTTTCACAAGAAGAAAAAAAGTATACAGTACTTAGAAAACTGGGTGGCAGTGTGCAACGTTAACCTAGATTCAGCTTCCCTTCCCTCCAGTTTACTGCATCAGTTATTGGTATAAAAACTAAGTGTGCTGACCATTGTTTAGGAAATGGGGGGGGGGGGTACAACACCAGATTTCATCCAATAGGATTAATGTTTCTAACCTGCACAGTATACTTTTATGTGCTTTGATAGACTACATAGTTTATTGACACTGGTCTTATAAAAATGTCTGTAACATTTTCATCAGTAATCTCTTAAGCAAAGAAAAGTGTCCTATACTATATATTCATATTTTTATTCACAAAAGATATATAAAGCAAAAAGCTGCCAATTATCCATACTAGGTGGCAATGCCAAGTGATAAACACATATTGTCTAGGATTTTCAGAAAACCATGGTCGCTTTTTTAATTAATTATGTTTTCATCATTAATTTGTTTTGCTGTTCTGTTAAATTCCTGTCTTTTCATTTCCCTGGTTGGGGTTTGCCCTTGGATGGCATGTTTGTGGGTCAGGAATTCTGGAGCTGGTGGAATGAGCTGTTAGCTTTTGGGCATCATTATATATTTTAAGTACTGTATCCTCATTTTAACTCCTGTCTCTTGTACCCTCATTTTAACTTTTGCTCCTTTTGCTGTACTATGCTGGTCTTAGACAGTAATAAAGATTGATTTGATTTGATCATTAATTTGGTAAATCACTGATAGAAAGCAAAAATAACCTGGTACAAAGAGTATGCTCATGGATTAAGCTTGTAGAGAATACAACAGAATGAATATATTAAGCAATTATACAGGAGACAAGTTTAGTACACTAGTACCTTGGATAACGATGAGACTTGTTTCCACAAGTCTCATCGTTATCCGGTTTTTAACGTTGTGTGATGTATTGATCGCACAACATTTTAAAAAGCCCAGTTCCCTTTCCGAAGAGGAAAGAGAAGAGGGGGGCAATCAGCCTGCCTCTTTGGAAAGCGGAGTGGGGATTCCATGAGTGGAATCCCCTTTGCCCTTTCCAAAGAGGCAGGCAGATCACAGTGTGGGATCAGCTGCTTGGGTTGGGGGTTGAACCAGGTGTGCGCCCGTTCAATCCCCCAACCCAAGTGCCGATTGCATGCTGTGATCGCAGCACCTGGGTAGGTTGGGAACAGTGCAGATTGGGTCCCCTGCTCTCCCTGTAGCCGGCAGGGGTGTCAGAGAGCCCAAAATGGGCGGAAAAAACTTCTGTTTCGGGCTCCCTGCTGCCCCTGCCACCTCCACGCTCTTCATGCCATTCCCCGCCCTCCCTGGCCACTGCAGTAAGCCAAAACGTTGGGATTTGAATCCTGACATTTTGGCTTACTGCAGCGGCCAGGGAGGTCAGGGAACTTCAGAAACAGCACGGATCAGGTCTTCCAACCTTCCTGGAGGTGGCAGGGGTGGCGGGGAGCCCGAAATGGGTGGAAAAAATGAACATTTTTTCTGCACCCCTGCCGTTTCTGGGAGGTCAGAGGACCTGATCTGCACCTGCTGGGTGGTTCGGGAAGCTGACAGGGGAGCCCCCTGTCAGCTCTCCAGCCACCCCACCCCTGCCCCCACAACTGAAGGGTAGCTGGGAAGCCGAACGGGGAACCCCTGTTCAGCTTTCCAGCCACCCTGCTGCTATGAATGACTGCATTGGATAACGCTAACAGATAGTTATCTGATGCAATTTTTAAAAGAAATTTTGCATCGTTATACAATTCTAGCATTATCCGATGCAGTTGTTATCCAAGGTATTACTGTACAGTAATACCTTGGATAACGTTTACCTCGGATAACGCTAAAATCGCATAACGTTAAGTAATCTGGGGAGGAGAATTGGATCGAATAACGTTAAGGTCCTATGGGATGAATCGGATAACAACCGCTAAAGCCTGTGCAGTTACAATGTATCTCTATGGAGCTTTAATGTTATCCGATCCATCCCATAGGATTTTAACATGCATCGGATAACACTAAAAATCGGATAACACCAAGACTTGTGGAACCAAGTCTTAGCGTTATCCGAGGTATTACTGTATCTGCATGTTGTAAGTGCTATTGCTTCCCCCTCTGTTTTATCATATACATACATAGCATAAACTTCATTTGGGTAGTTTGCTATTTCTTAAGCAGTTGAAATAGTTTTAATGGAGAGGAGCTTTTTAAAAGTACTCATGATTTACCCATTGTACTTGGGTGTTTCTTTTTAAAGACTGACTACCGGACTCCTGTACTTACTAGTTCAAATTTTATTCTGAAAGTCTTTTGGGAATTTGAAGCCTACACTCTTTTACTTCTTTTTCACAACAATTCTGAGAAATAAATTAGGCTGAGAGACACTAACTGACCAAGGACACTCACTGGACTTCATAGATAATACAAATCTGAGCCAGTCTTAGTCTAACATTGTGCCCTGCCTTCAGGTATCATACCATACCTGAAGACAGACATATATAAGGATTGCTCTACAAGTTTGTTCTGTTTTGACATGGTATTTGTGTCACACATTTCTATATATCACACAGATGCTGTAGAAGGTGCCAAAAAGTGCTTTGTTGACAAACATATATCCCAGATGTGGCTAAAGCAGGGACAGAAGGCTCAAATGTTCTAACATACCTAACAATTCAATTACAGTTCTCTTATGGTGCCATCACATATTTTTCTTCAGCAATCAGCCTCAGTTTGAAATTCTAAGCAATCACATAAATAAAGCACCATCTGGCAAGAATAATTAAGGAAGGCTAGAAATAAAACATTAATTAGCACACTATTTGAAATGACCTTCAAAGGGCTGATTGTGAAATTATCTCCAAAACAGGTAATCACTTATTTCATGTTGCAGTTAAATTTAACTAAGCATGAATAAATAATTTCAGACTTTGAACCTACTACTGCATGTTATTGACACAAACCAATGATCAACTTGCTTCATTTTTGTATAACAACAGCTGTAAAATAGACAACAGATAAATAATAAACAAGCTGTGTAATATTGTTTTTCAGGTAGCTGAGACAGTAAGTATTGTATATACTTGAGTATAAGTCTAACTTTTTAGCCCCCAAAATAAGGACCAAAAAGAGGACTCGACTTATACTCAGGGCAATGACCCCAAAGGTCCCAAAATGAGGTGGTGCAAATTCAAAAATACATTTAAAAAAAGCAGCAACATGACCATAAAAACTCAAAAACATACCCACACAAATGTCTAAATTAAGTAATTTTACCATATTTTTATGTACAGTAAAACCTCGGGTAACGCTAAAACTTGGTTCCACAAGTCTTAGTGTTATCTGATTTTTAATGTTATTCGATGCATGTTAAAATCCTATGGGATGCATTGGATAACATTAAAACTCCATAGAGATACATTGTAACTGGCACAGCTTTAGCGAATGTTATCCGATGCATCCCATAGGATCTTAACGTTATTTGATGCAACCCCCCCCCCCCCAGATTGTTTAACGTTATGACTGTATTTTAATTTTTGGAACCCACTAGCAGCTGCTGTATTTTCCACCCCTGACATACTTGGGTCAATCTATTTTCCTAGTTTTAGAGGTCCAAAATTAGGTACCTCGACTTATATTCGGGATGGCTTGTAGTCGAGTATATACAGCATATGATAGTGTATTTAGATGTTTCTTCTTATAAAAGTCTTCTAAAAACATTAATGATTTCATAGTGCTTCTTGTTAAAATCAACTGCAAGAGTTGCCTGTTTTTTTTTTTTTTTTGGTTCAGTCGCACAGTCGATTCTGACCCTTTACGACCCTATGGACCACTGCCTGCCAGGCACCTCAGTTTTCCACCATCCTCCTCAGCCTGCCCAGCTTTGTGCCCATTGCATCTACAATACCATCTAGCCATCTCATTTTTGGCTGCCCCCTTCTTCTTTTGCCCTCCACCTTTCCCAGCATCAAGGCTTTCTCAAGTTAATCTTCTCTTCTCATTTGATGTCCAAAGTACTTTAGTTTCATTTTTATTATTTGATCTTCTAAGGAGCAGTCAGGGTTGATTTCTTCTAGAATCGACATTTGTTCTCCTCACTGTCGAGGGGATTCTCAAAACTCTCCTCCAACACCACATTTCAAAGCCATCTATTCTGCGCTCAGCTTTCCTTATGGTCCAGCTCTCACAACCATACATTAACACCGGGAATACCATTGCTTTGACTATGCAATTTTTTGTTTGCAATTTGATGTCTCTAGTTTTAACTATGTTTCCCAGGTTTCTCATTTCTTAAACAAGTTTTCCATTGCCACTCAACTCAGAAAACCCATGTCAGCCTAATGATGTAAGTGCACCCAGTAAACCAGCATGTGCAACAAGATTACACTAGTAGGACACCCCAAATTCTGCAGCTAAAGGAATAAACCAGCTGTCTTTATGAAACATTGCCATTATTACCTAGCTTTCAATCATAACATGGGGAAACAGAAAGAAAAGAAGCAGAATACTTAATTCATAATACTGGCTCAAAGATAAGAAATGTTACTTTTTTTGGATTATTCTGGAAGAAGCCAGGGCAGGATGAGGACTTTGCTGCCCCTCCCCCTGTGCCTATACCAACTGCCAGGGGAAGAAGAAGCCAGGGCAGGATGAGGACTTTGCCGCCCCTCCCCCTGTGCCCACCCCAACATATTATATTGCAATGTAATGTATTGTCTGTAAGCCGCCCTAAGTTGCCACGACGAGTGGGCGGCAATATAAATTTGAACTAATAAATAAATAATAAATGACAACTGTGACTCAGAGCCCGCCAGGCCATAATGCTTTAAAAAACAAAACAAACCAAAACTAGTAAACCTTCTGGAGGTCAAAGTTGCTAGGAATAATAGAGGCATAGTAGCCTTATGATTAAAAAGTAAAACTGGAAATTAAAAACCAGAGTTTTAAAATACTGAGCAGGTGGAGCAAATGTCAAAGCAATTAGCACACATTTTCTAACACCTTTAGGAGAGGAGAGGTGTGTCAGTGCTAGATTACTGGATCAACAAAACCAACCAGTAAAAAGGTAGTTAGACTCAGAGTACATATACCCCATGGTTTGTCCTCCAGTTGGTATGATTCTTCAATGTATATTCTGTTGATTACATAATGCAGAACTAATCACAAGTAAGCCTAGTACTTTTTTCCATGGAGATTTGTTATTTCTTGCTCCACTTGCAGTGTTAATGTTTTTGTAGCAACTTCACGTGCGTAATTTTCCTTCAGTTCCTTGTATGTGTGATTGCCTTTATTTGTCCAAAGGGAATCTGTTTTTTAATGCAATTGAAATAACACTGAATTGATATAACAGCTTGTGAAACTACAATGTTTATCTGATATGGTGCTATATTCTGGACACAGTACTATACTGGGAAAACACAATGTTAAAAATTGTTTGGAGGCAAGTAGTACATGACAGTGATGTTCCTATTTTCTGGCAATTACAGGCATTACATTATGTCAAATAAGCAATGCAGTTTCACATGTTGTTCTATCAATTCAGTGATATGTCATTTGCTAAAATTTAGACAAGAGAGGCAGGGAAGAGGGCAGTGTTACCTGCAGAAGAGAATGGGCAGCCTCTGATACCGGTAAGAATTGTAGCAGTTTGAAGGCCTATGTGGACTCTCACTCTGAAAATTGCCAGAGATTACTGAACATGCCATGTGAATGACAACAATGATTTAACTGCCATATGAAACTTCAAATTAATCTGAATTAACCCAGGACAGCCTCCCTATCTAGTTACCTTCTAGGATCTGGGAAATACATGGCCTTATTCTGTAATTCCAGGAAGGTCATCAACTCTCCTGATTACTGCATGCAAATGAGGAATGTGCAAGATCTTCTTTTCAAAATTATTGTAAAAGCCAATGCTGACAGGAACTGCATGTAACAATGGATGACATTTGGTAGACCACACATCTCCCTTTTATGATTTAGACAGAGAAGAGCATGCAGAGAAAAATCCACACTGAATACAGTTCAGCTTCTTTCATTCACTAGGCATTTTTTAACATACTCTGCATATAACAGTACAAAAAAAAGGCATTTAATTTCATGAAACACTTGCCTCATTTACAAGTGCTGCTACTTTAAAGGCATACAAATCCAACAGCTCTTCATTTAATTAGCAGCGAATTAAACATGTCACCCAGAAATGCATTAAAGTCAACCTAAATTTATGGCTAAATTTGAATAATTTATGCCTTGTTGCTGCTTGATGAAACAAGGTGAAAGAAAGAAAGAAAGAAAGAAAGAAAGAAAGAAATGCAGGATACTTTGGTATTGGCAAACCTACCCACAAAAAAAGATAGAAATGTGTACACAGACATCCTTAAGGAACTTATTGTTAAACCATTGCAGAGTTATTGCACCATAAAATGTACACCATAATAAATCTATATCAGCAGGCACTTGATCTACCTAATATAATACCCATTATCTTTCTTGTGTGGGAACTATTTTGTGACATAATCCAGTCCAACTCCAGTTTGAGAAATATCAGAACATGAGCAAATCTAGTTATATCTGTAGCTATTCACAGCATAGTGGCTGGGGGTGGTGATAAAGAAAACTTCACCTCTCCTTCAGAATTCTAAACTTGTGTTTCTTCAAATATACACAGATAAAAACATAGTCAGGCAAACAATAAATGAATATCACCCCATATAGCAAGAGTTCTCTTTTGGATTTTTAATTACCACAACTACCACTGAAATGGAGACAGAGCAGAATTAAAACTGAGCCTTGTTTTCTTTGTTAAAAGATGGAAACTAGTCCAACAGAACCATCATGAAAACAACCACAATTTTTTCTCATCCACATACTTTGGGTGTGCACATCATATCTTTGAGCTCTGATCTTATTGGCTAAATTGAGGAAATGATAATTAAGATAGAGTTGATATAAAATGTTTATTGATTCATCAAGTTATTATGAGAAATATATATTTGTGTAGTTAATTTTTTGAAAAGCTAATCCCTGCCCCTTATAGTGTCAAAACAACACTCATGGCATTCACCAACCATTAAAACCAACCATAATGCATTCTAAAAATAACTCATTTGTCTAAAATTACAGAGGAATTTAAAACAGAAAATTCTATCACTAATGATTAAATATATGTTTCCTCCCAAGAACACGATTCAATTCACACTTGTCCTTCATACTATTTCTTCTGTTACTCATTGAATTTACTGCCACATTTTCCATCCCTTTCATAGGTAGCTTAGGTAAAGGTTTTCCTTGCTCGAAAGCCAGTCATATCTGACTCTAGGGTTCAGTGCTCATCTCTGTTTCAAAGCCGAAGAGCTAGTGTTGTCTTCTGCAGACAGTACACTAGCCTAAATGTACTTCTGCAGGTAGCTTAGTGAAGGGAACAATCCTCCATGGTAGAGAAAATGAGAAGTTTCAGGGAGGACTATGGATTAATCATCAGATAACTAATTATCCTCTTTATATTTTGATTCTGTGCAAACTGCATATATTACATCAACAAACCACAACATTGTATTTTACCTTTTTTTTTGCTAGTACTGTACCAGAAATATAATAGGACAAGGTAGAATGTTCCTCTGAGGGCCTATTTTAAAAAACCTTAATGCTGATTTTAACACACAAGCACTCTTCAGACAATGAATCCAGGGCTTCCATTAAGTGACACAATCACCTTCCTTTTATCCCAGGGCTACATGATATCCAATGATGTCTGCAAAATTATTCTGGAGTAAAGCCAAGGGAACTATTCTCATTCAATAGCCACACCGTGATCAAACTCTTAAACATCCCAGACACCATATGGAAAACCAGGCATGCAAGTCAAAAGTTTCCTTGGGGAATCCCTGAAAGCTGTCTCCTCCACACACAGATTCCTTTCTATTTGCAGAGATGTTCCCATAAAAGATGAAAGAAGCAACTGTGTTGAAGGATATTCAGCAACTTTAGATCATTTAGTAAAGGGTAAAGGTCATCCTTGCTCAAAAACCAGTCGCATCTGACTCTAGAGTCCAGTGCTCCTCTCTTTTTAATTTAATTTAATTTTTGCATTTATATGCCGCCCAGGAAACCTGACTCAGGATGGCTTACATGATAAATTCAGCAATATGCAAAATAGATACAAAACAATACAATATGCAAAATCCAACATTACAGTATAGTAATAAAGACACAACCACCTAAGAAAAGTTCTCCACACAAACAACAAAGTTCAGGAGTGGGGTGGCCGTTGCCTCAGCCTCTGGGCCCAACCTCCTTCCTCCCAAAGAGCCAGCACTGTCTGTGTCTGCAGACATTTCTGTGGCCATGTGTCCAGCATGACTAAGCACTGGCAGGGGGATGCTGGCTACGCTAAAAGGGCGCTGGACAGGTAGGGAGGGGGCGATGCCTAGGGGGGTACTGCATTACCTCATGGATTGTAGCCAGGTGACATACCTCTGTCCACCTCTGGGGGGCACCAGTTACTGGGGTGCGCTGGGACTTATTCCTGTGTTCTAAATAGCCACCATGGGCCTGAACACTGGAGTACACAGAACACTGTTTACCTTCCTACCAAAGTGTTACCTATTTATCTATTTGCAATTTCTTGCTTTCAAACTGTTATGTTGGCAGGAGCTGGAACAGAAATGGGAGCTCACTCCACCATGCAGTACTCAGGTCTGAAACTGCTGACTTGCCATCCTTCCAGTCATCAAGTTCAGTGTCTTAAACACTAAGCCATTTAGGCTAGTGTAATTCTGGCTCGCACACCACAGATGTAACCTTTGTAGTGTCTTTTTATGCATGTTTGCTTCAAAGTCTATTTCTGGGAGTCCACTAGGACTTCTTCCAAGTGACAAGATTGCACATTCAGTTGTGAAGCCTAGGACAGAAATGAACCTGGAAGCACAAAAAGAGCTTTTGTGACACAATTTACAACACTTCCAGTTTCCATCTAAAAGATTGCAGAGAACCACGGTATGTGTAAACATGCTTTCCTGATGTTCAGGTTTGTAAGCTGTCCTCACTGCTAGACATAACTTAGTAGTAAGGTTTGCAAATAATGAGTAACTGAAAGTATTGTACCTTTGACAGATGATAGAAGCCATGTAAAGAGGCAAGGTGAACCAAAGTGCTTGAGGCAGGGGATTAGAATTCACGTAAAGGCCAGATATGTGCAATTTTTGCCCAAAGAAACACCAACAACTCTAGCTATGGTGCAAAAGGAGAGATTTCATCTCACAGTCAAGCAGGTTATTGATGACTAAGTGGAAACAATTGGATGCCTGCGAAAGGCATGTTAAGAGTGATAAATTCTGCCTGAGCTGAATGTGGAACACAGCTATTTTAAACTGACTCTTATAGAATACTATTTCAGCTTGCCTCAAATTCCCTGCAACCTGGATTGGCTTGATAACTTAGCTTCTGCCTGCTCCCTGTTTGATAAGGCTTATTGGACAGAATATAAGCCTTGACCTGCAGACTTTTTAATGGCAGTCTTATATTTGTAAATGGACTGGTCTTGATGACACAGCCCTGGCAATTGCAGCCTGCAACATCACATACAGACTCATGTGAGAAAGGAAAGGGTACAGTGGCAAATAAGGTCACTACGAGGTGACTATTGGCTTTTTTTCTGAGATGAAAAATAAATGGGAATACTAATCTTCTTCCAGTGGCAATACCACAGCTGGGTATGCTACAGAAGTTGTCCCTCTCCTGAAATCATTTCTTAATGGAAGAATATAGAAGAGGGCTTCTGATGACAACTGTAAGTTCCATTGGGCTCACATAAGAGCTTTCATTCTTCAGGTATCCTGGATCTGCCTTACTTAAATATTAGCAAACAAAAATACTGGATAAGATAGCTCAGTGAGCTGTACTCAGGATTTTGATGCCCCACTTTGCTTCCAGAAGAAGAGATAGCATGTGTAGTCTTTGGCAAGCTGCACAGTTCCAGAGCATTCCCAGAAGAAGGGTATAGTAAACCACTCTGTACCTAGAATGCCTCGGAAAGGGTCAAGATTAGCCAGAATGAATTTGACAGCATGTAATTTACAAAGGAAGGAAGGAAGGAAGCACTAATCGGCCAATGTACTGACTTGGGTTTCTGGGAATTGAAGTCCCCATGTGGGGCATGGGCCACACATTGGGAACCACTGGTCTAGTTATAGGAAATCATGGAGGAGGTGAAAAGAAGTGTAGGAGCATTTGGGCGTACCCCGGGCAACGGCAAGCTTTTTGTGCTGGATAATCTTTCTCACATTAAGTCAGACGAAAGGAACTAAGGAATGAATTCACCAAAAGGTGGTTTTGCTTTGGCAGTTTGAAGTCTGACCTAGATATGAAATAAGAAAGATTAAAACAGAATTTGGTCAAAGATACAATTAGAAACAATTAAAATTACTTTTCATAAAAACATAGCAATACAGAAAATCTTTAGGAAACAGCACCAACAGTTTGTTTATTAACAGTTTTATAGATTAATGCTGTCTTTAAAACGGCTTCATTACAAGAAAGCTTACACTAATACAAATAAAAATACTGTAAGAGGAAAAGCCCTCCCAAAATATTCCAAAATTCTAGTTCAGCTCTTTATATTTGTCTACCTTAGTTACTATAGAAATGGACCTTGTGTTGTGATATATTCCAAAAGCAGGAAGAAGAAAAACTCATAACCACTGCAAAATCCATAAATAGCATTTTGGAGATGCAAAATGCTATATCTTGCTGGTATTAAATACATACTGATGGGGCAATCTTTGCCAGAGGCAAAGTTATAAAAAAATCACATGGACACATATCACCCCCAATCATTTCATAGAGAGTGACGAAGAATCAAGAGAGGCATCAGAGCAACCTAAAACCAAAGACCATCATCCAGCAGCAAAAGGAATGTACTTTAGGAAGTACTGTACTTTACTAGAAGAATATAGCAATAGCAATTACACTTATATAGTGCCTCATAGTGCTTAGTGCACTCTTTCAGGTGGTTCACAAGTTAATCAGCATTTGGCCCACATGCTGGCTACTCATTTTACCAACCTCAGAAAGATGGAAGACTGACTCAACCTTGATCCCTGTCAGGATTGAACTCACAACATTTTTGGCTTCAGTACAGCAGAGTAACCACTACATCACCAGGTACAAAACTAAAATCTGCTAATATATTAAAAATCCTAATGGAAATGAACTGAATCTGACAATTTTCATGTTTTGTTAGCTACAGCCTAAGTGCCTGTACCTATCTACCCTTTTTCCTGAACTAGTTTCCATTGGAATAGAACTATATATCAAACAGGGGTCTCATCTTATTACAAGGGGAAATTCCCCATTTAGTCACACAATTCACAACTCATATCTAACCAATCACTGTCTCTCTATCTTGAGGCCATGTATAAAATGATTGCCATGTATTCCCTCCTTATGTCTGAGAAAATGAACTTGACCCATGAAAGCTTATGTTAAAATATAGCAGTTAGTTTTTAAGATGCCACGTTGTCTTCTTTATTTTATTTTTTTTACTTTTCCTTGTTTTGTTTGTCTTATATATCTACCCAGATTAACATGGGTACTACATTAAAAAAAAAACTACAGCTATGATCGTTTGATTGATTGTAGCAGCAAAGTGAAATTCTTTGCAGCAGTGCTACCCTAAGAATTTCAAATTAGCAAGCATTACTAAAGCAATGAATGATGGTTAGACTTAAAATATACAGTTAACAACTCCTGAATATGTAAAAAGTGGCTTTATTAGTTTAATAGATGCATAAGCATGTTTTCTGCATACGCTTTGCTTACTAACCAGTCCTTGGTTAAAATTATTCTTCCAGTTTATATTTAAGCTGTCATAAAACAGTAATTGGCACAGGATTGTCTAAAAACCCAAACACAGACATAGTGAAGCCCCTGAACCATACTGCAAATAGGTCACTGCTTAATATGGTTGATCAAGTTCAAGTGTCATTAGCAGGCCAAATGAATTACTTTTTTGTGTAGCATGAAATGAAAAATCTGTCCAGCTGAAGTCAGTCTGAGAACTGCAAGGGTAATTTGGCAAAGATAATAAAGCTTCATGATAATTACGACATACCGCATATCAAAAATATGGATTTATTGAGTATAGCTCAAAATGTTAAATAACCAGAAGAAAAGAACTGTGACTTTTAAATATTTTTTTCATCACAGTACTTCACCCCTTAAACATCTGAGGAGTTATAATTCAAGGGCTTCTTAATATACTCTGTGCAGTTCTATGCACTTCAGCAGAACTACACTAAGTGGTCACTTATTGACCAGCCTTTACCATAACTACATTATTTACTTCTGATCAAACATTATTACACACAGATGGCATTAAGGGAGACAAAGAATTGAGCAGGCAGTCCATTTTCAGGAAAATATCTCTGTTCCACTTCCAGTGCACTCACTGGTGCACAGTATATTATTTGGAAAAAATCATACTTGCACAAAAAAGTATGACTTATGGGATGGCAACATGTCAGGAATGTTAAGCATGTCTAGTGCAACTATAAAACAGGGTCATCTTTGGGAATCTTTGTCTTTTTAAATTTCATAAAGAGCAGCTCTAACCTGAATGGGAGCATGACAGTATAATTTCCTGTCCCAGGTTAGAAAGCACTTTGGGGCTAATTTCTTTCTATATACCTCATTCTGTGTATGGTGCCGAGATGACATGAGACAGAAGCTCATAGCAAACTTCCATCCTGTTATGATGAATGTGAACCTGCACTAGAGAGACAATACAGTTGTACCTCGCTTAAAGAGCATAATGCGTTCCACAGGATTGCTCTTTAAGCGAGTGTGCACTTTAAGTGAAACTCCATTGTTAATTACCAATTGTGGGTGGGATTGTAAAGCCCAAATTATTTGTTAAGCAAGTTTTTGGTTGATTTTATTTGTTAAGCGAAGTGAACATTCAGAGAAAATTCTGCTCTTTAAGCGAGTTACTCTTTAAGCGAGGCACTCTTTATGTGAGGTTTGACTGTACAGTAATACCTCGGATAACGCTAAGACTTGGTTCCACAAGTCTTGGTGTTATCCGATTTTTAGTGTTATCCGATGCATGCTAAAATCCTATGGGATGGATCGGATAACGTTAAAGTTCCATAGAGATACATTGTAACCACACAGGCTTTAGCAGTTGTTATCCGATCCATCCCATAGGACCTTAACGTTATTCGATCCAATTCTCCTCCCCAGAATACTTAATGTTATGCAATTTTAGCATTATCCGAGGTAAACGTTATCCGAGGTATTACTGTACAGTCAAACCTCGCATAAAGAGCATTTCAGTTAAAGAGTAACTCACTTAAAGAGCAGAATTTTCTCTGAATGTTCGCTTCGCTTAACAAATAAAACCAACCAATAACTCGCTTAACAAATAAATAGGGGTTGCCAATCCCCCCCACAATTGGTTACTTACAATGGTGTTTCGCTTAAAGAGCAAACTCGCTTAAAGAGCAGCCCTGTGGAATGCATTATGCTCTTTAAGCGAGGTACAACTGTATATGGTTTCTCATTCCCTTTCCCACAGAGAGTAATTTGAAGTATAGTTCACTGGAAAGCCTATGAGAAACGGAAGGTCAACATTTGTACTGTGGGGGATCTATATTGGTTACTCCTCTTAGCCTATTTCTATGATCTTGGAGTAGCTGAAGAACACGGAGAAGGGGGGAAACTGTGAAAAGAGACCAGTGACTATTAATGAACATGGGTCCTCTCAGCATTCTTCTCCCTCATGTTGAAGACAGTAGGTTTTAGATAATATGCTTACAGAAGCTCCTCTATCATCCCAATTAATCTGACATGCAAGGTAAACCCACCCTGATTTATTGTCTCCTCAGCTCATGCAACTCTCAGAAATAGCAAGAAGAATGTCTGAGAGTCCTGGCAATTGGCTCCCACCCCCTCCGACCCCCACACATATCAATTCTTCAGTATACATCGGCAGTGGTAGGCTTTGATGAGGCAGGATTTTCTTTCCATTCAACTTTGTCCCACCTGCTCTACCTTAAGAATGAGAATAACACAATGAAAAAGAAGAATGGGGGTTATTCTTTTTATTAAAAAAGTGGATGACTAGAGATATTGTAGTTCATTTTTCTATCATTTGCTAGAACATGCACCCCTAAATTTTGATGCCCTCTATAGCCTCAGTTCCAATAAGCAGCCTCTTAGGAGGCTGCTTATTTCCCATATTATTTTCCACTACCTGAAAGAAATGTTCATGACCCATCAATTTTGACAGAAAATTCAAAACATCTGCAATTACCTACAGAAAGAAATTTGTATATGTTTTAATATCAAGCAACTACTTCACATTTCTCTAATTAACATGAAAACCAGAACACGTTTATGCCTTGATTTTCACACTATTCTCAGCTCTGCTACAAACTTAGTTCAGAATATGTATTATTTTAGGGTAAATTGGTTACAGAAACACAGATATGAAGGTAAATTATATTTTGCTCCAATTATTTTATTAATATACCTGTATGGCTGTTTTTGATGTTACTTGTATTTTATTTTGATTTATGTAAAGTCTGTGAGCTGCTCAGAGTGGTGCTTTCACCAGTTGAGTGGGATTTTTTTTGTTCAGTCACACAGTCAATTCTGACCCTTTGTGACCTCATGGATCATTGCCCTCCAGGCACCTCTGTGTTCCACCATCCTCCTCAACCTGTCCAGCTCTGTGCCCCATTGTGTCTACAATACCATCTAGACATCATATCTTTGGCCATCCCCTTCTTCCTTTGCCCTCCACCTTTCCCACCATCCAGGCCTTCTCAAGTGAATCCTCTCTTCTCATTGGATGTCCAAAGTACTTTAGCTTCATCTTTACTATTTAACCTTCTAAGGAGCAGTCAGTGTTGATTTCTTCTAAGATCGACCTATTTGTTCTCCTTGTTGTCCAGGGTTTCTCAAAAATCTCCTCCAACACCACATTTCTGCGCTTAGCTTTCCTAATGGTCCAGGTCTCACAACCATACATTACCACTGGGAATATCATTGCTTTGACTATGCGAACTTTTCTTTGCAAGGTGACAAACAAACAAACAAATTGTTGGGAAAATGAATACACTGGGGGAAATATACATGTATTAAACAAAAATGCATATAGGTAAAGGTCACTCTTGCTCAAAAGTCAGTCGTATCTCACTCTAGGATTCAGTGCTCATCTCTGTTTACACCCAAAGAGCCAGCACTGTTGTGTCTGGAGATGTTTCCATGGACATGTGGCAGGCATGGCTAGACAATGGAATGCACAGAATACTGTTTACCTTTCCACCGAAGTGGTATCTATTTATCTACTTGTAATTTCTTGCTTTTGAACTGCTAGGTTAGCAAGAGCTGGGACAGACACGGAAGCTCACTCCACCATGCAGTACTTAGGTCTTGAACTGCTGGCTTGCCAACATTCCAGTCATCAAGTTCAGCAACTTAACCACCTGAGCCACTGCAGTCCCTCTGAAAACACGTATAAGTACTAATTTTTTTAAAAATTCTCAAACTCATGCTTACTATAAACAGAGT
The DNA here is from genome assembly GCA_030440675.1 of Furcifer pardalis. NCBI lineage: Eukaryota > Metazoa > Chordata > Lepidosauria > Squamata > Chamaeleonidae > Furcifer > Furcifer pardalis. Next base: position 230,996,502 of record CP126890.1, read on the forward strand.
AGCACAAATTTGTGCTTACAAATAAAAACATTACAGTTAGTGAAAGAGATATGAGAAACAATTCTAAATAATTTATGGGAAATAAAAACGAAAAGGTGATAGCCTTCAATAAAAATTATGCACACACATTTTATGCAGGAAAAAACATTCAACTTTTAAAAAGTCAAAGCTAGTAAAAAAAATATAGAATGCTGATTTTCAAATGTAGGTGCCCTGGAAACAAAATATGCTGAACTCTAACAGAACATATTGTCAGACTATGGCATCTAATTCAAAAACAGATGCCTAAACAATACTGAGTCCAAATACAAAATGGTTTTAGCCAGAACCTTGTTAACTGTAGCTATTCTAATTACCCAGACAGATGATGTTTCAAATAAACCTAAGCCCCCTGGCTACTGTACAAGTTATGCATGCTATATCATGGTTTTTCTTTTTCTCCTATTCCCTTGGCTTCAGAATTAAATACAGTAGTGATTAATAGTAATTTCAATTATCTCAAATATATATTTTGGTGAGCAAACAACTATATTTTAATGAGAAATCTATACAGTAATACCTCGGATAACATTTACCTCAGATAACGCTAAAATCGCATAACGTTAAGTAATCTGGGGAGGAGAATTGCATCAAATAACGTTAAGGTCCTATGGGATGGATCGGATAAAAACCGCTAAAGCCTGTGTGGTTACAATGTATCTGTATGGAGCTTTAACGTTATCCGATCCATCTCATAGGATTTTAACATGCATCGGATAACACTAAAAATCGGATAACATCAAGACTTGTGGAACCAAGTCTTAGCGTTATCCGAGGTATTACTGTATCTCTATCTCTATCTCTATCTCTATCTCTATCTCTATCTCTATCTCTATCTCTAGAGATAGAGATAGAGATACAGTAATACCTCGGATAACGCTAAGACTTGGTTCCACAAGTCTTGATGTTATCCGATTTTTAGTGTTATCCGATGCATGTTAAAATCCTATGAGATGGATCGGATAACGTTAAAGCTTTGCAACCATGTACATATGGTTGTACCTACTTCTCCACTATGCAGATCATTCTTACAGCCTTACTATCTCTATCTCTATCTCTATCTCTATCTCTATCTCTATCTCTAGAGATAGAGATAGAGATAGAGATAGTAAGGCTGTAAGAATGATCTGCATAGTGGAGAAGTAGGTACAACCATATGTACATGGTTGCAAAGTACAGTATGATCAGTGAGGGAAAATGTTGGTGAAGAAGGGGAAGGCTAGGGTCAACTAAGATATATCTTCTTTTAAAAGTAAATAAATATTTAAAACATAGGGGAAGGTGTTTCCTTCCAAGGCATATCCAGAATAAACCATTCTGCCTCCATTAAGTACAATGTAGGGTTCCTTGTGTTTTTAAAAGACAATACAGGCTAAGTTCAAGGGATAAAATGTACATCAGGAATAAAGCCTCACATTAATACCTCCAGCAAGTCTTTTATACTAGGTTTAAGAAGAAAAACAACCCATTCCAACCATTCCACACGAAGGTAGCTTCTTCCGTGCAACATAGAGGGAAGGGAGAATAAGGATTTCCCCCCCACTTTTGCTTGGGTAAATTTTGCATGCACAGTTACAAAACAAAAAGTCTTGTCAGTCACTGAGCAATGAGACACACAATGTGAGCAGTTTGGCAAAACACGACAGCATTGCAAAGGAATTGGTGTCTGTGACTGGGAGGCGATGGCTACAGCACAACTAGGATCATCAACTCCACTTTTCTCCTCCAACATAGTCTCTACTCTCTCAAACTTTTCTTTGCAACGTCATCTCTGACTAACTGGCTGCAAAAAGCACAAATATTATCACAAGTATATACAATATTCGATAAATATAGAACATCAAAGACCAACTGCTGGCCATTAATGATGACATTACCAGATGAAGAACTCAACAAGGGCACTCCCCTGGTGTGTGGGTGTGTGGGTGTGTTTGGGGGTGGTGGGGGTGGTTCAGTTGCACAGTGAATTCCGACCCTTTGCGACCCTATGGACCATTGCCCGTGAGGCATAATCTTTGGATTAGAAAATAATTACAAGCTGTAAATTAGTTTCTGAAATATAGTGAATCTTTTCATGATTTTCTATGTATAAGTACCCAGGCATGACTTACCATTACTGTACTTCCTTTTAGGGCACATTGGGACTGGAGAGTATCTCCTGGGGTGCACAGGCCAGCTCTTTTCCTGAGACACACAGTAGGGAATTGAATTCCCAACTCCCATTGATTAAATCCCCAATGGACCTACTCTAGTATGATTTATTACAGTAAGCAACGTGATTTTGTCCAACACAAACACCTGAATATTGCCTGTAGAAACAAAACTAGACAGTAGTAAACTTGAATCTCTCCAAATAGGATATTTCCTTGTATATCTTAAAGAAATCCCTCACAAAGAGGATAGGATTTATCTATAAGGAAAAGCTGCCTATGTCAGAGTTTTTCTATACAACTATGCACCTCAAAATTACTTTTAAGAGGAAAGAAGCTTGCATTTCTTTTATAATTTGATTCTGTTCACATTCTGTCCCGAGGTTTTATGACATTTTATAGTACAATTTAATCTTTCATTATTACCAATAGATTTAGAGAGTTATCTTAGGCTCAATGTACTCATAATTATGTAGGGTAATTCTGTGTCAGAATAAAATATATTCATATCAGCTTAACTAATGTCCAATAAATAATTTAAATTCATCATGCATACACCACTTACAAAGGAACATTTTTTAAAAATCAAGTTGAATACAGAGGGAATCAGTTGAGGATTTTGGTAGAAATGGTTATATGATTATAAATGAACACACAGGCAATTGTTTACCACATTAAAACATTAGAGAAAATAGAGTACAATATCAGTGAATGTCTATTGACATTTCAACCAATGTTATGTTTCTTTGGCCAATAACTGCTGTCTATTAAAACTTTGTGCCCAGACTTGGTGGTTGTGCTTAAAATTATTGGCATAGTAAATCATAGCATAGCCCCCTGAGCTACTTAGAGAAGACCCACACAATAGACCCACAACTAGCTGTGTTGGTTTCAACATCATCAAATCCAGGACTAATTCCAGCCAGTACAAACTGCTAAAATGAATAGAACTTTTTAATGACTACTTACTTATGTCTCATTGAACTCAATGGACTTGATCCTCAAAAGCTAACAATAAAAATATAGCAGTTAGTCTTTAAAGTGCTACAGTGTTTTTTTATTATATTTTTATTTTGTTTATTTTGTTTTGTTTTCTGATATGCCTGAACCACAGACTAACATGGCTACTATTCCAAAAAATGAACTTAATGGGTCTGCTTTAACTGTGAGAAATGCAGTGATGGGATGTTACAGGTTCGCACCAGTTCGCCAGAACCGGTAGTAACTTTTCCCAGTGTCCTGGAGAACCGGTAGCGGCTTTTGGAGGGAACCACCTTGGGGGCTTACCTTTTTGCCGGTTCCCCACTGTACTTGGTGTGCATGTGTGGCCTCCTTGCTGTCTTCCCAAGCGGGAAGGAGGAAGAGAAGCTGCTAGCCTGAAGCTCCTCTAGCCTGCTCCCCAAGGTAAGTGACTCACCTTTGGGTGTGGGTGTGTATTTTAATGTGTATTTATTTTTGTGTATTTTTATCTGTATTTAATTTGTATTTTTATGTGTTTTTATGTCTATTTAATGTGTATTTATGTGTTTTATGTCTATTTAATTTGTATTTTTATGTGTTTTTATGTCTATTTAATTTAATGTGTATTATATGTTTTACATGCATTTTTATGTCTATGTAATGTGTATTTTTATGTGTACTTATTTTTATGAGGTTTTTATGTTAGCTCCACCCACAAATTAGGCTCTGCCCACAGTGTGGTAGTAAAAATTTTGACATTCCACCACCGGAGAGGTGCCAGCCTATGTAGTCACAGGCAATCTGTACAGTCCCAGGGTTCCCCCTGGAGAGAATGGTGAATCTCTTCTTTGTATTCTGTACCTCGAAAACACTGGAAAGGGTCACTATAAATTGGAATCAGTCTAACATCTTTATTTCAACTCAAGCCTTTCCCATCTCAGAAGTTCTCTAATATTTCCTCCCTCTCCAGCTCCTCATTTTTGCCTTCCACTCCTTCCCTGTTCTGTCCTGACTATTCCTGATCTCTTTTGTGGAAGAACAAAGGAGCCATTTCATTGAAATAAAGAAATCATGTAGGCAGTTATAAAAGGAGATATAAGAGAGAGAGTCATGAAGGCAGATAAAAAAAGAAATTAGTGAGTAACTGAGGAAAACTTTGTGTACAAACATCTGACTTTATATCAGTTTGTTTAGAAACAATTGTTTAACTGCTTGCTGTTGGCTTACTTGAAAGGATATAAAAGTACTGTATCCTGTAACACTTTGCCTGGTAGGGCTCTGCTTGGTAGCTACCTCAACAATAAACTGCTCTTCCAATTTTTGTGTTTAGTCCTTACCTCTACACTTAGAATCTTATTTCTTCCCACCACTTTCTCCCTTCTTATGATCTGTTCTTTGCACAGTCCCTTTGCAACCTCACAGTGAACAGTGTTCAGTTACATTTCCAACTCCCTTGCTGCCATGAGAAAAAAAAGTCACTTCAGCTAATCACTTCCAATGGCTTATTTACTATACACTACAAGATCCAATATTACATTAAACCATAGTTCTTGTGATAGCTGTTTTCCTAGCTATTAGCTAGAATTATTTTAATTAATTCCCCAACACTATTATCAATCTTCATGGGGCAGACAACATAAATTCTAAAATGTCAAATGTCAAGCTTCCATTATTATTTGAACTGTATGTCTTACATATTTACCAGAAAACAGTTTAACATCAAAAATTTAATCAACACAGTGATGTAGAAACATGTAGTCTCTAAAATTTATTTGACAGAGGACCTGGGGGCATGCCTTTTATTCCTACACTTTACCTCATCTCAAGATAATTATTTTTTACGTCAGCCACAATTCACAACTCAGTGAAGGACTAAAAATGATGTGATATTTTATACTGCATTTCTGTGTCCGTTATTGCCTACCTCACCCCAAAACAATATAACCATGAGCTCCTACTGCAGATCCAATGAGATGAAGCTAATCACAATTTAAATTATATCACAGTTACTGTTCAGGAAAACATTTATATATAGACTAGGTGAGGGGAGAGAAAAGTGTACTACATTTAATGAAACAAGCTTTGGTGTCTCTTGCTTCCAAAGCTAATAATATACTTCACTTACTATTTTCTCATTTCAAACATATGTACTAATTTAAAGAGCAGCAAAAGAAGCTTATAGGCTGAATTTGACCGCCTACCCTAGTAGCATGCCCTTTTCTCCACAAGAGGAAGAAACAGAAAAATGAGCAAGTGAAGTAAATGGTTTTTTCTTTCATTAGACTCTTCTTCTCTTTTAGCATTCATAGCAAGGAAAAAGACCAAGATCTAACACCTATGTGTAAATGCAATAAGAGTCTACTTTTGTATCATAAGTGGGATGGAGATGTTTTGCTCAAAAACAATCTTTTTTTCTTTCTTATTACTTCCTTGCATTTAATGTTAAAAGGAACACTACTGGATAATTAGTTGGTATAATACAACAACAAAACACTAAGAGACACACAAAGTGAACAGAAAATCATGATGACTATTCCAAGTTTGTTAGGACTAGCTGGATGAGACTTTCAGCAAAGTAAGGACAATAGCATTGGTCACTCTGCCTGCAGTAAAAGGCATAGAAGGACATTCTTTGTTTTCAGGTTCCAGGAAGAAAGCTAGACATCGCAAATGAATAAGTAAAACCCCGTACAACGATTGCATCACACAGCAATTAAATTTGTACAATGATTGCCTTTTTTAAAAAGGCAAAAGCCGGGTGGCTTTGGGATGGTGTGGGGGAGCCTTTCTCTCACCCCCGAAAGCCCTTGTGTGAACAGGCAGAGCTGGGCTGCTTTCCCCCTGAGAAGCGCGTTCCCAGGGGGAAAGCAGCCCAGAGCTCTCAGGGCAGGGGTTTATAGTGCCTGAGTTGCCAAGCGATTGTGGACCCAGGTAGTTGGCTTGTGGAGGTCTAGGAAACAGCCCTGGTCTCCTTGCAAGCAAACCTCCTGGGTCTGCAAGTGCTTTGCGACTCTGGTGGCTTAGTTGCAAGGAGTCCAGGGCTGTTTCCCAGACCTCCACAATCCTGCCTTTAGAGTTGGGTGGAATTCCCACCCCCACCTGACCTTAAAGGCAGGATTGCAGCGCCAGTCAGACCACGGAAACTGAAGCCTTGTTTCCCTGCTCTGATTGGCGCTGTGATCCTAGCCCTTGGGGCCAGGGCTGGGATGTGAGGAATATACCAACCTTCCCTGCTCTGACTAGTGTTGCGATCCTGCATTAAAGGTCAGGGGGGATTCCACCTTCCCCAGTCCCCGGCCCTAAGGGCTAGGATCGCAGCGCTGATCAGAGTAGGGAAACAAGTCTTCTGTTTCCCTGCTTTGACTGGAGCTGCGATCTTACCTTTAGGGTCAGGTGGGGGTGGGAATTGCACCCGACCCTAAAGGCAGGATTGTGGAGGTCTGGGAAACAGCCCTGGTCTCCTTGAAAGCAAGCCACCAGAGTCACAAAATGCTTGTGGACCCATGCAGCTTGCTTGCGAGGAGACTGGGGCTCTTTCCTGGACCTCCACAAGCCAACGAGCTGTGCCTGCAGATGCACGGTGTTGCTTTTACAGTTGGAGTTGGGGAGGAATTCTCCCAACTCTGGCCACAAAGGCAACATCTCAGCATTGGTCAGTGCAGCGAAAGGAGGCTTTGTTCCGCTGCACTGACAGGTGCCACAATCTTTGGTCTACGGAGGTCTGCTTGCCTGGGAAATGTGTTTCCAGGCAAGGGGACACCTGCGCTTCCCAGGGGAAAAGTAGTCCAGTGCTCTTCAGGGGAGGCATCTACAGAGGTCCCCCTGCTTCAAAATAGCAAACAGACCTCAGTAGATGGTTTCCCCAACTCCCACAGGGCTGCCTTTGCCCAGGGAACACACTTCCCAGGGGAAAAGCAGGGTGAAAATTGTTGTGTGATACAACCCATAGGGAAAACTGCTATACAATGCATAGCGATTTTTTTGGACAATGATGGACCCTGTGGAATCAATTTAAATTGTTATACAGGGTATTACGGTATAGATTTTCCTCTTCCTTTCTGTAAAAGGTTACGGAACAAATGGGTGTTACACTGAATATGAAGCAAGCCATAGAAGTTTATACAGAATGTCAAATTGGCTACAAGCATCATTGAACATCATTTGGACATCAAATGAGAAGAGAGGATTCGCTTGAGAAAGCCTTGATGCTTAGAAGGGTCGAGGGCAAAAGAAGAAGGGGACAGCCCAAGATGAGATGGCTAGATGGTATTGTGGAGGCAATGGGCACAGAGCTAGGCGAGTTGAGGGGGATGGTGGAGGACAGGAGTGCCTGACGGACAGCGGTCCATGGGGTCGCAGAGGGTCGGAGTCGACTGTGCGACTGAACAACAACAACAAATCATTGAAATAAGCTTGTGTATCAACATGTGTAGGATTGCCTCTTCCATCTCGCACTTAGGTATGTACATATGTTCATGCATTCCATTCATCATTCTTATACTGGAAACCAAGAGACAGCTTCTCGTATTACATGCCTCTAGCTTCCAGACACTGTCTCACTATGGATGAGCTCTGAAATACAGACAGACCTGTTGAAACCCATCAGACAAAATATCTTGATTTTCATCCAATCAATGAAAATGGTAATAGCAATTACACTTACAGTAATACCTCGGATAACGCTAAGACTTGGTTCCACAAGTCTTGGTGTTATCTGATTTTTAGTGTTATCCGATGCATGTTAAAATCCTATGGGATGGATCGGATAACATTAAAGCTCCATAGAGATACATTGTAACCGCACAGGGTTTAGTGTTTGTTATCCGATCCATCCCATAGGACCTTAACGTTATTCGATCCAATTCTCCTCCCCAGATTACTTAGCGTTATGGGATTTTAGCGTTATCAGAGGTAAACGTTATCCAAGGTATTACTGTATATGTCACAGCACTTAGTGCACTTTCTATAGTACGTCATAACTAGAGTAGATGCATTAACAACAACAACAACAACAACAACAACTATTATTATTATTATTATTATTATTATTATTATTATTATTATTATTATTATTATTATTATTATTATTATTATTATTATTATTATTATTATTATTTCATGTAAGAAGTTACTCTGGGTTGAAAGGATTTTTTCTGGAGACACTCTGCTTAGGGGACGCCTGAATGAGGCTCCTTTCACGTCCCTAAGTTCCGTTATGCAGATGCATTGAATCAAAGGCACTTACAAAGCAGTTTATTTTACAAAAATCTCCATTGATTTAATTGGCCTACTCCACATGTGACTTAATATGATAGCAACAGGATTTTACTTGTCTCAACGCAAGCTAAGAAAGCAAGAATCTTCATCCCGTGATATGTAACAATTCAATAACCATTAGATTTTTAGAAGAACAATAAAGCTGTGAGAAAGCCAACTAGACAAATTTATAATGATTCCAGTGTAATGTTTGGGGAGTTCACAAAAAAAATAGTATAATAAAGAAAGAAGTTCTGCAGGTAGTATCTGAAAACTGCTAAAGATTATTGGCCGAGAAAATCAGTGTTTAAGGTTTGCTGCACAATGTCGGTCATCAGAGATTTTCAGCTTCACTGGCTATTATTATCAGGTTATAAAATGAAACATAAAGTATCTGTTGATAAAAATACTCTAACTCTAGAGTACTTCAAGAATCCCCATGAGTTAGGTTAAATCTGCACACTGGTTGAAATCTGTTCAAGACTTTACATAAGCTGCTCAGCCACTGAAGGGACCTAGTTTTATAGTTAGTTTGGCTTACTTAGAGAAGAGCCTTGCCTGTTCAGTTGTATTTAATAAGGAAGACTTTTCTCTATCCACATGTTCTATATACCATTACACAATCACTCAGTTCAGCATCCCGAGTACAGTATATTAAAGAAAGAAAATAAAATGTTGGTCTCTATTTCCTTTGGTTCAGGTTCAGGAACTGTACAACAATAACATAGTGTATACTGTTCTAAACAGAGCATTCTAATTTGAACAATGCAGCTCAAAGGCAGGCTTGACTTCTTCAGAAGTGTTCAAAGGGGCAGGTGAAAGGCTGGCAGTAAAAGAATTTTATCTTAGATTGCTGTCTTTATGGCTGATAACACTGTAGACAAGGTAAAGCTCACAAAACACTGGCATTATATCAACAGTATAGTTAGTTCTTTTTCCTGAAAGAAAGAAAGAAAGAAAGAAAGAAAGAAAGAAAGAAAGAAAGAAAGAAAGAAAGAAAGAAAGAAAGAAAGAAAGAAAACCACTCCACTTTAAAGACAGTAAGAGTCAGTGAAGAACTGCAGATTTTTTATATTTATTTATTTATATTTATTTATTACATTTTTATACTGTCCATTTGGGAAATTTTTCATTCTGGGTGGTGTATATACAAATATCAAATAACCCAAAAAAATACACAACAAATCAAAAATAGACCAGCCAAAAAAATGCATGCTGAAATAAAATAAAATACCAATAACTGGCAAATGAGGGCATAGAGAATCAATTGACTGGCTAATAGGGGCTTGGCACAGCTCCATCGGTAGTGTGTTCCACAGCGTTGGTGCCACCACTGGGAAGGCTCTATTTGTAGTTATAGACTTTCTAGTCATCCTCGGGGTCAGCACCTGGAGCTGTGCAGACTGTAACAAACGTGTGATACAGGAGGTTGTTCTGAGGGAGATATGCTCTGACAGATAACAAGGTCCCAAACTGTATATATAATAATACTAACATCATGTATCTGATATGGTAGGCAACAGGTAACCAATGCAGGCCTGCCAAGGCTGGGGAAATATGATCAAATTTCTTTAAACCTGTCACCAGCCTAGCCACTGCATTCTAGACCTGTTGTAATCTCCATATCAGACACAAGGGCAGCCCCACATAGAGAAATGCTCTCTGTAGTTAATCTTGAGATTACCAGTGAGTAAAGCAGATTTGGACACCGTTGCTATTTGTTGTTCAAATGAGAGCGATGAGTCCATAATGAATCCCAGTTTGTGGACCTGGTCCCTAGGAGTATGAGCAGTTCCACCCAGGGTACGGACCAGGCCTCTCAGTCGGGCAGACAACCTCTCAAACACAAAAACCTCTGTCTTGTCAGGGTTCAGTTTCATCCTGTTAGCTTTTGTCCACTCCATTATCGAGTCGGACCGCATCAACTGCAGATAATGGAAAGGAGATAGAGTTGGGTGTCATCCGCATATTGGAGACACCGAACCCTGAATCTCCTAATGACCTCTCCCAACAGCTTCATGTATATATTAAACAACAACAGGAAGATGACTGACCACTGTGGAACACTCCACTGGAGGGTCCATGGGGTCAAAACAAACTCCCCAAGTTGAACTCTCTGGCTCCATTCACCAAGGAAAGAGAAGGTACCACTGTAGTACAGTGCCACGTATTCCCAGCCCTGATAAGTGTCCCAGTAAGATACCATGGTCAACAGTATGAAGAGCTGCTGAGAGCTCTAGGAGAGATAAAGTTCCCCTGTCTGCTTCCCGGAGAAGGTCATCTTGCAGTGTGACCAATGTGGTCTCAGGGCCATGTTTAGGCTTAAAATCTGATTTTAATGGATCCAAGCAGTTAGTTTCATCCCATAATGCCTGCAGCTGATCTGCCACTACACGTTTGATGACCTTGCCCAAAAAGGGGATGTTTGCTACAAGTCTAAAGTTGTCTAAAATCTTCATCATAAGGTTGATAATGAGGTTCTTTTTCAAAGCAGTTCTTTGTCCTTTTATCTCTTCTGTATAGTTCTTCAGTGTACTGTCACCACCTTCTCTTTATTTTCTCCTTTTCAACCACTTCTAAATCTAGACTTAAATTTCCCTTTGATTCCTCATATCTTCTGGAAATCTCTGTTTTTCTCCATTTGTTGTTCTCTTTTATTTCTTCTAGTTATTGTAATACTTTTCTTTTGTCTCCAAATACAGTCACTGCTTTTTTTAAATTAAGGCAACTATTTAAAGGAAAGATTTGATAACATAAGTTACTATTACAGAATGTAATATCTGAACACAGTAAAAATTATGACTGAGGGATCCAAATGGATTCCAAAGGGAACTGGGGAGATATTCCTCTGGACCAGTGATGCGATTCACCTGAGGTGCTTGTCGACCTCTGCAATGAGAGGATGACAGTGGCCTTGGACGTAATTGCTCCACTCCAGCCTCTCTATGCTCATAGGCACTGCTCATACCCATGGTTCACAGAGGAGTTGAGGATGCTCAAACGGACAAAGAGATGCCAAGAGCACCACTAGGTGAAGACTCAGAATGAGTCCGACTGAATACTGGTTAGAGCTGCTATTAAAGCCTACCTAGTGGCGATGTAGGCGGTGAAATGCCAGTATTTCACCAGCCTCATTGCCTCTGCTGATAATCGCCCAGCAACCCTGTTCTGGGTTACCTGGTCCCTCCTTGGTAGAGAGGGGTCAGGCCCCGGTTGACAGGGGTCAGCTGAGGCTTTTGCTGATTATCTGACAGAGAAAATTGCATGGATTCACTGAAAGTTGAATCCTGGCGTGGAAAATGTAGAGCTGGGGTTGACTGAAGTGCAGTCTGGCTGTGTTATCTGGGATCAGTTTGATTCAGTTGTCCCTAAGGAAGTGGACAGGCTTCTGATAGCTGTCCATGCCACTGCCTGTGACTTAGATCCGTGCCCCACCTGGTTAATTAAATCTATAGAGAAAATGAAGAATATATTGTAGCTCATCTGATTTTTCGGGGGGGGGGGGAACCTGCTCCAAACTTCTTGTGCTTCAACCAAATGAGAGCAAAGATATGACAAATGGATAGACATTTTTCCTTATACCTAAAGGAACTGATTTAACCATATACTCAAAGGTTCGTATGACTTGTATTCCTCACACATGCTCATGCCATTAAGCAAACAGTTCCGGAGATTTGCTTTACATACATGGGATATTAAAGCTATGACTCTGAATTGTTCTTCTAAAAGCTATCTGTGTATCATTTCTGGCAAATGTCACACCTGTAGTTTCCCTTCTGACCCCCCCCCCCTCCATATGATGTGGAGCGAACAAACTCATTACATTCAAACTACTCCCTCCTTACCATTCACCTTCACTGAGCCATATCCTATGGTTTACCACCCGACAGTAAGCATATAATTTCACAGAGAAGTAGCCCTACTCTTGTTCTAATCACCTTCTCACATCATAACCTGATGAAATATTCTCATCAATTATTGAGCAAAGAATGGTTTTAGAAATTATATTTTTGCTTTTTGGTTAAAGATAATAACTGACTGATTCCTGGTTTCACGGAGCACAATTACGTATTCCCCTTTCTACCAGCAGTATGTTTTATTTATGAAATTCAGCTCTGGAGTACAATTATGAAAGGTGCCGTAGAGAATATTTCTCTCAAGACTTTGTGATACAAGTGAGCAAAAGTATTCCATCAAGGTAAAATGGTCCCCCAAACCATGTTGTAAAATGGTTAAATAATTACAGCATACTGGCCCCAACTTAATTTAATGGGTATGCTTTTGTTTAATTAGTTGTTAATTTGTTGTGCGGGTTCATGCATATATTATATGAGTGTCCATGCTCCATGCTAGAGAGAGAAACCAAAATATGCATTTCTTTCCAAAACAACAATAACAACAATTTAGCCATAGAGCAGACATGTAATGGAAGTTAATGACCAGCCAAATGTGCCTGAACTAATTGTAGAGCTTTATTTGAATACTACACGATTTATATATATATATATTGCTTTTGTAACAGACTATAAATCACACTACAGGAGAGAACATGGAATGCTTGTGTTGGAAAACAAGTCTTATTGGGCATTCCTGCAAAACAAAAATGAAATTAAGCTTCAAAATATTGTTTTCTGAAACGTATCATAATCAAGAATCAAATATTAGAAACCATTTTTCCTACTCTTATTACTTTGCATTTTTATGTGACTTCGTTTGTATCAGTCTGCTTATTTAACAACTTAATCTCATGGACAATTAAACAATATCCACAGAGGTATACAAATGTCTGACCCAATCAGTTCCACCTTATTAAACTTCTTTCACTGTTTAGTTTTATCCAGAACAATACAACAGTAAAACAGTTCTGTGGTTGCAGCTGCACTCATAAACACATCTGATGAAGAGAATAACTTCCTAAGCAACAAATTTCATTAAAAGCTGTCATAAATATCTTTTACGAAATCTGTTTTATTAAAAAAAAAAACTCTTCTCTGTTACTGCTCAGAACTCATAGCTTTCCATAGACTACTCTAGTCATACCATCAGCTAGAGAGGCTCATCTCTCTAGCACAAGAAGGAGGGCCTTTTCTGTGTCTGCTCCAGCCCTATGGAATCTCCTGCCAAGTGAGTTGTGTCTCCAGACAGAGTTGCTGCCCTTCAGAAAGGGGGTGAAGACCTGGCTGGTGGGGCGTGTATGGGGTGTGGGCCAGACAGTCAGATCAGCTGGCTGGCTCTTTCAAATACCCCACCTCTCTCCCTGTTTTTTTTCAATTTATTAAACTTTTAATCTTTTAACTTTTGATTTTTATCATAGGTAATGTGTTTTTAATTGTTTTAAATTGTAAGATACCCTGAGTGCTTGGATAAGGGTGGGGTATAAATTTAATAAAATAAATAAATAAAATAAATTATCTATTTTTTCCAAGAGTCATTTCAGAATTTATAGAGATAAGGGGAAATGCACTTAAAAGGCATTTCCATTCATGTTCAAATTGTAGAAAGAAGACTGTCCTTCAGTGAAGGTTCTAATTAGAGATTTCCTCTCTTTGTTTTGAACATTGGTTCTGTGACTGCGCTTGCATATTGCCCTAAAAGTTCACAGATTTTCTGATAAATAAAATAACTAGTTTTGTCAAAAATAGACTAGAGCCACGAGATAGCACTTATTTATGTGCAGAAATCTCTAACCCTTCAAGATGGTTACTACTCAAGAGCATCCTATTTTTTTAGTTGATACAGTATGTGTATATTACATATGTTTTCCTCTGACAGAATGAAGATCATCATTATTAATATCCTTGAGTAAAATCCACTGCTGTTTACTAACAAAATGGATGCAATTGCCAGATGTCATCAGCAACATCCAATAAATGGATAAGGCAACATGTTAGATAATATGCAAAGTCAGTGAAACAAATACTGAATACAGTAAAATGAATGTTTAGAAAACTAAATTCATGGTAATTGCAGCAACCCAACAAATTTTGTAGCATGTTGATAAATACTAGTATCTTAGATTTTTTTTAATTAATAGAGGGTCTGTAACTGTGCAACAGAAATCAAAACAGAGATGAACTGAAACAATTTCTTTAGAATGGAGACTTTCATATACAGTACAACAAAACAAAAAAAATGCTTTGAGAATGTGGATTTATGGTGCTAAGTATTCTTAATACTACTGTATGACATGATTTTGTAGACTCTAAAACAGGCAGCTATAACAAAGATAGAAGCATTTGAAACACAGATGTATAATACTCAGAATTTCTTGGATCAAGGGTGTGTGCAAAGTAGTCATCTCCCAAATTAATAAAGTTCAAGAAATTATAAACCAGAAAGGGAGAATGCTTTGGATAAGTACAGAGAAAGAAATTGTACAAATTGTTACAGCTGATCATTCAAGGAAAAAGAAATGATAAAATAAATAAATGGGAAATCAGGTGGAAGAACATATTAGGATTAGAACTTTTCGGGTAATTAACCTGAAGACAAGTTTGAATGAAACAAAACATTACTGTTTAGAGCTGACAAAGTTAAAGTCAAAATAGTCATGATACCATTCAACCTTAGTTTGGAGAGGATTAACAAAAAGCTAACAAAATACTGTACTAGTTTAACAATCTTACCTTCTCCCATACCAAAACAATAGCAACAAAGTTCATTACTTCATTGTTCAATACAAATCTGAACTACATCAATACAAAGAGGTTAATTGTTTTAGATGTTTGGGAAAAACTATGTAGAGAGAACTACTATCATTTTTTTCCTGCAGTTCTGGGAGGAAGAAAACACCAGGCCCCAGCTGATTCCAACACCACCCTCCAAAGCCAGGAGTGAAAAAGCCGGCTGCAGTTCTGGGAGGAAGAAAACACCAGGCCCCAGCTGATTCCAACACCACCCTCCAAAACCAGGAGTGAAAAAGCCGGCTGCAGTTCTGGGAGGAAGAAAACACCAGGCCCCAGCTGATTCCAACACCACCCTCCAAGGCCAGTCTGTGTTTGCTAAACTTTTTCTAGGCTGGGGTTTTGTGGCAGCACCTACATGTTGGATGGACACATTGCCCTTCTCCTTTCCCTTGGACAGAAGGAAGGGGACTAGTCGGTTGGTGGCCACCACCTTAATGGGTAGGATCCGGGGTGGGTAGGGTGGGGATGCCTTTTTGTAACATTTTTTTCTTTGTAAGATTGTGTAATGTTTCTATGTTTTTTGTAATATTTTTGTAACTTTATGACATATATTGGGGTTTTATCTTACTGTATTGTATTTTATGATATTCTATTGTTTGAATTATTGATGTATATTTCACTATATTGTGACATTGTGTTGTTCTATTGAATTGTTACATTGTATTTGATTGTATGTTGTGAGCCGCCCTGAGTCGGTTTTCACCGAGTAGGGTGGCATATAAATTTAATAATAATAATAATAATAATAATAATAATAATAATAATAATAATAATAATAATAATAATAATAATAATAATAATAATAATAATAATAATAATAATTAACATTTTGTAAATTCAGAAGGATTACAATTCCTTGTCTGATGGTTTTTCTTTTTCTCAATTTTTCTTAATTTGCAGATACATAGGGTACTCCATGTATAACTTATGTTTTTGTTTCCATTGTTTAACTTTGAGACTGATCGGTACTCAATTGATTGAACCTGATTTTATAAGGAATTATAAACAAGATAGACCAGTTTAAGACTTTAGAAACAAAATGAACGGGAACAAAATGACTTTTGGAAACTATGAGTTTTTACAATCCCCTGGACATTGTAAATATCACAGGGGTGATAATAAAAGAGTGATTTATGATAGCGTAGGAAATCAAATGTAATAGAGAATGAGTTGAAATATGGTATTAAGGATGAATTAAGCAGCTTTTATATGGGTTTGGGTATTTTCTTATTACTGTTGCTTATATATGGTTTATGTAAAGTACTCATATTGATGTAAAAGAAGAAAATATGTTCCTTTTTTATGATTTATTATTTTTTCCTATATTTTTTCTTTCTAATTTTCTTATTTCTGTAATTCTTTTATTACTGTATTTTTTGTTATTACTGTATGTTTATATTGTTTAAATACCTACAAAAATTTAATAATAATAAAAAAAAGAAATGTGTCACAAGCCAGCTGAGAATATTAAACTTATTGACACAATACAAAAACAGCTGAGTAAATATAGGTTGCTTCCAAAAGAAAAAGAATGGAACCTGTTCTCTGAATGTTCTTAATGAAAATAGATGTGTTTCTATAATATATTATTTATTCCTAGGAAATTATCCCTTTTTTCAGGGCACTGAATCCTTGAATTTTTCTTCCCTAAGATTAACATCTTAAATTCAGGATGCACATTATTTAAATTTGAGTAACTCTATTAAGGGGAAAACATAAGGATCACTCAGAGCTATACTACAACTTGCTCCTAAAGAAGTGGATACAACTTCTTTATTTATGGCCTTTTCCACACAACAGTTTTGCACAACAGATGAGTGACCTGAAAGTCTTTGGGATAATTCCCATGTCTCCTGATAGAGCAAACAGTTCTGTCAGGTTGTCTCCTTGAAGCACAGAATTTTAAGTGCTAGTAAATGAAACTATTACATGCAAATCATTTTTAAAAGTGACTGCCAACATTAATGCATTGTTTCAGTAATAATCTTGAATTGCCTGTGACATATTTGGTCTATTTCAACGTAGGTTGATAATAAACATTTGTTCAAGAGGACTACAACCCATAGTTGTAGACCTCTTGAAAAGCAAAGTCCTGGCACAATACTTCACTCTTATTTCCAACTTCTTCCAAAGAATGCATTCAAATAAATAAATAAATAAATACATGGCAGACACCAGGCTTCAACTGGCAGTCATACTTAGGTCATCTGCCCCTGTTTTAATAATCCTTTGTGAATTGACGGCAGCAGTATGTAAAACCACATTAATTAACACCTGTAATACAATATATGATCTCAAAGATTAGGAATTGTTGATTATCTTTTATTGCTATCTTGCTAGTACAATTTTAACAAGTGCTGAAAGACCTAGACTGCTAATAATGCTAAAAATAGGAAATATAGTTTAGATCAGGGGGTCCCAACCTAAGATCTGCAGGCAGGATACAGCCCATTTCATGTGCCCCTGCCCCTCCAAGGGCATTAAAGAAACAAAATGGCTGCCCATTTGAAGCTATTGGAACAAAATGGAGGCAGGGCAAAAATGAGCATACAGCCCTCAAAGCTGACTGAGAGAGCGTTACCCAGGTCCCAGCTTGAAAAGCTTGGGAACCCCTGGTTTAGAAGCTTCAATTTTCACTGCATGTCAGACCACTGGTGAAAATGCAAAAGTCGGACTCATGTCCTAAAAGCTGACGGTAAGATCAACACAATACAACCTGTTGCTAATTTTTACACATCTTCACTATCTATAAATTATTCAGAATTCCCTGAATCTAAAAGATTAATGTATTTCAGATCCTCCTCAGATTTTCATTCTCAGTGCATAACCCAGACATGGATGGCTGAGACATTAATAGAGTTAAGCTAAATGTGTTCCCAAGTGCCCTTGCGAAGAAACTGAGAAATTGAGTGAGCATGAAATCCAAGATCAGGATTCTCTCTGAGGGATTGTGAAAAGAATGTGCTGGTCAATGTCTGCCTGGTAACAAGAAAAGGGTAACACCTACAGTTTATCTTTTGTGTGAGAGGCCAGATTGGCTGGTTCCCTTGTTATTAAATTAATTGTGTAAAAGGAAGGGGGCATAGAGTGCTCTGGTCCTCTTCTTGAACATGCAATGGAACTCAGGTTCAATTGTTAGTTTTACAAAATATTCAAAGATTTACTAATTCCTAAATTGAAGAAAAATATTTAACAATATTTTAGAAGGGGATGAAATTCCACCATCCTGGAATCATTCTATGATAGTTTTAATACCAAAACCAGGGAAAGATAAAACACAAAGAGAATCAAATAGACAGATTTAACAAGGAGAGTATTAAATACAATCAATTATATAAATGAGAAGAAATCAAAAGCAGGTATAGTGGAACATTTTTAAACCCTTTGATTTAGTGGAATGGCTTGTATTAAAAATATGAATCCAGATTATTGGATTTGGAGAAAAAGATCAGCAAGTAATAAAACAATTATATTAAAGAATTGTGTTTCAGGATTTGTTAATGACTGTATAACCTAAGCTTAGGAATTAGACAAGATTGCCCTTTGTCTCCAACATTGTTTATGGCAATGATAGAGTTACAGGTGAATGCAATAAGGGAAGACTATAACATAAAAGGAATAGGACAAGAAAAAAAAGTAATGATTAATCTGTTCAGATATGATACTTTACTAATGATAAAAGAACCCTTGAATACTTTGGATAATGTTCAGAATTAGTTGGAAAGTTTTGAAAAGGTAATGGAGTTAAAAATTAATTGGAATAAATCACAGATGATTTTATTTAATAATGATAACGAATAAATGGAGGGAATTAAAATGAGGTTTAAATATTTGAGAATAATAATTACTAAACGTAAAATACTGTACTAATTAAAATAAACTTTCTGTTTTGGATGCTATCAATAAAATGTGTACAATGTAGATTAAAACAATTGTAAAATATAACCCCCCCCCCCATGGAAATAAAAGACCAAGAATAAATTTAAAATCACCTGAAACACTGTGAAAGTATTCAATTCTGTAAAAAGCCCAACAGAGAAGTGGGGAAAATATAGATGAAGGAAGAAACTCCAGGTCCTTTGTGGGCTCACCAGAGCAGGACTTCATATTATTGAAAGGGACAAAGAAAGAGGTGAAGGGCTGAAATATAGCAATGTAATGATGTAGAAAATAATCATTTGATACTTTTAAAAAAGCCCCATAGGTGGAGAGAGCACAAGATATTAAATTGTTGTGTATATTTTGTTTATGTTTTTGTGTGTCGTTTCTAATTTTTTAATTTCTTTTAAAAATATTTTTTTAAAAAATATATTTTTAAAAGACCTACAACATGATGTTTAAAAAATAATAAAGGGTTCAGAAGTTGTGTTAGTTTGATCTCAGAAGATGCAATGCTCAGTTGCTGTTCTGCTATACCTAGCCTAGAAGGATGCACTATTATGTATGCTTCACGTCTCCTCACTCTTGGGGAGAATCTGGGGCAGGGAGTGGGGAATCATTACTTTTTCCTTGCAGCAAGGCTACTCATTTCAAAATTTCCTCCCCCAACTCTTGGCTGAAGAAATAACACTTCAAACCCTCCAGCTCTTCTCATAATTATTAAAACACCTGCACACAGTGTCACCTTTCCCACACCACATTCATCTGGGAAAATCAGAAGAAATACTATACTGTGTACTATACAGTATAATTTCTGCACCGGATTCCTCTGGTGAGCAGAAGAAACACTAAGCTGTGCAGGATTGCTATCATTTCTATGTGGAATAGTACTTTTTCTGAGCAGGCATATCAGAAAACAAAACAAAATAAACAAAACAAAATGAAAAACACTGTAGCACTTTAAAGACTAACTGCTATGTTTTTTATTGTTAGCTTTCGTGAATCAAGTTCACTTCTTCAGACAAGGAGTGAAACAGGCATGGTTTTTATACACCAAATTTTCTGAGCAGGATTCACCAAACATCAGGATACAAACAACACAGCAAAAATGAGGTCTAATTTTGTGGCAAGTCAGGAATCTCATTGATCTAGGGCAGCCATTTGCAACCTACGGCCCACGGGCCAGAACCGGCCCCTGAAACCAATTCATCTGGACCTTGATGCCCTCACTGTTCCTGAAAGCAGAAGTAAAAGCATTCTGTGCATGCGTGGCATGAGTTTTACTTCCACTTCCAGGTGGGAGGAACCATGTGACTGCCCAATCAGCTGCCCAGGAGGCGTGGTCAGCCCCATGGCCTGAAAAAATTTGAGAATCACTGGTCTAGGGGAAATTCTTGGTAAGGAATCCTGGCATGATGGGACTGGAAAAATTGCCAAGAGCAAGAAATTCTTTGAGTATTCATTACTCTAAAGCAGAATGCTAAGGTAGCAAAATTTTGTGAAATTTTTATCTTTACTTGCTACAAAACATAAAAAATGTAAATACACTTTGTATTTTTATCAATCTTCAAATATTTCATGTAAATGCCAAATAAATAGACTGTGGTATGGGAATTACTCGCATACATCCAAACTCAAAATCCAACTTCAGAGTAATAAATCAGTTCATTCAGAGAGAGAAATCAAACAAATGTCTTTTTAAAATCTATATATGTTTTAACTCTTTCTCTACATATTACCCCCCACACTTGCTCTAAACTTCTTAAGAAATATTATGCTGAAAGGTTAGGAACATGTTCATTCGATAGTGAACTGGTAAGTACCAAGTTCATTATGCCGACCTTGAAGAAATCATAATTGTGAAGTATCATGACTGAATTTATACTGTTAACGGCATAGTAGGCTATGTGTTCCTCACATTTCACCATGCATCACTGAACTGTAGCAATCTCTGACAGTTATAGTGTGCATCTCCAGACACTGTGCCACCTTTCATATGACAGCTTCAACAAAAAAGCAAGACATGATCACAATTCTCAGATTTACTCAAAAAGAAGATATTGTGCTCATATGCCCAAATGTTGTTTAAAAACATTGAGAAATTGGCATATATATATATATATATATATATATATATATATATATATATATATATATATATATATATATATATATATATATATATATATATATATATATATATATATATATGTAATACCTCATATAACATTAGTATCGAATAACACTAAAATCGCATAACATTAAGGAATCTGGGGGGAAGAATTGCATCAGATAACATTAAGATCCTATGGGATGCTTCAGATAACAACCGCTAAAGCCTGTGTGGTTACAATGTATCTCTATGGATCCCATAGGATTTTAACATGCATCAGATAACACTAAAAATCATATAACACCAAGACTTGTGGAACCAGCTTTTAGTGTTATATGAGGTTTTACTGTATATATATATATATATACAGGTATATATTAGACAAACAGGTGAACACCTCCAATTGTTGTAATATAACATCAAGATAAATGTTAGATATAATTGCTCCTCTACAAAAACTTAACTAATGTATTTACTTATTATGCATATAACACCAATAGAGGTACTTGTGTGTAGTCCTACTATGCTTAATAACCTTTATCCTAAACGAATTCATGCCAAAGGTCATTTGCTGTAGCAATAATATTTGCATAATAATTGCATATGAAAACTGAATATTGGAACATCACAACAGCACTCAAAGCCAGTCTGTCATAAACTGGATGTTATTCACCAAATATCCATAAAACTCCCTATTTTATTCCTGACCATTGTTGTTTGAAAGAACAGAATGTTCTTTTGGAGCATTTTAAAGCTGTACCTTCAAATAATAAAGTGATAAGAGAATTAGTTAATGTGCTCCTTTGACAGTAGGGTCCTGATATGGATAATTTTAAGAGACATGTTAATTTAAGTCTCCACCTCCTACTATTAGCTCTGGCAACTATGTGATTAATTCAGTTCTTTTTTTAAAAAAAACCAAATCTCTGCAGTTTATGAATGTGGGATATTGTGTCCTGTGACCACAATTTAAAATGCCAGAAAATGCCCCAATGTTAGAGTCATAGAATAACTGAGTTGGAAGGGACCTATGAGGAAATTGAGTCCAACCTCTGCAGGGATTCAAAATCAAAGGAGATCTGACAGATACTTGTCCAATTTTCTCTTGAATGTCTCCATCATTGGAGCACTCACCGAGGTACTGTAATTGGTTCTATTGTCATAGTGCTCTAACAGTTAAGAGGTTTTTCCTGATATTCAGACTGTATCTGGTTTCCTGTAGTTTCAGCCAGCTATAACATGTCCTCTGGAGTGATCAAGAACAGGTCTTACCTCTCCTCTTTATGACTATCTTTCAAGTACCTCGAAGTTGATGAATTGTTTTGAAAGGTTTTTCATCTAGATAATATAACTATTTCATTACTGTCAACTGCTCACACAAAATAAAGAACTAAGGCAGTGGTTCCCAATGTGGGCCCCATGCCCCACAGAGAGACTTCAGTTCCCAGAAGCCTGTGTCAGTACATTGGCTGATCCGTGCTATGCAGTGGTGGGATGACAAATTTTTTACTACCCCACCCTGATGTCATGGATGATGTGGGCGGGGCCAACATCATGATGTCATGATGTAGTGGGCAGAGCTAACGTCATGACATCACAATGTTGTGGGCGGGGTCAAAGAAAAAAAAATAATTGAAACTAAAAAGAAATCAACCCATCCCTGCCCAAAACACAAATCAACCTGCCCACCCACCCCAAACACAAATAAACGCACCCACCCATCCTAAACACAAATCAACCCACCCACCCCAAACACAAACCCATCACTTACCTGGCCTGGGGTCGGGGAGCAGGCACTAGGTTGTCAGGACGGCAGCTTGCCTCCTAACACCCCCACCATCTGTCTCACCGATGTTTCGGTGAGGCGAACGGGGGCTTCGGGACCAAGCCATGTGCGTGGGTCGCTTGCTCCCGAAGCCCCCATTTGCTTCACCGAAGCATTAGAGAGGCAAACTGGGGTGGTCCCAAAATCACCGTTTGCCTCACCGAACCATCACTGAGGTGAACGGCTTTTTTGGGGGGATTTTCTTTGCTCACTATCTATGGCAGATCTAAACTCAGTTATTGTTCTGGATCAAAGCTTAGAAAGAATTCACCAATATACAGTAATAATAATCAAGAACCCACATCCAAAGTAGCAGTGCCTGCTATTCAATACCTATTCAATCAAATTTGGCAACTGTTTTGAACCCATTTTATGATTTATATCCAACCTTACTAAACAAATAGTCTGTACAGCTCATGGTAGGAAAAAAATAATGAAAACCTTTTCAGTATAAAACTACAAACCTAGTAGAGAGGACAGTCAAAATATCAATATAACAATGAAAGAACGTTAGCATCCAACAATTAGAAATAATAGTAAAAATAAAGAAAACTCAAGTCTAATAAACAATAATTATTTGATATGTTAATAGCACATTTCTAACTCAATAAACTCATCTTCTTTATGAATAATATTAATGAACTGTTTTCTATCAGATTCTTTGTATGTAAACCTAACTGAGCATAACTTGGAAAAGTGTCACTGCATTTTCTTGTTCCTGCTACTTCGAGAGCTCCCATGCTCAGTTATTTCTGTCACATAGCATCAGAAGGCCACTATTATTGGGCTCAAGGCTGAGGTGGTAAGTGAAAAGAAAGACACCCATACCTAGTATGCCTTAGCCAGCAACACTGAGACATAAGTGGCTTCAGCCAGCAATCAAATTGCATCTGTGTCACCTTCATAGTAATTGAAGAGGAAGTGAAAGGCTAAAGGGGAAAAGCTGCTAAGAAAGAGACTTCTCAGTTTTTCTGGGAAAAAATTGCCGCTAAGCATTCTGCAGCTGTTTTGACTGTCTCCTTGGTGCTACACTGAATTCCTCTGTGACCCATATCGAGCGTTTCATCAAGGAGTACCAGTGCACAAGTTAGAATACAATTTAACTTTGCTACTCAACTTGGTATTCTTAATTTTGTCCCAAGAGAAAATCATGCAACTAGACCCAAAGACAACCTTGTATACAATTTGTGCTGGTTAATGTTGTTCTACAAAAATGGAAAACTTCCCCTCCCTTTTAAATCTTCTATTACCAATGCCTGCCACTCCTTACTTTCATAATAAAATATTCAATATTTACATTATTTAATAATAAAACATTTAAAGTTAGTAATAGTCAAATAGTAAATATGAAGCTAAAGTACTTTGGACATCAAATGAGAAGAGAGGATTCACTTGAGAAAGCCTTGATGCTGGGAAAGGCGGAAGGCAAAAGAAGAAGGGGGTGGCCAAAAATGAGATGGCTAGATGGCATTGTAGAGACAATGGGCACAGAACTGAGCAAGTTGAGGAGAATGGTGGACAGAAGTGCCTGGCGAACAGTGGTCCATGGGGTCGCATAGGGTTGGAATCGACTGTGCGACTGAACAACAACAAAATAGTTTCTAACAGTTGTGCTATGAGATACAACTTGGTAAACACACTGCAATTAATGTTCTGGTAGGATCTATTCTTTTATTTAAATTGTCACATTTTGTAACAAAATGTGGCTCAGGGACAAAACCAGAGGGAACACCAGTGATCGGATGTAACGGGTTCTCACCAGTTCGCCAGAACCGGTAGTAACTTTTCACAGTGTCCCGGAGAACCGGTAGCAGCTTTTGGGGGGAACCACCTTTGGTTTAAAAGCTCTGGTTGATTTGTGTTTGGGGTTTATTTTAATGTATTTTATTTTATTTATTTTATTTAATTTATTTACAGGTTTGTGTTGTGGGTGGGTGGGTGGGTGGGTTGAGGTGTGTGTGTGTGTGTGCTTATATTTATTTTATTATTTTTATTTATTTATATTTTTCTTTGGCCCAGTCCATGTCATAATGTTGGCTCCACCCACATAATGATGTCATAACATTAGCTCCGCCCACACTGTGATGACATCACGGTGGGGTAGTAAAATTTTTGACATCCCACCACTGGGGAACACTCACCACAAACTGCCATGGGGTCACTGGTTTGGTTGCAAGCTGCCTTTGATTACGAAAACTATTCCTTGCTTTTCAAAACCAGAAATATGCCTGCTAATTAACGCCCAGTTGGCAACATAACAACCCATCAATTAGAGGAGAGAGAGAAAACTATCTTGAACTAAGCTTGAAAACACTATTATTATTATTATTTCACTAAAATCTGAAGCATAATGTTTCTAAGCATTTGTGTAAGCTTGTGCACAAGCTTTAGACAAATATCAAATTCTGGACCAAAGCAAGGACAATTGTGTCAGCGTGAGGCACAAATTGAAGAAAACAGTTGCAAGCTGGTTCCAAAGAGTATCAGGACTGTTAAGCATCTCACAAGAAAACCCCAGTACATTACTTGAAAAGGCAGAAATACTAAATATATTGCCAAAGACACATTGAAAAATGGGACAAGGGAAATAGAAAGTCACAAACCCTAGCAGGTCAAAAGCAAGAAATTTCAAATAAATAGGTACCACTTTAGCAGGAAACAATGTTCAGTGCATGCTACATGACCACGGAAATGCCTGCAGACTCAGACATCACTGGCTCTTTTGCTGTAAATGGAGATGAGCACCATACCCTAGAGTTGGATATGACTGGCTTTCGAGCTAGGACAACCTTTACCTTTTAATGATGTTTAACTATTCCTAAAGATCATCATTAAGATTTGCACTTATCATTTCCTCATTAATGTTAAATGCTCCCAGTAGCCTGTTAAGCCCACTGTCATGCTTCTATAGTTTGCATTTTTATTACATTGCTTATAGAAAAATACAGTCAAACCTCGCTTAGCGAGCAACTCGCTTAGCAAAAAACTCGCTTAACGAGTGGGTTTTTCAAAAAGCGAGCTGACTCGCATAACAAATATTTTCGCTATGTGAGTCCGACTTGCATAACGAATATTTTTGCTATGCAAGTCCGACTTCACCTATGGAAACGCTCACATAGCGAGCGTTTCTAAGGGGGGGGGGGACTCACATAACCAAAAAAAAAAAAAATTACTATGTGTGTTTTTCTCCTAAAAAAACTTGTTATGCGAGCTTCACCATAGGAATTTTTGCTATGTGAGTCTGACTCGCATAGTGAAAAACTCGCATAGTGAGCAGCCTCGCAGAACGAATTAAATTCATTATGCGAGGTATCACTGTACACAATACACAAATACATGTATATCTGTATACATGTGTCTATCGATTACTTTCCACCCATTTGGAAAAATGAGTTGTCGTTCACAAAAACATATGCCCAGGAGGAATTATTTCAAGTGCCACAAGACTCTTCATTAAGCTTGTGTACCAGCAACACCGACTGTGCTAAAATTTTGGGTCCAATATTAATACTCATAGCTTATTTGAAGACCATGATGGTTGAGAAAATAGAATACATATTAAGTTTTAATACTCTTTTTAAAAAGCAAGAAAGTTAATAAATGCATTGATCATTTTGTAAATGTTTAATACTCATTTTAGGTAATCCATATACTAAATAAGCTGAAGCAGATAAAGGCCCTTCAGCATAGAGATTTGATGAATATCACAACACAGTTTCAAGTTCCTGTTTACTGAGCCTTATATGTGCCAAGTACAGAGCCCACCAGCCTTGCCCTTGAGGATTAGGCTGAATAATGCCACAGTGATAACCCAGTCAATTTAAACTCTTCCACTCTTAATTCTGTGCACTTCAGCAAGCTTACTGAGGATCAAGAATGTACTCAAGGCAGACAAGTGTCAGCTTCTTCAATCTACAAAGAGGGTAATTTAAGTTCAACAAGGACACTAATAGTGCATTAAGAATATTAGCCAGGTGTGTTTCTAACCAAGGATAAATGAGAACAGTAACCCCAACATTTTGTACCTTCAAAAAAGGCAGTGTTACATGGGCTAGAGCCCTGCTGATAATTTGCTATGCAGCAAATCTTTGTTTTCATGCAGAGCTTGGAAATCACTAGTAACTAAGGCTAGTGTCCTATCATTAATTCTAACTAAGAGCAGAGCCACTGAATCCAGTGGTAGGCATCAGCAGGTTTGCACCAGTTCGCCAGAACCAATAGCAGAAATTCTGGCTGGCCCTGCCCAAGGAAGTTTTGAAATGAATTAGTCCTAATTTGGGTGCAATGCAGGGCTTTCCCCCTGGCCATGTCCACCATACCACACCCACAGCGTGGTAGTAAAAAAAAATATTGAGCCCACCACTGACTGAATTAATTTATGTACAGTGGAACCTCAGTCAACAATCACCCCGTATAGCAATGAAATCTCATAACAATTAGATTTTGGGGCCGTGTAACAATTTTCCCTATGGAAAAAATCCATACAACAATTTTTTAATAGGAAAAACCACTTAGTGAAAAATAGTTGTACGATGCATCCCATAGGAAAAATAGTTGTACGGTGCATGCATCGTATAGCAATTGTTTCATATTACAAGGAGCCCTGTGGAACGGATTAAAAACATTGTATGAGGTACCACTGTATATGTATTAAAACATTGGCCAATGGTTATACATTATTGCATATTTTGTTCTTCTAATCATTTTGAATGTTTTCTCCCACTGGGTGAGATTATAATGGTTTGTTTTTTGTTTTTGTTTTTTGCATTTGGAGACTTTCCCCAAAAAACATTCATGAAAGCAGTTATTGAGCAAAAACCTCCATGTATTTTGCCAAATAGTCTCATCCCTTGGGTCTTGTGCAAAATACAAGGATTTCATGCAAAGTACTGTACAATTCTTTTGTATAAAAATATGCTTATTTTCATCATTTAACAATTGCAACTTTTTCACGGCCATCATTCACAGTTTTTAAAAATTCTTCTGTGGTTAAGATTTTTGCCTTAATCCAATTTTAGCAATTTCTTCTTTAAATAGTTGTTAATCAGTAGTCGTTGCAAACTATTGTGACAGTAATATATGATGTCATCTGGGCATCTTGAGTTATCTGGTGTTTACCAACAATACAATGACTATCACATGAGTCTTCATTATTGATGTCTCTTCCACCAATTTTTCATTCCTCCTTTATATGAATCTAATCTAGCTTTCCATATAATGTGTTCTGTTTACAGATTGAACAGATAGGGAGATAAAATACATCATCTGTCTGACTCCTTTGCCATTCTGTTTTTCTGTATACTAAGGTATTTTCCAGGGCACAAATGGAAACAACTACTTCTTTTAGAAAAAACAAGATCTGCACATCAAATGTCTGTCATCTATAAGGCACAAACTTATTTTCTTATGAAATACTTTGGTGCATTCCAGTAGTCAACATGCATTTGTAATTTGATCTCTAGTGCCTCTTCCACTTCTGAATTTATCTTGAACAGTGAATAGATCTCACTTCATCTATGGCAAAACTCTTTGTAGTGAAATCTTGAGCTCCACTTTTCTTACATAGCAAATTAATGCAATGGTACTAAAATCAGTATGTTCTTTGGCATTTCCTTTCTTTCAGACTGGAATGCATAAATGGTATACATAGAAACTGTGGGCCACATCTTTATTTTCCAGATTTGTTCATAAAACATTTATCACAGTGTATTTAAGCAAGTCACCACTTTTCAGATACCTCCACATTATATAGGCCAGAGGTTATCAACCATTTCATTCTATGGGTCAAACCACGCCCCCTCAGATAGCTGAGCGGGCCAGACTGGTGGTTCCCCCTGCTGTAAACACTACCATAAAATACACTCATAGCTGTCGTAAATGCATTTATGACAGCCGTGGATGTGTTTTATGGCAGTGTTTACACATTTATGACAGCCATGGGTGCATTTACAGCTGTCATAAATGCACCCACTTCTGGTGACAGTGGCTAAACAGGCCACATGAAATGATGCTGTGAGCCATAGGCTGAGAACCCATGATATAGACCATGGTGACATTTAAATAGCAGACAACAACATTTCAAAAATAGCTATTTAAAGTATTTTGGTAATAATGCCATGACCACAATTCACACTCACTTTTCACTCTCCACAACTCTCCATTATTTTTGTACTCACTTATTATGTCATGACATTACTGACATACACACAAAAACTTTTGGCTAATGCTCATGTTGCAGAAAAGACTTGGTACTTTTATACTTCAAAATCACTTGTCTTTTTTTCATAAAGTTCTTTACTGTCCATATGAAAT
Organism: Furcifer pardalis; assembly: GCA_030440675.1. Lineage (NCBI taxonomy): Eukaryota > Metazoa > Chordata > Lepidosauria > Squamata > Chamaeleonidae > Furcifer > Furcifer pardalis. The sequence continues at coordinate 231,025,722 of CP126890.1, forward strand.
CCTGAGAAAATATGTTTGCACTAGGGAGTTCTATGACATCAAATTCACAACAGGGAAGTAGCACTAAGTCAGGTAAAGTCCTTTGGTTCATTTTTTTTACCTTCCAGGCTTAGCAGCTTGATGTCTCATGGGATCTTGGTCTGACAGCCATCAGGGACAAGCAGAACGACACCATGAAGAGTCAAAACAGAATGTGCCACAGTGAACAGTATGAACTAGGCATTTGAGAATAAACAATATTTGAATCTTTTAGTTCCCCATTAAACTTTTTCTCATGCTGTACATTTCTCATACCCTTTTCAAACTCTAGCTCTCATCCCTCAGTGTGTTATAAAACACAGGGGATTTTCAAGTGGACTATTTCTGTTTTCATCCCTGTCACAATTACTAATTCTTTTCCAACTAATAAAGTTTTTTAACTAAAACTTATAATGTAAAGATGACAGAATTACAAATGTCATGAATAGCAGTAGATTGAAAAGAATTGTCTGGAAGATTTATTATGTCCCCCCCCCAATCATCATCATCATCATCATCATCATCATCATCATCATCATCATCATCATCATCATCATCATCATCATCATGCCCAATTATGCTCAGCCAGATGAAGTCAAACTAGAATAAAAATTGAACTGTAAACACTTTAATGGTTCTTCAAATCAATGATTAATTTAGCGGTATTTGTATTTGTGCACATTCCTATGAACATACATATTGCAATAATTTTCTAGTTATATGACTTATCACTAAGCTTATCTATCATAGCCTCCCATCATTTAGCTTTACTGGGTAATGTCCTTGGAAGAACTGTTTTGAGGAGTTAAGAACAGGAAGACGATCACTATGATGGTAGCCATTATCTGGAATGAATACAGCACCTGGAGGAGGAGGAGGGTAACCTCTGATTTGTTTGTTATTAGCTATTGAATTTTGGCCAAAATGGCAAACATTATAGCCATTTTTGTCCTTCAAAAACAAAAAGAACTAGAACCAAATTTCACACATCTGAAGTCCTCGTGGCACAGTGGTCAAACTGTAGCATTGTAGCCAAAACTGCTGATACTCCGAGTTCAATCCTGATAGCTCAAAGTCAGTAAAATAAATACTCAGCATTTGAGAGGCAAAATGCTAATTACTTTGTGAACCTCCCAGAGAGTGCTCAAAATTTTACGGGGCAATATATAAGTACAGTAATACCTTGGATAACGCTAAGACTTGGTTCCAAAAGTCTTGGTGTTATCTGATTTTTAGTGTTATCCGATGCATGTTAAAATCCTATGGGATGTATCGGATAACGTTAAAGCTCCATAGAGATACAATGTAACTGCACAGGCTTTAGCGGTTGTTATCGGATACATCCCATAGGACCTTAACGTTATTCAATCCAATTCTCCTCCCCAGATTAGTTAACGTTATGCGATTTTAGCGTTACCCGAGGTAAACGTTATCCGAGGTATTACTGTATTATTGCTCTTGCTATATCCAATATTTAGAATTACAACACTTCTGTTGCTGACTCCCAGAAAAAGCTCGGCGAATCTCTCCAAAACATTCTCTTGTTGCAACTTATATTAAACTATTTGTAACCATTTTAAAATGACAAAAGTGATTGATATTAATAATTACTCTACTTCTCTGATTTAAACAAAATACTTTTATCATAGGACAAAGAAAGTTGAAAGGATTCATTGTTGTGCCTTTGGGCATTTTCTCGTGTTCATCAACAATACAATGGCTATCACATGAGCCTTGATCTTTAATTTTAAATTTGATAAAGAACTCTTTGTTGAAATATTGCTTAGGAATATTTTTTTTTCTTGGCAACTAGACTAAATTGGTCGGTGTTTACAGTACAAGAGAAATGAAGTATAAAAATGTACCTCTGGAGTCTTCAATTATAAAACAACACTCCTTATTCTCAAATGAAAAGTCACTGTACTTTGCCATTGTGAGAGCGGCTCAAAAATAAAATATAACACACAAGGGTTGCAATCTTGGTTTTAGATTCTTTTGCATTTATGGTGAGGCAACATGAACTGAACAAGGACATATCTAGAAGTGGAGCACAGAGAACTAAGAATACCCAAAAGAAAATCCAATGGACAAAAAAAGTGAGCCATAGAAAAAACATGTTTTATCTCTGGGAGCGTGACTGAGATCGTAATAATCACAAAATGTCTTTTAGGATTCAAGCTTGTTGAACAGGAAGAACAAAAGTGCAATTCACAGATGGTTGAATAAGCCAGCTAATCATGTTAGTCTATGCGTTTTTCTAAAATTAGTCTCTACATCTCTGTCAGAAAACAATACTTAGACCCTTTTAATTTTTATGGCCTATGGCAATAAACTATTGCAATCATTTAACAAGCTGACTTTTTACCATTAGGAGATTGGTTTTCTAAGAACTGGTATTGTCAATAGCTCTCCAATTTAGCAGTGGCAAAACTGAACTCATTTTTATTTTATTTGCTGCATTCTGCATTTTGCATTATTGAAATAAGTTTCTGGGCTAAAGCCTCCTGACCAAACTCTAAAACAGCAACTGTGTCAAATACAATCCCATCCATCTCATACAACTGGCTGATAAACAATGGCAACACAGAGGGCACATGCCTCAAGCCACAGTATGATTGCACAGTTATGGACCACATTTTCCTGACCTTTCTTATTGGTAGTTCAAGGCCCTGTCTCTCATCAGGAATCATTTCAAGTATATCTGTTATAAAGAGCTCCCATACAAATTACACATGTTAAACAAACACATTTGCTCCTAAGCAGGACATGTCGAAGGAACTTAAAACAAAACTATCTGTGGACTCTATTTGTGCCTCATAGCCTTTCAAATGCTGTGCTTTTTATAATGCTTTGGCCCAAGAGATTTGAAAGCAGGAAATTATACACAAACCATCTTTCTCTTATTTTCCTAAGAAGCTGAGTAAGCAGACATCAACTTAAAAATTCAAGAAAGCTTTAAATAACCACTGAAGAACATAAATATATTAAAGTAGGTCACATTTGTAATCACTGCTAGTCAGCCAGAAAATAAATTACATGACTATTCATTAAAAGAAAACTTCTCTGAAGACAAATACTAAGTTTAGATTTCTATTAAATGGATGGGTATCTGAAATCATGCTTCTGGCATGTTGCTTTTTTCTAATCATTTCTGAATACATGTACAGTACTAGTCATTTTGGAAAAATAACAGCCCACAAGCACTGGCCTTTTAGTTTTCATGTTGGAAAAAACAAAATAGAATCTGCAAACCATTCAAGTCTAAAACAGGAAAATAATGGAAATGGCATAATTCAAAGGTTTATTCAAGATGGTGACTGACACAGTAAGCTATATTATAGTGTTGGTGGTTATTCAACCTGCAAATGCAGGGATTTTTCTGTTGGAATGACAATTTTGCATGCTTACTAATGCTGGGCATATAGTGTCTGTCTTTCTTTTTGCTGGTAACCAATTAGCAGAGTTCTTTTTTCCTGCCCGGAAATTTCCACATCTTCTCTTTCTGTTTGTTGTTTGCATCATCCATTTGTAAAGGAACAGGAGAGGGTACTTTGCATTTTAAGAGTAAAGTAGATTCCTGATTTCTTGTTCCCAATGGCAGAGAAGGAATGTCATCTTCAAAGAAGATTGCTGGGTGGTTAATTGTTCTTGTAGTCAGAACAAGCTGTAGACTGTGGGAACTGAACTAGTTTTGATGGACATGATATACTGGTCTGTAATTGGTTAAAACCCTTCAGAGTGTCACCCCAAATCTGGAAACTGCACCCCTTTATTTTTATTTTCATTTATATTTTATTTTCAATAAAATTGCTTTTTCCATTTCCCCGACTCTAACTGCTAGACTTACATGTCCACAAGTACCACACTGTACCATGATTCACTTGCAGATAGATAACTGCATTGGTTGATTTTTAATAAATTCATAAAGATCTCAAACTGCTATTTAAAAAGGCCATGGTCAACCCCCCCCCTTTTTTTTTTTTTCTTTCCTCCTTCTGTTTAAAGCTGAGCCTCAGCAGTAGTGAAAAGGCTCTGGGAGATTTTAAAAGTAATTGCAGTTTGGTTTAAAATGCATTATTTTATTTTATTAGCAGTTATGCCTAGGATGTTCTAAAATTAATAAACATGTTTTCTTGTATTTTAAAATGTTGTTTTTGTATATTTGAAGCAGGAAACTCTCTGAATATTCTCATTTGCCCTGGGCATGCTGGGGCAAGTCCAAAAGCCCTCTCATTCAAAAGGAAGCTTTCTATCACACCTGGTACCCCAAAAGCCATACCCTTCATGAAATTTATTTCCTCATATCATGAAGGTCAGCACAATCCCTGAAGCTATGATTGCCCTAAAGATTAATTCTTTTCTGTTTGCTTGTGTCTCTCGCTCCTTAGAAGGTTAAATAGTAAAGCTGAAGCTGAAGTATTTTGGATATCAAATGAGAAGAGAGGACTCACTTGAGAAAGCCTTGATGCTGAGAAAGGTGGAGGGCAGAAGAGGAAGGGGGTGGCCAAAAATGAGATGGCTAGATGGTATTGTAGATGCAGTAGGCACAAAGCTGGGCGGGTTGAGGAGGATGGTGGATGACAGAGGTGCCTGGAGGGCGGTGGTCCATGGGGTCATGAAGGGTCGGAATCAACTGTGCGACTGAACAACAACAATTTACTCTATTGTTTCTGGGTCAGCAGTAGTTAAGGATTTTGCATATGTATACACTATAGTGATAGGGTTTTCCTGTTTAGGGGCTGACTTTGCCGGCTTGCTGGCTTTGCCAGTGAAACACGGAATTGCTCTCCTGATTGGCTGTTCAAATCTCCTGCCTCTGATGTATCACCTGATTGGACCACATCGTCAACCTGGCTTGCCCATTGGTGGCACACCTGAAGTGCTGAGCCCTGACATTGGCTACTGTATCAGCATCTGTTTTACCTAATCCACAATCTCTTCCTTCTATCTTTCCTGGAAATTGTTATCTTTTACTATTTGACCACATTTACATAAATATTTGCTTTTGTAACCTGTAATTGACTTATTCATCTTTGAATTGACCACCTGCTGTGGGTTCTTTTGTTACATTGTGTAAACTTTATTGTTTCAAGGTAGATAGCCTATGTGTAGAAATGTGTAAGAAGACTTTGTGACTTCAGACTGGAGCTCTCTCTCTAGCTTTCTCCTACATCAACCTAGTTAGGGGCTCATTTTATGGGTTGACTTTGTTCAACTGAAATGGTATCTTCAGTTCAATAAACTCCTTTCTATTTGAACCCACAGTCTAATGTGGTTTTTGGTTCCTGCTTCAACCCTGCCTGTAGGATGTTCCCCTAAATTTAAAAGGTAACAATTTTTCAGGTAAGAAGAAGAGATGAGTGGCAAAAATACCACTGGTTTTTGTTAGTTGTTGCCAACACGCATCTCGAGAAGCAGGGCAACATGAATTTCACTTCTAATCTTCAACGAAGTGGCTGCATGAAAACATGTCTGCTCTTCATAAGGAGTTGTTTGTTAAAAAAATCTTTGTAATAGTATTTGAAAAATTGTAAATGTAAATAGGATGCATTTTTCTACTTAAGCTCCTGTTAAAATAGATTTTCACTGTTTTACGTGAGGTTAGTAAGGAGGACAGTTCTTTCTCATACTTTACCCCCTGTTGTTGCTTTGTTTTCCTGCTTTGTCCTCTGCAAACTAAGAAAAGAATAACCAGGTTCCAAAAATATACATTCAGCAGTTTCAGGCAGTTTAAACCCATCACATCATTTATAGTTCTATTAAGGTTTATGGGTTTTCTAACCTCCTTTATCCACTGAAGTCCAATACTCTGTCCAATGATATCAGTAGAGGGCTCAATTTTTTTTTACTTCCACACAGTGGTAATGGTATGGTGGGTGTGGCCAGGGGGAAAGCCCTGCATTGCACCTAAATTAGGACTACAGTACTTTAATTAAAAACTTGGATGAACGGGGCCAGCCATAATTTCTGCTACCGGTTCTGGCAAACTGGTGTGAACCTGCTGATGCCCACCACTGAATGCTATAATACTGTGGTTGCTGGAAAGTTTAACAGGTCAATGTTTAATGTTAACAGAAAGTCCAAATGTTCAACAGGCCAATGCTAAGGACCTCTTGATATTTCCCATTTTAACAGATGGGAAAAATAATTGTAGTGAAATTTCTAGAAGTCCAAGCTCTCATCTATTCACTTATATCCTATCATTTGGAGCTACAGAGATTTTGATCACTCTGTTGTCTTGAAGTGACTAGGGATGTAAATCATTGTCTCACTTGGAATCCATTCATTGTTTACATCCAGGAAACATTTATTTCTCTCCACAAGAAAAAAAATCTTGAGAAATCCAAAATCCAATGCAGCTGTGTCTGGACAGCAGTATATCTGCAGATGTCCATTCTGGTATGATCACACACATTACATGGAATGGTATTATGGAAATATGCACTACTCACATCCTGTACACAAGAGCAGAGAGCACATGTAATGATTAATTGAAAGCTTTCTACACACAGGGTCAATGAGTTGTAAATATGCAGATTTGAAAGGCTGTACATGATATAAAATGCATCTTCAATGTTGTGCAACAAATGTTTGCATACATTTATCCTTTGCAAAGAATTTGATACCTTTTGTGATACAATGCTTCTCTTCTTCTCCAAAAAATTAACAAAAAAGTCCTAAAACACACAAGACTTCAGGATTAGCCATAGCTTCATGAAATAGCAATAGCAAGGCAAAGAGGCAGGGAGCTGGATGAAGGTCAATAGGCTAAGATTGGCAGTGTCACACCAAAAGCAAAACTATTACAAAATAGTTCACTAAGTCTCCTACTAAAACTTTTAAAATTCAGTATCTCTCCTCAGTTAGGTTTTAACTTATAGATATCCACCAAAAATTTTGAGACTTCGCCTATCCCAGCCGTTTCTACAATGTCTCTGTTCCCAGGATTCTAAGAACAGTCAGTTTAATGTATGATGAATTCTTGCTCAGATCTTCCTGCACAATATAGGAAGCTTGCAGTGGGGTCAAAGAGGATGTGGGATTTGCACATACTGGCTTATGGGATGTTGGTAGGGGGAGGCTTGGTTGTTTGCATATGTCACAAGCAAGTTCTAATTTAACACAGTGGAAGAAAAAAGTATGCTTTGACTGCATCTCTGTCTATAACTATGAACCATGAATTAAGTTTCATCCTTCTGTCAAAGAACACAAGACTACTTTAATTGTTCAAAAATACTGTGACAGGATGCCCCTGGAAACCAGCCTATCCCATAAACATTCGGCTGAATGCACAACAAACAAATAAAATATTTGCTGGCAGAATTAATTAAAACGTTTAAATGAGATCTATGTTTACACCATTATAAAAATCAAGGTTATTTAGTGATGATTAACATGTTAACAGCAATGAAAGATTCAATGCGGTCAAAAACATCATGCATCACTTTGCCAATGTGGTGACAAGAGAGAGGCATGATAATATCAGAAGAGATCTTTGCTGCCACCTGGTTCATAGAAAAATAAAGCCACTTAAAGCCTGGCCTGTGCAATATTGGTGTTGTGGAAAAAGTAATAGGTTTAATGGGCAAGACACTTAACCAAGCAGAAAAGAAGCACATTCATTTGAATTGTAAATAGCTGCTTCTTACAGAAGCTCTCTATTTCCCCATGCTTTATCAGGAATGGCACAAACATGCATTTAGTGAGGAGTATACACACTTGAACAGAACCTCCAGCTCAATCAGAGCCAAGCAAGGTGTCTTTGTATAATGGAATAAACATGCATATCGAGTCTGGAAACAGCCAGAGCAACATCCCAGATAATAACAACCATTTTAGCTGAACAGATGGCCAGGTGGCAATATAATGCTTTGTTAACTTTGTAGCAAGGGCATAAAATGGATTCTCCCTCCCCCTCCCCGTTTGGTTTATCATCATGGAAAATAAAGGGGGAAGGGATGAAAAAGCCTGCCCTTAGAGCCGTTTATAATTCGGAGTTCATCTGCTTCATAAGCTTGTTTCTTCTGCACAGATCTCTCATAAAATTTAAAAACTTTGCAAGATAAGGCAAAGGACTTCTTTCATTTATTTCTTGTTTGAAGCACCTGTAACACTATATAACAGAAAGCATGGAGGTTGATGTAGAAATAATCATTTAGATCATCTTTCCAACATGGAGTGGAACACATTGTTTTACAGCAATGATTTCTTATTGAGTGATTTATTTATTTTATTTTTGATGCAGAAATATAACACAGAGAGAGTGGGGTTTGTCTAATTAGATGGTCTGATTTCTCTCTTCCACTCTTTTTCTAAAGTTATGAGAGTCTTTTACTTACACTCCAGATGAAAAGCAGAATCTACAAGTAACTATACTGAAATTGTTTAATAAAAGAGCAGGCATTATGGCAGGCAGTCAACTAGAGTCTTAGAATAGCATGTGTTCAAAATATTGTCAAGTGCTATGCACAGTGTTCTGAATATGCAGAGTAATCACATGCAGTAAAAACAAAGGATTTATGAAGGGATTGCAAAAGTTATCTCTACCCACTTAGATACTGTACTCACATTTGCATGGCCGATGCCTCCAACCTGGTGCTTTCCAGATGTTTTGGACTTGGACTCTCCCAAGGTCTTTTACCACTGGCCATGCTAATTGGGACTCAAGGGAGATAGTCAAAACACCTGGATGGTTTCTAAACACGGTCACAATATACACATAAAATGCATGATAAACTCATGGGAGTGCTGGACAGAAAGTCCTATGCCTTTTTTGAATTTTCATTTCACCTTTATTCCATATGTCGCTAACTAAACCATAATTTTTCTAAATTAATTGTCTGTAGAATAAATAATTCCTAATGCTGGCTTACTGGCTGTTACTGAAAGCAATCTAAAGGTTCATTTAATTAAAAAAAACCACACTTGCAGCAATTCCTGATCAATTTAAAGATTTGGATTTTCACAATGCAGAGCCAAGATCAATGTATTTTGGCTGCCAAGCAGTTTAACTACTGGTTGGGTTTTTTTTATTTCATACTTGTAATATCAGTTTAAAATAAATCAATTTGGGCTGTCCACATGTTTGTCTTGTTGGCATGGATGTACACAATGACTCAAAGATCACAGTGCTTTGGGACAGTGTAGATAAATGAGAAAATCTCCATACTCTCAGAGAAAAGAAAGAATAGCAACATGATAATTTTGTGAAGAATTGTTGTCATGTGCATAGTACATAGTGCAAATGTGGTAGGCACCTTAAATTATGTGCATTTAAAGAATTTTAGAGCTCTATATGTTAAAAATGGCACCTTACATATTTCCCAAACCCTTGCCATTGAGTGTGTATCAGCACTTATGCACTAGCATAATATAGGCTGACAGAACAATACAAAGAAAGTCCTCCACACAATCTTCAAAAGTATATTATGTACACAAAGAATACACTTTCATAGTCCAACCTGAAGGGCAAACATCAGAAACGTTCTACAGTTTTTTCTCATGAAGTGCTTTATATTATACTATTTACCAGGCAGCTTTCAAGTTTAAACTGACAGAAGCCTCCCAAATTGCTTTCTGGCACAGGCAAATCCCATTTTTTGTCATCAAAAGGGAGGGGGAGGAAATGTCAATTAAAAACTGAAGATAGAGTACTTAATGTCACAATATATTTCAAAGCAATGAATACATAAATCTCTAATATACAAAATTTCTAATGTTTGCCATTGAAATGCAGAAACAAAATGTAAAATTTGACCTCTATGACATAAGTAAAGTTTAATTTATTTCTGTATAGTGAATTTAGATATAAGAGGCTTCTGGGATTCTCTGGGGGGAAATTGGAGTCAAAGAACCCTTTGCATCAAATTGCATACTGTCAGACAAAGATAATATAAATTAAAGAATAATATTGGAATTTCTTCACCTTAAAAAGCGCTGTCTTGTCTGCCTTTAAATAGACAACAAAATGGGCAAAAAATTTTCTAACCTTGCATCTGGGCAACTTAAATCAAGTGCTAGAAATGTATAATTTACACTAATCAAAAGCTTCCTATTCCCGTTTTAGGTTCTGAAGTTGTTGTTAAAGAAAAAAAAAACATAGCTTCTGAGCCCAATCCCAGAGATGAAGTGGCAACTTTTGATTTCTAAAAGTTCCCTTTCATGTGGGGAAAGTGATGGGGTCCAGTTCACAACAAAAGGTATTCTCTGTCAGCCCAGTTTGTATTCAGTGGCTAGGGGTTGCAAAACAGAACACAGAGTGAACCTAACTAATAAAACAATAAAACTGTATTAGCCTTTGGAAATTGAAGGTCACAGACACAGAAGTGTGAAGTGGGTATCCCTGAATATAAAGACAGTTACTCTTTTTTAGTACCAAGTATAAATTTTCAAGCAATCAACTGAGCAGGCATAAATCAAACTTTTTTCTGTAAAGCAGTACTACAACAGACATTTCTATATGCACAGGGAATGCATTTCTCTACTATGGCACCTCTGCTACACTTGACCCAGCAATATCTCTCTAATCCTCTCATATGCTTTCTAATATTCAAAAATCCTAATATATTCACTTTTACTTCACTCTCTTTAACTTCTCTCTTTCTCTTCCCACCCTTACCCATCCTGAATTCCCAAAGGCTACCACAGGGCAAAAGGGAATGTTGGAAACTAAATACAGTAAAACCCTGTACAACGATCGCTTCATTGTACAACGAGTGCAATGCTTTTCAACAGCCGGGTGGCTTTTGGGCAGCATGATGGAGCATTCTCCCTGGCGCCCCAAAGCCCCTTTGTGAACAGGCAGCGTGGGGGTGTCTTTTCCCTGGGAAGCATGCCTCCAGGCAACAGGCAGCTCCGCGGTGTTCAGGTAAAGCATTTATGGAGGCCCGTTTGTCTGGTAACACGCTTCCCAGGCAAGAGGACCTCCACAGACCGAAGATCATGGCTCCAGTCAAAGCAGCTAAACGAGGCTCCATTTCACTGCATTGACTGGTGCTGCGATGTTGCCTTTATGGCCAGAGTTAGGGGGAATTCCCCCCCAATTCAGGCCACAAAGGTAACATCACACCTGTCTGTGCAGCGAAACAAAGCCTCCTTTAGCTGCATTGACGGGCACTGCGATGTTGCCTTTGTTGCAGGAGTTGGGGGGATCCTCCCTAATTCCAGCCATAAAGGCAATGTCATGCCTGTCAATGCAATGAATGCATTGACCGGTGCTGCGATGTTGCCTTTGGGTCCAGAGTTGGGGGGAAATCCTCCCCCCCAACTCCAGCCACAAGTGCAACATCCTGCCTCTCAGTGCAGTGAAATGAAGCCTTGTTTTGCTGCATTGACCAGTGCCGTGATGTTGCCTTTGTGGCTTGAGTTGGGGGGAATCCCCCCCCTTCAACTCTAGCCACAAAGGCAATGTCACAACTCTCAGTGCAGCAAAACACAAGGCAACATTGTGGCACTGGTCAATGCAGCGAAATTAAGCCTCATTTAGCTGCATTGACCAGTACCACGATTTTGCCTTTGTGGCTGGAGTTGGTCCCAAAGGCAACATCACACGTATGCAGTGGCAACTGTCAATGCAGCAAAACAACACCTCTTTTCATTGCATTGACCAGCACAGCAATGTTGCCTTTGTAGTCAGAATTGGAGAAGGAATTATCCCCTCCAACTCTGGCCCCAAAGGCAGCATCACACGTGCAGACCTCCATGAGCCAACTGGCTAGTTTGCCAAGCACTTGCTGATCCAGGTGGTTGGCTTGAGAAGGAGTCAGGGGCTCTCTACAGATGCTCCAACTCCCCCTGCACATCATGCATATGCACATCCCATACAATTATTTTATTGTACAACGACTTTCACCAAGGCATGAAAGAAAATCATTGTATAGGGTAGTACTGTAGGAAGTTTTTAATTCATGTAAATTAAACATTTCTGGTATCTTATCCAAGTTGTGCCAGGCACAAAGTTGTGTAATAAGATCTTGTCTAGTGAGCAACATGGAGTCAAAATTACTTATGTTTGAGATATGTAGTGTTCTAATAAAGATATCAAACAGCCTTGTATTCAGAATGTGTGTTAGCCCCACACAGATTTCACCTGAGTTGTAAAAAAAATAATAATACTGTGAGATACTTTCCATTGAGTGAAAAATATATAGCTTACATCTTTTTGGTCAAATTCCAACACAATATTATTTGACAATACTTTCTACTTTAATACAGTAGAACCACGCATAACCAAAAAAAAAAACACCTCTGTTCCACTGAGTTTTTCACTATGCGGTTTTAATCACTATGCAAAGCTAATGGGAGATGCCCCAGATAACGAACAAAAATGTTCATTGTCTGGGGTTCCCATTGACCAGGTATACCCGGGTTATTAAAAAAAACCCTGCATAGCAGATTTTTTTTTCATTATGCGGGGTATCACCATTGGCTAATGAACGCTTCATTATGTGATTTTTTCGCTATACAAAGCGTTTTTTATGCAAGGTGCTACTGTACATTTCAATTTGCCAAGTGCTGATTTAGTTCATGTCATCAAGGGACACATTTCTTGCCCTGTTTCCTATCTACTGTATATTATGTGCTTTGACACAGGAATACCTGAAGGCAACACAAATCAGCATTTTAAACACTGAAACAGATTTTACTAAAAGTATAATTAACTGTTGAAAGTCAAGCGCCTATTATATTATTTGTATTAATCCTAAGGGTTATCAAAAGGAATCAGGTTAGCTAGCTTCACTCATACTCCCCAAAGATATTTTAAGCTTGAATGAAGAAATTCTAAGCTAGCAAATTGTACTTGATATTCTTACTAATCCATTACATTTGTTTTCCTTATTTAAGCCATATATTACAGATTACTTCTCCAACTATACCAAGAATGACAGAAACAGTTTTCTAAATTAGAAACATTAATAAAAGTATGGCTCACAGAGATTGTAAAATTAATACTACACATAAATAACAAACCCAATATTTTATTAGGAATGTGGTCCCCACCCCCTCTTATTCTGAAAACTATTGCAGAAAGCTAAATTCTCCAGGACAACTGTGAAATGCTCATAAAATACAATGTTTCATGCCTTTGTGTTTCAGCTATTGGTTTTTAGACATTAAATGAAACCCAAAACATCTAAGCATTTTGTATTATCATGAAGTCAAGCAATTGTTCATTTATATTTTACAGAGCATGCAGATGTCATTATTTTTAGACCATTATGCCAGTGTTTTCTGTTTCCTTCTCAACTGGATTTGTGGAAAATTGATCTGTGTTAAAAAGCAATTACAGCCCAGACAATATGTCTGTAATCCCACCCCTCAGAACAGAAGTCACCTGCTGATATGAAATTGGAGATAACACTGGACAACATCTATTCAGGAACAAAGTGAAGACAATATAACTTCTTCCCGCTCTCTTAATGCTCCCACAATTTATGAATGAGTAATAGGAAGAAATCTCACTAAATTTCTCCAACTCAATGAAACACACTATCTTAACATGTTTAATCAGCCTATCATGGTGACCACGGCAACTATCTCTTGATAGTCTGGTTAATCAAGGAATCAAGCACCTTTGACTTTTCTTGTCTCCAGTCAGGGTGTGAAAAGTGGTTCTTTGCCCAGAGACACTAACATTTACTAATATTTAGAGAGCATCAAACCCAGAAGTGAGTCTACTGGTGACTGTTAGTAAAAACAACAACAAAACAACAGCAGCAGCATCTCTTGATGTTCAGCAGAATTTTTCACAGAGGCACCAATTAAAACATGAAGCAGAGCGATACCTTCCTGCAAAGTTGTGTCACCTCTTTCAAAGACAACATTTAACCTTATAACAAAAGAAAATAGGTTACTAAAGCACGATGACTGTCCTTTGATCTACTGGACAATGGCTGAAATTTATTGCTTAGAGAAGTAAACCACAATAGGGTAGGCCCACTGAATCAGGCCCACTGAGCCAATATTTCCATAAGTTGCACAGATTCAAAGAAATCTATTCTAACTTCAACTTACTTTAGCACAGTAAGTTGGATTTTATCCAATGATAGCTACTGGCACAGCTTTGGCGTGCACATTCTCTGCCCTGTGCCTCCCCCCAACTCAAAGAGAATTCAGCGGCACTGGGGAAGCTCCCTCTTTTTCATCCAAAACGAGAAGAAGAATCTGCTGACCACTACCACCAACAGCAGCTCTGTGTCAAAAATGTTTGGTTCTCAGGGGTGTGTGGCTGGGAAAAGTAATGTGGAGGAGGAGTCAAAATGATGGTGCTCAGTTAGAGTGCATGATTACTACCACATTTTTAATCCTATTTTGAATTCAGGACTACTGTATTACTGAATTTAGAAAGTGGGAAAGCAAAGAATTAGAACATCTGAGGGAGGCAAAGCTGTAGAGCACAGATTCTCAACCTGTAGCCTGGGGACAGGATGCAGCCTGTGGCACCAGTTCATGTGGTCACCTACCACCTCCACACACCAGGAAGAGCCATGTGGTGGAGGAAGGACAAAATGGTGAGGGCAAATAAAGACAAGTTGCATAGCATTATGACTGGGAGGCTGGCACAGGAAATATCCTTAAGTCTTTCCTCCTGGGACATGGCTTTAAGGAACCTCAAGACTCAGGTATTTTGGAAAGTATAGTTTATGGCAAAAGTCAGCATGTCCTCCTCCACAGGACAGTTTCCTTAACACTGCAGCAATCATTTCCTTCTCTTTAGAAGCACAGAGTGTGTATGCTATGTCAGGGATTTCCCTGGCCATATGTGTGTCAGGATAGCAGAGTAGCATTTTAAGCTATTGCACAGCAAATGGTTCAGGTGCAAAGACACACACACACACATACAGCTTCAGTGGAAAGTGCAGTTTACTTGTGAGTGAGGGGAAGAGAACATACACAGAACTATATACAAGGTACCAGTCTGTACCAGTCTCTCTCCAAGCCCCACAGTTGCAACAGAGCTTGGATTCCTCTGATGGCTCCAGTCCAAAGAGCATGTACAGAGTCCTGCTAGCAAACACTGACTGCAGGCTGGCAAAGTCAGTGTGCTACTTCTCAGTAGAATAAGGTACCTGTCAGTTCTCAGAGAAACAGAGCTTCACGCAGCACGTCTCTCTCCCTCTCAAGTCAGTAGTCATTTTGTCAGCAGTCTTCAGCAGTTCTTCCTTCTCAGTTGAATACGCTCCTCAGCAGCACAACCTCCTTCAGCAGTATAACCCTCCCCAGTAGACCATAGTTATACTGTGGTGTTGCTATGCTATTCCTCTAATCAGCCACAGCTGTGCTGTTGCTGAGGCATGTACACCAGGTAGACACAGCCATGCAATCAGCCTGTGCCTCAATCCTAAACACCTGTGTTTAAGGTTCTTGCAGGGCCTTAAAGCTGTACTAACACACTGGGCAGAAATCTTTGTACAATACCTCACAAAATGCCCTAACATGCTATAGCTGCATTAGTTCTTCTTCTGGAGGTAGTAGCACATTCTCCCCCTTTTTCTTGGTGAAGGCTCACCACCATGTCACCTTAGGCAAAGTGGATGGGAGGCAACAATCTTTGAGCCAGGTACTAAAACTGATCGTTATGACACTGCATTCAGCATCAGATGATAATACAATACATATTGTATTGTAATGTAATGTATTGTCTGTAAGCCACCCTGAGTCGCCACGGCGAGTGGGTGGCAATTTAAATGTGAACTAATAAATAAATAAATAAATAAATAAATAATGAGCACCTCTTTCATCAAAGTTTCCATATCTTGTATAACACTTCATTTTTGCTTTGTAAAGGTAAGTAAACACAGAATGCAAGGACAGGGGTAGTGATAGATTAAAAAAAGAGTAACTCATTCATTATATTAAACTTAAAGGGAGCAGATGTTGTTGACATTTTATTGGAAAAATCTCTTAGTTTGTTTAAACTTCCCCACGGGCCCCTGCCATCACGCCCGGGGGAGGAGAAGAATGCCTGCACCTGTGGGAGGTGAGGCGAAGCGCCCGCCCGCCTTCTGAGCCCCGTCATTCCGGCACAGGGGCTGATAAAAGATCTTTCAGCCACGGCAGGTTGAGGACGCTCCTGCCTTCCCCACGGGCCCCTGCCATCACGCCCGGGGGAGGAGAAGAATGCCTGCACCTGTGGGAGGTGAGGCGAAGCGCCCGCCCGCCTTCTGAGCCCCGTCATTCCGGCACAGGGGCTGATAAAAGACCTTTCAGCCACGGCAGGTTGAGGATGCTCCTGCCTTCCCCACGGGCCCCTGCCATCACGCCCGGGAGAGGAAAAGAATGCCTGCACCTGTGGGAGGTGAGGCGAAGCGCCCGCCCGCCTTCTGAGCCCCGTCATTCCGGCACAGGGGCTGATAAAAGATCTTTCAGCCACGGCAGGTTGAGGACGCTCCTGCCTTCCCCACGGGCCCCTGCCATCACGCCCGGGGGAGGAGAAGAATGCCTGCACCTGTGGGAGGTGAGGCGAAGCGCCCGCCCGCCTTCTGAGCCCCGTCATTCCGGCACAGGGGCTGATAAAAGATCTTTCAGCCACGGCAGGTTGAGGACACTCCTGCCTTCCCCACGGGCCCCTGCCATCACGCCCGGGAGAGGAGAAGAATGCCTGCACCTGTGGGAGGTGAGGCGAAGCTCCCGCCCGCCTTCTGAGCCCCGTCATTCCGGCACAGGGGCTGATAAAAGACCTTTCAGCCACGGCAGGTTGAGGACGCTCCTGCCTTCCCCACGGGCCCCTGCCATCACGCCCGGGGGAGGAGAAGAATGCCTGCACCTGTGGGAAGTGAGGCGAAGCGCCCGCCCGCCTTCTGAGCCCCGTCATTCCGGCACAGGGGCTGATAAAAGATCTTTCAGCCACGGCAGGTTGAGAACGCTCCTGCCTTCCCCACGGGCCCCTGCCATCACGCCCGGGGGAGGAGAAGAATGCCTGCACCTGTGGGAGGTGAGGCGAAGCGCCCGCCCGCCTTCTGAGGCCCGTCATTCCGGCACAGGGGCTGATAAAAGATCTTTCAGCCACGGCAGGTTGAGGACGCTCCTGCCTTCCCCACGGGCCCCTGCCATCACGCCCGGGGGAGGAGAAGAATGCCTGCACCTGTGGGAGGTGAGGCGAAGCTCCCGCCCGCCTTCCGAGCCCCGTCATTCCGTATTGACAATGTTGATTTATGTGTAGTTATTCTGTTGTTTATTGCATTATATTATTGTATTTTTATGATATTTAATTGGTATTACATTACTATTATTATTTTGTTATGATATTGTTATATTTTTCATATTGGGTATGAACCGTATTGTGAATATATTGTTTACTGTCTATTTGTACTGAATATTGTTACGGACTGTATTTTGATTATATTATGTTTATATTTATTTTGTTGCGCTGTATTTTGGGATGCTGTGATTTTGTACTGTTGATCTGTTATATTGTATTGTATTCGATTTTATGTTGTAAGCCGCCCTGAGTTGGTTTTTGCCAAGTAGGGCGGCATATAAATCTATAATAATAATAATAATAATAATAATAATAATAATAATAATAATAATAATAATAATAATAATAATAATAATTCTCCCAAATAAGAAGCCTCTTTTTGAGGACCACTTCCAAAATCTTATCTTCTTAAAGGTGAACAGAAAACCTGTAATGTTTCTTGTTCTCACATGTGAGACCAAGTAAGAATTTCCAGAATCACTAGAACAAATAAATGTTAATATTTGTCAGGCTTTCACACATTGACAACAGAGCTTCTTAGCACAGTACTGTACAGTACTTTATTTTATCTGTTAACAGTTTTCAATGTTCAGTGTTGTCCCCCCCCCCCCCACCTCACCCCAGAATGATGCTTTAATTGCTGTGTTGGTCTTTATTTGTTTCTATTTTACCTGTAGTTTTGGAAATCCTTAGGCAAAGAAGTAGTTTAGGTGGTTCACAGAAACAAAGTGAACAAACTTTCCAGAGCAATTGTGTCTTTACTTACTCAGTTCTAATTTAACCCACTGCACTGGTTTTTATTGTGGTCTCTGTTTTGCATCTTAATTGGGCAAAAAGCCCAGCTTTTCATTTCTTTTTCTTACAGCATGGTTGCTTTAATTATTCATGTTTCTCATTCTTCTTTCTTCCTGAAATGGTAAAATAGGGTTATAAATATAACCCTGTCACTGCGTAGGAAACAAACTGAAGTTGGGAAAATTTAGGAGAGATATTCAAGGGGAAATATCAGAGGTTATTTACTACTAATACACCAGCACTCAAACAATAGAAAGCAAATGGCAAACTGGGCAAACAAGAAGCTTTCAAACAGCATTAAAAATGACCTTTGCTAAGCAGACCTTTGCTCAACTTTTGAGAAAATATCGAAAGCTCTTGGAAATACAGGAGGACTGGATGAAATAGCAGTATATTAACTGCTTTGTAGATCTGTGTTTTAATTCCATTTGCTTACTTTACAACAAATGGATATTCCAGAATTTTCAAATACTGTGCAAAAGTAAAACATCAATTAACACATGCTAAAACAACATGAAACATAAAATGTCTTTGAGCACTACCAGTGTATGGCACACATATTACAGCCCTCCAGAATGTTCCTAACCCTGGAGTAAGATCATCACTGCTTGATTTCAATTATTCTTGTGCAGTACTTAGTAGCATATTATTTATCACACATGAATTTGTGGCATATTGTACCTGCAAGACAAGTATACCTGACATACAGAAAGAGGCAATATGTTTAGGAAGAAGAGAACCTTCTTCTTTTATTGAATATCAACTATAAAACTATTCAACATCCCAATTAATTACTGTATATACTAGAGTATAAGCCAACCTGAATATAAGCTGAGGTACCTAACTTTGACCTGAAAACCAGAAAAATAGATTGACCTGAGTATAAGCCAAGAGTGGGAAATGCAGCAGCTGCTAGTGAATTTCAATAATTAAAATACTGTACATGAAAATACAGTAAAATAAATTAATTTAGTGTATTTTTACTGTATTTGCACCACCCAACCAGTGGTGGCACTGCTGGGGAAGTGGGTGAGCAGGTCAATTGCACTGAGGCAGGAAGTGTTGCTCTAGTCTAGCCTCTTGCTCCCCCTTCAAGCAAGAAGCATGGCTTTCCCCCTCCATCTTGGCCAGAGAAGGGACAAAGACATGAAGTTAAGTCAAATCCTTTCTTTTTCCACACCAGTTTGGAAGGGGGACGTGATTGCATCATAGAGCATTTTTCTTCATCTGTGGTTTTCCATAGGAATGAATTGAAAACAAACTTCAGAATAGAAAAAAAATTCAATGTATTCTTATGGAAAATTGTGATTTGTGCCCTCTTGCAGCCAGTTGTGGTAATCGTGCCTCAGCTTTTTGGCTGCAGAAGTGCCAAAGCTTACTTTTAAACTGCTGAATCACTCAAAAAACATATTTTTAGACCATTGTGGTTGTTGACCTGTGTATAAGCTGAGTCCTCTTTTTGGACCTCATTTTTGGAGCTAAAAAACTTGCTTATACTCGAGTATATACAGTATCCTAATTATCAGTGGACATATTTTTTTTTTAAGATTTAGGAACTATAATCCAAAAAGTAATTTTTTCAGGCTCTGAGTTCAAAATAAATGTTCTCAAATTTTTGCCTGTGATGTTGACCAAAAAGAGAAACTTCAGTTACATTACCAGAACCAAGCTTCAACAGATTATAATGGATAGTGAACATTATAATGGATAGTGAATCCTCAAGATACAAATTTAATTCGTTCCTCAATTTTGGTCATATTTCAAAAATAATAATAATTGTATCTTGATAGGAATGCATTGAATACAATTTACAATAGGAATGCATTAAAATTTGTATCTCAAAAATCCTATTAAAAATTTGTAACCTGATTTTTTCCAAGATTTCCGGACGTATTGTGAGTTTTTTGTAAGTTGATCCATGGGTATCTCGAGGTGTGACTGTATTATATTACGGTACTTATTTATATAAAGCCATTAGCCCATTACAAGGTAAAACCAATTCTGATTTGAAAGAGTTTACAATGTAGATTTTAAAGATAAAATCTTTACAGCAATGGAAGATAAAGTCAGAGACACCCCTAACAACATGTTTATATATATTTGAACTGAGTAACCATGCATTAACCTTCCCTTTAAAAAACCTTAAAGCAGTCTATGCTCCTTCAGATGGTGTTCTTCCTCCAATTTGCAAATTCAATATTAGTGCAAATCTGCTCCGGGGAACAACGAAGGCTTCACGGGCCGGATGAATTGGCATCGGTGGCTGGATCCAGCCCCCAGGCCATAGTGACCACCCCCCTGAACCACATGACCGGCCCGTGGCCCAAACATTTTCGGCACCCCTGATCTAAGTTGTATGAAAAAAACCATTTCCTTATCTTACAATTAGTTCCACAGAGCTAGAGTTGTATTATCTTTGCAGATACTTGTATTAAATATGCAGGACACACACTACGTGTAACAATAAACTGCTGCCAGCCATGATTATGTATTATGTGTTCCCACGCTTAATACAAGTTATTTCATTGTTATAATAAATGCCAACCATTCACTACCAAAGGCACCTTCAACTGATATTTAACGAATATCTATCTTTGAAAATAAAACTGCGCTTGCAATAATGGAAGGCCGTTAATATGTTCAACAGAATGAATAGAAATGAAACTGAAGACAAATTTGATCAAAGGCAACAAAAGAACAATGGCTATTAATTGTCTTTTCCCCCTTCTCTAAAGTGAAGGTGACCGAGAGCCCACACAGAAAACTGTTTTGTTTTCCTTTGGACAAATATTTAAGATGAAGGTAAAGTACTTTGGCCACCAAATGAGAAGAGAGGACTCACTCGAGAAAGCCTTGATGCTGGGAAAGATTGAAGGCAAAAGGAGAAGAGGACAGCAGAGGATGAGATGGTGAGATGGCATTATAGATGCAATGGGGATAGAGCTGAGTGGGCTGTGAAGGATGGTGGAGGATAGCAGTGCCTGGCGTACAGTGGTCCATGGGGTCAAAAAGGGTTGGATTCAACTGTGCGAATAAACAACAAAAGCCCCTACTCTCAGTCAGAGAAAAGAGTACAACTTCCAACCATGTCATTTTCTTCACTGGAACTGGTTTCTCTAGCAGATTACATTAAGTGATTTATGACCAAGTGGTTTTATTCTCTCTCTCTCTCTCCCCCTCCCTTTGGGGTACATTGTACTTCCTTTGCAGAAAGTTAAGAAGGCTTCCTGCAAACAGTGGCAAGATTAGACAGAAAATTGTAAGGAATGTTTCAGAAAAATGTCCATCAGCAGCAGTGGGGAAACTTTTCCAGCATATTTTCCCTCCTCCTGTGTCTGGTTGGTTTATACATTTCATTTCCCCCTAATGGGCTTATTGATCAATCAGTGCAATCCTCCATGGATCACATTCTGAACTGTTGTGAAATACATGCTGAGAACAGCAGAGCATAGGTCTATATGCTCCCACTCTCTTTCTTTGTACCTTACCCAATCTGAAGGGAGTTAACAATGGAAAATGACTAATTAGAGTTGATGTGATAGGCTTAAAATTGTTTAAGTCACTTGTAAGCATTTAAATGTATATTTCACACTTGAAAATCCTGCAGCATAAGGACAGTTGCAAAGAATTTGTTGCCTGATTAAAAATTGAGTGATTGAGTTGATCTTACCATACTGCTCAAAGTGTGGGTAGTGGTTAGTGGTCTGGACCAATATTCAAAAGATCTTAGTTCAAATTCCCACTCAGCCATGAAAGGCACTGATCAAGATAGACTCTGTCAGCCTGAACTACACTGCAGGGATGCTGTGAAGAAAAATTTGGGAGGAAGAGACATATACTGCCTTGGGATCACTAGAGAAAATGCAGATTATAACTAATAAGCAAGCAAGCAAACAAACAAACAAACAAACAAACAAACAAACAAACAAACAAACAAACAGTGGTACTCAGAAAAGCTCCTTCAAACTGACATTATCTTACAAAGACAAGAGATCAGGGAGCTAGGTCATCATAATATTAGTGAGATTGTGGTGTTACCAATCAAGATACAAAGACCAGAAGCATAAAGTTCAGAAACACAAGTTAAATTTTCTAGTTGAGTTAAGTCAGTAGCAGAGAAACATCAGTTATAGAACTAAAAGTGTGTGGTGCTTTTTATTATCATGGGGTCCATGATGACACTTTGCTACAAGAAAAAGCTGCAGATCTTCATTGTACTATATTGCACTACATTGCACTGACATGAAGTAGTAGTAGACAGAAGGGGCCATCTAGTCCCATAAAAGTGCCCACTTTTTCATCTCTATCTGAGCGCTTCATTCCCAAGATTCCAATTTAACTGCTGAGAGTGCCAATCTCTACCGGCTATCTGCATGGTGCTAGTTGCATAGAGGTGACCAGACCTAACTTCAAGATAATGTTGCATCAAACAATATCTTTAGAATCTTGAAATCATTTGGGTTCATGATGTCATGACAATTAGCATATTAACGAATGGCCAAATTCTTGTTTTCCATTCTGTCAACATATGAGCTGTAGAAGTGAGGATGAGAAAATTGGCAGTACTGTATCCAATTATAAGGGAATATGGACAAGAACTGAGTCTGCCTGTGTTGTCGTGATTCATTATGAAGAACATGTAGCCAACAATAAAAATATAGCAGTTAGTCTTTAAGTGCCACAGTGTTTTTTATTTAGTTTTTATTTTGTTTTGTTTTCTGATATGACTTTACTTAAAGTATCTGTAGGACTGAATACCCCATGTATTATGTTTTAATTAACCACTTAATTCTGAATATAATATTTCTAAAAACCCAAACAAACAACAAAACACCTCACATTTCTAAAGCAAAGGTTTCATTTTCTTGATTGCATGTTTCAGTTGATACCCCTCTCAATCTTACTATATTCAGGGAGGTTCTAACCAAATATGCAAGCTCATTTTTCACAATTGACTGGTATATAATTTGAATAATACAGATTAAAAGGGGGCTGTTCAAATATTCATGACAGTCCCAACAGTATCTTTCAACAGTCCTGAAATAACACTATATCCATTTTAATTAGAGTTTGCATTTCAAAGCATTCTTTCTATATACAATCTGATTTTGTGTGTCCTACATCAATATTTTACAACAACAACAAAAGCTGAAATATGTAAAATATTAATTATATGCAGGGAAAAAAATAAAGTTAATTTAGCTTTGCAGCCATATTAAGCAAATAAGTAGCTGACCATAGTAATAACAATGTAACAGATTCTTAGGAAAATTATATGCTGTAAGACAGTGATGGTGAACCTTGGCACTCCAGGTATTCTTGGACTTCAATTACCAGAAGTCCAAGTCAGCATTCCTGCTGATCAGGGCTTCTGGGAATTGAAATTCAAGAACAGCCAAAGTTCACCATCACTGCTGCAGGATACTATAATTGCAATATTTTCTGCTGATCTTCTCTTTCTCTTTTTTGTTTTGTTTGCTTTGGGGTTTCTTTGTTATTGGTGGTAGTTTTGTTGTTTCATACAAAAACCTGTATATTTGATTAGATGGCTTGTACTGATATTTCCAGGGACAGCAGTGGTTCAAGTGGTTAAGATGCTGAACTCACTGACTGGAAGGTCAGAATTCGATTCCCGAGTACTGCATGATGGAGTGAGGACCCGTCTCTGTCCCAGCTCCTGCCAACCTAGCAGTTTTAAAGCAAGAAATTGCAAGTAGATAAATAGGGACCATTTTAGTGGGAAGGTAAACAGCGTTCCATGCACTCTGGTGTTGAGGCATGCCTGCCACATGTCCATGGAAATGTCTGCAGATGCAGGCAGCACTGGCTATAAACAGAGATGAGCACTGAACCCTAGAGTTGGATACAACTGCCTTACAAGCAAGGGGGACCTTTATCTTTACTGATACTTCAATAGCTTCAGTCAGATCTCTCACTGGATCAGATACACATATCAAGCTGCAAGAAAATGAATATATTCCCAAGCACAAAATTTTCCAGGATTTTTGCTTACATGTAGACTCTATAGATGAGCAGACTTTGTCCCCTTCAGATAAGTCATTCTCCAAGAGAAGAAGGCAATGACAGAAAGAGAAAGAACAAACTGTTTCTCTCTAAGCATGTTGTTGAGTACCAGATGAAGAACAACTATATAATGTGATCTTTCATATGGTATGATAAATGCATGCATGTCTGAGAAGCAGGGTTTGCACCTGTTCCCTGCCCTCATGTATGTTCCCCATGTGATGATTATATCATCTTGACAAGTAGAATTTTAGCATGATTTGGAAATAACTCTGTGATACTTGAAGAATTAAAATGCATGGTGACATTTAAGATGTGGTGCCATTTAAGATGTCAATCAGGATCCAAAGAGGGAAACAGAAAGAAAACCACAAAAAAAAAAAAAAAACCCCAGTGTCCCTGAACATGCAGATTGGTGAGGTAGCTATCTGGGTTGAAGCACCAATATGTAGGCAAGTTAAACCTACTTAATGCAAAACCAAATTTTGACCTGTATTTGGCTACTTCCTAATAAATATATGACTTTTTAATAAGCCTAACTATAATATTTAACACCAATAACATCAAAGTCCACACATGCATAAATAAGAAAGTGTTTACTTATAACACTTAATTAAAAAAAAAAGACTGGATGTCAGGCTAATTATTTACTTCAATTTTTGCAGTGGGTATATTAATGCCCAATTGCAGCACACTGTAAAGTTGCCATTAATGAAGAAGCTCATGGACTTTACATTTCAAAGCTGTTTTGTTTCAAAGCCTGATGAGGTAGATTAGTTATGCATAACTTAAATGAAAATAACTCATGAACTAAACTGATCTTCTTTGAAGGAAGACAGAATACAGCTGTACAGTACCTCGCTTAAAGAGCATAATGTGTTCCACAGGATTGCTCTTTAAGCGAGTTTGCTCTTTAAATGAAACACCATTGTAAGTGACCAATTGGGACTTCTGGCGGGGGGATTGCGAACCCCAATTTATTTGTTAAGTAAGTTTTTGTTTGGTTTTAGTTGTTAAGCGAAGCAAACATTCAGAGAAAATTCTGCTCTTTAAGTGAGTTACTCTCTAAGCGAGGCACTTTTTATGCCAAGTTTTACTGTATGGTGTTACAGCTCCAGAAACTTACCCTGAATAAGGAACAAATGGCAGGAACAACACTGGGAACATTTCCATAAAATGTCTCTCCTCCACTCCCAGTATCTTATTTCATTTTTTGTCTATTACAAATAAAGAATTGCTAATGTATCGTGGCTTTGTTATTTAAAAGAGTAAAGAAGAACAATTTTTAATCAGGAAATAACTGTTTAATTATGTAAAATAATTACTAGCCCATTGTTTTGTGAAAACACACACATACTAGCATTCAGTTCAACATTTTAAAAAATAACTCTTGTTTACAAATGTGAAATGCAGTGCTTCTGTATCAGCAATTCAAAACACCAGGAAATTGATTGATATTGCTGCACAATATCATGCTGTGTTCCTGGCAGGAAAAAGGCTGCCAAGCTTTAGCAAAGGAAAGCCTGAATGTTGACAAAACAAATGACAACAGTCAAGATGGTCTACGTCAGTGATGGCAAACCTTGGCACTGCAGATGTTCTTGAACTTCAATTCCCAGAAGCCCTGATCAGCAGGACTGCTGACTTGGGTTTCTGGTAATTGAAGCTCAAGAACACCTGAAGGGCGAAGGTTTGCCATCACTGGTCTACATTCACATAGAACACATATAACAAAACACATGGGTTTTGTTGTAATAGACATTTACCCTGAATGGGGAACAAATGCGAGTGGGTGGCAATATAAATCTGAACAAAACAACACTATAACATTACAAAAATTTATTTTTAAAGCTTAAAATGAGTGTGTTTTGGGATATTTGTTCTCTATACTTTTAAAATTATATTTTAAAATATTTTTACACTCAGAAATAGAAGTCCCTTTAACGTCAACTAATTAGGCCCTGATGGCAAGGTCAAAAGCGCAGACTGTCCCAGAGCTCAGCAAATTTGAAATGATGTACCAATACTTTGGAACCTTCACTGCTGCTAAGACTCTTCCACGTAATTTATAACAATCAGCTTTGCCCTCTTAAGAGGCCTTTTTTATGATTAGTATTTCAGCCCCTGCTGTCAGGATTCCTTCTAAATTAAAAAAAAAAGCAGTTGGTTCCAACAAGATTATTTGATCTATTTTAAATCTGGAGACATAAAATGGTCACTTGTTACAGCACAGGATATAAAGTTTACTTTTTAAAATGTCATATCTTAAAAACCGTTTGCCCCAACTTCCCCAAAGAGCAAGAACATACCATCTGCTATATTGTGCCTAGTTTTATGCTGATCTGAAGCCAATTCCAGAGTTACAGTTTTTTGCTTGCGGTACCCCTGTTATTATATTTGCCATGTAAACTATTGTTTTGCTTTGTCAAAGCAATCATCACCACACTTCATCAGGGTGAACAATTGGGAAGTTTTCACTCAAGACCAAAATGTCTGGTGAAATGTTACCAAAAAAGGAACTGAATAATTTGAAATAAAAAGAATCAAGGATGAACAGAAGAAATGTGAAAGCAAGAAAGTCCAATGACTCCTAGATCAGCTAACTTGTCCCCAATGTGCTCTGAATATGCAGAGTAATCACATGCAGTAAAAAAGGGATAATGAAGAGATTACAAAAGTTAGCTGTACCCAGTGGTTCCCAATGTGGGCCCCATGTCCCACAGGGTGACTTCAATTCCCAGAAGACTGAGGCTGATCAGTGCTTTGGGGAATTGACTTAGGCTTCTCGGAATTGAAGTACAAAAACCACAGGTTGGGAAACACTGCTTTAGACAGATGAGAAACTGTTCTCAGAAAGATGCTGAAAACAGTTTTACTTCTCTGTGTCTCATCTGCTGCATCTGTATTTGCATATACAGATCCCCTTAGAAAATCTGGCCTAGAGTTGATCATGAGGTGAAAGAGAAGTGGAGATATTTCTGCTCATGTAAGAAAGGACCCCCTCTCACCTCAGTGCCAACTATCTACTACCGTATGAATGGATTTTTTTTCCTGATAGGACTTTGAATATGAAGATTTAGCTCTATGTGCATATGTTTGGATTCTTTGGTGTGTCAAAGAAATGTATTTATTTATTCATTTTCCTCCCCAAATAATGTGATTAAAGAAGGGTGATGCTTTTATTGTCTGTGTGTGCTATTGTGCCTAGTGTGAACTTTCTATGACTTGAGTACTGTATTTGTTTCACCCCACTCTACTTTAATTTATATTCTGACTGGTGAAAATGTAGTATCTCCCTATGCTAGTCTATGACTACAGACATGAATAGATTTCTACAGTCTCCTGTGTCATGAAGCAATGGGGAAACATGGGGCATGTGGTTCCAAATCATCTCATGCTTCACCATGCCGGGAAGGTAGTGGACAAGGGGGGTACGCTTCTTTCTTGAAGAACAGGAAAATGTGGTAGTTCAGCTGAGAAACAGTCCTTTTAAAAGAGCCCCCTTTCCATTTCGCCTTCACACAAACACACAGAGTGGACCCGGCCCTGGGAAACTGGCTCGCTCGAAGATAGTTTTTACCTTCAAAGACTGGGATGCCCTGGCAGATAATATTCCCAGGCTGAGGATAGAAGGAAGAGCTACTCCCTCCATATCACCATAGAGACCTTATCTCTCCCAAAGTAAAATATCCCGCTGAGAAATGTTGTGTCTCAAGGCTAAGCCAGTGTGAAGATGTAGCCACTAGGTTGACCTTATCTCAGCCCCGCTCCACTCCACAAATACTCCCCTCTTCTCCTGGTCACAAATGAGGCTTTCGTAGTATTTCCAGGCTTTTATTGAAGAAGTATTTTCATCCAAAAATATATCAAAAAGCAGATCAAACCCTAAATACACTATATGTCCATAGATAGAACCCCTATATCTATCCTAACTTAAGCATGCTAAATAAAATAAAAATAAAATAAAAAATAACTAACTCATCTAAGTTGGCATTTCTTCTGTCAGATTCTAAGTACTTTGCCCCTGATGGTTTTGGCAAAGACTCAGAGACTGATGCGCTGGGCTTTCGTCCCCATAGGATTTCTTCCTAAGCTTCCATGGTGTTTTCCAAGACAATGATGTAACTAATGATGTAACCCCTCTCACAGGTGTTGGATATCCCATAGTCCACTTCTAAGAGAATGCCACCTTTCCCCTTTCTAAGGTGATGGTTGAAAGTATGAATGTCAAAGTGTGAAATGACAGGTGAAAGTGTTCTTCTTCCTGTTAAAGCTTGGGTGGAGTTCCTTTCCCCTCCTTTGAGTTGAATGACCCATTATTACCTCGGGTTTATCTCCGTTCAAGTATTAATACGCAAGCATGGTCTCCCTCACAGGTGTTTAAATGCTGCTTAGCAACCCAGATGCTTGATGACATCATGATATGTGGAATGGGAGTGACAATTAGAAGTCTTGCAGCTCAATTACAGTCCCAATACAGAAATGTCCAAAAGGGGATATCAAGAAGGAAGAAATTTGGTTTAGATCCAGTATAAGCCAAGACATTTACTAGAGTAGATTCTTACAAACAAAAGAGATCACTTACTTCCATGTAAACATACATGAGATTTTTGTGTTAATTGTTTGAATTTAAGTCCCAATGGAAACAGGGAATAACCATGGGATTTAATTTCACCTAAAACAGGAGCCATCCTTACAATATATCAAGCTACTTGGACACAACAGTTACACAAAATCACTGACACAGCTTTTAAGTACAGATAACAAAGGAAAATTAAACAAAAACATTTAGAGGAATTTATTTTTGTCAATAATCCAGTGTATATTTTGACTGAAAAAATTGTTTAAAATAACAGGTTATGGTTTAATCTTCTAACAAAAAATATTAAAGCATGCCCAATGGCATTTTTTTGCTGATGCATCAGTGTCTTAAAATAAGATTACATTAATTTTAATTAGGTTTTGCATTTCAAAGCATTCTGTTCACATACAGTGTGATTTTTGTGACTAAAGTCAATAGCATTAGATGAAAGGAAGCCAAAGGTTACATGTAAATAATTAATTACCTGTTGGAAATAAATGTAACAGGCTTTGTTTATATTATCTCACATTGCCTGTGCTTGAATGTTCTAAATTCTAGTTACTGAAGAACAATAGGTGAAATAAAACAAAAATTGCTATTAAATGGGGTATTACTCTTATATAACAACTGATTCAATTATTTTTTTAAAAAAAGTTTATGAATGTGGAATATTGTGGTTCTGTATCCATCCCTGTATAGCCACCAGAAAAAGAATGCTAAACTTTACATAGCAAAAGGCAGCAGGAATGTTGATGACACTACTGTCAGCTCTGACAATTGCCTTGAGTTTGAGTGAGATGTGGTTAACTGATGGGGGCGGGAAGAGAGGGAGTCAGGTTTTGCAGTTTCCCCCTACATGGACTTTTTGAGAATGATAGTGAGCACAAGAGAGTATCCTATAGACCATCTTGACAGCTATTGGTGTCATCAACATTCATGCTTCCCCTTTGCTAAGCAAGGCTTACCATCCTTTGTTCTGCTGGCAATGCAGTTATGATATTGAGCAGCAATAGCAGGCAATTTTCTGGCATTTTGAATAATGAATACAGAAACACTATATCACACATTCATAAAACAGAGGGTTTTAAAAAAGAATTGAATGTACACTAGAACCCCGGACAACGTTATGACATTGTTCCATGAGTCATGACGTTATCCGGTTTTTATGTTGTTCGATACATTGATCCAACAACGCTTAAAAAAAACCTGAGAAGAGGCACTCGCACGTGCGCGAAAAGGCGTGCCAGCGGGAGCCTCTTCTACCAAACGGGTATAGCAACGGGGATCCCACGTCAAGGCAAGGTATCAAAGCGGGGGGTGCCACCCCCCACTTTGATCCCTTACCTTAACGTGGGATCCCCGTTTCGCACACTTGGGCAAGGCTCGGCTTTTCCGAATTCCCCCCTCCTCCGTACCCTGCGCTAACCCCCACCAACGTGTGCGTGCCTGCAAGCCACCCGAGGTTCCGAAAAGATAAGGATCTTTACCCTTTTGGAACTTCGGGTGTGCGGTGCGCATCGGTGGGCATTAGCGCAGGGTACCGGGGGGACCTCTGTACCCTGCGCTAACCCCCACCAATGCGCGCATGCCTGCAAGCCACCTGAGGTTCCAAAAAGATAAGGATCTTTACTCTTTCGGAACTTCGGGAGAGGAGAGGCGCCTTTCCGCGGAGTCTCCCCGGCTTGGGAAAGAGGCGGATTGGCCGAAATTCCCCCCCCCCTGCGCGGGGGTGAGGATTTTGACCAAGCTGCCTCTTTCCCGGGCACGCTATAGCAACGCGGATCGCATGTCAAGGCAATTGCCTTGACATGGGATCCCCATTTTGCTCGCCTACGTGAAAATAACGTGAAAATCACGTTATTCGATACAAGATTTTTCAAAAAATCTTGTCACTATATGCGGTTTTCACTCTATACGATACTCGCGTTACCCAGGGTATTACTGTACAAGTTTTTTTAATTGAAATTTAAGTACAGTAATACCTCATATAACATTAGTATCGAATAACACGAAAATCGCATAACATCAAGGAATCTGGGGGGAAGAATTTCATCAGATAACATTAAGATCCTATGGGATGCTTCAGATAACAACCGCGAAAGCCTGTGTGGTTACAATGTATCTCTATGGATCCCATAGAGGATCAGATAACACGAAAAATCATATAACACGAAGACTTGTGGAACCAGGTTTTAGCGTTATATGAGGTTTTACTGTATACTTATATGGGGGGGGGGGGATCCAGCAGTAATTTCACTCATGCATAATTGCCCAGTCAGTGCTAAAAGATTCCAGAAGACAAACGTATTGTCATAGAATGGACCGCAAGTTCTTAACATATCCAAGATGGAGTTAACCTGGCTCCTCTATGCCTAGGAGAAGCCTCACAGTTTGCAAAACGCTAGGAAAATTCCTATGCTTCCTTATCTTGCAGGTGCCAGACACAGGCTCATGTTTTAGTTACATCTCTCAGGAAAGAATGTAAACCTGCTTTGCTGAGAGGCCCAGCTAAATGTTATGGAAAGATAGCATTGTTTATATTTATGCTATGCTCTGATTGGCTCTATGCAAATAAGCCAGACCAATTATGTCTATTGAACTAAGCAGATGGGATCAGTAGTCGCTGGTACTTTAGGGATCCAGACACTGGTGAGCGGGGAAGATGGGCTAATCTTCCAGGCCCAATCTCTCTGTTATTCAATATGATTGCATAGAGAATAGTGAGTTAGGTTTCCTTTATTTTAGGGGGAAAGGCCTAACTATGTTATTCCTCTGAAAGACTATTTTGAGTAGTATTTTTGAATGCTGAATTTTGTATCCTGTTACAAAAATAACTTTTGCTCTTAATGAACTATGCTTTATCTTTAATAAACAACAATTTCTTCAACACCAAAGCAAGCTAGACGCCAACCCTTACACTACCACATTTCAATATAACTCTCCTTAAATGGTTTCTCTGGGCTCTGCATGCAGATAAGTCCTGGAGGTAGATTGCAGCCAGAGGGTTTTGGATGGACAACATTAAGGTTTCTGAACCACATAGTCTGGGTTAGGTTCCTAGAGAGATTGGTAACATGAGTCTCTTAGAAGGGAGGTGATGGGAGAGGCCTAGCCAAGGGTCAGGGCAAGCCTTATTGTCAAACATATGATCTGTACAGTCAACCCTCGCATAAAGAGCACCTCGCTTAAAGAGTAACTCGTTTAACGAGCAGAATTTTCTCTGAATGTTCACTTCGCTTAACAAATAAAACCAACCAAAAACTTGCTTAACAAATAAATTGGGGTTCGCAATCCCCCCCACAATTGGTGACTTATAGTGGTGTTTTGCTTAAAGAGCAAACTCGCTTAAAGAGCTATCTTGTGGAACACATTATACTCTTTAAACAAGGTACAACTGTACTATGATTCTGAGAAGGAAGAAGAACTAAGAAAAACTAAAGGGCTGTGAAGCACAAGTGTGAATGAGTGCAACATATGCAACAAAGAAAAATAACACTTTTAACTTCTCAGGAAAACTAATGTTTAAATCACATATATAATTTTAAAACTCCTAACTGTAAAACCATTTAACTACAAATCTAGAACACATTAGCATAATAATGTTTATTCCTATTGTACCATATTTGGTGCTGCTTTGACACACACTTTCAAAGCTATAAATTTTTGTTTGTTTGGCTGTCCACATTTTTAGAATTGCCTTACGGAATGTAGATTTGTTTTGCCCCACAATAATACCATAGGCCAGTGATGGCTAACCTTGGCACTCCAACTATTCTTGAACTTCAGTTCCCAGAAGCCCTGGTCAACAGGAGTGCTGACTTGGGCTTCGGGTAATTGAAGTCCAAGAACACCTGGAGTACCAAGATTAGCCATCATGGCCATAGGCAAGGAGATTTGCTAGCACTGAGGTTTGCACAGTTACATGCAAAGAACACATGTTCTGAAATGTGAGGTCCTTCCACATTCTCGAATGGAGAACTAGAGCTTTAACAACAAAAACAAAAGTCTCAAAATTGATTTACTCCAGAATTACGCAGAACAAATGTTTAGAATTGTTTTTCTGTACAACTGCAATGTGTGTGTGTGAAGGGCACTTACAACAAGGATATAGCACTGACAACATAGAAAGGTTTTCCCCTGAGATATGTCAGAGCCCATTTCTATTGCCATGCAGGGGACATGACAGAGCATGTTATAGAACACTGGTTTCAGGCACATATTTTAACATATTATTTAGGATTATTTTCCTGGTTTCAATAGCACACCACTATAATTAATTTATTCTTAATGTAATTCAGTTAGTTGGATTATTTTAATTACGATAAACCTCTTATGAGTTAGATGAAAGATCTGGTATCTTTTTTTAAAGAAAATAATTTTAGCTTAATAACCATTAAGTCAGTGACTTGCAGGATAATTTTGTGGATTTAATATGTTACCAAACCCCTTACTATCTTAAACACAATATTTATAGAGGTTTTAACAGCAACAAAACAGACCTTCCTCTCACCAGAGTCTCAGATCTAGAGCCAGAAAAACATACTCTTATCTTTGTGACAACTCACTTCCTGGCAGGAAAGCATAGAAGAGTTTAGATGGAAAATGCTTTCCCTTCACTTTTAAGGCTAAAATTGCAGAAACTGAACAGATGTCTTTACATGCAAATTTAGGAGCAATTTCCTTATGGTACCTTCGTAGACGGCAAAAGCCAACACTGATACTGTCTGTATCTTAAACAACATTGAAACTTAAAATCTCTCAAAGACTATAAAGAAAATTATTTTTAGTTAATATACAATACTTTGGGATAATTAAACATTCCCCACTTCTATCCCATGGTTTTTCTGACTCCCATGCAATTCCTTTCTTCATGTGGAAATCATGGGACGGGGGGGCTTCAATTATTTAAGATCTCCCTAATTTTACCTAAAGTTATAATCCTTCTGTTCTTCAGTTCCTACAGTTACCATACAATGAACAGTGGGAGTTGGAAAAGCTACAGGACAAAAGTAGGACATTTTTAATCACTGAAAATGGTCCTCATTAGTGACATCATTGCCCTTCCACAGGATTTCAGCCATTGAATCACAGGTACGGTTATAGAATTGTGAAGCTATAAGGGACAGCAAAAATCATTGAGACCAATGAAAGCATGAAATGGAGCAAGGTACACAATAGTACAAAAATGTTATTTGCTTTTTCCTTTCCATTTCTTTAAGGCAGCTACCACACTCTCTGGTTGCTGCATGTTGTGCTTGTTATCTATGATTCTATAAAGACTGGCATTTTTATTTTTATTTTTATGAAATCTTGGGCCAGCTCATCTGCCTGACAGGTACCTAGTCAACTATCTGAAAAAGTAATTTTATAATTAACAAATAAATACATTTATAAATACATTTAGTCACATTAATTCTCCAGCATCACACATATCACACTTTAGAACTTGTTCTTTAAAATGCTTGAGTAATAACACTTTTAATAAAATAATAACTTACAAAAGAAGCTAATTACTATACAGTAATCTCTGATAACGTTTACATTGGATAACGCTAAAATCGCATAACATTCAGTAATCTGGGGAGGAGAATTGGATCGAATAATGTTAAGGTTCTATGGGATGCATCGGATAACAACCGCTAAAGCCTGTGCAGTTACAATGTATCTCTATGGAGCTTTAACGTTATCTAATCCATCCCATAGGATTTTAACATGCATCGGATAACGCTAAAAATCGGATAACACCAAGACTTGTGGAACCAAGTCTTAGCATTATCCGAGGTATTACTGTATTCTATAAGAATGCTGTTACTACATATTATACATTTATTAACATAATCAAACTTCTATGTTAATGGAGTTGCCATAGAGATGAATAGAAGTAATTACATGAACAGGTAGTAAAAGAAAGAAATTTATTTCAGCTTTGTTTGGATGTTTTAAGAATAGGTGTTAAAGAACTAGAATGAGTAAAGCACTTAACAGCTACAACAAACTATAATAATTTTGAAATAGTAACACATCAAAACAACAAAAACAGGCATATTTGCAGCTGCACATGTCCACAGTATTAATGTGTAGACACTTAAATGTTTCTATTCTACCAGTTCAGATTTTTTTAAAAAAACAGGGCAAAGATTACAAAACAAAATACACAGTACATAAAATAGAAACATAAAAATACACTATTAAATGAAAGTATCTGGATTTTAAAAAATTATAAAGCCACATTACATAGCTATTCTAACTCCTTAGAAGCATTTTTATAATGACATACAGTCATGCATTTAGCTGCTCAACTCTCAAGAGTTTACATAAGAGTGTGTGTGTGTGTGTGTGTGTGGCCAGCACTGCCAATTGTGAAGGATTCTAGGAGTTTTAGTCCAAGCAGATCTGGGGCTCTTAGATTGGGAACCTCTGCTTCACAATTTCTACCTTGCCTGTGCTGAATTATAATGTCCATAAGGTTATAGTACTACCCTGTTTAGATGATGAAACATCTCCACAGATGGTACAGATCTACCCTAGAAAGGAAAAAGATATTTTTGCTACTTCTCTTAAATAGTGCAATACTAAAATAAACTCAAATAAGATTGTTCTTCAGATGTATTTAGTCTTGTTCAGACTCAAACTTTAGTCAGAGATTGCATTGAGTACTTTTATGAATGAATTCAGCTGGCAGAATGATAGGGTAAGTGAAACCTCTTCTAATTATCTTGCACTTCTCAGTGACTTTTAACATGTTTAGACAAGGTTCTCCCCCCCACACACACACACACACACACTATTGAATTAAAGCATGCACCCCTTTCCAAAGTTTGGGGAAATTCCTAAAGCTACTAGTGATACCTGTAGAATCTGAAGGCAAAAGAGCAGTTAGAGCAGAGCAGGTCAAAGACACAAACATGTGAAAAGATTATGGGAAATATATTCTTTTTAGATAATATAGCTCATTTGAAAGACACATACATATAAAAAAAATGCCAGCTAGCAACCATATTTCCAAAAAGGCTATGTTTATTTTATAATTCAAAAGGAAGGATGGCAAGGGGGGAGGGGGGGGGACAGTAGCAACATATTTTCCACTGGTCTAATTTATATCAAACTAACTTTTCCCAGGCAAAGAAATGGAGTGCCATAAAATAAAGGAGATGTGTGTGAAAATAATTTCCCTTATTTCCCAGGTGTGACAAACAGGTTGCTGTTCACCTGCAGAGCTAAATTCTCTCAGAGACAGAAAGCAGAATAAAA
The DNA here is from genome assembly GCA_030440675.1 of Furcifer pardalis. Taxonomy (NCBI): domain Eukaryota; kingdom Metazoa; phylum Chordata; class Lepidosauria; order Squamata; family Chamaeleonidae; genus Furcifer; species Furcifer pardalis. The sequence goes on from CP126890.1 coordinate 231,061,592, forward strand.
GCTATCATAGGAATCCCAATGTTACTGATACCTCTCTCCGTCGAGAAGCCCAGCAGGTTTGTTTGATTTTCCACACCACGGCAGCCACCAACAGCAATGACAAGAAACAACTGAAAACACAAAACATGAAAAATGAATTAGACACCATGGTGTTTTATACAACTCTTTCAAAAAACAACAACAACCCCATTGATATTTTGATGGCATGAAGACAAGAAGGCTTAAAGAAATAATCTAACATAGAGAAACTAATAGACCCACAAAAAGTATACAGTACCAACCCTTTTCTCTTTTGAACCTGATAGCAGAGATCAATTAACCAGGAGGTTTCTGTCTAGAAACATATCCAGAAGGTATAATTTTTTCAAATATAGTGGTCAACAATAAAGCAAAATGTGTACTTATTCATTTCATGAGTTCTACATTGCTTTCCTGGTACTAAAAATGCCTTTGGTAGACATGTGCAGCATGCTGTTTTCTCCACTTCCAGGTTTGGCAAGGGTGTTGCAGGCCTGATGAAATGGCTTTGGGGGCTGGTTTTGGCCTGCCGTCCGCAGGTTGAGAATGCCTGGTGTAGTTACTAAGGGGCTCTGGTGGTTCAGTGGTTAAGAAGCTCACCTTGTTAGATGGAAGGCTGGCAAGTTGGTAATTCAAGATCCAAGTACTGCATGATGGGTTGAGCACCCGTCTCCATCCCAGCTCTTGAGGACATGAAAGGAACCTTATTTGTGTTACCTGAGCAGAGTTTCTTCTGCAAAAATCCTTTCCACCCAGAATAATTTCTGACACGAAATTATTATTGGTGTAGTTACTAAAAAGTGTGAAAGTATGACACTATGACCCTAGGAGAATATGATTATAATCACCTGAAACAAGAGCAGGATCAGGGGTCTGGCTTAAATCCCTGGCTCAGTCCCATCTTAATATGGTGTTATCTGCATCCTGATAAGGCACAGTATGTACTGTTCGCCTCATTCTCCTCAATTTATTTCTCAATGTTCTACATTCTTTATTAAGCCACGGAGGCTTCATATGTTCTATCTGCATTGAATTTGTGTATGTTTTCTTTTTTAAAAAGATTCTCTATTCTCACAGACATGCTGGTATGCTTCCAGTTTTAGGTTTTATTAGAATCTGAAGATAAAAATTATATTTCCTAATTTGGTACATATAATTTAATTTTGAAAATCTTGGTTGCTCTAGTAAATGTTCCAAATTTAGCTAGACATCAGGTTGGGGTTCAGGGTTAAATTTCTGACTTATGGATGTGCCCCTCACCCACAATGTTATCTTGTCAAATGTGAAACTATTATCAGTGTTTTTATTCTAGGTTCATGTCTTCTTTCAGAACAAAACAAACATCCAAAGATGTTTACTTGCTATGCCTCTTTTAGTATCTCTACACGTAATTAAACATATTTCCTGTGTAACTGACCACTATGAATAACTCAGAAGTCTAGTTTCAATCTCAGCTGACAAGGAATGCCATCAATAGGGTTTGAACTCTAAAAGCTCATGTGACATCTCAGTTCAGTTCATCATTCAGAGAAAATTCTGCTCTTTAAGCGAGTTACTCTTTAAGCGAAGCGCTCTTTATGCGAGGTTTGACTGTATTTCTCTTTTTTCTCTGTTCTTTCAAACATTTCATAATATGTGACAATGATAATGAATTCAGTTTTGGAATTCTAGTTAGACCACAATATATGCTAGAATTCTTTTAATTTCTTTATTTTCCAGAGACAACATGAATAAAGCATTAATTCTGAGTTCCTAAATGAATGTTATAAATACCATTGTAACGTAATCAGTATCTGTGATCAGTTATTCTAATTGTATATATTTCTTTGCATACAAAATCATATTATTTCTTTCAACAAATATGGAAAATGGTTATTTATGATTTTACAAGAACCTAAGTTTTTTTGTCTGAAGAAGTGGATTATAATAATCCACAAAATCTCACAGTCAATACAGACCAAAACTGACTAACAAAGCTGCCTCTTTGAAAATTTTAGTAAAGTTTATCTATGCAGAAAGATATTTTAAACCAGAAAAAAAGCTTATACTTATCTGTACTTGTAAAGAATATTGATATCAATATTGATATCAAAGAGGAAATAAAAACAGCCATGAGAATTGCTCTCTGTTTGGTTGATAAATGGGGAGAAAGGAGTCAGATTTTAAAATTTTCCTTTGTTTGGTGTCTCTTTGTGAATTGTGGTAAGCACAAGAGTGGATCCTATATAGACCATTGTGACTGCTGAGAATATTATCCACTTGTAAAAGTTGGCATCTGTTTCCCTGCTGACAATGCAGGCACAATACTGCAATATAATATTGAGCCACTTCCTGGTGTTTTGAATAGTGAATAGATAAACAATACCTTCCATTTATAAAGTGGAGGTTTGGGCAAGAACTGAATAAATAACTTAAATGTAACAAAACAGTATATTATAATAAAATAAGGCCACAGTCTGGTTTACTATTACTGTATTATGAAACAAAGCACAAACTGGACCCCCAAACATACTTGTAGCTTGCATACATATTTTTGCATACATGATTTTATATGTTTTTATATGATGTGCTTTGTAATCTGCCCTGAGTAGGGCAGAATAGAAATCTAATAAATAAATAAATAAATAAATAAATACATATGAAATTTGCCTCACAAACTTATCTGATTTTCTTTGTTTTATGCTTGTATTATCAAGAGTTAAGAATATATAGAATCATGGAAAAACTGTTTAGTGACAGGAACAAAGTGAATGATTCACAGCTTTTCAAGTTTAGAAAGGATTATGTTATGGGTAATGTTCAAAGTAATGGAAGATAAAATTATAGGCACACAATTTTGTTGCCTCATTTCTGTCTGAAAAAAATGTTGCTCCCGATGGAATGAACATAATCTTAAACTATTTTCAGTTGCTTACAAGTCTCGTCGTCCTTGATAGATCAAATTTCATGCACCTGTTCTTCATAACCTAAAATCCCTTCCAGGTCCTGATGAGGAACAAGCCCATAAACAGCTAGTCAGGACTTCTCCTTTCAACACAATAAAGCTGTTAAGATGGAAAAGCTCTCAAGTTTTAAAACTGAGAAATTAAAGGTAGTGATTCAAAATTGTGAAAAATAAAGCAGAAAGCCTAGCTTAGAGCCATAAGGCTTTGCAAGTGATAGAAGATATTAAATAAGATGGATTTAAGTTGCTTAACTTGTCATAGATAACCTCCAATCTTGATATATGTATGATGTCTATGAAGCATGCTATTTGAAGAATCCCTTTAAACTGACTGGTAGTGTACAATATTTTGAAGCTTTAATTTGTTTGATTCAGCCAAAAATGCATGTATGACTGAATGAAAATAAAGTCACACAGTGTAACTTTGTGAACAAACACAACCCCTACCCAGTTCCAAGTATTAGTTTTCATGACTTTTAGAAACATAATTTTAGATACCCACTCTGTGGAGGTAAAGATGGAGGTTAATTTGAGATCAGTGCTCCATTTGGCTCAATGCAGAGATCTGCCTACTGGTAATATATTGACATAGGAGTACAGGACCCATTTTAATTTTGAGCCACTTTGGTAATAACATTTATTGCTCACTAATCAGGAGCAATACATTATTCATTTTGAAATACTTGCTTTTCAAAAACTTATCAATTTCCCTAATTTTCGTATAGAATTTGGCTTGCAATCAAGCAAGAAGGCAATAACATTCTCCAAACAACATGGCATTGTCAAGCAAAGGAAAAAAAATATTGAATTTATCCCAAGCAAAATAATATTTCAGGAAATTCAATATTCACCAGTTACTTTGTGAAGAACAATTCAGGGCATCATGACTGTCTTAGCAAACACAAGGTTGTCCCACCTAGTCATTAAATCCAACACATGGCTGGACATCATATTCCGGTGCTTTTAATGTGGTAGAAAATAGACCAGATATGTTATTTTTAAAATATCACAACTTCCAGTATATTTGCTATACTGGGTAGTGTATAATGAAAACTATAGTTTATAAAAGCAACTTTACTCAGCTCTGCAGAAAGATGGTTGTGTAAGAGTTTCTTCTCTCTTCTTTCTCACAGTCAGATTATTTCTTGGGAATGCTTTGTGCATTTTGCATTCTCTTACGTCCTAAGAAATTAAATTGGTATGGTACTGTTCTAAGTACTCGGATTTTGAATATCTTTGGGAAACTTCCACTTAATCAATATACAACATTAGAAGGGGAAAACAGAAGATCCAAGAAATCTAAGAGAAAAATGCACATATGGTAGACATTCAAGATAAAGAAGTAAAATTAGAGATCATATTACAAATACACATTTGTTATGTGAGAGCATCAAATAATTCAGAGGATTAGTCTATAATCTATACATTATAAACAAGTCTTTGGCTGTGTGGATCATGAAAAGCTATAGACCAGTGTTTCCCAACCTTTGGTTTTTGGACTTCAATTCCCAGAAGCCTAAGTCAGTACATTGCCTGACCAGTACTTTGGGGAATGGACTTACTTATTCATTCATTCATTCACATTTATAGGCTTCTGGAAAGTGAAGTCCAAAAACCAAAGGTTGGGAAAAACTGCTATAGACTGTTTTTAAAAAGAAAAGGATATGCCAATACTTTTGATGGTCCTCATGAATAACCTATACTCTGGGACAAGGTCCCACAGATTCACCCAAATCATGTTGAGCATACAGTCTCCACTCATCCAATAATGCAGTCAGAGATTCACCTCTACCACTCTAACACCACACTACCAGCCATACTAATGTTGTGACCTATTTAAGCCTCTAATGCTCTGTTTTGGCAATTGGCCTGGTCACATCCATTTCCGAAAAAGCAAAAGATTGGCCCTAAAACTGCCTGCAAAATGAAGCTTACAAGTGAGGCTCAATTATGAGAAAGTCATGGATCCAGTTCTCTCCCCCCCCCCCAATTGCTCTGAAGAAGCAGAAATGTCTTTGCACTTCTTGGTTTACTAGTTCCTCCAAGAAGGAAGGGGAGGGTGGATAATTCCTCCTTTTCTAGTCTATAAAAGGCATAGATTCCCCAACTAAATGAGCAGTGATGGGCTTTTGCCCTTCACATGACTTTCAACATGTCATTCATAAGCTTCATGTTATTTTATTTTGTAACCTGATACAGAAAAGGACTGCCCTCTAAGCAGAAAAGCAGTTTTTGCCATGTTTAGAAACTTTGCTTATACAATTTACTTGTAGGCTGGGCGGCCAACCATCCCGCATTCTGCGCGGCAATCCCATTTAGGGAGGGGGAATTTCGACTTACCCTTGTTTCGAAAATGGTACCAGACCTCCCAGTACCCAGCAGAGACCCAATTTGGCGCCAGATTGGGTCTCTGTGCAGGCGCAGTTTATTGGAGCCTTTTCGGCTGCGTTTCTCTTTAACTGCCTGCCGGTCGGAGTGGAAACCAGTGCTTCCGTGACGCAACGGGGGAGGTCCGGTACCATTTTCGAAACAAGGGTAAGTCGAAATTCCCCCTCCCTAAATGAGATTGCCGCGCAGAATGCGGGACGGTTGGCCGCCCCGCTTGTAGGCAAACAGGGAATATTAGCAGTGTGATCCATATTCAAATTGTAAAGATGCAAAAGATGCAGGAAACAGGTGATACCTTTATTGGATCACTAAGAAATTTGTATTGCTTTATCTGGCCACAAAAGGAAGCTACGTATGCTTCAGAGAGGGTCAAATAGGCTGGTAGCAAATGCCCCGCTTCCTGTGTTTCACTTAAAGAGCAAACTCGCTTAAAAAGCAATCCTGTGGAACGCATTATGCTCTTTAAGTGAGGTAACTCTGTACAGTAACACCTCAGATAACGCTAAGACTTGGTTCCACAAGTCTTGGTGTTATCTGATTTTTAGTGTTATCCGATGCATGTTAAAATCCTATGGGATGGATCCGATAACGTTAAAGCTCCATAGAGATACATTGTAACCGCACAGGCTTTAGCGGTTGTTATCCGATCCATTCCATAGGACCTTAATGGTATTCGATCCAATTCTCCTCCCCAGATTACTTAACGTTATGCAATTTTAGTGTTATCCGATGTAAACGTTATCTGTAAAGGTGCCAATTTTGTCTTTCCTCTCAGAAGATATCAGCCAAACTGAAAGTAAAGGATGCCTATAACTTTAGGAGCTGTCCCCCCCCCCTCCTTGTTAATGTAATGAGTCAAGGCACTCAGATAAGAACCTGTATCTGAATGCTTTTGAATGCTATTTCTTTATATCCATTAAGGAATAAGTTTTGCAACCAATTATTTTGCCAATGTGAAAGTTTGCTCTTACTTAAAGTGCTGCTGTTCTTCTGTCATTTCTCCTTGTTGGCTGGAGATTTTACAGCTGGGAAGGAAAGTGCTCTGAGCAGAGAGCCTATTAACCCTTTCTGGGTAGCTTTTAATCTAGGATAGTTTTGCTTCAGTAAGGAGAAATGCCTTGACTCTGACTAATCTAACAAGTCATATTGGTTTAATTCTTGTTTGTTTTTATTCAGAAAACAAGTTTGAACATAAGTACACTGTTGAAGTTGTTATACATTTTTAATAATTCTGTTTGTCATATATAAGTGCCTTATTGCTATAAAAGCTGTTAAAGTCACAGTTCCATTTTCAATTGCTGTTCATTTTGAATCATATAGCATATTATTGCTTTATATTACCTATCTTAATATAAATGTACTAAGTTGCTCAATTGCATTTAATCACATAAATGCCAAGTTACCATGTCATAACTATATAGAAGTACAGTCAAACCTTGCATAAAGAGTGCCTCACTTAGAGACTAACTCGCTTAAAAAGCAGAACTTTTTCTGAATGGTTACCCTCACTTAACAACTAAAACCAACGAAAAACTCGCATAACAAATAAATCGGGGTTCCCAATCCCCTCTACAATTGGTCACTTACAATGGTGTTTCACTTAAAGAGCAAACTCGCTTAAACAGCAATCCTGTGGAACTAGCGATGGGATGTAACAGGTTCCCACCGGTTCGCCAGAACCGGCAGTAACTTTTCCCAGTGTCCCGGAGAACTGGTAGCAGCTTTTGGGGGGAACCACCTTTGGGGCTTACCTTTTCACTGGTTCCCCCCCCCCCCGAATAAGCTTTAAGCTCTGGTTTAAAAGTTTTGGTTGATTTGTGTTTGGGGTGGGTGGGGTGGTGTTTGGGTTGGTGGGTGTATTTTTATGTATTTTATTTATTTATTTATGGGTTTGTGTTGTGGGTGGGTGGGTTGAGGTGTGTGTGTGTGTGTGTGTGCGCGCGCGCGCACGCTTATTTTAATTTTATTTTTTTATTATTTTTATTTATTTTTATATATTTCTCTTTGGCCCTGCCCACAACATCATGACATCATGATGTTAGCTCCGCCCACACTGTGATGATATCACGGTGGGGTAGTAAAATTTTTGACATCCCACCACTGTGTGGAACACATTATGCTCTTTGAGGTATAACTGTATTAAGTTACTCAGTTACATTTTATGAAGTTAGTAATTACTTTATAAGGTTATATTTTCTTAGGATTGACAGGGTTTCCCCTCAGGCATATAGTGAAAAAACTGAACCTAAGATGTATCATTACTGCATTATTTAAATATTTCATAAATTTTTCAGGAGTTCTAGACCTGAAAAGCTGTACATAAACATGTGCATGCACACTTAAAATAAGTAAATAAAATGAAGAGCTTTCAAAGTAAATGGATCAAACACTTAATGACGATTGTATTCCCATATGTTGACAGTGTGTGTAATTTGCAAATGCACCCCCCCCCCCCCAAAAAAAAAAAATGTGAGAGCTTGGCTAGCCAAAAATAGGGGGATCTGATTGATTATTTATCTGTTGCTTTTCTTCTACTCATGTTAGTTACCAAACTTAGAGCTTTTTAATGCTTGAAGCAAAATTTTCAATTACTTTAATTTCGATGCAATAATTGAAGGGAAAAATTAGCATTACGTTCATCCACATGAATAAATTGTGCACAATTTCATCAGCATAACACAGTAAGTAGAACCAGAAGGTCTGTCAATATGTTTATTGGGTCCTGCTAAAACCAAACAAAAAAATCCTGTACTGCAAGAAAACAAATCAGCCTTCAGTGTCTCTGTGGAATGATAAAGGTGAACTTACAAAGGCATCAACATTACATTTTGAATATCAAGTATGATTACAGTTGAACTTCTCAGAAAACTGCCATCTGGAAGCAAGTTAGTGGCAATTGGTGCAGTTCATAATTTCAAATGCCTTACAAAATTATACAGATGTACCAGGCTAAAGGCCAAACTTCCAGGAAGAGAACACAGTGATAGTACCCCTCATAACAAGCAAATAACATTCAAATGGTTAACACTGTTAAAGTGAATACAACTTTAGAGCAAAAATATCCTGATAGTGGTCAATGTGATATCTGCTCTGAGTGTGATTGACATTCACAAAGTAAATTTTCTCCATTTTTAATCAATCAACTGGAGTTCCCTTTATTTGAAGAGGATAACAATGGAACTCTCTAGACAAATCCAAATGGCTTCTTGAGCTCTAATTTATCATTGTACTGAAGCAACCTATAAAGCAGAAGATCTAAAAATTTGTCAGCAAACAAGCCTGACTAGTGGAAGTGATCTGAAGAATAAAACACTTGCCTCTTTTTGTTCCTCTTGACATCCCATGGAAGTTTGGCTTTTGTCAAACCAGACTAATTAGTCCAAACACAAATTGAGATGTCAGAAACCTAAAGCAGGTCTCTCTTCAATCCCTATTAAAAAGCTACTAAATGTTTTGTGTCCGCCCCATCTTTAGTATGCTCAGAGTCAATGTCATTTTTGAACTCTGCAACAGTACATCAGTCTAGATTCAATTTAGAGAGACTGAGAAGACTGTCTATGGAATAAAGATGTTTTTTGCTTTGTGGCTCTAACTCCTAGGGTTTATCTGACAAACTGCTTTTCTGTGTGTGATGACGTCCTAGCTATCAACTCTTCTTAGCTCTGAACCCATGCTTCCAATACCAGAGTTTGTTTATTTGCTTGCACTATCATGGCACCTTTTAAATCAAGATAGATCTTTTCCTTTTTACACCAAGATACAATCTCCTATCATGTGATGCATCCATAGTTGTAAATTTATGCAACAGTTATTTTAATGATGCTGCCTCGTCCTAGTGGGATGATGGCCAACTCTGCACTGTACAATTCAACTCAGTGCTAATGTCATAGATCAGGGGTGTCCAAACTATAGCCCACAGGCTGGATCTGGCTACCGCACCAATTCATCCAGCCTGTGCTGCCCTTGTCAGCATAACACAGGAAATAAAACGTGTACAGGCATGTTTTATTTCTGCTTCCAGGAGTGATGAGGGTGGCATGGGCCAGATGCATTGATGTTAGGGGCCGGATCCGGCCCATGGACCATCGTTTGGGCACCTCTGGTTTAAGCAGAGAAAATGGCATCCTAACAAATTTCTCTCATCCTGTTGTAAAACATACCTGTTGCAAAACAGATTACAAGACACGTTTTACTTCTGTTTCCGGTGGGAGGAACCATGTGACTGGCCCGCTAAGCCACGTGACCAGCCCACTGAACCATGTAACCATCCCACAGCTCAAAAAGTTTGGGCACCCCTGTCATACATGTTTAGTGTTTCAGTCAAGATTTAAAGGGTCTGTATTTCCCAGAAAACAATAAGCAGTGAGTGATCAATTCTGTGGGCTTTAGTAGAATCTTGAGGAGCTTTTATGGAATCTTGTGCCACGCCCATTGAACACTTATTCAGTTTCTCTACTTCTTTTTCAGTTCTCTTTTGTCTTCCAGTCTTTGACATTTTCCTTGAATTGGTCAAGGATCTGAGAGAAACACTGCTTTATTGCTTTCCATATCAATTTCTTATCTTACCACCATTATCAGGATCAAGTGCTAACAGTAAATATAGACAAATATGGTCAATATTCTGTTGGGTAAAAAACACATAGTGAATTTTTTGCTTCTATTTTGCTAATTGTCAGGTGACCAAGCATATAAATAGGCGTGCAAATATTTTCCAGACCCCTTGAAGCAGAGGATCGTGATAGCCAGCTAGCTAGCAGTTCAGGCAGGTGTGCTTGCATGATTTTCTATTTAACTTTACATGACATCAAAAGGATTTTAGCCAAATATAAGTTTTGTATGTGTTGGTGAATTAACTTCCTCATTTGTCTAGGCATGGTACATAAACAGCAGTGTATACACCAGACCACTACAAAGGACCACAATACTCCAACCCCACTACGACCCCAAATTGAGTACACATCTATGGATGTGAGTTCATCACATGAATGATGACATGTAGCCATTATTTGCCCATCCAGCTTGATCAGATTTAATATTAACTGAATATGTGCAAAATCTCATTTATTTCCAGTTGGAGATTACATTCTCAGGGAAATAACAGCATTTGTTCATCTAGTGTGGTGAGATTTAATATTAATTCAATATGAGCAAAAATCTCATTTTACATTTCCAGCTGGATATTAATCTCTCACAGAATTCATAATATATATATTATGAAGTAGATATACTCATATCTGATTTTAGTAGTAATAAATGCTGTCAAAATCTCTGTTTTGGGAAGTTGTCAGGAACATGTGTGAACAAGATTCCTGTGACTTCCAGAGACTACTAAAATAATTACATGTGATGGTTTTCTCAGCAATAACTAATGTTTTAGTGATTCATTTCCAAGTTTGCATCAATTCTTTTCAAACATGATTGGCAAAAGATGAGTATAAGGTCTTGTTGTTTGTTCAAGGTGTATACATGTCTTTCCTCTATTTCACTTTATCCACAAAGCTTCATAAGGACCAAATCATACATTCAATCACAAAACTGGCTTGACTCATGCTTGATATGCTCCCACTAAGAATTTAATCAATTGGGGCCTATATTCTCTCCCATACCCAGTTTCATTCTTGCTTTGGATTTGATTTTTCATGCTCCTATGAAATAATCATTATGCTTGCACACTGATTCTTGAGTAGAGCTTCTGTGAATAATTCACTCATTTTCCTTTTCTATTTTACAGGAATCATAGCACAACGTTTTAGCAGGCATGTAAGCTATACTTAAACATAGGTTATGTAATCTAAAATAAAGTATCAAAATGCAAGTGGAATCAAAAGTCATTTAAATGGTAATGTGCAGTTTTGCTTCTAAAGTGGAATGTTTAAATTAAGTAATATAACTCAAGTTCATTTCAAACTTACTATACAAAGAACAGTGCTTATATTTATATCTGTTTGTTCGCTTATGTGAGCAGTACTGCTAACTTGTCTTAACTTTCTCCCCACAAATTATGCATTAAAGTTACATTTTTCACTTCTATTAACTCTCTTCTAACAAAGAAAGATGGGCATGAGTGATGTACATTCTGCACTTCAAAAATAATAATTGCAAATGACTTAATCTTATCAATATACTTCTTTTTCTTCTGCAGTATCTGAATCCAAATATAGGCAACCATCATGGAAATTAGCCATGAAGACTGTCCTGAGAATATAATGCAGGGGCCTTTCATCTGCCTTCTGCATCACAGCATGACACCTGCACCACTGATCCAGTTCCACAAGCCACCTTCTGGTCCTGAGCCACTTTGGCATGCCAAGTTCTCATCAACCCCAGACCAGTATTGATGAAGCTGCTGCCCTCCATCTAGATGGATTCCAGTGGGATTTAATCCATTTAGGGACCATTGCCATTCCCTGTGGACTTCGGCCCCCAAAGCCGTTAGTCCTCAGGGTGGTCAGGTTAGTTAACTGCCACCTGAGACTCAACGTTGAGTCGCTGGCAGTATAGTCTACTCTATTACCATAGCAAGATAACCTAACCAGGCTGTCATCAATATACAGTACTAATGTGCACAAAACATACAGAGTCATAGGATTCTTCACAATTTCTCCACTCTCACTGTCCATTTTCATATCTACCGTAGGTAACTCAAAGTAATGTATTACTCCTTCAGCCCAGTACTTCTGTCCAGAAAAAACTGACAGCTTTTACTTCTAGCAGTAGTTGTCTAGCAGTAATAGAGAAAAGAAATGGGGTTGAAATCCCCAGGCAAACAATGGTACATGGCTTTTATGCTGTGTTGAATTATAACATGCAAAACTGTAATGTTTTCTCTCTCTCTGGATAAATGTTAATCTAGTTTTAATGTTTATTGCCTGAATAGTCAGTGCCAAGCATATCAGAAACTGAATGTCCAAAATATTTTCTAAATTTTTATAGTTGTGCGCTTTATATATATACCTGGGAAAAGACACAATATCTACCATTTAACGAGCAAGAGATCATACAAGGAATGAAATGCAGTGCCATGCTTTTCTTACACCTGCTGTTCTAAGGCCAGTGGGTGGAAATGACCAGCTCTCATATCTCCATAAAATGAAAAGAGGAATTTCAAACCTGACCATTTGGAAATCGAATAATGAATTTTCATGGCAACAAAAGGCATATGCTAGCAGCAGACTTGAATGAGAACTTTCACACCAATGTTCATAATGTTAGTAAAAAAAATATACTGTAAAGGGAAACAGAATGGTTTTGGTTTTTAAAAGAAGAATATTGAAAATCTCCCATTAATTCCTCTCTAATACCATTGCATCTGCACAGAGCCAGCCAGCAGAGTTCTTTCAGATGTCTGCTACACATATGGCCACAAGAGACAGATACTGATCACCCAAAGGCTGTATTTTAGTTGTGTAGCTTGATGCTGTGGGTAGGATCTTGGGAGATGTGAAAGTCACCACATATGTGCTGGACTCTTCAATTCCTGGCTTATGAAAGTATCCAGAGAATAACTGTTTGAATGGATTGGGGGAAGGCTGAATGTCAACTTGTAACAAAGCAAAGTTCCAGAATGACTAAAGGTAGAACAATATTTTAAAATCCCATTTTGAATTCTACTCTATTTGATAATTATCAGCCTATCTCCTATATTCCATTTTTGTCCATGTTTTGGAGCATGTGGTAATATCCCATCTCCAAGGGTTCCTGGATGAATGAGATGATCTAGATCACGGGTGCCCAAACCTTTTGGACTGTGGACTGGTCATATGGTTCAGGGGGTGGGTCACTACAGCCGGGGGGCTGAATCTGGCCCCCAATGCCAATTCATCTGGCCTGCGATGCCCTTGTCACTCCTAGAAGCAGAAGTAGAGTGATGAGAGCATTGTGGACCAGATGAATTGGTGTTAGGGGCCGGATGCAGCCCCTGGGCTGTAGTTTGGATACCCATGATCTAGATCTATTTCAGTCTGTCTTCAGGCCTGGTTACAGAACAGAGACATCTTGGGTCACCTTCATGGATCATCCACATTGGGAATTGGACACGGGGGTGTATCTCTTTTAGTTCCGCTGAAACTCTCAGTGGCTTTTGACATCATCAATCATAATATCCTCTGGGGGCACTTTTCTGGAATAGGGCTTGGAGGTACTGTCTTAAAATTATTCCAATCCATTTTGCCCGGTTGAACTCAGAGGATGGTGCTGGGGAATCCTGTTTGACACCCTGCTCATTGGTCTGTAGTGTCCCTCAGGGTTCAGTCCTGTACCCCATGTTATTTAACATTTACATGAAATCACTGAGAGAGGCTGTCCAGATTTTAGAGGTTTGAAGCCAGCAGTATGTTTCTTATTCTTTCATGTCCAGGTCAAACTTTAAACTTCCAAAATGAAGCCACCTTCTTGGCTCTGTCATTGGCCAAACTCAAATCCTCATTGGTACATGTTTTTGGTAGTAATCAGAAAATAATCAAATGAGCCAGACTCTGTATCTCTCCACAGTCACACAGCATTTCCTTGTCCACCAGCAGCCCCCAATTGACCATGTCGGTTTTGCATTTCAGGGACTCTGTTCCTCAGCCTATTCAGGGTCTTACAGTTGATGTATGGAAGGTTGAGTTCCTCAGACATATCTCCTTTAATTCCTTGTCCAGTGAGCTCCTTCCTCCATCTTCTAATTTGATTTTGCTCTTGTGTGTGCTCAAGAATGTTTGTTCTTGCCATAAAGCTCTTCTTGGATCTGAGTTGGCAGACTTAAGGCACATACCCATTCAGAAGGTGTCAGGGATAATTCTCTTACTTATTTCTGTCAATGTCCACTGCTAATTATTTTCTTATCTTGAAGAAATACCTCTATTGTGCGAGTCCATTCTTCTGCAGTCTCCATCTACTATCCCTTAGTATTCTGATTACAGACAAAAAACTATAATCAAAAAGGCCAGTACAGTATTATTAAAATTTCTGTATGATCCAAATATATGTTGGTATTTGATTCTATGTGAGAAGAATGCATCAAATGCCATGAGAAAGCTTTATTGATAGCATGCACTTAATGTACACTGACAATGCTCTTGCAATTTTAGAACAAGCTACCAAAAGAAAGCAAATCCTCTATAAAGATCTTATTGTATCCAGCCTAATAAAGTTCTAGATTTGAACTCCAGTAACTGTTCAGTCCCTCCTTTCATCTCTTTCAAAGAAATTTAAAGAAAGATTTATAGTCATAGTGTTTTGTGAGAGCTTTTTTTAAAAATATGGAAATAAAATCTCTGTAGAATAAAACATCTGACCCTGCTAAATGTGATTCTTTTTCTGTGACTCATGGGAAAGACTTTAGTATTTCTTAGTGTTATGTACCTATTCTGAAGGAAAGGGAGTACATGACCTTCATGGCTCAGATATTTTATATTTCTTCCCAGAAGTGAAGTTGCTTTAAATTTAATATGTGACTGGATGCCTGAGTGTCTATTCCATTTCACATAAATGTGTCAGGAAGCTTGCATATGCAGCAACTTCCCAACAAAATGGCTAGATATGAACAGGAAAGAACAACCTTTTTTCATGTGTGTCTCTCCCAGCTCCCTCCTCCAGGATAACATTAATTCCCATACACGAAGGATATGAAATAATAATATGACAGGAAAATTTAAGATTCTTAAAGGGGGAAAATATTTTGATGTGATTTTCATCTACCCAGCTGCCTTAGTGGCCAAGACTATGACTCCATGCTCTGCTTATGGACCACACAAGGAAACCAGGTGTTGCAACCATTTTACTGCTAGTTTCACTGCAGCAGAATCATCTCTACAAACAACACAACACTACATGTCACTTATTCCAGTGGTGGGGATCAGCAGGTTCGCACCAGTTTACCAGAACTGGTAGCAGAAATTCTAGCTGGCCCTGCCCATCCAAGTTTTGAAATAAAGTAGTCCTAATTTGGGTGCAATGCAGGGCTTTCCCCCTGGCCACACCTACCATGCCATGTCCACAGTGTGGTAGTAAAAAATTTTTGAGTCCACCACTGACTTATTCTCATGGCACAATGGAGACAACAATATTAAAAGTGTTTTTATCTTATTGTTGTAGCAAAGGAAATCTGTAGATAAAACTAGATATACCATCCTAGGCATTTCACTCCTATCAAAACCATGGAAAGATAGAAATTTGCTCATGTGGGCAATAGCATGAAGGTTTCCATAGAAAGGATCAACTCTGCTTCCAGATACAAGATGCTGCATGAGTTATAACAATCTATTATATTAGTTGCTATCAAATATGATAGCAAAAATCAAACTGATTGGCTATCATTCATGAACCACTTTTTCAGCAGTCTCACTATATTCCAGCAAGATCTCATTGGTATCCATGAGACTACATTAGCACTGCAATTAATAAGCAACAGGTGTATTGTAGCACATCTTTATTCAAAATCTTGCCTTTGTATTTTGTTATTCCTGTTGCCTTTTGCCAAGCTTTCCTTTAGCATCTGATTACAGGGTGTTTTCACTTAAACTGATTATGAATACAAAATGCAATCAGAAAACCATGAAGTCCTGGCATTGTAGACTAGATATCTATATAGACATTTAAGTCATCCCTGAGTTGCAGTGAAATTGAAATTCCATTCAGAAACAAGAAAGCTTATGCCAGTTCCCCAGAAAAGTTTCTTGGAATTGGTACCAAAAGAATAATAGTAGACAGGTATGTATTTGTCGGACTTGGTCAAACATTTGAAATCTTTAGCTTCTCAAGTGGTGAAAGACAGTATTAACTATCAACTTCATTACAAATCACCAACCATTTCTCAGATGCTCTCCAAGTTAGAATGATAAAATAAATTCTGTGAATTAAAGTCTGGATTTCTGTTCATTTCAGATTGAAGGTCATCCTATTCTACTTATCTCAGTCTTCACTGACCATTCTACTCACCTGTGTATTCCAACAAATTCAAATTATATACTACAAGATTAAAGTGCTCAACATTAAAAAAAAGGTCAGGAATTAATTCCCCTATTTTATGCAATCTAATGTTTGATTTTAACATAAGAGAAGGGTTAATTAGTATTCAAAAAAGAAAACAAATGGAGCAAAGATAAAGCACTTCCAAACTCTAAGAGTTTCTTTGAACATAAGTTTGCTAAAACTGTAAAGAGGAAAAGAAGAAATGTACATAAGATGGAGAACAATAGGAGATCCCTTTTGCAAACAATAAAAGAATCTAATGTAAAAAGGTACTTCCAGAGAACCATTAATACACAGCTGCAGAATGTCTCAACTTCACAGGAAGTACTGCGTCTAAGGGAAGCATTTGAAGGCAAGGACTGTTAACTGATTCCCGGGGAGCTTCCTGTTAGAGGAGAGAATATGGACAATAGGATTGAAGCCTCAATGTCTCAAATGCCCCCAAGGAGACCTACAGGATCAAGCTAATTTATACCTATGCTGCTGTTTTGCCTTTTTTTAAAAAAGGAAGAAGCTTTATTAGTTCCTGACATTAAGCCAATTTATAAACTGTCTCAACATATATTTCAATCAGTTTCTAAAACGCATTAACAACAAATGTGAACTTCTTTGTTTCCAGAGAATAAAAAGGAATGGAATCTGTGTATTTTTGTGCAGAATCATTCTAATATGAATTACAGACTCCTTTCTTGATACACCATTTAATTAACTAAAGCAAAATAGGAAAGAGTGAAGGCATTTGCTGAAAGGACTTTTCTCATCAAATAATATGCTAGAGGTTTGCAAATTAAATACAGTAATCTAAATATCACTTACAATGTGTTGATATATATAACTGATCAGAAACATATATCATAGTTTTTAACTGTGTATGAACATGTTTGCTATATGATGTGTATAAATTGACATGAATGATAAAAGAGATTTTAATATTTTGAAAAATCAGGTGTATACCAGAACCTTTGTAGCTTTTTTACTCTATTCACATGTACAAGACATGCAAAATAAAAGCAATATATTTTATTTAAAGCATCATGTGTGGAAAGTTAGTAGATAAGGTTGTGAAATATTTGTGGCTACTATTCTTGTGTCTTCTTTATTTCTCAATACTAAAATATAAATGAAATACAACATTTCTAAAAATATTTGAAATGTGCAGGATGGATGCACATTGAAAAGGAGCAAAGTGTAAGTGCACTATATTCAATAAACTAATTGCTTCAAAAACAAAGATTATACATAACACTTCCTTTTTGAAAATGTAAGATAGCATGAAGAAGTTATTTGGCAACAAGTATACAGTATTAGGTTTTTCTCTATTTTCCAAAACAGTTCTGCCAAGCTTCCTAATGATTATTGGTTCATGGTACCATCCATACTGATAATGTCCAAAAACATGTTGCCATTTTATGCTGGTGTGATACAAACAGCATAGCAATTGTTGCTAAATTTATGGAGTCAGGATAGCCATTATATGTTGCAAGCTGAACTGTACAACTTAATGTGCAATATACAGTAATACCTCGGATAACGTTTACCTCGGATAACGCTAAAATCGCATAACGTTAAGTAATCTGGGGAGGAGAATTGGATCGAATAACGTTAAGGTCCTATGGGATGGATCGGATAACAACCGCTAAAGCCTGTGCGGTTACAATGTATCTCTATGGAGCTTTAACGTTATCTGATACATCCCATAGGATTTTAACATGCATCGGATAACACTAAAAATCGGATAACACCAAGACTTGTGGAACCAAGTCTTAGCGTTATCCGAGGTATTACTGTATGTCTATGCTGAATTCATAACTATCTGCAAGTCACAATGAAAGGTGATATTTTCTTTATGATCATGGAAATTATTAACAGGATTTTGGTCAATGATTTTAAAGGAAAGAAACCTTTATTGCAATAGTAAATACACCTCTCCTGAAAAAATGTTTCAGGGGTGAACTGTGACCAACAAAGATGGAACTGAAATTACCACCCCAAATGTACAAATCAATGCCTGGGTAGCAAACTCGCATGAAAAATATTGAACCTTAAATATGATATGACACTATTCAACACAAAAACAGTTAATTGGTGATCAAGAAAATATTGTATTACTCTCTAGTACATGTAGATTGCATGCCAAAGAATCATTTAAAATATGCTTTCAATATTACAGATTTTAAAGTTATAAAAATAAGAGATTTATAAATTGATTCTAAAATACATAATAGGTTTTTAGTTGTACATTTCCTCACAAAACTGATCTAAAAGAGTTAGAATATTCATCTTTTTTATGATATGTGTCTTATATTGTAGATTTATTGAGATAGGAAACATTACCTGAAGAATGTAACAAAAAACTGCACGAGGTCCATGATGGTATTGTGTTGTGAAAAGGCGATCTAGGAGGGGAAAAAGACTTGTTTTAAGACTGTTATAAGAAAAGGTGCACTTTGCAGTTAAATGAAATCAGAACAGACAAAGTCAAGTGACACAATCAAGTCATGATACAAATACACAGCAGCAAAAATGTGAGTGGATCCGCTGTGAAGTCACCCTCAGGAAGTCAAGTTAATTTAGTTCAGTGAACAACAAAAGTCACCTGATAGAGAGCAGGAATTTAGCACTCAGCCTTGTTTTCAGTCTTGTTTGCAGCTTGTTAACCATTGTAATCCTCTTTTATCCATGCCTGATGCCTTAGTGTGCTTGTTTCCCTCTCCCCTTCCTGTTCTATTTCTTTCATGTTTAAAGGTTTGCTGTCCTATGCTAGGACAGATAGGTGATAGAAAAGGAGAAAATAATTGGGGGGGAGGGAGAGAGAGAGAAGAATGATTACAGTCAGCTTTGTTTCCAGCCTTGTTCATCTCTGGGCATCCAAATTTACAGGAGGCATAGTAAGAACAGAACAAGCTGGAAACAAGGCTGAATGAAAACTTCCCCTCTCTCTATCTATTCCTTGCTTTTTTCTCTCTTCTGTCACCCAGCTGTCCTTGTACTTGAGCACCAAGCTTGGAGTGGCTTCAGACCAAATGGCTACAAACCCCTCCACAAGTGGATGAAGTGAGCACGCTGCCTGAACTTATGTGATTGCTTTCAATTCCATACATGTAGAAAACCCAGTAGTGGCAGAGAAACTACAGATTGGGAGGGGAACTAAAGGCTGATTCACATGTCTTATAATATATCAACTAAGCACATTATGTAGTCAACAGAAAATAATTGGAATCTGGCCAATCCAATCCATAACTTTTCCTGCATTATTATAACTTTTCCTGCATTATTGATCAATATAGTCACTCCCTCAGTCTGCTGTCAAAAAACACAAAACAAGTTTCTAAAGCCTATAACATATACTAGGGGAAACAAGGAAAAATCAAATTCAACCCAGTGCTTAAAGTACACTTGAACACACCAGAAATATGAAGATGATAACATGAACCTCTAGCTGAATGTCTTATAATACATCAACTAAATATCAAAGGAGAGGAGGAACAAGTTTGCTCCTTTCTTTTGAGAATTTATTTTTAATTTCTTCCATGGCTTGCTTGTCAGAAGATGGGGCTTACCACCCTCCTCTGCTTTAGAAGGTAAGTCTACATCTGTGCTTCTGTCTCCACATGCTCTCAGAGCCAGGGGGTACAGAATTAGGTCACAGAGTTTTAAAGAAAAAGAAAGATTCTTCAGGGAGATAGGACTGGCAACAATAAATGTTTTTCCTGAACTTGCGAAGTTTCATATGGTTCCCTCTTAACTAAGAAAATCCAATTCTGTAACTACAGTAAGATCCACTGATGGTTGTTTCAGTGGTGTAGGGTAGGTTTCAGTCACCCAGGACCGGAGGACAAACTCCCCACCCCACCCCCCCAGGTAGGAAAGTCCTACCTTTGGGCTTTACTGGGCTAGGGGGTGTGGTGGCTATGCGCCTTGGACCCTGATGGTATGGGCGTGGCCCAGGGTCTGGGGTGGTGCAGCATGGGCCCAGCGGGGAGCCCACCGTCAGGGTCCCAGGTGCATGGCCACCCCACCTCCAAGCCCAGTGGTGGCAGCTCATCTGCCTTCAGCAGCAGCAGCAGTGCCCAGGAAGGTGGGAAGCAGGGCCAGTGGTCACCGCAGACCAGCACCCGCAGTCGGAGCAGCGCCAGCCAGGCCTTGCAAGGGGGAGGTCCTCAGTCTGGTTGGCGCTGCTCTGGCCATAGGCACTGGGCCGAAATGATCACCAGCCCCAGCCCTCTGGGTGCCACTGCCGCCGAAGTCAGATGCGCTGCTGCCATCGGGCTTGGAAGCGGGGCTGCCGCGCGCCTGGGACACCGATGGTGGGCTCACTGCTGGGCCTACACCACACCAGTCCCTCACCCGTACCATCGGGGTCCCAGGTGCGTGGCTGCCCCACCTCCTAGTCTGGTGGCAGGGCGGCAGTCAGGAAGGTGGGAAGTGAGGCTGGCAGTCATTGCGGCCCAGCAGCCAGAGCAGCGCCAGCCAAGCATTGCAGGGGGTGGTCCTCTGGCTGGCTGGTGCTGGGCCGTGGGGACCGCTGGCCTCACTTCCCACCTTCCTGGGCATGGCTGCCACCACAGGGCTAGTAGGCGGCGTGGCTGCATGCCTGGGACACCAACGGTGGGCCCTCTGCTCAGGCTGCACCACCCCAGCCTAGTAGGCCATAAGGAGGAGGCACCTGGGGAGGAGGGGGACCGAGGAGGGGAAGTAGCACCCCCTGGCTTCCACCATGACATCGGGCCTGCACCCTGCAGCCTGAGGCAGGGCCCAGGGCACTGATGGTGACAGAGGGCCCCAGAGCCCATCCCGGCTACCAGGAAGTCCAGGGCAACAGTGTCACATCCCACCCCCACCCATAGTGCCAGCCAGGGTGGGCCGCCCCCTCACTCCCTTGCTACGCCTCTGGGTTATTTGTACTCTTAACTTCTTCAAGCTTTCCTTCAAAACCCAAACCTCGACCTGATCTCACCTGACTTGGACAGATGTGATTTGAGTCTGCCCCATTTTCCATGTGAGCCTTAGAACTAGACAGATACCAGATACAAATTTAGTAAAAGGCAAAAGATTTATGTGATCTGAAGAGAAACTAGAAAAGAAATTTAAGTCAGATTTAATAGATTCAGTTCTCAGTAGAAATAATAGATACTGTACTAGAAAGAAATTTTAGGGATAACCCAGAAAACGAAACAAGAAAAATGAAGCAAAATTATTCAGGAAAGCGGGAAAGGGCTTGTATTTGCAAGAAGAAAAGAAAAATTATGGCTAAAGTAGAGAAACCTCATTTTAAAAAATTAATTGGAGTTCTTAAGATGATGAACAATGAATAGAATAAATAATTCTTTAAAACCAGTACACAAAGCATCTAAATCTAAGACCATGATGCATCTAGGGGCCACATCAATGTGAAAGGTTAGCGAGAAATTGAATCTATGCATACAGCCTAATCTGTATACATCAACCACTCTTCAAGAAATTTTGCTATTGTGCTGAGAGAATGGGTTAAACAGATGATTGGCATCAACAATTTTCAGAAGAATGGTCTGTAAGCCTCACCTTGGCTATCAAACTTGTTCACAGTGGCACAAGGCCTAGCCTTTCAGAGAAGGATAGAATAATCCCCATTGCCCTTCTGTTTGCAAAGCAACTGCCTTTAGAAAATAGCTCAAGTTGCTTTGAGTTTTTAAAAATCTGCATCAGTTAATTATATCCCTTGAGTCAACCTTGTTCAATCTTTTGCTGCGTATATGCAGAATTTTCAGTAATTGTACTTTCAAAAAACCACACACGTAAGACCTCTATAAATTGCTTACAGAAGTACAATTCTACTCTATTGCTGATAGGCTCTCAGGACTTTATCAGATATACACTCTCTTGTTCCTGTCAACTAAAACCAAATACAGTAATACCCCGGATAACGATTGCATCGGATAATGCTAGAATTGGATAACGATGCAAGTTTTGGGGGGGAAACTTGCATCGGATAACGATTCTGGATACTGATTCTTAGGGTTATCCGAGGCAATGGTCTGCTTGTGTGGCAATGGTCTACCCAATCCATTCCCCCACCTGCAGAGGTCTCTGCGACTGTAGCAGGGTCGGGGGAAAGCACACACCTTTCCCCAAACCTACTGCAGCCGCAGAGACTGCTTGTGTCTCTTTTCCTCCCTGTATTTAAACTACAGGGAGGGGGAAAGAGAGAGACGTGATTGGGTCTCTAGTTTAAATACAGGGAGGGAAAGAGACACAAGCAGTCTCTGCGGCTGCAGTAGGGTCAGGGGAAAGGTGCGCCTTTCCCCTACCCTACTGCAGTCGCAGAGACCACTGCGGGTGGGGGGTGGCTTTAAAGGCAGGGAGGAAAAGAAAGAGACCTGATTGGGTCTCTTTCTTTCCCTGCCTGCCTTTAAAGCTGTTTGTCCCTGAAGTCAGGGCTTTTTTTTTTTTTAGCATTGTTCGATGCATGCATGCATCGGGCAACGCTAAAAATCAGATGTCATGACTTGTGGAACCAAGTCATAACGTTATCTGGGGTATTACTATATCCTAATCCACAATATTTATTTATACTCCAACTTCCTACAATGCCATATTTGCTAGCACACTATTTTTAGCTTTACAGGATGCTGACCATGAGTGTAAATATTTCACTTGTACATTTTATTTTGGTGGTATTTTCTTGTAGAAGTGTCCAGAGTATAAGTATTAAATGATCAAACTCCTGCTGTTTTCTCTCCACATGCAGTAGTTCAGTCACAGATATTGTTGTGGCTAATTAACAAGCTGACATATGCCTAGTTCTGTGCCAGTCATTCAATGAGGTAAGCAACCAGGCATGCAGATAAGAGTTTCTATTTGGCCCTTGTTAATTAGCTTCAATTAGCCACTGCTGAACCCTCGAGTCCTATATGACTGGCTTTCGAGCAAGGGTGACCTAGCTATCATAACATGAATGATTGCACTACTGCTCATGGGGAAAAACAATTAACTAGTATGTTTTCTTAGTAATTCCCATTTTCACAGTGAGCTGTCATACACAACACAATCTCAAACTGTTGCAAGCAAATCAAGCAAAGAAAAAAAAATTGATGTATCATGAATGAAATTCTAAACATAATCTCTGCCTAAGTATGTGAACGTCTCCTCAGAGGAGATATCATTCAGGGCTAGCTGCTGTAAATCATGTGTTTGGACCACAGGATTTAAAGTAAACATTCTTCAAAGTACTAATAGCTCATCTTCAAAGTACAAGTTTTACTAGGCACAATCTAATATGGGAAGGGGGGGGGACTACAAGTGATCTGTAACAGAGTTCTTCCCATATTAGCACCAATAAAACACAATTTTTAAAGAAGACTTTCTATTATGCTTGATAGCAATTATTTTAACCTACAGCATCAGCATTCATTTTAATTGTTCCTCATTACATAATTACTTTCAAGTAAAAAAATTTCAGTAAATAACCTCAGGTCTGCTGATTACAAATGGTTGTCATAAATATTTTTCTCCTGTATCCCATTTATTTCTAAATTGGATAAATACATATCAGAAGACAAACAAATTAACAATTAACGATTAAGTGCTGCATAGGTATTGTACATACAAAGATGTTTGTAATTCTTAAATGAAACACTTTGTTTAGGATGCTTACTCAGGACATATGAAAGTGAATAGTTTTTGTTTGATGCTTATAAAAACTGCCACTGACATAATTAAACTTGTAAGATCATCATCCAGGAATATATGCTACGGCACATAGTCAGTGATGGGATGATGCCGGTTCTGACCAGTTCCCCAGAACCGATAAGAACAATCCCAGAGGGTTCTCCGGGAGGGTAGTTCTTTTTTTTTGAGCCGTCCGGTTCTGACGCCTCAAAAAAAGAAAATAAAATAAAAATTGGAGCCAAAATAACTCCAATTTAGTGTGCATGCGTTGATTTGTGTTTGGGGTGGGTTTATTTGTGTTTGGGGTGGGTGGGTTTATTTATGTTTTGGGCGGGGATGGGTTGAATTTTTAATTTTTTTAAAAAAAATTCTTTGGCCCTGCCCACAATGTCATGAAGTCATGATGTTGGCCCCGCCCACGACGTCCATGACGGCAGAGCGAGGTAGTATAAAATTTGTCATCCCACCACTGCACATAGTAGTCATGCATGCAACTGGAATTGTAAATACGTACAGTAGCATAAAGCCACTGAGAATTCTGGAACCTCTCCTGTTGAGCAGGTCACATCTTGAATGGTTTGAACTACTCTGTTTTGGTTTGAATGGTTGAACTATTTGGTAATGGCAGAGTAGCAGACACTGGTTGAAATCCTGTTGCTTAGTGTAGTAAGTGACAATAGTAAGTAGATCCATTGAGCAATAGAAATTTGATGAGTCAGCTCCTGCATTGGTTCTATTAATTAAATTGACCTACCTACTCAATTGTGACTTACGGTACATTATTGTAGTAAAACAAAACTAAAATAGGCAAATTTGAATTAATGGAACTTGCAGAAGAGTTGATGACCCAAATCAGCACTGGGCCTATCTGGTGCAACCTACTACCCTAAGCTGCAGGATTTTGGCCACTGTACAGTATATAATAGATATGTAACTGCAGCTGCCATTATGTGCTGCTTTTATCTTCCTATTCTGTACCCTCACTGACTAAAATGTAAATATCTCAAAAGTGTATCATACAAATGATATTTATCCTTTCATGTTTGTTAAACAGAGGTTGAAATCCAGCAGCAAGCCATAAGAATAGACCCATTGAATCAATGGAATTTACATAAGTGTTGACTAACAAATTCCTCCAATTCACTGAGCTTACTCTAGTTGCAATTTACTCCTGGATTTCAGCCAAGAAGAATACATGCAGATACCTCATACTTGTCAGAAGCAGTATTATATAATCTACAGTAATCAGAAATGTGATTAATGCTGATCATTAACACTCTAGGAGTAGTACTTTTCATATTTTAGATAATCTATATTTCAAACACAGACAGTGTGATTCTCTAAACGACACTAATTATTGTACTGCAATGATAATGCTATCATTATGCAAATATTTCTATTCTGTATTAGTTAAATGACTTTGTATGGATAAATAAGGCCATTTTACTAGTAAACATCATTCCATGCATATTTATTTATTCTGAAATACTTATTTTGAAATGTACAGTTGTTTCTCCAATACAATAGCAGTCTTCCAGAATGTAGCAAAGTGTTTTGTTTTGTTTTTAAACCTGGCTGCTGCATTTTGAACAAGCTGAACTCTATGGGCATTTTTCCAAGCCTTTTCCTGGTTTATAAAAGTTGTCAAAGGTGGCCTGGCTGAGTGGATTAGGGCAATGGTGAACACCTCTTTACAACAAGTTAAGATACCAGGATGATGAAAGGAGAAAGTAGTAGAGACCTTTGTTTTTTAAACGACCTACTTGAATCCAACTAAGTGGATAAATGTCAGTCACTCTCCAATATTCCATTTCTATACAAGAGCTTGGAGCATGTGGTAGCATCCCAGATCCAAAGGTTTCTGACTGAAGGGGGTTATCTATATAGTCTGGCTTTAGGCCTAGTTATGGAACAAAGGTGGCTTGGGGCACCTCGGTAGATAACCTACACAGGAAATTGGACAGAGGAGAGTCCCTGTTAGTTCTGCTGAACCTCTCAGAGGTTCCACCAACTATGATATACTTCATGGCACTTTTATGGGATAATGCTGGTACTGTTTTACACTATTCCAGTCCTTCCTAGATGGCAAAACACAGAAGGTGGCATTGTGGAAATTCTGTTTTTACATTCTGGATGTTAGTCTCTTTTAACTTTATTTTAAAATATTCCTATTTTTTCCATACAAATATGATATCAAAAAATAGCATGATGGGTGGTATGTTAATAATAATTTTGTGTCAGAAATTATTCTGGGTTGAAAGGATTTTTGGAGAAACTCTGCTCAGGGAACACCCAAATAAGGCTCCTTTCATGTTCCAAAGAGCTGGTACAGATACGTGCGCTCAATCCATCATGCAATACCCGGGTCTTGAACTGCCAACTTGCTAGCCTTCCAGGTAACAAGGTGAACTTCTCAACCACTGAGCTAACACTGACCTTGGTGGCATGTTGAATGGCAGTCTACTCATTGCCACAGAAACAGTTTGCTTTGTCTTCTTGTATATTGACAGAGATATACAGTGAAACCTTGCATAAAGAGCACTTCGCTTAAAGAGAAACTTGCTTAAAGAGCAGAATTTTCTCTGAATGTTCACTTTGCTTAACAAATAAAACCAACCAAAAACTTGCTTAACAAATAAATTGGGGTTCGCAATCCCCCCTACAATTGGTCACTTTCAATGGTGTTTCACTTAAAGAGCAAACTCACTTAAAGAGCAATCCTGTGGAACACATTATGCTCTTTAAGCGAGGTACAACTGTATTTTCAAACTCTAAAATTAAACAATCCCTCCTGTAACACACAATAAGAATCTAAGTGATACTGCATTTGTCTGTGTTTATCTTTGTTTTCATTGTTTTTAATTTTCGTGTTTGTATATTCTAATAGTGTTAAGCTAGTTTGAGACCACCTTGGACAAAGGCATCTACAAATGGAATAAATCAGTGACATCAACATTATTATATTCAAGTTGGACACTGGATTGTTCTATTACTATGGTTAGCACTCCCATCATCAAAACTGGCTACAATGCCTTAAGAATTTTTGCACTAACTAGGAAAGGAAAGATGAAAATAAATCATAATATCACCAGAGTTGACATGTATTATTTTATTTTAACAGCAGTTGCTGCTTGATGTGAGTACACAAACATTTGGAAAATAACTGGAAAAAAGCATATTTCTTTCCTACATTTTGTCTCTGCACCATTTGAACTGAAGAAACAAGTCAAAAGAAAGAAGGCAACATACAAATTACTGCTTTGAAGTGTAGCAACTTTAGTATTGGATTACATAATGCAGCTTGAAAGAAGAAAATTAGGCTAAGATCATTTTAACAGCACACTGCCATTATCCAAGCCCACAATTAAAACTGATGACTCCAATCTCTGAAATAACCAAAGCGAGGTTCTGAAATAAAGTAAGTTGTTGTGGCAGCTTAATTAAAATATGTGCTGGGAAAAATAAAACCTTTATATGTGAAAGCTCTCCACACAATTTGAAAAAAAAATACTTTCAAATCAAATGGAAAGCCTCCATCTATGCAGGAGGCTCTCAAATTCAGACAGCAACTTCTGCGCTGCTATGTTTGAGGAAGCAGACTTGATCCACAAAAGCTCACATTAAAATAAAGTCATCAAAGTGCCACAACATTTCTGTCCCTTGTTTTGTTGTGTTTCTTGTTTGATATACACAGACCATTACAAGAAAGAGTGGTACAGTCAAACCTCTCATAAAGAGCGCCTCGCTTAAAGAGGAACTCGCTTAAAGAGCAGAATTTTCTCTGAATGTTCGCTTCGCTTAACAAATAAAACCAACCAAAAACTCACTTGACAAATAAAGCGGGATTCCCAATCCCCCCCCCCCCCACCAGAAATCACAATTGGTCACTTACAATGGTGTTTCGCTTAAAGAGCAATCCTGTGGAACACATTATGCTCTTTAAGCAAGGTACAACTGTACATAAATAAAATTAAGTAAGAGAAAAATAAGGAAACCATTCCATTTCAGAATTCCTAAAACATATAATTGTGTTTCCTTCTGGTTACTATGCAAAGCCACAACAAGAATCTGAAAAAGTACTACATAAATTGTTTTCTCTCAAAACAGCTTTCATGTGCCAAAGCACAAAGTTTATCTTTACAAGTCATATATAAGAGTTGACAATCAATTAAAGCAGGAGTAATCAACCTTTTCAAGTCAGGGACCGGACCATGCTCCCTCAAACAGTTGAGGGGGACAGACTGGTTGTCCCCCCACTGTTTATGGCTACCATAAATAAGTCCGTGGCTGTTGTAAATGCATTTACAATGGCTGTGAACTCATTTATAGCTGTTGTAAACACATTTACAATGGTTGTAAATGAGTTCACAGCTAATTCCGGTGGCAGCAGCGGTTGTGGCTAGAGCAAGGGTGGGGGCGGATTATTTGGTGCCATGGGCTGGATTTGGCTCGTGGGCCATAGGTTAAGAACCCCTGAATTAAAGCTTTCAGATCATGAATAGTCGAACATTTGACTCTTTGCATCTATTTATTTACTATCAAATTCCGAGTACATTTCATTAATATTATTTAGGAATATGTGTGGCTATTCTGAGATAAAATACTGGTGGCTCTGGAAATCAGAATGCAGGTGAGAGTAAGTTTGAGTTATATCTAAATGCAACCGATACAGTATAAAACCCATGATCTTGAGAGATTATTAAATTTAAATGCTAAGGTTTCCCTTGCTCGAAAGCCAGTCGTATCCGACTCTAGGGGTCAGTGCTCATCTCTGTTTCTAAGCCGACCATTACTGAAACCCAAAATTAAAATTGATTTATTCCAATCCACAAAATAACCAAAGCAATCTTCTGAAATAAAGTTAATACCTACTACTTCAAGATAACAATATTTTTATTTTATTTTCTCCTCACTGAAAATATTATCTCTGCCAGCATTATTATAACTGTGTTTTCTTCCGGGATAATTACTATCTTTATGAAAGAATTAAGAAATTAACCCCCCCCCCAAAAAAAAAAAGGGAGAAGGAAAAGTTTAGCAAAAGGGCTAATAATTACAGAACTCTAGTGACATATTTAATATGATATGGTCAGGCATAAAGCAAAGTAAAATTGTCTGGCAAGTGCTGATATGGATACTTTATAAAATTATTGCTTCTTACAGTATCATCAAAATTGTAATTGAATTTCTTTCTGGATAAATTATGTACTCCTACAAGAGCCCGAGTGTATGTTGTGTTGCATAAGAGTTTCCTATTGATAGAGAGTAAAAAAGTAATTCATTTCAGTATCAATCCTTTGCTCTCCTGTGCTGAGCAAAAAGAATACAGCTTCTTTGATTGATGTATCTTTCTAGCCTATTTAATACAATAATAATAATAATAATAACAAGACACTAATGGAGGAAGAATGTCCCTGTGGTGCGTTTGCAACCTTTTCATTCAGAGGAAAAGATGAACAAATGACAATATTTCTATTTTGCACCTAAAATGAAATGCAACATATGACATAGCTAATAATAACACATCCATTATCTGAAAGAAGTATAATTATGAACTGACATAAAAATAACAAATAACACTGTGACAGGGTCCGATCAAAAATGCACTGCCATTTTGCAAGTTATAAAATTTCAATATTTTTTTCTCCAGGCAAAAATGCACCTGTCTCAAAATGTAAGGAGCATTAAGAGACAGTTTTAAAGCAGAAATATACAAATTCATGAAATCAAGGCTGTTGATGCACCTCTCTAGCTGATGGAATGGTAAGAGAGCCTCTCTGATCCACCCTGGTGGGACGGACAGATGTTCTCAGGGTGATGCGGTCTCTTAAGTATCCTGGCCCACTACCATGTAGGGCCTTAAAGGTAATGACCAGCACCTTGAATTGCACCCGGAGACATACTGGCAACCAGTGAAGCTCCAGAAGCAATGGTGAGGCACGAACATAGCACCCGCAACCCATCACTACCTGAATCACCGCATTCTGTACCAGCTGCAGCCTCCGAATGGTCACCAAGGACAGCCCCATGTACAGCGCATTACAGTAATCAAGTCTGGAGGTGACCAAAGCATGTGTGATCATGAGCAAGGAGTCCTGATCTAGGAGCGGGAATAACTGGCGAATAACACGAAGTTCTGCAAAAGTCCTGGCCACGACTGCCACCTACTCTTCGAGCAGTAGTTGTGAGTCCAGGAGGACCCCCAGGTTACGCACCTGGTGTGTTTGGGGCAAAACTATCCCATCCAGGACCAAAGATGGTAGCTCCCAAGATAACAAAGGATCCCTTACCCACAGCCACTCAGTCTTGCTCAGTTGTCCCTCATCCAGACCTTAACAGCCTCCAGACACCTGGATAGGACTTCACCTGCATCATTTGGGTCCCCACAGGCCAAGATATACAGCTGGGTATCATCTGCATATTGGTGACACCTCATGTCCTATTTTCTATAGACATCTGGTTTCCACAGCCATGTAGATAGACTGCTAGACTAGACTAGACAGTCCTTTACTGTGATCAAGTTTATGGTCTTGTACAATGTTCAGAACCTACAACATTATTTCTTCTCTTCAAAGTACTTACTCTTAATACACATGTTCTAATTGACACATTGAAGCAGTATTTTATTTCAGTGCATGTAGCACAGATAGTACAAACCATTGCTCCAGTTGAAAAATAAAAGAGTGGCATAAGAGTATACACTTCTGGGAAGACCTTCAGATGATGGATGAGAAAAAGAAAATGGGCTGCAGAAGTGTATGCTTAGGAGTATCAGAGCCAGACAGGTCACTGCAACTTATTTTCATACATATTCGAGAAAAATAAGTTTGTTCTCATCCTAAAAGCTTTTGTGCTCCTTCTCAATGTACTCTTATTCTGATATCTTCATCATGAACTTCACAGCATTTAGGCTTTCTGTGCAATTTGCTACCTAACTACCTATATCTTATTACCTTACATTGATTGTTGCCTATATCTCAAAGAGGATATCAAGCAAAAATATGAATTTCACTCTCATTTTAGCTAAATGTGTTCTAAACTCTGTTTCTCTGGCTATTTTTGTGTCAGCTAAATTATTGCAATTCAGTGAAGAAACAATTTAGGCTCTGTTCTCTTGTATTTCTGCATTTTATTGTCACCTGCAAGAGAAGATAATGCCATTGGTAAGAATGGTTCCAAGGTGTGATGGATTCAAGGTTGTTTAGCTAGTAGAGGGAACGCTAGTTTCTTGTAAAGTCTGGTCAGCTACAAAATATCATAGCTTCAGTAGCATTACTGATCATGTTTATGATGATGAAATAAATGAAAATGAAAACATGACATATTTGAAGATGAACTTTTTTCATTTTTAAAAAATATTTTAAAGACATTAGGATCACAAGGAAGGAAATGTAAATTACATCTTAAGTTAAGAATTTATTAACATTAACTGGCCAAAATCCTGATGACATAAAGTTATGCCACAGAAGCTGGATGGCATTATTATACTACAAAGAAAACATTTAATTTAAACAAATTAAGGAATCCCAACACTCATTTCAGGTTTCAGGTTACTAGGCCATTTGCCCTGAGGAAGCCTTTAGGAGCCTTGAGGTGCAGTGGGGAATAGTGTCAGCCTTTAATTATTTTTTTTTAAAAATCAACACTGCTAGATCAGGACAGTTGCTGATGATTTTTTTTTACCATTAAATCCTCCCCAAACCCAAGTACTGAGGCTCCCAGGGGCCTCCTCAGTGCAAAAGGTATGACCTTCCAGGCATCCATTTCAGTATCTTAATCACTATGCCACCACTGTGGTTAGTCTAGGGATTAATCTAGGGAGCCTCAAAACCTGAACTGAAAAATTTCAATTCATTTAATTTAATGATATAATCCAGCTTCCTTGATGTAATTTTACACATGGTTTTGCCTATTATTTACAAATGCTAACATAAATATTGAGCAAACACTACTCTTGCATCTTCTCACACATACCAATTGGCACAATTTATTAAAGATTTACATATTTACTTATTAATTTATCTACATCCCATATTTTTTCCTATTCAGGGAGTTTCAAGGCAGCATACAAAATGTCTTTTTAAAGACCAGCAACTATAAACCACAAGAACCTATAATATCAAAACTCAATGAAGCTTCAGTGAAGAGGTCAAAGGTTCATAATAATTAAAAAGTTGTAAAAGTTAAAGAAGTCAAAACTCTGCACACAATCTAGGTTTAATTCTAATGAGCCAAAGTTGACTCAGCCTTCCAACTTTTCCAGGTCAATAAAATAAGCACCCTGCTAGCTGGGGGTAAAGTGTGTAATTACCTTTAGCACTGGGGTGGTATATATGTGGAAACAATAACAGCAATAATGACAACAACACACTTTAAAAGCAAATTTGAAGAAAGTGCAGCATTTCCTCATTGAAAGAAACTTCCACAGCAGTGTCTTTAGTTTCCAAAAGCCTGACTGAAGAAACATAAGGAGGCTCATATGGGAGACACTCTTCTTCAGATAGCCTTGACTAGTGTTTTCCAACCATTGGTTTTTGGATTTCAATTCCCAGAAGCCTAATTCAATTCCCCAAAGCACTGATCAGCCAATGTACTGATTCCCAAACTTTGGCTCCACATAAACCATACACTGAACTGTACCTTGATATTTATTTATTTATTTGGCTTGTTTAGTCCCTCTCCCCCCCCCCCCCGCCAACTCTGGGTGGCTTACAACATTAAAAACACCCCAACATAATCCATTAGAACAACTCATACATATGGATAAAACATAATAAAAACCATAAAATCTAAACATCTAAACTATTGTACTATTAGAAGGAACTCCTATTCTTCCTGTAAGTTGCAATACTTAGCTGCTGGAGTGTTTGAGCAATAACTAAATACTTGTTTTGTCAATCCCAAATTATCTTTAATAACATTGGAATTAAAGATACAAAAATATGCAGCACAACACATCATTATATCTTGTCGAGCCCATGCATGCATGTACAAAATGACTGCCTAGTCCTGAAATACAGCTATTGCTAGAAAAATAGGGGAATCGTTTCTATGTAAATGCAGCATTACTACACAAAATGGATCCCCAGCATGTGCACAATTTAGATAATAAACAATAATTAAGTTGCATAATGGAAAAATTAAGACATCTATTCATCAAGTAAATAATAAGTAGGGGGAAAACAAAAAATAACATAATGGTAGGAAAATAAGTAATTTAAATTAGGAATTACAAGAAGAAAAACAAAGTTACTGAGGCAGACACATACAGTAAAATTTCAGAAAACAGTTACAGGGTGTTTTTCTCTCTCTCATCTTCCCCCATGCAAGCTCCTATAAATGAAATTTTAGCTTTGTTCCATTGTTCCAAAAGTGGATAGGACGCACGTGCTATGAGGAGAACCCATTAGCCTCATTTGCTTTCCATTGTCCCTTTAGTCAAATAAATTCTGAGGAGTGTTTAACTGCTCTATATATGCAGGCCAGTATAGACAACTTTGTTTGGGCCGAATTGTTCCATAATTCAAAGGCTGCACTTCCAAAGCTAGAAGTGGAAAGAATGTTACAAAAATGGCTAATTAGCATATTAATTCTTTTATTATTATCTGAATAAAGTTTATTATTAATTTAATTCATTTAGTAAAGGTCTAGCAGGATTTTATTGATTGGGTGGGTCCAGGAGTTCACTATATCAGGAGATAGTGCCTGTTGCAATCTTATTCTTTCATGTCCTGAATGCTTGTTACATTGAGAGAAGCAGTGTTGAACCCTGAAGAGGCCTCTCTGTATCCAAAGATATTGCGGAAATACAGCTCTATTATAAATATCCTCTTTGGGGGCATGTTGTTTGAATGTGTGATAGCTTCAGATAATCTTAGGAAAAATAATTATTTGGACCTTTTTCAGCTGGTTGTTGGCCAGAGTTTGGTACTAGAATGGGTTTGGTCACCCTGAGTAATGGGAATAAGGACAGGGGAAATGCTACCGTATACAGAAGGATATAACAACAGCTTTTGACACCACCAAACACAGTATCTTCTTGGACTGGCTCCATGGAAAGGGAATAGGATGCACTGTTAAGATCAAAAGGGTAACACTTGAACAATACTCTCAGAGTACTATAGAACTTTATAATAGAGTGTATAAATTACTGCTCTCACTCATGATGAAGTAAAATGAGTCTAAGCAAAATCAGCCTGTCTAATTCTACAAACTTTATTCATCTATATTTCTTTTCAGCATGTAAATCCAGAAGTTATTGAAAACATGTAACTTTTTGAGAAACTCAAAAATATGTTACCTCTAAATATCATTCTTATAGCTATAAACAAATATGTAGTGCAGGGGTTCACAACCTACGGCCCACGGCACCATTTCATGTGGCCTGCAGCAGCGGTGTTGGCACCAGAATCTGAAGCAGACACATTTATGATAGCCGTAAATGCCCCCGCAGCTGTCATAAATGCATAAACACTGCCATAAAGCGTGTCTGTGGTCGTTGTAAATGTGTTTTACAACAATTGTGGATCCATTTTATGGCAGCTTTTATGGTGGGGAGAACCACCAGTCTGGCACGCTCAGCTGTCTGAGGGGGCGTGGTCTAGCCTGTGGTATGAAAAGGTTGAGAACCCAAGCTATAGTATGTACACTATACTTAAAATATATGAAGACTTTAGTTGTATGCAATACATAAGTCAGATAAATATATTTTAGTTATAACCTTTTAGTGAAAAAAGTTACAGTCAAGAATTTAAATATAATTTCAATCCAAATATACAGGATCTTATAGCACTGAAAAGCACATCTCTTTAAAAAGTTAAAATCAAAGTAAGTAGAAATATATTTCTAAGTTTTTTGGCATATTTGGTCACACATATGGGAAAGTAATTTGTTTTCTACATACTCATCTAGCCATCTGCTAGTTAAAATCTACAGAGGAAAATCCATGATTTCTCTGTGTGCTGCTTTGTCTGCAGCTGCCATTTTCTTCTTCTTTTGCCTGGCTTCTTGATTTGGCTTAGCTTAGCTTTACTTCACTGTGGCTCAGTTGGCTTTGCTGACCATGTTCCTGCTCGACTTATGCTTACGTTACATTAGCCCTTTTATGGGCAAAGAATGTTTATATATCCTAACCAGTGATGGGCAACAACAGGTTAGCACCCCCCCCCAGAAGGGGGGTAGCAAAGTTGGGTGCCCTCTGGGAAGGGGGATAGCAAAACTGGGTGGCCTTCAGGCAGAGGGAGTAGTGAAATTGAGTGGCCATGCCCACCTCCCTGCCCTCCCCCATCAGGTTTTGTCTCTGCAAGTGGTTCAAGATCTCCCTTGCTCAAAAGCTAGTCATATCTGACTCTAGGGTGCAGTGCTCATCTCCATTTATAGCCAAAGAGCCAGTGCTTCCTGTTTACAGATGTATACATGGCCATATGGCAGGCATGACTAGATCGCCCATGATGTAGGCTCCGCCCATGATGTGGTAGCAAAAATTTTTTTGCTGGCCACCACTGATCCTAACCTACTGTTTCTATTTCCTTCTAACCAAGAAGATTCCTAGGCTAGCTGAGTCAATGCAAAGTCTCATAGACTCTGCTTCAATAGCAGATTTTCTCTGATAAGAGGAAACAAAAACAATTTATTTATCTATATCCTGGCCTAAGCTAGCAGACTCAGTGGAAAATCGCATAACCTCTGCTTTGAATTGCCACACATTTTCCCATAAGCTTTGCTTTTCACACAAATTTACATAGAAATGAATGGGAGGTTTGCAATTCTTCTGCCATGGATAATCCATACAATTCTTATACTCTTAACCATTTAATATTTTACACAAAATTGTACTAGGTGTACTACTAAGATGCCAAGAAAAAAGTTGTGTTTCCTAGATATAAAGACAGGAATTTTACAAATTTTACAAATCTTATTTTTATGAGTCACCAAATGTTATAAAATTGTAGTAACTATAGGAATAAATAAATAACACATTAGTTTCTTCTGTACTGTACTTCTAAAACCCAAAGCAAGTTTCACCCAGCCAAGACAGAAACTCATTCTGGCAAGGTCTTAGTGTCTCTTATCAGTTGTTGATAATGCCATGAAAGACAGATGTACTCACAGTCTTTCTCCTTTTTGTCAAAGCTAGGGCATTTTAATCAGATTAGTTCAATACAGTACTGTATGTGTATTTTAGAAAGCAAGCAAGCAAGCAAGCAAGCAAGCAAGCAAGCAAGCAAGCAAGCAAGCAAGCAAGCAAGCAAGCAAGCAAGCAAGAAAGAAAGAAAGAAAGAAAGAAAGAAAGAAAGAAAGAAAGAATCATGATTGCTATATTCTGCTGGTAAATCAAGTGAGATTGTTTGGATCATTATTATACATTAAAGACTTAATAAGGCAGAAGAAAGACACATACTATGACAAAAGAAGTAATTTTGTTTTAAGCCCATTTATAAAAACATGCTCTCAGAAAGATGTACAATCTGTATATAGGAGACAATGCTTTGGGCAGCTGTTTATAAAAAGAGAATGGAAGATCTCCTATTGTAGGTCAGCACAAGTAGTACACGGTAGGCCTATAAGACTACAGGGCTGTAGCCCGGGGATGGGCAGGGTGGGCATCACCCACCCTGAGTTAGCAGTGAGCCCACCCTGAAACTCCTGGCTGCTTATATATATGACATTGTTGCCCATCTGAACAAATATTCACCCACCCACATCTAGAATCCTGGTTACGGCCCTATGAGACTATTCTGTGTCTACTGCAACTAGTACAGCAGCTTGGTATAATTCTAATGGCTAATCAACATTTGTTTGTACATAATTTGAACGCCCTCTTCATTATTCAACAGTTAGAAATTATAAACTCTGATGCTTAAAGCAATGTGAACACTTCCTCTACTGTCTGTTCCCATTTCTCCTCACCAATCAGTATGTGATCCTATAGTCATAGAGTGATGGACATGCAAAACTGAACCAGACCTAAGTTGTTATATTCCATTTAAAAATATAATTTCTTGAACTACATGTTGGTCTGAAGGTGGTCTTAAATCTCTGTACTGAAAAGTACAGGGCAAAGAACATTTACAGCAAAGAACAACCAAGGTACTATACATTATCTTATTTTTTCCTGCACAGTTACATGTTATTCTAACAATTTTGAAATCAAATTAAAAATACATGCTAAATCACATTTTTAGCTTAAGTTACATTTCCACAGAATGTGCAGAACAGAAAAATAAGTCTACTTTATTTGAAAAGCAGATACATGTAATCTGTTTATAGAATGAAATGTTGGGTTAGGCAATACCTTTATTGTATCACAAAAAATTATAAATAAGGCAAACCTCTGAGTTCTAGAGAATTCACCATCACAGAGTAATAATTAACTTTTCCCCCCCTGACAATCCAACTACATGTGACATGGTGATCATATCTGGCCAGTTTGGTAACTTCTTATTTAACTTCCAATTTCTATAGCATCATTGTCTGATGAGGACTTCTCCAGAACTTGAAAGCTTACTTTATTTGTAATTATTTTAGTGATTCAGTGTATTACCTAATACAAAATTTTGCTTCTCCGAATGGATCACACAAACATTTTTTAAAATCTGGTGTTCAAATACCATAATTAGTCATCTGGAAGAAATTGGTTTTAAAGAATACCCTGGCTTATGATTGGCAGATATACTATCTGGTTGTATTGGCATATAAAGAAATAGAACAATTAGGTTGGTCGGACAAGGGCATGAAGCATAGAGGAAGAGGAAGGGGAGCCAGGCAAGGAAAGAAAGAGAAGGCAGAACAGGTGAGAGACTTTATGTACCTTGGGTGAATGAAAGCATCTTTTTTACAGTATATAGCAGTGATGGTGAACCTGTGGCACGCGTGCCAGAGGTGGCAGTCAAAGCCCTCTCTGTGGACACCCATGCAGTCACTCCAGCACAGAGTTCACCCCACCCCTCTGCCCAGCAGCCCAATGGGAGCATTTCCTTCCTTTCCTGTTGCTGTGTTGGCACTTTGCAATAAATAAGTGAGTTTTAGGTTGCAGTTTGGGCACTCAGTCTCTAAAGGTTCGTCATCACTGGTATCTAGTATCTCATTTACAATGTATATGAGATATTTAAGGTTTAACTAGTGATACCTCCTTCCCAATATCCATGGCTACGTGTGGATTTGAACCCATGTCTCCTGAGTCCTAGTCTATCACTCCATCCACTACACCTCAGTGGCTCTCTAACTATATATGTAGTTATTAATAATTGAGATAGCAATGGTAGATCAGTTTTAAGCCTGTTCATCATTTGTAAACATCTTTTCTCTATCCCAAGTCCAGAAACTGAAATTGTCAAGTGAATGATTTCAAGTATGATTCATATATCTAAAACATATTTAAATTACGACATAAGTTGCCAGTTGACACAGGCAATTACCAAATTCAATTTACTTAGAACGTTGTAATTTAGAATAGAGTTAATTTAATTCATTTTCTACTGTGATATATAAATGTTGATGAGCTTGCTACTATAGAATACAAAGTATTATAGTTCAACTTTGTCTTTCAATTTCTGAAGTTGCTAGAGCTTCACCTCCTCAAAGTTAGTGTTTTCATTCAAAGTACATTGATAAATATTCAAATTGCCAAGGGCCCATGAACACCACCTACACAGTGGTGGGATTAGAATTTTTTTCCCTACCTACTCTGTGGGTGTGGTATGGTGGGTGTGTCCAGGGGGAAAGCCCTGTGTTGCATCAGAATAAGGAATACTTTATTTCAAAACTTGGATGGGTGGGGCCAGCCATAATTTCTGCTACCGGTTCTGGCGAACTGGGGCGTACCTGCTGAATCTCACCACTGGTCCTACACCAGGGTTCATATCACTGTGAGTATGGATCTGTGAAGTATGTGCCAACCACATTTGCCAAGTTGTTTCTGTTCTCAACATTTGTTACATTAGAGCAGGGGTGCCCAAAACTTTTGGGCTGTGGGCCAATCATGTCGGTCAGGGGGCTGTTCAGTATGGCCCGTGGGCTGGATCCAGCCCCTGACACCAATTCATCCAGCTCACAAAGTCCTTGTTTTACTTCTGCTTCTGGGAGCGATGAAGAATTTGTGGGCTTGATGAATTGGCATCAGGGCCAGATCTGGCCCCCAGGCTGGATCTGGACACCCCTGGATCTGGACACCTCAACACATTAGAACTGCTGAGAAGCTGCTAGTCTTTGTGAGATTTGTCACTGCACACTTGGGAACAAGACAAGATAAAGAGCTAGGTAGGCAAGGTCATTGGTAAGGAGTAAAAGCAATATGATCTTCACCCCTTTCCTTCTGCCATGCAGAATAAGGGAGGTAGAAAGAAACCACAAGTGTTGGTCTGCCACTATCTTTCTCCCCTCAGATATCACCATGAAGGAATAATAGCAGCATGAAGGCAGAGGCAGCAGGCCCAATCCAGGAAATATGGGGACACAAGGCAGCAATTTGTGTACAAATTGTTCAAACAAATGCAAAGATTCTCCACAATAAGAGTAGCCAATAATTCACAGTCTGTCTGACAAGGAGGGGAAAAAATCCCAGCCCAACACACTCATTCCTGCACACAGAATCAAAATCTACTCCACAACACTGCACTAGTCATTTGTCATTAAGTATCACTTATTTGTAAAAACCTTACTTAATAAGATGCTACTGATCAAATACATGATAATGGGGTAGTCCCGAAAAAGATGGTGTAATGTGCATTTCTTCATTCAAATGGGATATTTACATATTAATCCCACTCTGCCACAATTTAAGTAATTTTGCCCTTGCTGAATACTAAGTATGGGACTGCAGTGGGTAGGTAGTTAAGATGCTGAATTTGGTGACCAGAAGGTTGGCAGGTCAGCACTTTGAGACCAGAGTGCTGCATGATGGTGTGAGCTCCTGTCTCTGTCACAGCTCCTGCAGTTCAAAAGCAAGAAATTGCAAGTAGATAAATAGGTACTGTTTTGATGGGAAAGGTAACAGGATTCTGTGTGCTCCGGTGTCTAGTCATGCCTGCCACATGACCATGGAAATGTCTGCAGATGTAAACAGTGCTGGCTTTTCCCCCCCACTGTAAATGGAAATGAGTACCACACCCTAGAGTCAGGAAATAATATAGTCTCTATAATGTATCTTCTATGAGATACAGATTCCTCTGCACAATTTAGGGATTCACCTGAAAACCATCTTCAACACAACTTCAAGTCTATGTGTCCCTATAAAGCATGCATAAAACTGTATTTATAAAAAGTATGCTGACATTCTGAGCAAGCTGAAGGCTGTGCCATAATCCATAATTTTCACCTGTATTCCCAGGGAACTACTGCAAATAAATTCTTCCTCTCACAATATATAGCTACACAAACTCTAGTCTCCATCTAGTGATTTATAGCCTGAGGATTCAAGTGTGTGTCTGTCCAGGAAAGAATTATTGATGACTAAATTTTCCTCAGCTTGATTTGGAACATGCTCAAAGTGTATGGATTTTCTTACTGAATGTTCAAACAAAATCTGTCTATATTCTTCTTACTAATGTTCCTAACAGCCTTGAAATGTCAATGGTTTCTCACTCAAGTCCTAAGCACTTAACTATAGGTTAGTCAGGAACTGTGGCCACATTTCTTCTCCATTAACTATCATAGCTAAAGTAAAAAACATCTGGAAGGCCACAGTCACTCATCCTCACATTATAAGTTCTCTCTACACTGTCTTTTTGCAAGTGTGACTTGCAAGAGCCCTACTGTGCCCTAGCCCCGATCACCTTCTTAGTACAAAACATTGGTTGAGTGGGGCTGTAAGGTATTCAAACAGTCCCAGGCCTCTGGAGGAATGAAGCCCAAATAAAAGTGATGAAAGATGCCAGTACCTAATACTGAAACATACCATCTATATTACTGTTTGAATAAGGCCAAGCTGAAGCTTCTTACCAAGTTTATGCTTGAGACCAAGATGAAGCACTTTATCAAGCATATACTGAGGATAATATATTATGACGCATATAATGAACCTTCTTGTGCCAAAGAAATATTGTATTTCTCTAATGGTATTATTTATTCTAAATTGTATTTATGTTGTAGCACTGCTTTAACACTGTTAGCCACTCTGAGTTTCTTCAGCAAGGAGAGCGGCATACAAATCCAATAAATAAATAAATAAACCATCATGTGCTATCAAGTCAATTCTGACTAATGGCAGCCTTTTTTAGAGTTTTCTAGGTAGAGAATACTCAGAAGTGGTTTACCACTCCCTTCTTGGGTGCACATTAGGACTGCACTGCTTGCTCCATAAAGGTAAAGGTAAAGGTTTCCCTTGCTCGAAAGCCAGTCATACCCAACTCTAGGGATCAGTGCTCATCTCTGTTTCAAAGCCAAAGAGACAGCAGTGTCTGCTTCTGCAGACATTTCTGTGGTCGTGTGGCATGACTAGACAGCGGAGCGCACGGAGAGCTGTTTACCTTCCCACTGAAGTGGTCCCTAGTTATCTACTTGCAAATTCTTGCTTTCGAACTGCTAGGTTGGTAGGAGCTGGGACAAAGACAGGAGCTCATTCTGTCCTGCAGTACTCGGGAATCCAACTGCTGACCTTCTGCCTTCCAGTCAGCATCTTAGCCACTTGAGCCACTGCAATCCCTATGTAGAGGCTACATAGTCTGCCTCTATTCATAGGAGGCACAGTGGAGAACTGAACTCTCAACCTCTAGCTCTGCAGCCAGATATCTAAACTACTGAGCTATCTAGCTAAAGAAATAAAATATATAAAATTAAGGCTAGGTAAAGATAAATACAATTTCTTGGAACGTAATGAAATTCAAGATTTCTAAAATGATTGAGTTGAAAATTCCAAGCTCCAGCCTCTACTGTCCTATTCGTGGATTGGTTCATTATGGTGAACTACCCTTTCACATAGGATAAAACATTTGTATCTAATATTATCTGGAAAATGTTGCAGAGATGACAATGAGGCAAGGACCTGAGAAACCTACCCCAATAAACCATACAGACAACTTGACAAGAAAGCTGCTTTCTTTCTCTCAAGAAATATTTTTATCACTTCAAACAACAAATCTACTAGCACTAAAACTCCCAGTTGCTAAACTGAGATAAACAAAGATACAAGTTGATAAGAAACTTGAATACCTTCTCTGGCAAACTCAGGTCCAGAACAGCTAAAGTTCACAGTAAGAGATTTGTGACGGGCCAACCATATAGAATAGTTGTGATACATTCGCAGCATATATTAATCATTACATTAACTATTATAAACTATGCTATTTTGAGACTTAGAATGATGCATTAGAATTTCATATACTTTGCCATGTTCGTCTGCCTTGCACTTTTTAACATCTTTCATTGGGGTGATACATTTTCTGTTCCTTTGTGACATCAGTAGTCACTTCATTGTAGGAATGTATATTTTTATGTATTTGTTCTCTCATGCAAATACAAAAAGCTTCAAAACCATTCCTTCACTGGATGAGATTAGAAATGGTGATTTTTTTTGTCTGTGCAATTCTTTAGGACTTATTCTGTAAAATTTCAAGAATTTCTTTGTGCAAAAGCATTTTTTGTTCAAAAGGGAATGTTTTTGTGCAAAATACATTTTACACTAATAAAAAAATTAAAAGCACTAATCTTTTCATTCTTGTACAGGGACAAAAATCCTCACATCTGTTCAGAATCTTTCTGGCTTGGTGTCTCAAAGCATCAAGATGCCTTTTCTTTAAAACCCTACTTCATTTTCACATTAACCCCACCCCAAACAACAATTTAGTTCTGTTCATAGCTATGACAAAAGGGGAGTAATGATATAAAAACTGCCAAGTTTAGATAAATATATGCAAGAAAGGATTGGCTATCTGGGTCTGATCTCAGCATCCCAGAGAGAAACATAAAGCAATTGGATGGGATTGGCTCTTCAGTAAAAATATGGTCAACTGAACCCCCAACATCCCCCCCCCGACACTTACATTTAATAGTGTCTATGGAAAGATGTTATGTACACCCAGAAAGAACACTAAAAACAAAAGAGTTGTGCTACCTTAAAGACTAACAGATTGTTTCAATGTCAGCTTTCATGGATTGCAAAAGGTTGTCCCTGAATAACAATAGGTGCCACAATTCTTTCGTTATATTCAGTTTTATATGTTAAAACAGGCCAACAAAACAAAATCATAAATGCTCCTCCTGCAGATGGTCAAAGACATTCTTGACCATTCTTGAAGGCCAGTATAATAAATGATTAACTCTTTTGAAAAATTAGAGATGTGCAATTTCCTGTCCTCTAATCTTCATAATAATATGTCATAGGGTAGGAATTGACTTGATGGTATATTTATCACTTAGGCATGATTCTTAACAGGATTTCTCCTAGGCACAAAGCACTCTGAACTCATTTATCCTCCTCCTGGAGACACCTTGAGACTATATGTGGCCCACAGCACCATTTCATGTGGGGGTCCCACCTCCACCACACCAGGAAGTCCCATGTGGTGGAGAAAGGGCAAAATGGCCATCTGGCCCCCAAAGCTGTTTGAAGGAGCATGACCTGGCCCCGGGCTTAAAATGGTTGAAAACACCTGCTTAAAATTAAGCTGTCTATGCTTTTACTATGCTAAGAACAAACAAATATGCTACTATTGTTTTTCCTGCTGGACCTAAGCTCATTTTCTTTTCTATATCTTTCTCAGCATCTTTTATATCTTTTATAGATGAGGCAGCAAGAACCACACACAGCATTCAAATTTGGGGAGATAAGATATTTTTATATAATGGCAGTCTTTGTTCTTAGTCTCTTTCATAATAATTTCTATACAGTAAAACACCGGATAACGATTGGATTGGATAACGCTAAAATCGCATAACGTTGGGGAATTTGAGGCAAACATTTGGATCGGATAACATTATGTTAACCATTATGTTAACCATTATGTTAACGTTATCCGATCCATCAGATAACCTTTGCCTCAAATTCCCTGAGGTGTGGCTGTGACTCACCAGTTTCTCTTGGGAGAAAGGGAGGGGCTGCCTGCTCTCAAGCTTGCCACATTTGAATAACAAAGGCTTGCAAAACCAGTCTGACTAGCAAAGCAAAGCAAAGGCTTAGGACCCTTTCCCCAGTGTAACCCAGAACACTTTGCAGAAAAATAATTGCAAAGAGACAATTTGACCCAATTACCTTTATGAAGTTTCCCCTTTAAATTCTAAACAGCCTGAACCCAAGATTGTAGCTCCGCAAGCTTCATGCATTGTCAATGGAAAACAAACAGACTGAAACCTTTCACCTACAAAGCAATTAAGCTTTTCACACCCTGCAAAGCCCTGGGGAAACTTCCTTTATTACAGGTAGGTGGGCTGATTCTAAAGGAAAACATTTTCCTAGCTTCTGTTCAGATCTTTTAAAACAGCACTTTATAAAATTTTCAAAAATGTAAAAATGCTGTATGGCTTTGTTCCCCTAAAGTCAGGGTGGTCTGGCATGTTTTTGTAATGTATTTACCCTTTACACAATTATTTCTTAAAGTTCTTTAAGTTTCCAGCAAGTTTCCTTGACTTTCCCTTGAAGCCTCTGTTGCTTATCTCTATGGAGTTAACGTTATCTGATCCACCTGAATAGGATTTTAACATTATCTGGTGCATGCATCGGATAAGACTAAAAATCGGATAATGTTAAGACTTGTGGAACCAAGTCTTAACCTTATCCGAGGTATTACTGTACTAAGCTTTGCATTTGGATTTCAAGATCTATTTCCTGGAT
This sequence comes from Furcifer pardalis, assembly GCA_030440675.1. Lineage (NCBI taxonomy): Eukaryota > Metazoa > Chordata > Lepidosauria > Squamata > Chamaeleonidae > Furcifer > Furcifer pardalis. The sequence goes on from CP126890.1 coordinate 231,106,306, forward strand.
AGCCTACAAAGTCAATTCAAATTCAGTTTTGTAAATGTACTTAAATTATTTTGCCCTAATAACAAAAACCTGCAGTAGCACTGAATCTGATCTTCTATTCTGTTGTGGAACCACTGAGTTCAGACAACTGTTGTAGTTCCTTATGGTCCTTTTTAATTCTGGCTATTTTCATGTCTTCAGCAAAGCTGTCAGTTCTAACTTTATTGAATAGTAAAGGTAAAGTTCACACTTGCTCAAAAGCCAGTTGTATTTGATTCTAGGGTTTAGTGCTCATCTCTGTTTCATAGCCAAAGAGCCAGCGCTGTCTGCTTCTGCAGACATTTCCATGGTCATATGGCAGGCATCACAAGATACCAGAGCACACGGAACGCTGTTTACCTTCCCATCAAAGTTCCTTCATTCTTAAAAACCTATTTGATTATCATGTAGTAAGGTAGAAAAAATGAGATCATAACTGAAGGCTACACAATAGACCTTTAAAATTGATGGCTGAAATCCTACTGTTGTAGGTTATGTCACATCATCAGCCACAGCAATTTTCCAAAAATAAAATATTTCTAAGAACCTGAGGATGGAACTCCTTTCCTCATTTAGAAGTCACTGGAGGATGTAGGATGGAGAAGAATGTATTTAATTAAATTAATTTAACTGAATGTTACCACTGTCCACATGACTTTTCTGATGGAAGCCATCAGCTATTTCCTGATGATACTCAGGAGCTTCATCATGATTAAAGGGATTCCACTAGAGAGCCTCAGGAAACTATGAGGAGAAATTTAAAAAGTTTTGTTTCTGAAAAATCACCATGGCTTATGATGTCAACAACTTTATGCACCATAATTTGCAGGACAGGATTTCTGCTTTCATTTATTTCCCAGATGAAGTTGGAGCAATTTCTCCCAGGCATTTAGCAGAAATAAGATATTCTAAAGTACAGAACATTTCTGGTAAACAGGTATAGTTTTATGATAATATACTATCCATTGGTTTTATTTAAGCTCTGGTAAAACAAATGACTACTGTATTAAGTTACAAAAATTTAACACACGCCACCATATTTTCCATATAGCAAATTACTTGAGAAATATTGGCTAGACCCATGTTGATGCTACACACTGGAAGCTTAAGTTTTACTTGGGAGATTTTGGAAGGATTTTTTGTTATAATATTCATTAAATATTAATAAAATGCTATGGGAAACTTTATATAACATAATGAGAAATACTGCCTTTGGGAAGCTCAAATGTATTACAATATCTATAAACATAGTATTGTATAATTTGATAATTTTCCTCAAATTTTTACATTGTTTCCAAGGATAACAAACAATTCATGCTTAAGGGACTCAATTTCATTAGCTATTTCATTCACTATCCAGCAAAATGTTTGGCTTGGGCAATGAGACTGTTGCTTGTGATTAATTTTTTGTACTTTGCAAGTAATTACCGTATATGCCGGGGTACAAGACGACTGGGCGTATAAGACGACCCCCCAACATTTCTACTCAAAATATAGTTTTTGTTATATACTCGCTGTACAAGACTACCCCCTCTTCCGCGCACCTTCCACACACCAAATAAAACATAAAAGAACATCAGATTTGATTTCAACATGTTACCATAATTTATATTCAAATGCTTATGACATGCAGAAAAACTGTCACAAGGCTGTATGTTATCAAACATGTACAGTAAACATAAAACAGTGCAAGTTTATTAAACGTACAGTAAGAGATAAGAGGCAGGGGAACTAGAGACCACATTGCCAACATACGTTGGATCATGGAAAAAACAAAGGAATATCAGAAACAAGTCTACTTCTGTTTCATTGATTACACTAAGGCCTTTGACTGTGTGGACCACAACAAAATGTGGCAAATAATTAAAGAGATGGGAATACCAGAGCACCTTATATACCTCATGAGAAATCTGTACATGAATCAAGAAGCAGCAGTTAGGAAAGAATACGGAAGGACAGAGTGGTTTGGAATAAGAAAAGGAGTAAGAAAAGGCTGCATTTTGTCACCCTGCTTATTCAACTTATACACAGAGCACATAATGTGCAATCCAGGGTTGGATGAATCACAATTTTGGATCAAAATTTCTGGGAGAAACATCAACAACTTCAGATATGCAGATGATACCACCCTAATGACAGAAAGTGAGGAGGACCTAAAGAAGCTCCTGATTAGGTTGAAAGAAGAGAGTGAAAAAGCTGGCTTGAGACTCAATATAAAGAAGACCAAGATAATGGCAACAGGCCCTATCAGTCTCTGGAAAATAAATGAGGAAGAAGTAGAAGCAGTGATAGATTTTACTATCTTAGGATCAAAGCTCACTGCAGATGGTGATTGCAGCCATGAAATAAAAAGGCGACCAATTCTTGGTAGGCAAGCGATGGGAAACCTGGGGAACATAGTGAAAATTAGAGACATCAAATTGCAAACAAAAATTCGTCTAGTCAAAGCAATGGTATTCCCTGTGTCAATGTATGGTTGTGAGAGCTGGACCATTAGGAAAGCTGAGTGCAGAAGAATAGATGCCTTTGAGATGTGGTGTTGGAGGAGAGTTTTGAGAGTCCTCTGGACAGCTAGGAGAACAAATAGGTAGATCTTAGAAGAAATCAACCCTGACTGCTCCCTTGAAAATCAAATAGTAAAGATGAAGCTAAAGTACTTTGGACATCAAATAAGAAGAGAGGGTTCACTTGAGAAAGCCTTGATGCTGGGAAAGGTGGAGGGCAAAAAGGGAAGAGGGCCAGAAGGGAAAAAAGTAGGGGCGAGAAAACTGCATGTTCCAGTATGCCTTTGGGAAGCCTTGCAGTGGGGACTAATCTAATTGATGACCAACCCCTGGGTAGCCGCTTCCCAAGACTTTCAGTTTCCCATAAGGGAAAAAAGCAGGGGTGAGAAAACTGCATGTCCCACCATGCTCTTAGGGTGACGCGGTCTCTTAGGTATCCTGGCCCACTACCATATAGGGCTTTAAAGGTAATGACCAACACCTTGAATTGCACCCGGAGACATACTGGCAACCAGTGCAGCTTTGGAGCAGCGGTGAGGCACGAGCATAATGCCCGCACCCCATTACTACCCGGGCCGCCGCATTTTGGACCAGCTGCAGTCTCCGAATGGTCACCAAGGGCAGCCCCATGTAGAGCGCATTGCAGTAATCAAGTCTGGAGGTGACCAAACCATGTGTGACCATGAGCAAGGCGTCCTGGTCTAGGAGCGGGCGTAACTGGTATATTACACGGAGTTGTGCAAAAGCCCTCCTGCCCACGACTGCCACCTGCTCTTTGAACAGTAGTCGTGAGTCCAGAAGGACCCCCAGATTACGCACCTGGTCCGTTTGAGGCAGAACTGCCCCATTCAGTGCCAAAGCTGGTAGCTCCCGTGATAACACAGGGCCCCTTACCCATAGCCACTCAGTCTTGCCGGGATTCAGTTGTAGCCCGTTTTCCCCCATCCAGACCTTGACAGCCTCCAGGCACCTGGAAAGGACTTCCACTGCACCGCTTGGGTCCCCACGAGCCGAGATGTACAATTGGGTATCATCTGCATATTGGTGATACCTCACACCGTGGGAACGGATGATCTCACCCAGTGGCTTCATGTAGATGTTAAAAAGGAGAGGAGAGAGTACCGAGCCCTGAGGCACCCCATATTGAAGGGGCCTAGGGCTGGACTTCTCACTCTCCAGCCACACCGACTGGGTCCTGGCCCTTAGAAATGAGGAGAACCAGGCCAACACAGTGCCCTGGACCCCCAATCCTTGGAGCCGTCCCAGAAGGATACCGTGATCGATGGTATCGAAGGCCGCTGAGAGATCAAGAAGAGCCAGGACAGACGGATGACCTCCATCCCGCTCTCTCCATTTACTAAATGGTAAAGAAAGACACCTAAGAGAAGGGCAAGAGAAGTGAACTATTTAGATACCAAATAGAATCATCCAAAACAAACACTTCAAAATAGTCCATCTGAGCTAATAGTAGTTGCTTGCAATAGCAACTAATCTGGCTCCATGACATTTCTGTTATTATTATATTTCATTGACAGGAATTACATAAAGATAAAAGTTATCAGATTAATAAACTTATTTGCCAATCACTACCCCAGGTTCTCCAAACCTTTGCTGGAGGGAAATAGCAGAGTGAGGAAGAAGAGTTTGACTTGTCACACTTATCAGTGTTCGAAAAAAACATTATCTCCAGTAATAAAACATTATCTCCAGTAGTCTACCACTTGGTATATATAAAAAAGGAAGGTCACTCCAGCTGTGCAAAAGAAAAAAAATCATAGAAAAATTGAGAGTACCCAGGCTGATATGCAATTTACTGTTAATCTCACTAAAAGGTTAGAAAAAATAATATACAATGTTCTGATCAGGACTGATAAAATATCATCATTAAGTGCACTTTCCAAGTCCACTATGAAATAACAACATACAAATTATGTGTCATTTAAAGTGTTTTACCATTTCGCCACACACATTTAATGAGTATGTCTTTGATGTGTTTTTGACTGTCAATATGATTGAAGATTTAATACCATCTTGGCTCAAGGAATCAAACCATCTCTATTTTTAACACATTTCTGTTTCAATTGAACTACAAAAACAGCAAAAGGGCTGAAATTAGAAGTCACAATTTTTTGCCTATAGTGATCAATAATAATAATAATAATAATAATAATAATAATAATAATAATAATAATAATAATAATAATAATAATAATAATAATAATAATAATTTAGCTATACATAGTATAATGGCTACAGATAGCTTGTATTATAACCAAAACCCTGTCTGGCCAGGTTATCCTGCTATGGTAATAGAGTACTGCCAGTGACGCAACACCAAGTGTCAGGAAGTAGTTAACTAACCTGACAACCCTGAGGACTTGGGTGGCAAAGTGCACAGTGATGGGTGGCAAAGTGCACAGTGAAGGGTGATGGTCCCCAAGTGGATTAAATATCACTTGAATCTAATTATCAAAAACATGGAGGGCAGCAACTTCATCATTTCTGGCCTGGGGCTGATGAAGACTTTGTGAGCCAAAAGGGCTCAGGACCAGAAATTGACTGGTGGAACTGGATCAGTAGTATGGGTGTCATGCTGTGATGTAGAGGGAAGATGAAAGGCTACTGCATCATATTCTCAGAACAGTCTTCATGGCTGATTGCATGAGGATCGCCAATATTTGGATATGGCAGAACAACAAGAATAACCAAGTGCAAAGATCTACACATGGGCAGGGGAATCACACACACCATTACAAGATGGGGATCAGTGTAATACTACGAGTTGTCAGGGGAAAGTCCAGTCCTCTGGCCTGCACTTTTCTCTGAGGCTTTTTGCCTGCCAAAAATTCCTGGGAATGGAATGTATTCCTTAGAGTAAAACTACAGTACAGTATTTGCAATTGGCTGAGGTCCCGCATAGAAGGTCTGATGCAGAGGAATGGAGTGAGAATAAAAGGAATAGTGTGGGAGGTGTACTTTCTCTTTCACTGCAAGGAAGCCATGGGGAGCCTCACACCAGAATGGTGGAGTGAGTACAGTAGCCATGAGGCCTGATATAAACAGTTTTATTACTTTTTGTACCCCTGAGTTTTGTTAAACTCATAGTTGAATCTCATTATCATTCTGGGTTTCTCCGGTTACTTAATCCACAAAAACTCGTATTAAAATATAGCAGGTAGTTATTTGTATCTTTTTTAAAAATTCCTTATGGATTCATCCAGGTCTTCAGACATCTGAACAAGAGAAATGTTTTCATGGAAGCTCTCATTGAAATGGAAATGTAATATTTTTAATGTAATATTTTAAGGATTTTATTTTTATTTTTTATTTTTGTTGGGATATACAGTACTTGCATAGACTAAGAGGGCTTGTTCTTTGAAAACTACGGTCCCAGATAAGTGTGTATAGTATTGTATGCTAGGTCACTTTTGTTAAACCTGTAGTTTCTTTTGGAATAACCAAAGATCTCACAAGGAAGAGCCTCTGGCCTATTCTGTTTAATGTGGGGCATAACAATTTTTAACCTCTTTTTTCCTCTGGAAATTGGATTTAACTGCAGAAAGCTTTCCATCATGTCAAAACAAGAATCTCTGTCCACACATAAAATTGACCACACTAATTGCATATTAAACAGGAATGAGATTTCCAGTGTCACCTAAGGATATTTGAAGCTCTGTTCCTTGTTAAAGTTAATGGACAAAGATTGCCTAAATCCCCTTAGTGACTTTGAAAACCACAACCAATAGACACGTTACAAATTGTACAATATGTCTGCTGATTAAGGGAAATCTACCTATAATAATGATGTAAAGCATTCAGTCCTTATTAGAAACTTAACAAAATTATTCCAGAAATACAAGTACTGCTCTGCTTGATATAATGGGAGAAAACAAGCAGGAGCTTTTTGATTGACTTTATGATACAGTGATTCAGAAACTTTAGCTCTCCTCAGTGTGATAACAAATTGCATTAAGCCCTTGTGTGTTGTTCAGTAGCTTGCTACAACAGTATTATCATGTACATAATGAAATTAGAAGGCTGTTCCATCTAATTATGTTTGTTTTCCACTCAAACCACCAAAATACCCGTTAAATATTCAATTTGCAAAATATCTATGCAATTTGACATCATTGTGATTAAACCAGAATAAGAAACTGAGACTCAAAATTGATTTAACCACTGAAACATTTCACTGTCAACATGCAAAACAGAAAAAATGTGTCAATCATTAAGCAAATATGGGGTACATATAAACTACCCACTCAAAAAGAATTGTTTATTCACTTAGCCAAAATAAATATATTTTCCACTGAAATAAAAAGGAAAGTCATGAAGTCTTTGTGCATACCACAGACACACAGAAGCATCAAGATAAATGATAAATGTACAAGCATGACTTAAAATATTTCCACTAACAATAATGCTTTCCCCCCCCCCCCCAAGGGTCCAGGCAATCATGTTACAAACTCAGTTAAGAGCTCAAGTAGTCCAATCCAGCCTCACCACCCACATCCTATAGTTAGTCTGGAACTTTTGTTAACTATCTGAACCTAAATTTTCAGCAGCTACATTCACTCATTTGTGCATTCATTTTTTATCCATCCTCATTAGGGTACTTAAAATAATGGCTGTACTACTGTAAACCTTGGGTTACTACAGCATACTCAATTGCTTGTTTCTCAGTTTTATTTCTGTTGGCACTCACCACCTGATAATAATAATTTTGTGTCAGAAATTATTCTGGGTTGAAGCTCGCCTTGTCAGCTGGAAGGCCAGCAAGTCAGCAGGTCGAGTCCGGTGTACTGCATGTCAGGGTATGATTTATACCCTGGGCCTTAGCTTCATCTAAGATGGAGATTTCCATCTGTTGGAGAAACTTTTAGAGCAGACCAATGGGATTGGATATGTGTAAACATACTGGCCTCATTGGTTGGAAGAGATGGAGCCTAATGTGTGACAGACATGTCATGTTGTATGATCATTGGCTGGAATTCTTTAGGGGAATGGCAAGGAGGTGGACCCTGAGGGAGGAGATAAAACCCAGAAGGTGGGGGCCAAGAGGCTCTCTTGGACCCGTACCTTGGACCTAAGGGAGAACTGCAATCATGTAGATGCTTGAGCCAGAAGGGGGGCCACTGGGCTTTCCCCAAAAAGCAGCTTTCTTTATTTTGATATACTTTCTCAACTTCTGATGAATTTTCTTCTGTAACTTACTCTGATTACAATATACAGTACAGTCAAACCTCGCATAAAGAGTGTCTCGCTTAAAGAGTAACTCGCTTAAAGAGCAGAATTTTCTCTGAATGTTCGCTTCGCTTAACAAATAAAACCAACCAAAAACTCGCTTAACAAATAAATCGGGGTTCGCAATCCCCCCCAATTGGTCATTTACAATGGTGTTTCGCTTAAAGAGCAAACTCGCTTAAAGAGCAATCCTGTGGAACGCATTATGCTCTTTAAGCGAGGTACAACCGTACGGTTGAATTATCTGAACATGACTGGAGTATTTACTTGGCTCAGCGCTACTTTATCTACGGTATATACTCAAGTATAAGTCTGGTTTTTAACCCCCAAAATGAGGTCCAAAAATGAGACTCGACTTATAATCAGATCAATGTAAACACTAAAAAAATACCAACACAAATGTCTTAATTAATTAATTTTACCATATTTTCATGTATTTTAATTATTGAAACTCACTAGCAGCTGCTGCATTTTCCACCTCTGACTTATACCTGAGTCAATTTATTTTCCTAGTTTTAGAGGTCCAAATTAGTTACCTTGACTTATATTTGGGTATGACTTATAGTCAAGTATATATGGTACACTAATTGATTTCCTATGAGCTACCTTGCTTACCACCTAGATCCAGATTAGGAATGAGAACAGGCAGTATCAGGTGGGATTCCATTATGAGGAGTCCAAGGTGCTACTTCTGCGTAAGAGGATCCTGACACTGCATGATGGAGCCTCATTCATGATGGAGCCTCATTCAGGTGTCCCCTGAGTGAGGTTGTTCCAGCAAAAATCCTCTCAACCCAGAATAAAGTCTAACATAAAATTATTATTATTATCAAACCACCTGAAATAAACAATAAATACAATGAAATGTCTCACATCCTGGAAGAATGCAAACAGAACTGACAAAGAGGTGACTATGGCTTGGCTAAGAATAGTGACTTGCCTATGTTGGTTAGTTGGCTAGGTGGGTGGACTTTACAAAGGATTAGGCCTCCAAAGTCACATCTGCTTCTAGATCTAGAGTATTTTATCAGTGCCTGACATGTCTTGGGCTGCACAAATTTTATCAGTTTGCCTCTCACTCCTTACATTCAAGCTACCCAGTAGGTGATAGAGCTAAGAAGGAATTCTTGCCTAGCTCTCAAACCTGGCACAGAACTTTCTTTTAATTCTTCATAGCAAGAGTTGCCGGGGTACACTGAAAAAGCCTCCTTGACAATTTTGGCATTTTTGAACCACAGTTGGGTGTACCCAAGGCAATAACAACCTTGTTTTGCCGGCTAATACTACAGAATGAATTAATCAACAGGTGGCTTCATTTTGGCAGTTTAACATCAGACCTGGACATGAAAGAAGCAGCAGCAACAGTTGCCAAAATTCATTTTTCTTCATATACGGAAGCAAAGTTGTGGCTGCTAATTAAGGATAACTGGTTACATACACATCACTTTGTCAAGTAGCTTCAGTTAGCTATCATGACTTCATTTTGGTATGCAGAAAAGGCTCCATAATTATTGCAGACAATATGCTTTTGTGAGGATATTAACTTGCACTCTTTTTTGTTGTTCAGTCTCACAATCGATTCCGACCCTTTGTGACCCTATGGACCACTGTCCGCCAGGCACTTCTGTCCTCCACCATCCTCCTCAGCTCGCTCAGTTCTGTGCCCATTGTTTCTACAATACCATCTAGCCATCTCTACCACTCTCTTTTTCCTCTTCATACCACACCATTGTGAAGGGAGCATAGCAGTGGTGCTGGACACACTACTCCACAAAATGTGATGTTCCTATAAAAGATCCTGTCAACCTTGCTTTGGGTTGGGATGATTGCTTCTCAGCCAGTGAGTTATATGATTGGTACTGTGCTCATTGGATCCAATCCAACTGACATTTGCAACATTCTCTTGGCAGGGAGATGTCAGTCAGCAGTTGCATTTCCCATTAGCTGGATTTTTGCACTATAACACCATGTACGTTATAGCAAAATTTCAGTCAATACAAATCTATCTGATTATTCTAACTTCACCTCTTTCCTCATTAAAGCCCAGTTCTCCTCTTTTCCTTCAGAAACAGATAATTTTGCATGGCCAAAGCGACAGTATATGAGAACTCTGTGTCTCACATCCAATAGTCCCATAATTTTCCTCTCAAAAGTTCTCAAGGAATGCAGGTACACAGTTAAGTATGTATGTGTTATGTTATGCTTTGTGGGGGCATAGCTCTTGTACCTATTATCAACTCAATTAAGCCAAGCCTATTTGCCTGCTCACATAGGAATTTTATTCTAGAATTTAGAATACACAAGGATAATATGGATTAAATTGCAGCAAAGTCATATGAAAGTCACTTACAGATTCAGCTGAATTAACATTTGTGAAGCACGCTCACAATCTTTTTATACTGCTCTAGTTTTTAATTGCCTGATTTTCCCCTGTCTTGTAATCAATGTTAACTAGAAAAGTTAATAAGTTTTGCAAAAGAAAATTCATTAGCATTTAATTTAGATCTCTTCTTCTGTTCACTATATAGCAAACTTTACAAACCTTTAAAAGACTGCAAGGTTAAAACAACAAAAAGTTAGAAAGTCTGATCTTGTAAAGTCTGTTCTGACAGCAACTCAAAGAGAGGGAAGAAGGGAGAGAACACACATGTCTGATGCAGTAATTCAACCAGAGAGAAATTCCCAGTTGAAACAACTTACAGCTGTTATATTTAACCAGGATCTGAACATAATGCAACTAGAATAATATACATTCTATAGCAAAACTATAAATGTTTGACTTGTATCTGATATACTTTGTGAGGCTCAAATGCTTATTTTCTTGTTTAAGACAAATATTTTGATTTCTGACTAGTTGCACTAAGCACTATGGGGAGGCATATAAGTGTGATTGCTTTGCTTTACACTTTTGCCATTCTGCAATATGAACTGGAAGAGAATTATGTTCAAAAATGTTCATGAATGCCTAATACAAGTTAATGTGAAAATGTAAATCACACTGACAATAAAAACCTCATCAAAGTCATGCTCATGAAATATGTACGCAGAAATGGCAAGCAAATTACATGTCACAAAATTTGTATGTTGCTAGTCAACATTTATCCATAATTAAATCATCTAACAAACCTAAACAAACTAAGTAAAACCACATAATGTAACTGCTTGCTGGATAGTGAGCAAGGAACCCCCTGAGCCCAAATCTAATTCGACAGATGAGTTATACAGATGGAGCAAAGCAACAGAAAAAGTCCTATGTTCTCACCATAACCTCAAGAGTGTTGAGACAAATCACAAAAATCTCAAAAGAGGGACATATAATATAGGTAGGCTCATATGAGCACACAGTCTTAACAATTGTGAAGCATAGGTACAATCATTTGCATCAAGCTGTTTAGGGTTTTATAAGCAAAACCTACTACCTAGAACTGGAAGGAGGAAAAATTGGGCCCTAACACAACTGCCATAGAACCAGTACAATATGATACATATAGCATATATCAAGCAGCCTAGAAAAGGCATTTCAAAAAGCTGAAATGTTCAACCACTTTTCAGGGAAGCCCAATTCAGAATACAGTAAAACCCCGGATAACGTTATGACTTGGTTCCACAAGTCATGACGTTATCCAATTTTTAACGTTGTCCGATGCATCAAACGCCGCTTTAAAAAGGCCTGACTTCAGGGACAAACCATGCTAGCATGGGGGTGGGGGGATGGGGGGGAATACTCCCTGCAATACCACCCCCACCCCCACACTAGTTTTAAAAACAAGAAAATCAGGAGGAAGGAGACAGTGTCTCTTTCCTCCTGATTTTCTTGCTTTTAAAATTAGCGCTTGGGGGGGGGATAGGGGGGAAATACCCACCCCCTGCAAGGGCAGTCACTGCCCTTGCGGGGGGTGGGTATTCCCCCCCAACCCCAGAGCTAGCGCAGCGCTAGCTTGGAGTGCAGGAAGGTGAGGGAGATCGTGCCACTTCCCCCTACCTTCCTGCATTCCAAGCTACAAGCACTGTGAATGAAGAAGGGGGGAGGGAATTCCGAGCACAAGTGCTGGGGATTCCCTCAAAACTTCTTCATTCACAGCGACTGCAGTAGTGTCGGGGGAAAGGCGTGTGCCCTACTGCAGTCGCAGAGATAACTGTGGGTGGGGGGTAGTTTGGGTAGAAGTTCTACCCACCCACCCCTTGACCATTGCCTCGGATAACGCTAATGAATTGTTATCCCTTGCAAGTTTTTTCCAAAAAACTTGCATCGTTATCCAATTCTAGCGTTATCCGATGCAATCGTTATCCGGGGTATTACTGTATTAGAGTAGCTTTACTGGGAAAATACAAGTCTTTCTGTCCAGATCCATCTCCTGTGAAGGTCCCTACAAAAAGGCACTGTTAATGAATAACAAAAGTCAGGTAAATCAAGGGCATACACCTATAGCTCATAATTTGTTTATATTTATGTGTTCTCCCAAATATTCTGGCACAAATTCAGAGAGAATTACTGGTGTATTAGTACAGCTGAAATCTCATTAGCTGTAGTTAACTTGTATCTCATTAATTTTTTATAACCTTAGTAAAATTAACTTTATCTGTATATGTTCCAGTTTTTAATACACATATAAAGCAGAATAAACATTCATAAGGTAGGCACTTCTATATCTATTAAGCTGTTTAGTAGCCAGTAATATATAAGAACAGTAGTTCCTGTACTCTTCAAGTATCTGGATTTTTCAAGTTCCTATCATTTTAGCTTCCCATTGTTCCTAATAAAAGCAAGTCCATTTGTGCTAGTGGTATAAAATTCAATGAGGTGAAGTGAATCTATCAAAAGCATAGCACATGGAAGACTAGTTTTACAAACTCAACATAAAATATCAATAACACAATTTCTAAAAACTGTGTTTCTAACAAAGATCATTTGCCTATGAGTCCAAAATTGCAGGTGGGAAATACTGTGTTATTTTTTGCTCTTTCTAATTTAGATTATAACAAAAAACATTAAAAGAGTGCTCAAACTGGCTGGAAGCTGATTCACAGTGCAATTTTAATATTATAAGAATAAGAAGCTTCAGATTTTAAACGATAACAATAATCTTGCCAGCTCACATCATGATCTCTGTGTGGGGTTGCTACCCTGTTTCCCCGAAAATAGGACCTCCTCCCATAGTAAGGCACCCCCTATTTTTCCCCACCTCAGAAATATAAGGGCCTCCCCTGAAAATAAGGCACTCACCTAAATCTTGCCCTGGTGATCCACTGCATCAGCAATAAATGTGTACTGTATTCTTCGTCATGGAAAAATAAGACATCCCCTGAAAATAAGACCTTGTGCATATTTTGGAGTTTTTAAAAATATAAGATAGTGTCTTATTTTCAGGGAAACACGGTATATCCCACTTAAGATGACCTGAAGTACTATCAAAGGAACAGAAAGGTGTGATTTGTTTCTTAGTTGCCTACAATATAGAGAGAAGCAGGGAAACCAAAAGGTGTAAGGAATGAAGGACAAGATCAAAGATCCCAGGTGATGGAGACATAAAATGTTACTAATGGCACTGGACCACCCCTTTACATACACTTGCTTTCTTTTCATCCAGGAGAGGCTGTATATCTGTTGGGAATCAATCCACCACTAAAATTTCTGCAGTTTTCAAACCATTGCACTATAGCTCACAGGCTATTATCTGCCTATTCACTCTCAAATACTCCCTCAATGTGTGTCAACTATCATGCTCTCTTATCAACTGGACACAAGGGGGGGGGGAATCAGCAGCACTTTGAAGCACTTGTTACACTATTCTTCCTAGTTTATTGTTCACTATCACACAATTTAAATGCTGTGATCTGGGTAAAAAAAATCCCCTTGAATACATGCCCTACATCTTGCAGAAGGTCTTCTCTTGAACGTGTAGCCCTCAGTGTCATGTTTGCTGAGTACACAAGAGGCTTCTCAGTAACTTACCATTTTTTTAAAAAAGCTAACATGAAACCTCCCTTGTTGACCATTCACTGGCCAGCAAGGATCTTTTTATCAGGCAGGCTATTATAAACTGATTGGCTAATGAGAACGGGGAATTACAATACTGTATCTTTTGTACTGTTTCACTTTGCTGTTTTGTTATTAGATTGTATTCTAATATTAAATTATTGTGTTATATGCTGTACTGTATCTGTTTTTTTAATATATAATTTTATTAGGTATATGAAACAATACAAGTATAAGTATAAATAAAAGCAATAATAAACATAAGAAATGATAACATAAATGACTGTACTACATTAAATCTTTACCCATAAAGTAATTGTAAGTAAATGTCACTCCATCTAAGTTAGGAAAGAAGAGTAAAAATACAAAGAATAAAAATACAGATTCATACATTACTATTGCTTATCCTCCTATTTCCTAATACAAATTATTCTCCTACATTACCACATTTCACATCTTTATTATCACCCTTGTGCTATATACAATGTCCGGGGAATTATGTATCCTCACAATTTCCAAAAATCATTTTGTTCCGGTACAGGGTCATGCCTTTCTTCTTAACCAGCACAAAATCAATAAATGGTTTCCAGACCCTCCAGAATCTATTACCTTGCATTTTACCCTTCCTAAGGTTTAATTCCCAGGTGAGCTTTTCATTAAGTGCTAATTCCCACATTTCTTTGTACCAGTCTTGGATTCTTAACTTTTCATTATTCTTCCAATTTTTTGCTATACACTGTCTAGCCACTGACAACATCACGACCATCAATTCCTTGTTATCAGTACTCATATCATATTATATTTATCTACCTCCGTCTGTATCTGTTTTTGAATCAAGTTATCTCCTTGAGTGATAGGGGAAATGTGCAAAATAATTGAATACATATAAATCTCCAGAGCTTCCTTTCCTCTCACCTACAATGTATCATCTGTCTTTCATCTACAACATCATCTTTCTTTCTTCTAGATCCCCCTCAGCATTGTCCTCTTTCCCTACTTAGGATTCTTCCTCTCCCAACTTCAACAAGCCATCTTCTTCTCCCAACCCTCATTCACTATTTGCAGCTGCCTGCCTTTCCTTGTAAAAAAAATCTCCTAGTCACTTTCAAAGAAGATCAGTTCAGATTTTCCGCTCAGGACACAATCAAAATCACTTTTTTTATTTTTGAACACTGGCAAGTCTTCATTCTGGTGAAACCATTTTCCTTGCTCTGATGTGCTCTTTTAAGTTTCAGAGGAATGTTCTCAGTCTGTGAGTAAATTGGCAACCTTCTTGGGCTCTACTTGAAGCAAATGCTGAAGCCAGTATGTTTTACAGTAATACCATGCATAACGTTAAAGATTGGTTCCACGGTCCTTAATGTAATGCGGTTTTTAACACTGTGCAATACATTTATCGCACAACATTAAACCAAAGCCTGGTTCCCTTTCCAAAGAGGCAGGCAATCCGCTTGCCTGCCTCCTCGGAAAGGGAACTGGGGATTGGACGCTTAGATCTATGGAGGCCCCCTTGCTGTTCTGAGGCAAGCCTCGAAACAGCAAGGGCACCACCAGAGATCCAAGCCCCAAAGCCCACAAGGCTGGTCTCTGCCTTGAACCCTGTGGCCCCACTGCAGCCACTGGTGGATCTACCAGCAATTTGTTGACAAAGAATACATTAAAAAGAAATAAAACTTTTTTTAAAGCATGCAAATTCCATATGGGATTCTTCCTATCCAGTCATCCAACTGGCCTCCTCATCAGTACACCAGCAATGGAATTAAGACAGCACCCCTATGGGAAATTCATATTTAGAAGTCAACGTTTTTACTGAAAGATTTAAAGTAAGAACAACATAAAGAGAATAATAAGAATCAGTAATGCCAAGTTATTGAAATATTTTGTATTTCTCTTGTAATTCTATCTACTGTTGTTTGTATCCATTTTCACTTAAGAAAATGAGTAGGAAGCTTTCTAAGGAACTATTGAGCTTTACTGCCTCTGCAAAATGAAGATCATGTTTGGACTAAATAGTCAGAAGCAATAGCCTCATATTAAAATCATTTGCATAACATAAATTCTTCTGATTCTTATAAATTATCAACATGAACAGTTTTCTTGCTGGGAATCTTCCAGAATCTTAAAATTTTGGAGGTTATATTGTACATTTATTTTTAGAATCACTTTCTATACCATCGAGTAACTGAAGTTTTCTGTCCTGTTATTATGCTGTACAAAACAAACATTGTTATAAAGTTCTTTGACTACTTTATTAACAGGACTTCTATTCCTGTTTTATTCTCTAAATTAGAATGCATCATCCTAACTATCTTCTTATGACTAGGCAGAAAAGTGAAAAAAATGATGAGCATAATGCAAACAGGTCACACATAAAAATTAACCAGTTAAAGTCTATTCAGGCACAAGTTCTATTCTGCCTAATATAATATCTTTATGTCAGTCTTTCATTACCTTACTTAGTACCACTGACAAAACACCTCAAGATCAACTTGTTTAATGATTTTGTCTCCCTTTATTATTTTCACATCTTAATATCAGGCAAAGAATTTGATCTATAGATCTTCCTGATTCCATTTGACAGATGTGCTATTGACATGGTCTTTCTTGAAAATCATGCTACTGCAAAAGTACTGTATACATTTTCATTGCTATCTGATGTAGTGCTTTTCCTTCAGCAGTTCTATCACTAAAACTTGTTTGATGGCGGAAGAACAATTTTGTCGTACGGGAGGGTTTTCTGCAAAGAAAGTCTCATAGAGTTATGACATAACATCTGTATATGTCATGTGGTGTAAAATACTATACTGGAACCTTAGGGCAAACAACAGAGGACTTTGCCACTTTGCTAGCTGGAAAAAAACTTGCCAGGAATTTTTTTCTGCCAAGAAAGACATTCTGAAACAGCTTTGAACCATTAATGTCTGGAACAATCACTTTTATTCTGTGTTCAACAGTGCAGAAAGAATTAAAGTCCAATACATTTTGAATTTTAGTGCAATGTTATATTAGTAAAAAAAAAATCCAAACTACCTTGCCAAAGAAACAGTTGGGGGCACATACGTGACTTTTCCTTGCCATTTTAGTTAGTTTAAATGTTTAATTCTTAACTAACGTCACATTTTAGTCTTAGTTGACTAGTATTGAGAAACTCACTCTGATAATTGATTTCTGAAAGAGAAGGGATGTGCGCCAGCAGCAGATGCGCCTAGTGCGTGCTTTGCTTGGGTTCCTTCCAAAGAGACGTGAGCATGCTTTTTTCCCTGCCTGGTAGGGCAGGGAGGAGCCAACGCCCCTATTTAAGGGGTGGCTCCTTCCTGCCTCGCCCTTCCATCTTTGCCTATTGGAGAAGCTTCTGCTTCTCCCCAGGCAAGCCCCCTGCAGCGAGGTCTAAGTCGAACTGCTTTCCACTCTGCTTTTGCCCTGCTGTCCTCCTTACCTCCATGGCTCCAGGGAAACGATCCATCCATCCTCCGGGGAACTGCACAACCCCGTGCTCCCTTCTTTGTCCTTCCGCCCAGCAGCACATCCTCCTGAGCCACCTCACTCTCCCGCTGAAGTATTCCTGGCTATTCCTCAGGCTCTGGTGGGGGTGGACTGGTTTGCAGCCGCTGACACAATTTTGCTCCATGTTGCAGCCCTCGAGGCCATCTCCTCCCTCCCTGCTGGGGAAGCAGTCTTTTGCAGCTCCACCTTGGAGGCTGGCCCTTCTTCCCCCTGTGCCACGGCTTCCGGGTCTCTTGTGGCTGAGGCCCCCTTTGTTTCCTCTCCCCAGTCTCTGGCTCCTGAGGCTGCCCTCTCACCTCAACCCCATGGGGGTTACTGGTGACTGCTCCACTCCTTGTCCTCCTGCTCCTTCACCGGACCTTCCAGCCTCTCTTCGCCTGTGTTCTGCCCCTTGGGGCCCAGGGCACGGGTGAGTATCCTGTTCAAGTTAGCATGCTCTGCCCTGCCCATGCTTGTTCTGCACTCCTGCCTTCTCTGACTTATGGGTCTCCATGGCCTTGGACCTTCCATGGCCCTGCAGCCACTCCTAGATTGAATTGGTCTTCTAGGTTCCCTTCCTGGCCTGTTGTATGGCAGCCGACTGTCCCCCAGTCTGGCCTTCCTTATCCTCCCTCTACTTAAGGCTGGCCTGCCTGCGACCCAGATGGACCTGACTGCAGCTTGGTTCCCCTATCTTCTCCCCCCCACCCACCCAAGAGACATCTCTTCCCTTTGGTGACTATCTACTCCAAAACACCAGGGATAAGATTATTGGGGGGGGGGCCTGTATGTCAGCCTTTTTGGCCTTATCATTCATGAGGTCCTCAAGTCCGACCTTGACAAATTGGACAAAGCAGATAAGAAGTTGGCCAGGCTCAAGAAGCCTCCATGCACATGGGCCAATTGACTTCCAGCTTTTCTTATCTATGTGGGGGTCTCACTCTGGGCCAGGCCCTCACTTGCCCTTCTGCTTATTCAATACCTTGATTTGATTTATTGTGCCTATGTTGACTTCCTGGGTGAGTCATGGAGAGCCTACGATGAACATTTCCGCATGAGGCCAGCCATCTGGCCCGATTTGTGATGGGACAAGCCAAACTTGCAGCTCTGGCTCCAATTCATGACCTCGTCATGCCCAGCCCTTGGTCATTTGGTCCAATAGCAACCAGCCTCCCTGGTTCCCTGGTTCCCCAACCCAATGACTCATCTCCCATACCATGTTCATTCTGTTGGGAGTTTACTGCTCAGTGGTGTTGTGCTAAGAAACAGTGCTGTTACAAGCAGAAGCGTCCCATCTACTTGGGCCCCCACTCAGCCTCGTCCTGCTCTTCTGTGGCCCTTGCCCACTCTTCCCCTCTTCCCCATGGTTCCACTGCTCACTCACTCCTGCTTACCCGGCTGCTCCTTCCTCATTGCTGGTACCGCCTTCTTGTCCCTGAGGTTCCTTTTTACTACATCATGTATACTGGTTGTGTATTTGTTTTTCTCCTTTGTTTTTTCCACCCTTCTTGTTGTAGGTTCCCTCTGCCAGTTCTGGTTTGATTCGACTTGGCCTTCTGCTTTTCATGGCCTTCTCTCCTGTCTGGCCTTCTTTTCCCAGGTGGTGGTGGTGTTATTTGATCTTCATCTGCACTGCCCCCACCTTCTGATAGGTTGAGCTGGGTGGGTTGTGGATTTGTTTCCTCCCAACACATGGCAGTTAGTGCAAGTGGATTTCATTTATTTTCCAGCATTGCTATCAGGTACAGGCTTGGGTTATTCAGGGGCTGGGATGGCATTACCTAGGGGTGTGCCCAATGGCTCCTGGATTAACCTGTCAACTGGTCTGGCTTACATTCAAGCCTCCATTCTCTCTGCGCTTCATGTACTTGTGTTAGTGCATGATTTTTGCGGCCCGTGGACCATTTCTCCCATGGTAACTTGATACTGTACTTCCTATTAGTTTCTTGCCCCAGTGCAGTATTTGATGTTTGCCCCAGTGCAGTATTTGATGTTTTAATTCAATAAAGTGGCCCATCATTTAAATCCACCTTTGGCATACGTCTCCTCATTGGGGGGGGGGGGGGAGCAAATACAGGGACTAAATGTAATTATGTGAAATACCTGTATTCTAAAAGTATACTAAACTTTACATAAAGAACTTACTTCCTTGTATATCTCTAGCATTTAATATAGACAAAATAATACTTATTAACTTATTAATGCTTCATTGCTGCTGTATGGTATGGGATTATTAAATGGATTATTAATTTTTGCATTCTTGCATGCTCAAGTATTCCCTGTACCTATGATGCCTTTTATCGCGATTCTTTTATTTGTTTTATATAACACAGAAACCATATTCAATAATTCACTGTTGATGCTGTCTTTCTATGATATGCTGGTACCATTTGAAAGAGCTGTCAGATAATTTAGAAGTGGCCATGGTTTCTGCATGGTAGCAATATTTTTTGTGCACTAGCTTATAACTTCATTCTTTGTTTTATTTTTCTATAAGACGGATGCTCTAGAAACATACAATATCTATATTTACAAAAGAGGTATTAAAAATAAATACTATCTTATGCCTGACACTGCTATTTCATTTAGTCTATTCTCTCTCTCATTCACTCACTCATTCTCTGTGTACTCTCTTGAGTACTACACTCTCAGTCTTTATAATATTAAGGATTTAAATTGTAGGTTGCATTTAGACTTCTACTCAACTAAATTATTCTGTAGAAGGAAAGAGGGTACAGTAATGTATTTCTCAGATCACTCCTTTCCTCTGTTGGTCATATCTAGCAAAGCAAGGCAACAAATCTGCCCCAGGAAGGCTCTTACAGAACAGCATGATAGGGGAAATAAAGATGCCAAGGAAGAGGAGAAATCTCCAAAAATCACCTTTTTCCTTTCTTCAGTGGGAGAAAGATGTCAATCTACCTGTAGCAGCGATGTTCCAAACTTCAAACCAATTTTTCCAAGCTTCCGACCTTAAACCAACTGGCCACTGAGAGAACAACCACAACATACCCTGGACTTGCTATAACTGGTCTCAATCAGGCATTACTCAGTATGACCTCATTAAATGGCCGCCGCCGCTGCCACCAGTTGCTGAAGGCCCCAGGTAACAGTGTGGGATAGGCGAAAAAATCCCACCTGACAGGTCATTTTTTGGGTGGGCTAAAAATTCCAATCAAGCCTCAAAGTAACCAGCTAGTCTAGCAGTCAACCAAAAAATAGGTGGGTGGGCTATTGGCTCCTGCTCCAGAAAATGAGGATAGATGCCTTCCAGGGTATAAGGCCACTCAATCTCCACCCACTTATCCCATGTAAGGCCTCTATTGGCTGGCCACCATGGTATGACTCTGTCTGGAATGGGCAGGAGGTGGCAACAAGGACCTGCCCTACACATGCATATGTGCTGATGCCAGACTTATCTATGTCTTAGAAGAGTTGGAAGCTTATAACAGAATTCTATATTATAACTGATAGTTTTCACTTTT
This sequence comes from Furcifer pardalis, assembly GCA_030440675.1. NCBI lineage: Eukaryota > Metazoa > Chordata > Lepidosauria > Squamata > Chamaeleonidae > Furcifer > Furcifer pardalis. Next base: position 231,127,017 of record CP126890.1, read on the forward strand.
CAAAGGTTTTTTTCAAGGATCATAATTACCAAAATTGCAGATGGAGATTTTTCTAAATAACACAAAGCATTGGGTTCCAACCATTCCCCTTCAAAGTATATAAGATTGGTCTTTTCAGCCTATTTGATCTGTTTATTATTATTTATTTATTTATTTAGATTTATATTGCCGCCCACTCACTGAGGCGACTCAGGGCGACTTACAGTCAAAACAACAACAGTAGAATAAAAATTATAAAAAGCAACCACATAAAACAACCAAACCAGAACACAAACTAACTCCTGTTAGGCCGTTGTTCACAATCTAGCAACATATAAGATCATGTGCTTTTGCACAGGGTTAAAACATTACTTTTAAAAAATTATAACGAAAAACAAAACATTGCCAAGTTTCCCCAAATTTGCCACAGAGCAGCCGACCACTGCTTCTGAGCCAGTTTGATGCTGACCCAAAACCTGGTCTCAAAATTACATTTATTTTTTATTATTTGTTGTTTTAAGTTCCCCCTACTTTAGAATTGCATCTATAAAATGTTGTCTTGCTTTTACAGAAAACTATCATCATTGCCGTCTGATGCAGTAATAACAAAAAATTAAATATTTTCAAAATTTTCATGTAGGGTAACAGCAGGGGATGGATTAGGGATTTAACAATACAGTTAGCTCATATTGCATCAAACATCACAGAATGCTCGAAGCACAGAAAATGAGAGAAAAATCATATTTAATTTTCTATGTTGTACTTGGATATAATTTTTTTCAACCATCAGACATCCTTAAATCACACATTTTCCAGAGAATTGGTCGCTAGCTTTCATAAATGTGACAAAAGCATGCATGTTTGCTTTTCAACCATTGCCCTCAGGAAAAAAATAGGCCCTTATTTTGCTGTTTAGGTGGAAACATTTCTAGAGAGGTTTGCAAGCATTTAAGGAAGATGGACGAACCACACATGCTTAAGGATTGTTGGAAGGCACATGCAATAGTAAGGGCTCCATAAATGAATATATGACAGACAGGGGGGAAATGTAATTCTAAGAACTCTGATTCATCCCAACCTGTATTTTGATTGGCCATGAAAAGTTGCTGACGTATACATAGAAAGTAATATTTGGGTTACTCCTGAAGTTGAACTTTTCACAGGAAAAACTATCTCTGTATTCCTTGATATTAGCTCTTGAAACTACAGGAATCTCTTCTCCAGATATTGTTCCAGCTGTAAAAATATGTAAAAACAACAAAATTATATATATATATTATAAATTGAGCCACAATTACTGAAAGCTCTCTTAAAGCTTGTATGCATCTTTTACACAAAAGAGCTTTGTAAATGCTCTTCTGCAAAAGCTCTTTGTGTATTTTGAAGTTCAAACAAATCAGGTAATGGTTGATCTTGGAACATAAAGAGGAATGATATGTAAACTTCTTGGCCCGAGATCTTTGAGAGATGGGGGGGGGGGGAATAGGACTGTGGATATAAAATGTAAGTGTGTATATATACATATATACCCATATTATATTCCCATGCCTACTTCTAAAGAATATTAATGGTTCTTAAAACATACATAAAACGGTTTGGGTTTTATAGCAAATTTATCCCACTTGTACAACTAATACAATTTCCACATCTGGTTTATATTAAACGTGCATAACTTTATTCAAGTGTGGAAAAAGAATTTCTGCAAAATCTCAGCAATTTAATATTAATCTCTGAAGTTTAATATTAAGCCAGATAAATATATCTCATTTGCAAGACATGGGACTTTCCTGCTATTCTGTTAGGTCTTAATTCCTAAACTGGAAAAACGAGACAAAAGAAATTATAAATACCAAATGGGAGAGTGATGTTTTTAAAAATCACCTAGCACCTTGTAGAAAATACTCTTAGCCTGGAAGAGAAGCAGGGTTAATTGTTATATAACTCACTACTTTCCCATGAATTTAAATTCCTTGTTAAAGGAACAAGCTGATGAAAAGTCATAAAATCTGAAAAAGGGAAATCTCTTCAAAATGTCCCTGAAAGTATTTCAGCCCAAAATGTAATTGGGAAAGGTATTAAGTAAATGTTATCCATTAAAACTACTCATTAAAAGAACAAAGGAAAGTTTCCAGTCACTCCATATTTGTAAAAGTAATTTTACAGATGATAGCACTACCTGTACAGTAATACCTCGGATAACATTTACCTCGGATAACGTTAAAATCACATAACGTTAAGTAATCTGGGCTGGGGAGGAGAATTGGATCGAATAACATTAAGGTCCTATGGGATGCATCGGATAACAACCGCTAAAGCCTGTGCGGTTACAATGTATCTCTATGAAGCTTTAACTTTATCCGATCCATCCCATAGGATTTTAACATGCATCGGATAACACTGAAAATCATATAACACCAAGACTTGTGGAACCAAGTCTTAGTGTTATCCGAGGTATTACTGTACTTGTCATTTCATGGGATGCAAGCCCAGATCTCAGAGCAACAATAAGTTAGGGAAGATTGTGTGCATGCATAGCATATGGCATTCTAGGTTTTCAACCATGGAGGTGGTTTCATGGAGAACTGGCTAACCCACAAATTTCACAGGTGTCTTCCAGCTCCAGTCACTGAACCCACGGACACAAGAAGAGCTACCAGCTTCAAAGAGAGCCATTTTGGGGGAGGGGAATATACAAAATCCTAGTTTCCTCCCTCTAAATTGTAAAAGGATGTAAGCTGATGTTTGTTTCTGCTGTTTTCCCATTTAACACCTAAGAATGAGCCTGGCTGGGACTACATACTCCATGCCACGTTAGCTTAAAGAAGTAGCTATGAGCTACAAAAGCTTGATAAATTTGGAATTTTTAAAGTGACCTAGAAAAGGTATTGTCTCCCTCTTGCAATTGTTTTATTTTGTGATGGGTCACACAGCTGAATTTTATTTTCTCTTTCGGATACTATGGCATTCACTGGGAATAAATATAAATTAACATTTGGAGAAATGGATCAATTGCATAAAGTGTGAAGTGCCTCCCATTATTTCCTTTCTGCATAATTAATTAAAATGCAATCAATGGTTTTCTCCTTGGAAATATTCACAGAAAGTCAACAGAACCAATTCAAAGAAACTTTCTAAACAAAGAATTCTTTTTATTAAGGCAATAAAGAATTTAAGTTCACAAGTTTTTTTAAGGAGGTGGGGGGGGGAGATAAGCAGGTTCTTTTATCAGCACACACAGAAGGATTTTATTGTTTGATATCAATGTTAAGGTTAATAATTAAATTCCTAGCTTGAACATTGAAACAAAGAAATTAAAAACTCAGTCTCTGCAGTAGTTAAGAAAGTAATTTATCTTAATTAAAATCACTGCATTCATAATACTGCCATTCTAAAAAAATTTTTAAAGAGCACACAAGATTTTGCTATCCAAGTAATTTTAATTGAATAAGGAAGCAAGTTAACATGTTAATGAACCTTTATTCAGATCGCAAATTATCTGAGTTTTAAGTAATATCATTAATAATAATATAATGAGAGTGGGAAAAGAATACATTTTATGAAGCTTTACTAACAAAAAACAAAGAAGGCAATAATGTAAATATAGTTAAACTATCAGTACTTTAGATAATGTGGGAAAAGGGCAAAAAGTGATAAAGGTCTTTCTTACCTATATTGCCAATAGACCAAGTGATATTCAGGTTAAAGTTGTTTGATGCATTAATCGATATATCCAAATTTTTGTTTGACTAAAATTGTATAAAGGAAAACATGGATAAGTATACTATGTATAGCACAGCAATAGCTTTACCCTAGTCAGTAAATCCACCCAAATCCTGATGCTAAATATCTCAAAAAAGTACTATAGCATTGGGCATATCTATAGACTTCTACAAGTCTGTTTGCCATAGTTAGAAGTAAAAGTTTATTTATGATAAACAGTCTCTAAAAACAGCCAGTACAGACTTCAAGAAGATACCCAGCTGAATTCACAGGGCACTGATGACAGACAAAACCCAGAAAAGCCTCTGTTGTGAGCAAGCAGGGCTTATCTTATGCAAAAATTGAAGGAGGAAAAGTTACGGTACATGGTACAGTATTGTGAATGGCTCTCTCAACATATACACAGGAAAGTGCACCTAGATTACTTTAAGGGGAAGAATAGTCAAACTTCCGAGAACAGCAGGGGGAGTTGAATAAGTTCTCTCTTTGAGTATCCACTTTGAACAGGGGGCTTAGGCAGCAATATGCCTCAGGTCCAATCTGTAACATCAAGCCCGTCTACCTTACATGTCTACTTCAAAGATCAATGCAATTATGTTCATGAAACAGCTTGTGAATTTAGGAGAATTAGTCCTTAGAATCCTGTTGAGATTTTACTCTGCAATATGTGAAATCTCATAATCTTCAGCAAACTATACCTAATTTGTAATATGCCAGTCATATGGCTGATTGTGTTCTTGGTTACATAACTGGCACACAAGCAGACACACAACTGGCATCTTGCTAATCAACTGCAATCTGCTACTGTAATTTATGCAATTTCCCTTACTCTACAGTAAAATCCCAAAAGAATCCTGGCCAAAATAAAAATGCTATATAACAGGAGTGGGCAACTTATGGCTCTCCTTATTGGACTTTGTTGGCAATCATGGAAGTTTGCAGGCCAACAAAATCCAGAGGTCCATATTTTGGCCATGCCTGCTGAAAACACTTAATATGAGCATCCCACCTCCACCTATAAAATAGGCTCAAGGAATAAAATAACTAGTAGTATAAAAGATTAACAATGATCATAATTTCTATCAACCCCCCTCCCCCCATGACCATATATGAAACACATACATTTTAACTAACTAGCCTTTCCATTTTAATTTGGTTTTAATCCAAACTGAATTTATTTATGTCCAAGAGTCAGTGAGATTAACAGACCAAATAGTCACATACATGTTCAATTCAAACCATTCTACATTGTTACTAAATATTTTTCTTAAGTGCAAGGTAAAGAGCTGCAGAAATCCTCTCTCACAGCTAAACCCACAGACATGACATGTTCAAGTCAAGGAATTGCAGGTGGATGTTTTTATAGCACCATCTTTGATGCATGTGGGATGGTTTTAATTTAATTCTATGCAGAGAGTTACTGAATACTCATGAAACTAAAGAGAAGATGGGAGGCTAGTGTCCTGTAGATTGCTCAGCTGCAGTAATGGTGGCATTCAAAACAGCAGCCATTTTTCTAGGCTTCAGTAGTAAACCTGTTCCTGAAACGTAGTTGTTTCTGCTTGTTCTATCATTGTTTCTACATGGCATTTTATTAAAAAAAACATTTATGCATTCCTGAGTAACTACAGTGATATGAAAAGGAGCACGTTTTTTAAGAGCCATTAGATTCCAAGAAAACCCCCACTAAAGTAAAGTGGGGAGAAACCCAGTAAAATTCTAAATAACAATTTGTGATTAAGATTGAGTCAAGTGTAAAATTTATGCAAAAACATTCTCCTCTCATTCCAGAGTTCCTTCTGGGTACAGTTATGTGAAAGGGTAGTTTTTCTTTCAGACATATTTTGATATCATTATCCGCATATGACTGTTTGGTCTCCCACATTCACATATAATCTTATATAAAGATATAAACTAATGCTGGTGCTACATATTGGCGCCTTTGGAACACAGAGAATGACTTACTGCAAATTTGATAATTACTAATAAGCCACTATTGTAAAATTTCCTTCACAGATAGTGACATGAATTCCAAGAGACAGTTAGCCAGCAACTTACAAGAGAACTCTAAAGTAGATTGGATATCACCTGGGAAGAAACAACCTGAAATAAATGTGATTGGGATCAAAAACTTAAAGTGGTACCCACAAAATGAGGTGATGGGGAGCTAATCGTGAACTGGTTTTTGGCATGAGGAGGAAAAACACATTCTTAATCATGTTGTAGTAACCTCTGTTGGCAAGCTGTGCACCAGTTTTGTTTGGTTCAGAATAGGACATGTTGGTTACTATCATATTATAGAGTACTGTGTAAAAGCTTTTTTTAAGGCAAAGTTTTACTGGCCATCCATAATTACAGAAAATACAGGAACTATATATGCATTGATTGTTGCTTGATATTATTGCCTATTAAATTCTGATGCTGTAATGATTTATATTATAGTATCTCTGATTTATTTTTTAGGATGTCCTGATATTTTGTAATTGCAATTGTTACTGGAGAGAGAGATAGGGATGTATTTTCATTCCGTATTGACAATGTTGATTTATGTGTAGTTATTCTGCTGTTTATTGCATTATATTATTGTATTTTTATGATATTTAATTGCTATTACATTACTATTATTATTTTGTTATGATATTGTTATATTTTTCATTTTGGGTATGAACCGTATTGTGAATATATTGTTTACTGTCTATTTGTACTGAATATTGTTACGGACTGTATTTTGATTATATTATGTTTATATTTATTTTGTTGCGCTGTATTGTGGGATGCTGTGATTTTGTACTGTTGATCTGTTATATTGTATTGTATTCGATTTTATGTTGTAAGCCGCCCTGAGTTGGTTTTTGCCAAGTAGGGCGGCATATAAATCTAAATAATAATAATAATAATAATAATAATTTTGATATATTTTGTGATGTTATTCCTGCTATGTGATATTTGTAATTTACTCTGTGATATTTGTAATTGCTTTTATGCTAGGGAATGTGCTATGTAATTGTAACTGTTTCTTCTGTAAGCCGCCCACAGTCGCTGTGCGAGTGGGGCAGCATAGAAGTCAAAATACAAATACAAAAAACTTCAAAACCTAGGCCAGTGATGGCTAACCTCGGCCCTACAGCTGCTCTTGGACTTTCAATTCTCAGAAGCTCTGATCATCAGGAGTGCTGACATGGACTTTTGGTAACCGAAGTCCAAAAACAGCTGGATTGCCAAGGTTAGCTATCACTGACCTAGGCTCTCAGCAAATCTATTCTCCTCAACCTGAAGAAAGACAGATCCTATCTCCCACTGTACTGCAGGTTTTATTTAGACCATTCCTAGCTGATACCTTGGAGAAGAAGAACCAAAACTCAAAATAGTCGGTTGCACCGAGTAGGGCGGTATACAAATCGAATAAATGAATGAATGAATGAATGAAAATAATAATAATAATCACAGGTAATCACTTGCATCACCTCACCTGTTCAGGATTTGCAATGAAGTTAATGGCAGTGTGATGACGATCATCTTCTTGTAATAAACTGAAGGTAAACTGATAGTCAATCAGTAAGCTATCTGTGAACAAAATATTTAAAAATGAGCACATGCTCTTGCATTGAACTATGCACATTAATTTACCTTTTTTTTCCCCTTCAGGTTAATTACATACTTTTTTAAAGGTTACCAACATTCTAGCACAATCAACATGCTCTGATGAGTGATAAAATTCATCTGACTTGGAAATTTTGCTGTGTTGATTTTCTCATTTCTCTCACATTTGATGATTCCTATTATATCATGAAATACTGTACAGCAACATGGATAGTGCGATGAAAAATAGTCCCAGTAGCTAAGGTCCACCTGAGCTGACACAAAGCCAATTCAAGTTGTATTGAATCCAAATTTCCTCCAGACTACAGATGTTGGAAATTAGTTTGGACAGACCATATCTTAGCCTACATTTGTTTGGCACTTCTTTAATGTCTCTTAGATCTAGAACTGGAGTGCCCAAATTATTGCCCGTGGGCCAGATCTGGCCCCCAATGCCAATTCATCCAGCCCATGCTATCCTCATTGCTATTGGAGGCATGGGCTGAATGAATTGGAATCAGGGCCAGATCCAGCCCATGGGCCATAGTATGGGCACCCCTGGTTTAAACAGAGAAGATGGCAGCCTAAAAAAATCTATCTCATCCTGTTGTAAAACATATCTGTTGCAAAACAGATTGCAAGGCACATTTTACTTCTGCTTCTGGTGGGAGGAACCACATGAGTTTGGGCACCCCAATCTAGAACAATCCACCTCTCCCAACCTAATTTATTTCTTCTCCATCTCTATTTTTCCTTGTCCATTGTTGGAAAAAATTACTCTCTGAATTATGTCATATGCACAAGAAAGTTTTGATATGACCATGATACCAACTTGCATTATATTATGCTACTAAATTGAGTCACACAAGCACACACAAATTTGAAAAAGCACATTTCTTTTATTCCACTGTGACAATACATTTCCATCCATTCATTTATTGGCACTGCAGTTACATTCCATTTTTGACATCCTGATTTTCTCAATTTCCATGTAGGACTAGGGAGAGAAAGAGTATGGTACAGAACTGCAAGAGAATGTTGTTATGTTAACAAACTGACCATATGACCGTCTAAGGACAGACACTGCCACACTGGAGCCTGCTAAGAGGACTAGGAATATGGCTCGCACCCCAAGAGTCCCTAATTCACAACATGGGATGATGAATACAGAAAGGCACAGAGACGCAAATATTACATTTAAGTTTTGCCCAGAGTTTGCATATCTACTGTTTCAGATTTCCAAGTAGTTTGTATACTATAAACAATTTGTGGGAAAAGCAATACTGAGTTTGGAGCAAAGTATTAGCGAATATACATTTGAGCAAGAAATGCAAACCTCCTATACTTAGCTAAACAATATTTAAACCAATCAGTATCAAGCTTGAAGGTAAATGAATTTTCATGAAATAGTCTAAATTCTTTATCAGAAGTTTCACTACTTTAATATGGCAATACGGTTTTTGAAAACAGTATAATCTCTCCATAGGACACTGTAAACTCTCAGATACTTGAGAAAGTTACATTATTAGATAAACTCTGATTATAACAAGCAACAGACCGTGCACACACAGCATGAACTTGCAGCATTCTACAAGCATTTTAAAAAACTGCAAAAATAATGTCAAATACTGTATAATGTAAATCTAAAAGATCCCATTTAGGAATGTGGGATATTATGCTTCTATATCCACATGTCAAAACACTAGGAAATATCCCAATATTGCTGTACAACATTGTTTATGCCAGTGTTGCCAGCAGGAAAAAAGGTTGCTAGCTTTACTTAAGAAAGGACAACCTGAATTTTGGCACTACCAGCAGCAGTCAAGATGATCTACACTATATCTTCCTGCTCACTACTATTCACAAACAGATACCAAGAAGGAGAAAATTCATAAACCTAACACCTTTTTTCATTACTTACACACTTGTCACCTAAACACAAAGCAATCAGGGCTGTTAGCTAGGAGTCAGCTAATTGGGTCCTGTCTGACTAGGTAAAAAAATTCCCCTTTGAGGACTTGTGTCAAGAACCTAGTCTTAGAAATCCTGACAGAATGTTTACTGAAAATACTAAGCACAAAACAATTGCTCTGTGATTTGAAAGCAGAAAAACTTTGAATAAGAGTGGTCTTTTCAATTTATATAAGTGATTTTAAATCCTGGGATATTCAGGGACATCTATTTCTGAATGAGGGTCATTCCTTTGTTTTGTGTCAGAGATTACTCTGGATTGAAAGGATTTTTGCAGGGAATGCCCAAATGAGGCTCCTTTTCAGCTCTCGGGAATTGAATCTGTCTTTCCAGTTTCCAAGCCTAGTGTCTTAACTACTAAACCACTGGGAGCTAAAACATTTTTCCTAATTCAAATTCAAACATTATTACGGTTGATGACCAGTGCAATAAAAAGAGTAAGTGCATGAAATAGAGTCAAAATGCACCGCCACAAACACATTTGTTTGAGTTAAAATAAAATAGAATAAAATCAGTTCTTAAAATTTATGCTACATTTGGGATAGGTATCTGATTTAAAAAGAGTAAAACAGCACATAAAACAGTTTAAAAGTTCTAGTTACAAAATGAGGATAAAAATATCTGTATACAAATGCACATAATAGAAGTATGTAATCCTACATCCTGATGTAATCCTACATCAGAAGGATTACAAGTGCAAAATAAAAATCATTATAAAGTAAACCACCAGATAACGACTGGATCAGATACCGTTAAAATCGCATAACGTTAAGTAATCTGGGGAGGAGAATTGGATCAAATAACGTTAAGGTCCTATGGGATGGATCGGATAACAACCGCTAAAGCCTTGTGGTTACAATGTATCTCTATGGAGCTTTAACGTTATCTGATCCATCCCATAGGATTTTAACACGCATCAGATAACACTAAAAATTGGATAACACCAAGACTTGTGGAACCAAGTTTTAGTGTTATCTGGTGTTTTACTGTAGTTGGTTTTTACTATTTAAAAAAGCATACAGTATATAAGGTAAAGTTAAAGGTTTCCCTTGCTCAAAAGCCAGTCATATCTGACTCTAGGAGTCAGTGCTCATCTCTGTTTCTAAGTCGAAGAGCCAGCGCTGTCTGCTTCTGCAGACATTTCCATGGTCATGTGGCAGGCATGACTAGACACCGGAGCACATGGAACGCTGTTACCTTCCCACCAAAGTGGTCCCTATTTATCTACTTGCAATTTCTTGCTTTCGAACTGCTAGGTTGGCAGGAGTATATACAGTATATATTCAACTATAAATCATCCAGAATATAAATCGAGATACCTAATTTGGACCTTCAAAACTAGGAAAACAGATTGACCTGAGTATTAGTCGAGGGTGAAAAATGCACCAGCTGCTACCCTGTTTCCCCGAAAATAGGACCTCCTTGTATAGTAAGGTACCCCCCTATTTTCCCCACCTCAGAAATATAAGCCGCCACCACCCCAAAAATAAGACACTCACCTAAACCTTGTCCTGGCAATCCGCTGTATCAACAATAAATGTGTACTGTATTCTTCGTCATGGAAAAATAAGACATCCCCTGAAAATAAGACCTCGTGCATATTTTGGAGTTTTAAAAAATATAAGACAGTGTCTTAATTTCGGGGAAACATGGTAGTGAATTTCAATAATTAAAATGCACAAAAATATGGTAAAATTGATTAATTTAGACATTTGTGTGAGTATGTTTTTGAGTGTTTACATTGACCCGAGTATACATTTGAGTATACACTGACCCATTTTTGGACCTCATTGGGGCGGCTAAAAAAACCTGACTTATACTCGAGTATGTACGGTAACGTGAAATCTCTTTGGCCAAACTTTCTCAGATTTGGCAAAGTGCAAGTGCAGACTGTCTGCCAAAACTGTGCCAAATTTAATACCTAGTTTAAAAGTTAGAACTTTTTGTTTGGCCTGCCCCCAATTTTATAATTGCCTTATCAAAAGTTGAATGACTTTGCCAGAATGAATAATTATAAATTATAAAGAGAGGGGTTACAAATTTGGATTCACAAATGGCCTAACTGGACTTTTTAAAATATATTTTGGAACTTTAACCTCTTTAGCACCAATATGAGCAGCATAGCAATTCCAGCAGGAGCAACAGGCAATAAATACTCCCATCAGACACTCAACTGATTCCACCTTCTGTCCCACAAACAATGTACACTGCCAGGAAGATAGGATGTCTCCTGCTGCATGCTTTCATGCTGCTCATTACAGTTCAGATTCCAATGGGTTACCCATGGTTTCACAAAGAAAATACAATACCCACCATGAGCAGTGATAGCCATGTAAGAAAAATATGAATTTTGTGAGGAAGAACAGTGAATGCCCATGATCCCACCAGAAATGTAAAATGCACACTGCAAGGCCACAAAAGGTAACATCATAGCACACTGCATGAAGTGTCAAGAAAGACCAATACAGTGAGACTTCAACAGAGTGTAGCAATCTTTGAAATAATATTGTCAACTGATTTATTTTTTGCAATGGAAAATTGAGTCACTAGGGACAGAAGATTATTTTTGTTTCAGAGAGATGGGCCTTAAGTACATAGCCAGAGAAGTAGAAACTATGGGGCCTTTCTAATTTGCAAACCCCATCCATACATTTAGTAGAAACCTTATAAATTTAAATTAAGTGTTATTCAGGAAGTATATACATATACTGTATTGAAATGCCATGTTATTTCAACCAAAACATCTCATTTTCTTTCTGCTATTTTCTTTCTTTCTGGTTATATTTTTACCTTTATCTCTAGCCACTAATATTAGAGACTGAGCTATTGCACTACTATAATACAATATGCATTAGATTCCCACACCTATACAGAGTTGCAATTTGGAAAGGCTCAATGGAATGCATATATTTTCAGTATTTTCTAGGTATGTAATTTTGCCTGTCAGATTTCAGTATGAAGACATTTCGTAATACATAAAACAAAAAAGCAAGTCAACTACTTATGCTTACTGAAAGTTTTGATCATTTGTAGAAATCTTTAAGCTAAAAATTCTTCCCTATCAATAGTTTAACTTCTGCATTATATTATGCTACTGAAAAGCAATTTATTGGCAATTTTATAATGGTCTTTTTAGTTTAGTAAATAATATACTTGATATACTTTATATACTAAATATACTTTAGTAAATAATGTATAAAAAGGTAGCTCCTTGTTAACACATGTTTACACAATTACAATTTATTACCACAGTACTTCTGTTGACTAACTACTGGAAAGATGCTTCATCAAGACTAACAGAGTTGGTTTGAAAACTTAGCAAAGATAAAGGTTACCTTTGCTGGAAAGCCAGTTGTATCCAACTCTAGGGGGCAGTGCTCATCTCCATTTATAGCGAAAGAGCCAATGCTGTCTGTGTCTGCAGATGTTTCCATGGACATGTGATAGGCATGACTAGACACTGGAGTGCACGGAATGCTGTTTACCTTCCCATCAGAGGTACCTATTTATCTACTTGCAATTTCTTCCTTTCGAACTGCTAGGTTGGCAGGAGCTGGGACAGATGACAAGAGCTTACTCTGTCATTCAGCACGCGGGTTTTGAACTGCTGACCTGCCAACCTTCCAGTCATCAAGTTCAGCGTCTTACCACTACGCCACCGCAGTCCCCTTGAAAGCTTACATAAGGCATATTGGGGGGGAGCCTACTTTTTAAAAAGAGGCCTTTGTTGATTGTCAAATTAAAGTTAGATGTTAAGCATTAATTCAGTGGAAGATATAATGATCTTAAATAAAAATAACATTGGTCCAAATCCCATTGCCTAATTACACTGCCATAGTAAAATAGAGGCAAACTGTGTGACTCAATATGCAACTCATCGTGTCTATAGTGATTTCTTAATGTGGGGCAATTTGACCATTATGTTCCGAATATTTCCATGTTGCCCATGCTACAACAGCAAGGGCAAGCATCATATCTGCATCACCTAGAAATCATCTATAAAGCTCAGTCATTTTGATAAAATCTTGCAATACCAGTGGTGTAGCGTGGGGGGCGGGGGCGGATGCCCCGGGCAGCGGCTTTCAGGGGGCGGCAAAATGTCCCCACCACTTTGGCCTCCCTCTGCCTGGGCTTAGGAAGCAGGACTTCCTAGGCGGAGGGCGGCCCTTTTGCTGGTGAGCGCTGCTCGCCTCCATCCGCCTGGCTGGCCGTTGGGGGCTCTCTGCCGCCTGCCCCTGGCTCCGCCTCCGTTGCAAGTTTGATCCTGGCAGGATACCAGATTGCCTAAGCCATTCATCCTTCCGAGGCCCGTTAAATGAGTACCCAATGGGACGGAGGCGAGCAACGCTCGCCAGCAAAAGGGCCACCCTCCGCCTGGGAACTCCTGCACGCGCGCGCGCCCGCTGCCCACCTCCTCCCGCCCAGCCACCCAGCCAGCCGCCAGGGGCTCCCCGCCACGGCGCCACCCACCCCCGATGAGCGCCCCGTCTGACAACAAGCTGGGTGGGTGGCTGGGCGGGCGGAGGTGGGCAGCACGCGCGCGAGTGCAGGACTTCCCAGGCGGAGGGTGGCCCTTTTGCTGGCGAGCGCTGCTCGCCTCCGTCCCATTGGGTACTCATTTAACCGGCCTCGGAAGGATGAATGGCTTAGGCAATCTGGTATCCCGCCAGGATCAAACTCGCAATGTTTTGGCTGCAGTGCAAGAAGGCTGGAAAGTCCATAGGGTTAGAGCACCTCTCCTGAGAAACAACAAATGCTCCGGAGAAACTCCGGACCTGGTGTGTGTGTGTGTGCGTGTGTGCGTGCGGGGCGCTCGTCGGGGGTGGGTGGCGAAGGGCCCCTGGCGGCTAGCTGAGTGGGCTGGTGGGCAGAGGTGTGCGGCGCGCGTCAGCAGGGGGGCCGCCTTCTGCCTGGGTCCTGGGCGGCGGCGGCAGCGGCGAGCTGGGGGGGAGCGAGTTTGTTCTTTGCCCCCGGCGGCTGAACTCTGCGCGACGCCACTGTGCAATACCAGGCAATTAATACTGAAAAATATAGGGTGTTATCAAGAAGGTTCAGGAGTAAACCACTTGCCACTATCTTTGCCACCACTTATTCTTCTGCTTCCTTTGCCTTATTGCCAAGACTTTTCCTATACCCTTTCCATTACTGTCATCCATACTTTCCCCATATCATCAGCCTTCAGTGGCATAACTTCCGCTACTAGATTTCAGCTATTATATCGTCATCATTCAACCCAACTATTATATAAAAAAATCCTGGAATTGAATGGGATGATTAGTCTAATGGAAGGGAGAAGAAGCATCTGTGATTTTCTCTAGAGATGGATCTTATAGCAAATATTCTGACATTTGAAAGGAAAACATTTTGGGAATGTCCTTCAATATTCAAGAAACTTCTTATAATGTATCCATAAATAAATACATTTTGTCTGCTAGCATAACACTTTTCACAGTACTTCATCTTATCATAATGTATCAGTTGCACACAGCAAGGTAATCATGGTCATGCATATGGTACCATTACTGATACACAGTGGTGAGCATCAGCAGGTTCGCACCAGTACACCAGAACCGGTAGCAGAAATTCTGGCTGGCCCCGCCCATCCAAGTTTTGAAATAAAGTAGTCCTAATTCAGGTGCAATGCAGGGCTTTCCCCTTGGCCACACCCACCATATCACACCCACAGTGTGGTAGTAAAAAAAAAAAACTGGAGCCCACCACTGCTGATACATCAACTAACAACATTAACAATACATCAACATTCTTGTCCACCCTTTTATACAATTTAGAGCAGATTTTTCATGCACAAACTGATGATTAATTATAATGTATTTTCTTTGAAAACTACCTATTAAATGTTTCACATTCCACATGGATTGCTTTTTTAATGACACAAATTTTAATGAAGAGCAGACTGTATTAATATATGAATTATTATATTATATATGAAAATATATCTTTTCATATCTAGTGGTTTTATGAATATTTAAAATAATTACTCTCTTACCAGCTTTATCAGATAAAAAGTAATGTTTTCTGAACTGGATTATTTCTACCATGAAAGCTTTTATATTACTGCTCATATCACAGATTTCTTTATTCTTTTCAAAATACAACTTGCACTCCTTTTTATTCTTCATATTAAATTTTAAAACCATAGCAGAAAAAAAACATAAATTCATTAAGCACACCAATATAGAAAAGGCATGTTTTTCTTTCACTTAATGCCTTCTGTAATAAATTACATCTAACTGAGTATTAAACAGCATTATGCCAGAGCAGAAGCATTTTTACCCACTTCACACCCGTTAAAGTTTACAGAAGGTTGGGGTCATTCTCAAGTAAATACTCCATACAAATAGTTTCAAAAATTGGTCAAAGATAGAAGATACATTAGTGGTTATTGGATTTGGAATTTTTATTGGCTATTCACATAGCAGTACAGTACAGTACTTAAAAATAGAGTAATCTCTTGGATAATCAAGAGCATTGATTGCTTGTTTATTTGTTCCTTTGTTTGTTTAAAACATTTTTCTATCTCCTTTCTTCCTGGCAGGACTTTCAAACTCATTAACAGCAGATTAAAATTATTAAAATCAAGAAGCATTTTAAAATAAATTTTTAAAACCATTATTTATAGATAGATCTAGGTATTCTTTTAAAAACAGCTTAAGATATCATAATCTTTCAGCCCTTCTGAACAGTTTTGGCTGCCTGTAAGAAATCTGGCATTGATGGGGCCTGGAAACATTAACTCTACTTATTGGTAGGGAAAAGCAATGCCTTAGAAAGAAAGAAAGAAAAATCTAACCAACCATTTAATTTTTAAACAGCTATTCTCTTTCTGATGAGTACACAGGACTCTATGGAAGGTTAATGGGAGTACAACACTGTATTTTTATTCTATGGGGGCAAACACATTGTTCTAGTCAAATTTTTATAAAATATGTCTTTATATTTAGCCTCTAAATGTTTTTGGGAGCCCATAAATGTCCAGGGGAAAAATTAGTTTCTAAAGTCAAATGTAAGGCTCCAGAAAAGTAAACATATTGCAGTAAACAAATACTGCCCAACTTTAGACAGCTCCTAGAAGTCAAACTTTTAAACAATCACTTCAAAAAGAGACTTTGTATCATATTTTGTTCATTCAACCCATTCAAATAGCCTGACTAGAACAACACTCTGTTGCTTCAAGATATTCAGACAAAAAAAATAAAGATTAGAAAACAAAAACGTTGTGGCCTCTGAAGGACAGCTACATTTCAACTTGAGCTTTTGCGGATATGTCTGAAAGAGCAGATATATCCACAAAAGCTCACACTGAACTGTAACAGTCAGTTTTTCATAACTGAGATTGAAAAGACTGGATTTTGCTATGAATAATTATTGTACTTGAACAACAATTTCACTGAGTTCTCTAAATGTAAAATGAGGGCAAAATTTGTTTGAACAGCACAAAAAGGCTAAAAGTTGCCACATTGTATGTAAGATGTAAGGTATTCACTATGTGTTGACCCTTACAGAACTTTATCAATGGTTATGTGAAAAATATCCCTTTCATTGAAAAATTGTGCCTTTAAAAGTATCATTAAATGGTATCTCTGAATGTTAATACCAATACCCAGATGACACCCAGTTAATACCAATGGTCGGGCGACCGCGGTGACTGCCGCGGCCGCGCGCTTTGCCCACGGTGCCTGCCAAGAGACGGGCCTGGGCACGAGCGCAGGGGGCGTGGTTAAGCGCTGCCCTTATAAGGGCGGCGCGCTCCCTGCGCTCGTTCGCCAGTCCCGTTTGACAGGCGAGCGAGCCCCGCCCTCCCTCCCAGGCAGCAGTGTGATTGTTTTTGGGTCGCTTCGGGGCCGGATGGGAATTTTTGCTTGAGACCTTGATTGGCCTGTGGGTCTCTTGGCGTTTTCGCCCATCCCACACTGCCTAGCCGGGTGAGCTGGAATGGGTTTTTTTGGTCACTTTAGGGGGCGGGTAGCACTGGTTAGGAATAAATTTGGTCCCAGGAGAACCGGGTAGGAACGTGTTTTGATCGGCCACTCTGTGAGTCTGATCAAAATGCGGACCGGGAACTTGGGTAACTGCCCAGCTCGGCAGCAGGCAGCCCCAATATAGAGTTCGCCCGGTGTGGGGTCAGAAGGAGATAACAGCTGGTTACTTCTGACCGGGACAGTAAAATGTTGTACGGATATGGTTGTCCGATATCCAAGTTAAGCTTGGGAATGGATATCGTTGACCTCACCAGTGCTACTGCGGCCTTGCTGCATTAAGTTACTGTTAAGATGGTTAAAGTTAACCAAGTTGATTTCAAATAAAGTGGCCCAATTTTTCAACCAACATCACTGTGGTCAGTCTCTTTTGTGCGGGCATATGGGGGCAATACCCAGATGGGGACCCAAGTGATGCAGCGGAAGTCCTATCCAGGTGCCTGGAGGCTGTCAGGGTCTGGATGGGGGACAACGGGCTTCAGCTGAATCCTGGCAAGACTGAGTGGCTGTGGGTCAGGGATCCTGTGTTATCTCGGGAGCTATCACCTTTGGTTCTGGATGGGGTAGTTTTACCCCAAACAGACCCGGTGCGTGACTTGGAGCTCCTACTGGACTCATGACTACTGCTCAAAGAGCAGGTGGCAGTCATGGCCAGGAGGACCTTTGTACAACTTCGTGTCATTCGCCAGTTACACCCGCTCCTTGCTTATGATCACACATGATCTGATCACCTCCAGACTGGATTATTGTAATGTGCTCTACATGGGGCTGCCCTTGATGACTATTCGGAGGCTTCAACTGGTCCAGAATGCGGCTGCCCGGGTGGTGATGGGGTGTGGGTGGTATGCACATGTCTCGCCACTGCTTCACGAGCTGCACTTTTTGCCAGTATGTCTCCAGGTGCAATTCAAGGTGCTGGTAATCACCTTTAAAGCCCTACATGGTAATGGGCCAGGATACTTAAGAGACTGCCTCACCCCTAGAGCATCTGTCCGTCCCACCAGAACAGACCGGAGAGGCTCCCTAGTTGTTCCATCTGCCATAGAGGTGCATCTCTCTGGCACTAGAAGGAGAGCCTTCTCTGTGTCTGCTCCGGCCCTATGTAACCTCCTGCTAACCGACCTACGTCTCCAGATGGAGTTGCTGTCCTTTAAGAAGATATTTAAAACCTGGCTGGCAGGGCAGATGTGGGTACTGAGAGTACAATGACCCCAGCTTGCTGGTTAGTTTGAGCTTTATTTCTCCCTTGGTCTGTTAGTCTTTTAATCTTTTTATTCTTAAAATCAGTTTTTAATTTGTGATTTGCTGCTGTTTTTAATGATTTTTAAATTTTAAGATTTTTATAACTGTTTGGTTTTATGATGTTGTAAACCACCCTGGGTCGCTCTGGCAAGGAGGGTGGTATACAAATTTGAGCAAATAAATAAATAAATCTACAGTTGAAATGGAGACCATAGAGCTTTATTAGCATATTCTCTATGTTTTAAAATCAACATAAGCAACTATTGATACTTTTATATTTTTATTCCAATAATTCTTTAATTTTTCCTCTTGTTCCTCACCCACTGAATGTTGCACATCACCATGCTTAAAAGGGACTTTTAATACAGCATGGCAAAATGATCATGTGCTATAGACAAACCAACATTTATGGCAGGGGTTCTCAATGTTTTCCAGCCACTGGCCAAACCATGCCCCCTCAGACAGCTGAATGGGCCAGACTGATGCTGTAAAATATGTCTGAAGCTGTTGCAAATGCATTTACAATGGTCACATACTAATTTACAGCTGTAATACATACATTTACGCTGACCGCAGACTCATTTGCGGCTGTGTAAACACATTTATGGGCCGTAAATGAGTCCATGGCTCATTCTGGCCACAGTGGTGACAGCAGCTGGAATGAGGACAGGGCGGAATTATTTGACAATGCGGGCTGGATCTGTGCCGTGGACCATAGGTTGAAAACCCTTGATATAAGCCTTTTCAGGGAGCAAGTTTTCCTTCATACACTTCCTTCTCCATTCATTTTACTTTGACCAATTAGCTGTAACAACCTGCAATTTTAGTTCCTCCTCACATGGTTAAAGATTTTGCCTTCTGCATTTTATTAGTTTTATCATTTCCTGGTCTTTGTTAATTTGTTTTAGTACTTCTTTGCTGGCCACCCTCTCACTCCAAGAAATTCTTAATTTTCTGCAATAAATCTGAATTTCAGAAAACTTCTGTCTTTTTCATAGTATTGTGTTAAAAGCCATGATTCTATGCCATACAGTAAAACTGAGAATGAACAGCACCATACAATGAACATTCTCAAAGCCAATTATAAATTATTGTTGCAGATTACTTTTTTCTGAACTGAACTTTAGTGATTCTTAAAACATGCATATCCTATATTTGAATGGAGGGAGGAGACCAAAGACCAAAATGTGGCTGGAGTGCTGTTAGAGTGAAATGATTCTGAGCTGCTAGGTCCAAATCAAAATAGCGCTGTAATATCTTTGCCTATTAGTTTAACCTGAACATCACTGTAACATGTCTTCCTTCATTTCTATTCTTCCTAAATTTCTCTTTATTCACAGCTTTAAACCTGCCATTATCAATCTGTTGTTCCACCATTTTATCTGTTTTATACACCATATAAATATTATTTTGTATTTCTGTTGAGCACTTGTTGGAAACAATATACTCAGATCCATTTCAGTTTGCAGTAACATGACATTTATATGCTCCATTATCAATCCCTGAAGGATACATTTGTAGCCACAGTATGCCATATTTGTTTATTCTAATACCACTGTGTAAATAACTTCACACTGGCATCCATTTTTAAAAAGCACTTGAGCTGGCTGAATAGCTCAGTGAATTAGATATCTAGCTGTGGAGCCAGAGACTGGGAGTGTGATTCCCTGTTGAGCCTCCCGGAATAGCCAGTTTGGTTGGCCTTGGGCAAATTGCATAGTACCAGGATGACACCAGAAAAAAAGAAATGACAAACCACTTCAGAGTACTCTTGACTTAGGGAATCTTGTAAAGAATTGTCATAAGTAAAAATTAACTCAATGGCACATTATTATTAGGGACTGTGGTGGCTTATTGGTTAAGATGCTGAACTTAACTGAAAGGTTGGCAGGTCAGCCATTTGAGACCCGAGTACTGCATAACTGAGTAAGTTTCCACCTCTGTCCCAGCTCCTGCCAACCTAGCAGTTTGAAAGCAAGAAATTGCAAGTAAATAAATGGGGACCACTTTGGTGGGAAGGTAAACAGCATTCTGTGCAGACCGGTGTCTAGTCACACCTGCCACATGTCCACAGAAACATCTGCAGACACAGACAGTGATGGCTCTTTGGCTATAAACAGAGATGAGCACTGAATCCTAGAGTCAGATATGACTGAGTTTCGAGCAAGGGTAACCTTTACATTATTATCATTACATAGACCTACAACAACTGTCCACCAAAAACTATCATGCACAAATTAATTAACATACAGCACAGCTTTGGTAGTAACAGGAGAATTTTGACATAAAATCAGCAAATTGAAGGAGAACAGAGAAGGCAAAACAACCAAAATGGAAGTACCGCTTTAGCTTAAGCTAAATAACACCAGGAAAGAGGCAAGTTGGTTGAAAAGTTTGAATGATGGGACACTAAAAAATGAAAATATCAAAAACACTACAGTGGGAAAATACAAGTAACCATGGTCACGTTTAAGGAAGCTGTGGAAACAGCTAAACAGTGAGTAATTGCAGTGACAATAAAGATAAATAAATAATTTAATGAAAACTAGTCCAGTCAGACCTTATATGTGGGAAAACTCAAAAAGACAAGTATGTGAATGCAAATTGGAACGGTGATGTTTGGAGCATATAAATGCAACAGACATGCAGGAGTTGCTAATCACCACAGAGATGATAAAAAAGCAAGCCAAGAAAACAAAACATGGACAGCTCCTAGTAAAGATGAAATTCATGGGTTT
Organism: Furcifer pardalis; assembly: GCA_030440675.1. Lineage (NCBI taxonomy): Eukaryota > Metazoa > Chordata > Lepidosauria > Squamata > Chamaeleonidae > Furcifer > Furcifer pardalis. The sequence continues at coordinate 231,148,243 of CP126890.1, forward strand.
GGCCTCAAAAATATCCAAACTACACCCTATACAGTAATACCCCGGATAACGTTATGACTTGGTTCCACAAGTCATGACGTTATCCGATTTTTAGCGTTGTCTGATGCATGCATCGAACAACGCTAAAAAAAAAAGCCCTGACTTCAGGGACAAACCGCTTTAAAGGCAGGCAGGGAAAGAACTTTTCCTCCCTGCCTTTAAAGCCACCCCCCACCTGCAGCGGTTAAATTTAAACTACAGGAAGAGAGAGGTGTGTTTTTTTCTTCCCCTCCCTGTATTTAAAACACAAGTCTCTCTCTTCCTGTAGTTTAAATACAGGGAGGAAAAAAGACGCGATCGCGTCTACAGGACTGCTTCCGTCTTTCTCTCCCTCCCTTTCCCTCCCCGTATTTAAACTACAGGGAGGGGGAAAGAGAGAGATATGATTGGTTCTCTCTTCCCCCCTTCCCTGTAGTTTAAATACAGGGAGGGAAAGAGACAAGGAGGCTTTGCGACTGCAGTAGGGTCGGGGAAAGGCGGGTGCTTTTCCCCGACCCTACTGCAGTGGCAGAGACCGCTGCGGGTGGGGGGTGGATTGGGTAGTTCTACCCAAACCACCCCACACCCGCATACCATTGTATCAGACAATGCTAAAAGAATCATTATCCGATGCAAGATTTTTCCAAAAAAACTTGCATTGTTATCCAATTCTAGTGTTATCCGATGCAATCGTTATCCGGGGTATTACTGTAGTAGCAAGACAATATAATACCATACTGCAGACAGGTGCTCTGGATGACTACGGTAGATGGTGAATGGTGGAGCCTCCTTTAGGTAAAGGAGCTGTACCAAACTTGATTATCAATAATGTTTAAACTGTTCATGGGTGCAATGGCAGGTTCTGTTTATCAACATCTAATCTTATACCAGAGGAACAAAAAGGGAACTACAGTTAAACCTCGCTTAGCGAGCAACTCGCTTAGCAAAAAATTTGCATAACGAGTGGGTTTTTCAAAAAGCAATCTGATTCACATAACGAAAATTTTAGCTATACTAGTCTGACTTTTCCTATGGAAAAACTCGCATAACGAGCATCTCTAAGGGGAAAAATAAAGAAAAATTTTCACTATGTGAGTTTTTCCATAGGAATTTCGCTATGTGAAAAAAAACTCACAGCATCACAGAATGAATTTAATTCATTATGCAAGGGGTTTGAAAAAATTCATGGGGAACAAAGGACCAATTACTTGTCGATAAAATGATACTGATTGACTGTAAAAGAAGGAAAACTAATCTGCATTTTGGAAAGGTAAGCCTATACTTACTGTCAGTTCCAGGGTTGTTGCCTTTATTTTGCTTTATTTTTAGTGTCTAGGGGTTGTTGTTTTTTTAGTATCTCCTTTGATCAAGAAGGGACAATGCCTGGCCAGTGAATACAGCTAAGCAATAAAAAATATCTCAACTGCAGCAACATAAAAGAAGGCAGGGGTAAATCAAACAAAACTAAAACTTAATATCTGATCTGGAAGAAACCCAAGAATGTATGAATCACAAGTAAGCAGAGCCATCTCTGATTTATCTGGATTCAAAATTAGTCTGTTAAATCATCATTCAGTGGCTCACCACTTCCAGACATGGGTTTAGCACATACACAATACTTCTCAGATGGTTAAGAACTGAACTGTATAACTGGTTGTGATACCTAACTCCAAATAATGGTAGTGTTCCCAGTAGTTTCATAAACATGTTCTGTAGAATCCATGTTAACCCTGATAAGGGTTAATGAAAGCAACCCCAGTCTAAGAAGCCAAGGTAACAGTGACAAAGCATAGAATCATTTTGAAATAAAAGATCCTAATAAGTGACCCCCCAAACTCCAGTAACTAATTAAAGACATTGTAACAAAGGACAACAGCCCAGTTCATGATGACCAATCAAAAGCTCAAGTGTGAAATTAAGATGATCATATAGAGCAGGGGTGGGCAACCTATGGCCCACAAGCTGGATTCTGCCCACTGTGCCAAATCATCTGACCTGCACCACTGCCGGAAGCAGACGTGGACACATTTATGACTGCTATACAGGTGCCAGTGGCTGTCATAAATGTGCCTGCAGCTGCCATAAATGCATTTATGAACACCGTAGACATGTTTTACGGCAGTGTTTATGGCAGGGGGAACCAACAGTCCTGCCTGCTCAACTGTCTGAGTGAGCATGACCCGGCCCCTGACTTAAAAAGGTTGACAACCCTTGATATAGAGCAAAGAAGTGTAGCCTGAGGTCAGCATTCACACCCAGCCTACCAAATCCTGGTTTCTAAAATCCAGACTTGTTTCTTCAGTGAGCCCTTCATTTCAATTGTATCTATTGTACTTTGTTTCAGTTTCCTATTTAAATTCCTATTTACTATTATTACTCACCACCTGCTTCCTCCTCCCAGTAAAAACCTCTTTTCTTACAAACCTACCTTTCATTTCCAACAGTTCTTCACCTTTCACAAGCATTTTATTAGTTTTCATACATGTTAAGGATGTGAGATTTGTGAAATGTTCTTGTATTTGTCATAAACAAATCTTTTCCTGTATTTGATGCAAACATTTCTTTATTCAGCTTGCTGCCAAGTTAATTCTATGTTCTCTCACAAAACATGGAATTGGTACTCATTGATTGTTAAGATGAGAAACACTAAGAAGCCAGTAGAATGATAAATATAATAAGATCAAATATTCATTGGGGGTTCAGTTCAATGAAATTTCTCACTGCTTCAACATCTTCAAAACCAATACATTTTACCACCAAGCGAGTAAGCTGTACATGTTCAAGACAGTAATATTACAAAGGAATATAATGACTATGAGACTATGTAAAGCATTTTGCTGTAGCAGATCAAAGTACACCTGATCCAGTAATCTACCCCAGCTCAGGTATCTCCAGACATAAAGAGCATAAAGAAAATGACCTTCTTTTGTGGCATTTCTTTTGAATTTTAGTATACAAAGAAAGGGATAGGCAAGCATCGTGTCACTCATCCTGATGGAGATGGAGTCAATGTAATAATGCATACACAGGCCTTTGCTAGCATCTACACTACCACAGTAACTTTGGGGAGGAAGTAATTTATGTTCCTAGGGATCTGGCACAGCCTATCTTTCGAGCACAAAAACTGATTTTGTAAACATCATTCCAACCGACATAATAAACCTTCAGTAGCTTACAGGCAAATACGTAATCTAGAAATATATAAACTTTCAATGGAGCCACAACATCCAATTATGCATCATCTGCAAATATGTACAATTCTTTAGAAGCCCCAGCTACTGTCCAGTACCTTCATTATGTTATACCATATTTTATTGGCAAACTCTACACTATTTCCATTATTTCTTACACACCACACTGGAATTCTAATGCAAATTGATATTTTTTCCTCTAGCCATCCTGAAATATTAGACATTTTAAAACAGCTTTTATTCCTAAATTACCAACTATTGAAGGTGCAATGACAGTTTGTGGTGATCATCACTACTACATTTAACAGTAATAAAAATAGCCTCAATCTGCAAAGTCGATTAGTGTCAGGCATAATTGCTGGATCTCATTAGTCTAAGTCAAGCATGACAGTTCTACAATTACAGTAGGTATTTAGTTTAAACAAATGATGTCCCAAAAGAAAACTAGCAATAAAAAGGCAGTAGCAGAAAATCAAATTGCTAGGTTATAGCTCTTATTTCACCCATGTAGCAATACTGATTTTCTGTATTTAGAACTCACATCTTTATTTTGCTCTGTTCCTGATTTGAAATTTCAGTTTCATTGATTAATACTGCTAAGAAATATTAGTGTCACTTTCATTTGTTTTCTAAAATAATTTTGATCAAACAATTCTGAGTTTAACTATTTATTTAACAATAGTTAGGCTGCCATCTAGTGCCTGACAGCTTTTTATACCTTTCTTTATTGAGCAATGTTTAACCAACAATGGAAAATTATTTCTCTACATACTTAATATGGTGTTCAAATACAGTCAAACCTCGCATAAAGAGCATCTCGCTTAAAGAGTAACTCACTTAAAGAGCAGAATTTTCTCTGAATGTTTGCTTCACTTAACAAATAAAACCAACCAAAAACTCGCTTAACAAATAAATCAGGATTCGCACCCCACCCCCACCCCCGGCAATTGGTCATTTACAATGGTGTTTTGCTTAAAGAGCAAACTCGCTTAAAGAGCAATCCTGTGGAACCCATTATGCTCTTTAAGCGAGGTACAACTGTATACACAATTACATACATGTTTTCTGTGAGATATGCACATTTGAAAAGAAAAGTATATGTTCTATAAAAAGTGCAAAGAGTATTGCAATAGCAATAAGTTCTGCAATATAAAATATATCTTAATTGAACAAACCAAAACACAGTTGCTGGGGGGAGAGAAAATTATCTACTGCCATTACATGAGTATTATCATGTATATATTCAATTGAAAGTACTCTCTCATATTCCAATATCAGAAATATAAGTTCTCCTTAGTAAAGGATAACATTCTCCCTTGCTCAAAAGACAATCATATCTGACTCTAGGGTACGGTGCTTATCTCCAATTACAGCCAAAGAGCCAGTCCTGTCTGTGTATGCAGACATTTCCATGATCATGTGGCAGGCATGACTAGATACCGGAGTGCAAAGTACACTGTTTATCTTCCAACCAAAGCAGTACCTATTTATCTACTTGCAATTTCTTGCTTTCGAACTGCTAGGTTGGCAGGAGCTAACACAGAGATGGGATCTCATTCCTTCATTCAGCACTCAGATCTCAAACTGCTGACCTGTCAACCTTATGGTTGTCATGCTCAGCATCTTAACCACTAACCCACTGTGTGGTTTGGCAATTGGAAGTGCTATTAAAGGCTCTTTGCCAAGCTTTGTCCCATCCATAGAAAAGGAAATGTTGTAAGTTCTCATGGACATGCAAGGAGACGGTAGAATACCATTCTTACCAGGTATTAGTAGGTCTGCTTCTCTAAGCTTATTCATTAATTATTGCTAGACTTGTGTCCTAGCTTCTTTCCCTACCATCTAACATGGCAAAGGAGGCAGGCAGGATGTATAAGGATGTCTTCCTAACTGCCAGAGTATTGTGATCATTGTGTGAGTGTTGTTAGGGTTGGGGCCATCAGCAGGGTAAGACTCTGCATGTCTGGTATCATTCTCTTTGCAAATCCTGGCAGGATGTGCTTCATTGTTCAAGAAAGGGCCATCTGGTTTGTGTTCCTCTCTCTGGTAAATGCCACATAGATGAGGCCTTCTCCTCAGATAAGCAGCACTAGGGTGCATATCTCCTTCTAAGTAAGATCTTCTGTGATGTGGCATTCTTTCTATGTTGTCGACTGCAACTCGTATCATATTGCTACAGTGTTTTTTATTTTATTTTATTGTTTTGTTTTCTGATATAACCATTCATGTTACAGAGCAAAGAAATTGGACATTTACAAATTTTAAATATTAGAACCATTATTTTATAAAGCTGGAATAGTCTCCTAGGTAACAGTAACCAAACCATGATCTCTTCTCCTATTCTATGTCCATGGGGAATCATATTTATTTATCCTAAAGGTCAATGAGAATAATGGGTTAAGATGGATATATTCTATATGTTCTCCCAGGACTCTTAGAACACTGTACATGGCCTTATTTCATCCAGTCTTCACAACGATTCTGTGATGCTGGTTAGGCCGAAAGTATCAGGTCTCCTGTTCCAAAGCTCCTTATGCAATTGGAATGATGCCACCAATAACAGCAGATTGCAGTTAATTAACATGTTCCTGCTTTGATTTTGGGTTGTGAAGAACAGGATAATGGCCAAGTGAGTTGTCTAAGGCTCATCTGTATAGTTTGGCAAGAATTCAAAGCCACAGACAAGTTAAAGGAAACATGATACTCCTTTGTTACATATGCAAATGAAGACTTCTCATCAAATAGTAAACCATTTAAACTTCAATGTTTTGGAAGGATTTCTAAAGAGTGGCACAAGCTTGAACTTTCAGATTCAAAAGAGAAAAGCTGCTGAGAAGAAGTTTAAGATTGTGATTGAAAGCTTTTAATAGATAAACAGATTAGATTTGTAAAAATATTATTCTTTCTAAAACAATTATTTCATTTTGTTGCTCCTATCAATTTCAGATTCTTACACCAGTCAATTTCAAATAGATGCAGTAATACCCTGGATAACGATTGTGTCGGATAACGCTAGAATCAGATAACGATGCAAGTTTTTTGGAAAAAACTTGCATCGGGTAACGATTCTGGATAATGATTCTTAGCGTTATCCGAGGCAATGGTCTGTGGGTGTGGGGTGGTTTGGGTAGAACTACCCAATCCAACCCCCACCTGCAGCGGTCTCTGTGACTGCATTAGGGTCGGGGGAAAGCACGCGCCTTTCCCCCGACTCTACTGTAGTTGCAGAGACTGCTTGTCTCTCTTTCCCTCCCTGTATTTAAACTACAGGGAGGGGGAAAGAGAGAGACGTGATTGGTTCTCTAGAGACCCAATCACGTCTCTCTCTTTCCCTCCCCCGTGTAGTTTAAATACAGGGAGGGAAAGAGACACAGTTTCTCTCTCCCTGTAGTTTAAATACAGGGAGGAAAAAGACACGATCACATCTTTTTCCTCCCTGTATTTAAACTACAGGGAGAGAGAGACTGTATCTCTTTCCCTCCCTGTATTTAAACTACAGTTTCTCTCTCCCCTGACCCTACTGCAGTTGCAGAGACCGCTGCGGGTGGGGGGTGGCTTTAAAGGCAGGGAAGAAAAGGTCTCTTTCTTTCCCTGCCTGCCTTTAAAGCGGTTTGTCCCTGAAGTCAGGGCTTTTTTTTTTTTTAGCATTGTTCGATGCTTGCATCGGACAACGCTAAAAATCGGATAACGTCATGACTTGTGGAACCAAGTCATAACGTTATCTGGGGTATTACTGTATGTAGAAACACAGACTAACTAATGTGAGAAGCTGAAATTTACAAGAGCAACAAAGAGACAGCCCAAGCAGGGCAAGAGTGCACAGAAAATTCGTGAGAAGGATGAAAAGCAAAAACAAAACAGTGCTCAACAATTGTTCCTTTCCTGCTCCAAGAATTCTCATTTTGGTCATGGAGGAATTCCCTACTAGGACAAAATGTCAAAAATTTGGATTGAAAAAAATGTTAGGTATTTGCTATATCCCAACTCCAACCTACTATTAGGTGTTATGTATAATCTCAAACATTGTCTTGTAATATATTTTACCATTTATCAAATAACTTTTTTAAAAAAATTAAACACAGATATGTCATGTTTCCAGATCCAGTACTATATTCTGTCATTGACTAATAAATTATTAGATTACATATATTTCAATGATTCATGATACCTAATTAGTTTCAGTTAAAAGCAGTGCACTAATGTGCTGCAGATTATATAATGGGCAACATCAGATGATTATATAAAATTTGGAAATACTCACAATAACATGTTCCCCTGAGTGGATTACCAAGGTATCTGTTTTCTGAATCACAACTGTAGAAGAAAGAAAAACGAGAAGAAACAAGTTAGTAATTATCTGTCAGTTATAAAATAACTTACGTTAAATGTAAATGTCACCCTTGCTCAAAAGCTAGTCATATCTAACTCTAGGGAGCGGTGCTCATCTTTGGTTACAGCCGACGAGCTAGTGCTGTCTGCATCTGCAGATGTTTCTGTGGACAAGTGACAGGCATGACTAGACACTGGAGTGCACGGAACACTATTTACTTTCCCACTATTTATCTACTTGCAATTTCTTACTTCCAAAGTGCTAGGTAGGTTGGCACAAGTTGGGAGGGAGATGGAAATTCACTCCACTGTGCAGCACTTGGGTCTAGAACTGCTGACTTGCTGATCTTCCAGTTGTCAATTTCAGCATCTTAACCACTAAGCCTAGGTTAAAATTTATTTCCTCTTCTTTTTTTATCTTGCCTTTTTCCAAATTACATTTTATGGCCTTACTTCAAAAACAAGCAGCTTTTCTTGTTAGTGAAAGGAAATGATGAAGAGAAAGGAGGAATGGGGAACCTTAAAAAGAAGGGGTTTTCAAGGGTTGATGGAAGTTGAACCCCTCTCCCCAGTTTATGTAACTTTTATGAAACTTGTATGTGACAAATATCTGATGACAAATTAAATGCTTATATATATGATCACTTGCTGTAAATGGCACCAATGATATATTGCTACTGCTTTGGCATAGTACCAAAAGTCCATTTATGAGGATACATGCAACAGCACTTTTAAAAAGTTAACACAAAGCTGTAGTTTTTTTCCAATAAGTCTCTATCTATCAAACTCATTACCCGAGTATAAGCTGACCCAAATATAAGCTGAGGTACCTAATTTTGACCTGAAAACCTAGGAAAATAGATTGACCTGAGTATAAGCTGTGGGGGGGGGGGGAGATGCAGCAGCTGCTAGTGTGTTTTTATAATCAAAATACATGAAAATATGGTAAAATTAATTGAATTGTTGGCACATCTCAATCTGGCACGATTCTGGGACCCTAGTAGTCACTGACCCAAGTATAAGCCAAGTCCTCTTTTGGAGGCTAAAAAAACTCAGCTTATACATGTCAATTTTCATTTGAAGGCCATCCCCACAAGGTATATATGCATATAAACCTGTGGCTAAATATTGCACTCTATGTGTTTTAAAAAAAGAAGATTGTAGTCCACAAAATCTCACATTGAAGAAAAATTGTTAATTTTAAGAAATTGTAACAGTTTTGCTTGTAATTTTGTTATATACACTGAACCAAACTAGCTGTTTGAAGACTACTAGAATTAGGGAGATTTTGCTTATATTTAAAATTATCTGGCAATAAGAATGAGGTCTTTTTAGTAGTGGTTTCTTTTAGTACTCCCTTCTTTAGGATGTACCTTTCCAGCTTCAAAGCCTTTGAAAACACATGTATTTTAAAGGGTTTATAATTTAAAATAAACTAAATTAAGTTCCATTATCCTGTTTATTCAAATTTTATTGAATAAACAATATAATGAAAACTATAGAAAAAGATTTTTGTAACATGATAATATTTTCAAATATTACTGAAGTTTTGATTTCTGAATCCTCCATTTATTTTGATGTTATATTAACACATAAAGACACTTGGACAATTTTTAAGGCACAGCAAGTAGAACATCATCTCTTTTTAAAATATCCATACCAAGAGTTTTTGTCCTTGAAGACAAACTTTAATGCAGCTCTCTTAAATCTGGATCATATGGCTAATTTTAATTTTCTTCTTTTCTAAGGGTCAGTCTATTATTATTATTATTATTATTATTATTATTATTATTATTATTATTATTATTATTATTATTATTATTATTATTATTATTATTATTATCATCATCATCATCATCATCATCATCATCATCATCATCATCATCATCATCATCATCATCATCATCATCATCATCATCATCTAAGGGTCAGTCTTAGAACTATTATTATTATTTAGTATCTATTTAACTATATTATTCCCCAGAAGGATGACAGGGCAGATTAGTGACAACCAGACAGGCTCAGAAGTGGAAAGAATTAATTACTTGCCCATAGATGCAGACCGTTAGAAGAGATACCACACAGCCATTTTTACTTTGTTATCCTTAACATTAGAATAGCACAGTGTTTCCCAAATGCTGGTGTTTAGACTTCAGTTTCCAGAAGCCTAAGCCAGGATATTGACTGATCAGTGCGTTGGGGAATTGACTTAGGCTTTTGGGAATTGAGGTCCAGACACCAGCATTTGGGAAACACTGGAATAGCATATTCGCTAAACCTTCTAGACATTGTATTATCCAGCTTAGCCACAATATTCGGTCACATCCACTATAGTTGGAACTACTATTATGTATTTTTCATTTTTTATTTTACAGTTTTGTTTACATTACGTGTCCTAATGTTATGTTCCAGTTTTAACTTGTTGCAACATGCAATTACAACAATAAACATATACACAGTATTAAACAATTTGTACTTTGTTTACCACCTGAGACGAACTTCATTTTCAGAGAAGCATCTTATAAATATTTAAGTTAAATAAATAAATAAATATGCACTGCCTCTTCCCAGAGGGCCCAAGGGAATTGACATCATAAACTATTCTACCCTTCTGCCCTCTTTTTCCCCTCAGTAAAGTTATTTTCCTCTGGTTGCTAAAAAAAATACTAACATTTCCTGCATGTTGGGAACATGATGGAAACCTTTTTGGGCTTTGGATACTGAATAGACATCTTACTACTTCACCCTTGTAATGTCTCGCCACATCTTTTTTTAAGTCTTTTGTGATTGCCACAGTTCAGATGCTGAGTAATAAAGGACACAGAACTAACCACAGGGGCAGGAAGGGGAATCAGAGATTGTAAGTGTCCCCAAGTAAGTGGTGGGTCTTTGACATTGAAAGATGATATCTAATCTATCCTATAGCCTCTTTTGGAGCCACAGGGTTGCAACCTTACTCTTTTATGGTAATGTCTTTTAGTAACAAAACAAAAAAACCAATCAAGCTTTGTGTTAACTGCCTGAAGCAATCACAGCATGTAACTAATACTCTCTCATTCCGTAACACGGAGTCTCTACTAATGCTCCAAGTCATAGCAGAGGCAGCCATGTTTAAGGCTCATCATTAAAAAAAACAACCCTCAAAATCCTTTGTTGCAATAATACTTCAAAAGCTTGAACATTTTTTATTTTTGTTTTTCATTACCTTTCATTTTCTTTTTATTCGTTTATAAATTTGTCAACACTAGATTATATAAATACTGTACTGCTGCCAGAATGCTATACTGGTATTTACTACACGCAGTGCTATAACTACAAAAGCAACAATTTGACAAAGTGCTATATATATGCACTGTTTTTGCTCCACATAGGGACATTAAAATAAGTATATAAAATAAAAAAATTCTATATAAAAAGTCTTTAAAATAAGAATTAATATATGTCTCAAGGCCAAATGTCAAATGCAGGACAAATCACTTCAAAGAAAATGTTTTCAGCAGTTTCTAAACTGTATAATTAAAATTTTAAAGTGAAGTGAGTCAGAATATCTTATTTCAGGCACACTAAGCCAACAGCAATAAGCCATAGAACACAGTTTCGAGATGAAATATTCATGTAAAATTTCCTTGATGTAAACAGTAATAAATATGTTTAAAATGGCACCCAACTATTTTCTCAATGTATGGACTGTCCTATAGTCAATTTTAAGTAAGCTCTGCAAAAACAAATTGCCAGGAAACTTTCAAGTATTGCTTTGCATCTAGCTTCCTTTTAGTATATTATTGTTGTTCATTTGATTCTCTATATCTGCCTCTCCACATAGTCTATAATAGCTACGGCTCATGATGAGGCACTTCAGCATTACTATTATATAAAGTTTCCACTGTATGTTGAAATTTCCTCTTCTCCAGGAAGTGAAAATTAGAAAATCAAACTGCTATGATATATAGATTTATAAACTAGCTGCTGGGGAAGCTAATTTGGAAGTAATAAAATCAGTCTTTCAGGTATTGCTGCATAAAGTATGCAGTAGCCTACAGAAAATAGTAGACTCCACTCTGCATGTCTCACAGGGTTACCTCATTAGCAAGAAACATAAACATGGCTTATCTTGAGCCAGAAACATAGTTATGGGAGATGGGAGCTCAGTCTTCTCATTTTGCCTGCTATGACACAGCCCTGGAAAATGCACCTGGGCTAGAGGATAACTAAAGATGGGGGGGGGGGGCTTCTTTGCAGCAATGTCACATTTAGAAATGTGTATCTGTAGAATAGGGTGGCCACAAGGGCAACCAAAACAGAGCAGGACATTATCAATAAAGAAATGCAAATAGACAGCCTGTACCCTGAAGAAACAAACGATCAGACAAAGTGGTGGTCCAGGGTCAGAACAGTGGGAAGATGCTAGGAGGAAGAAGTTGACAGTCTTAACTGACAACTAGCTTGATGTAATCTTTATGACCCGCTCCTCAAGTCTTGTAAAACGAGAAGTGTTTTCCTTAGTTTCTAGAGTGTTGTAACTATACAATGATCCTTAAATCTATTTGCAGGCAAAATATGATTATCAGATACAATGCAGTCACACTTATATACCGCCCCATAGCGCTTAGTGCACTCTCTGTGTGGTTCACAAGTTAATTAGCATTTTGCCCCATCATGCTGGGTATTCATTTGACTGACGTTGGAAGGATGGAAAGCTGAGTCAACCTTGATCCCTGGTCAGGATCGAACTCACAACCTTTTGGTTGCAGTACAGCAGCTTTTAACCACTGTGTCACGGTTCTTGTGGAATTAGCAGCCAGGTTGAGCCAAGATGTGGAGAGATTCAGGCAATTCACATAGAGAAAGAGATAAGAACACATTTTATGTCTCCTGACAAAGAAAATAGCAGCTCAGCTGCTCAATGGGGATGGGAAAATAACATATGACAAAGAAAAGGCAAAAGTGCTCAATTCCTACTTCAGCTTATCTCATCCCCACCCCCCAAGGTAGCATATAACCCTCCCAGTAAGTATGAAATACAAGGGGAAAGTGCAGGATTACAGCTTGAGATAAACAAACAGCTGAGGAATACCTTATTTCTTGAATGAATTCAACTCCACAAGACCAGATGAACTGCATTCAGTGATATTGAAGGAACTGGCTGAAGAGATCACAGAACCACTGTCTATCATTTTCTTGAAATCATAGAGGATGGGTGAACTACAAGACAACTGAAGGAGTGCCAATGTTGTCCCTGTCTTTAAAAAGGAAGAACTGCAGAACTACACACTAGTCAGCCTGAGATCAATTCCAGGAAAAAATTATGGAGCAAATTAAAAAGTGGTCACTCTGCAAGCATCTTGAAAACAATGTAGTAAAAGTAGATGGCAACATGGATTTCTCAAAAAAAAATCCTGCCAGACTAATCTGATTTCATTTTTCGATCAAGTAACTTCCATGGTAGAGAGTGGGAATGCTGCTGATGTAATATATCTTGATTTCAGCAAAGCTTTAGACAAAGTGTCCCATGATATTCTGATTAGCAAGCTAACTCTTTTTGGCATGGATAGCATGAGCGTCAGGAGTATATGCAGTTGATTACAGAATTGTACTCAGAGAGTGCTTATTAATGGCTTTTCAAGTTGGGCCCAGAGCTCATCAACATTTTTATAAATGACTTGGGTGAGGGAGGTAATACTTATCAAATTTGCAGATTACACAAAAGTGGCTAGAATAACTAATACTCTGGAAGGCAGGAGCAGAATTCAAAAAGATCTTGATAGGCTTGATGGGCTTAAACCAGGAGTTCTCAACCTTTTAAAGCCGGGAGCTGGGTCACACTTCCTCAGACAGCTTCAGTGGCTGGATGGCCATTTTGCCCTTCCACCACATGGCACTTCCTGGTGTAGTAGAGGCAGGGGGGCACATGAAATGGTGCCACAGACAGCATTCAGCCCATGGGCTGCAGGTTGAGAGTCCCTAGCTTAAATCAACACAATGAAATTTAAAAGAAATACATTCAATAAATTTTTCACCTAGGGGACAAAACCAGATTTACAGTTACAAGATGGGAGATACTTGACTCAGTAATACTACCAGCTAGAACAGTGGTGCCCAAACTTTTTTTCTTACGGGCCAGTCCCACCCCCAGCAGACAGCTGCGGGGGCTGGAGGCAGGCTGCTCCCACTGCTGACAGTTTTGACAAAAGCAGTGATGGCGAGAGAGGCAGTGACTGCACTTTTTCCAGGCTGCTCCGAGCAGTCTCTTGCTTGATCCTTTCCCCTCAGCAGCCTGTGGTGAAGCCGATCGCTGCTTTGGGTAAATTTTCGGAGCCTCCTGCAAGTCAAAATTCATGGCGCTAAGAGAACCCCTTGGTGCACTCAGGATGACATCGAACAAAAGGCTGCTCAGAGCATCCTGGAAAAAGCGCAGTTGCTGCCTCCGTTGTCACCACTGCTGACTTCAGGTGGGGGCGGGGGCGGGCGGTCCATGGTAAAGCCCGGGTGCTCACCGCAGGCCACATTAATTATATGCAGGGGGCCGATTAGGTCCACAGGCCGGAGTTTGGGCACCCCTGAACTAGAATGATCTTGGAATTTTTGTGGATCACGGGCTAAGTATGAGCCAACAGTGTGACATAGCTGCAAAAATGGACAACACTCTTTTAGGATCTGTTCTTGATCATCCCAGAGTACAGGATGTGTAATAATGGACTCAAACTACAAGAAGCCAAATACAGGCTGAATATCAGGAAAAATATCTTAACAGTTAGAAAAGTATAACAGTGAAACCAACTACCTTGAGAGGTGATGAGCATTCCAACACTAAAAGCATTCAGAAGAGAGTTGGACAGCCATCTGTCAGATATGCTTTGATTTGGGGTCCTACATTGAACAGGAGGTTCAACTCGATGGCCTAAAATGCCCCTTCCAGCTCTGTTATTCTATTATTCTAACAGCAGTAATAATTTAACAAAAGCAATATTTAATACCAGTTGATAATAAAAACATGGGATTTTAACACTCAGCATTTCTTATGAAATACACTCCATTAAATGTTTGCATCTAAGAAACTTTGTTTGAAGTTCTTTGGATTTTATTCTTTTTTGTTATAATTATTCAACACAATTTGAAGATAAATATTATGTCAATAGCTACAAAGAATGTTTAGTTTTCTTTACAAAAAAAGTTAACATAGCAAAAGTATCAGCAGAAACTGTTTATTTCTACCCCATTCCACTTTTAATCTTTCCAACAATTTTCATTTTTTCTTTTATAATAAAGCACATTTTCATAAAATAAGTATGCATGAATAAGTCTCCAGTTTCTAGGCAATTTAAGGAACAATATCATTTGTACCCTATAATTTCTATAATTAATAGAAAAAATATAGGAAATGACAATTTAATTTTCTACTTTCCATTTCAAAATAACAATCATGTTTCAGTAAGTGCACAGTTTGTCACTATATAAGAATGAAGATTTTTTAATTACCAAAATGTCAACTTGAACTAAACTCACAATTCAAAAGATGTAGAATGAGACAGCTTGAAAAGATCTTTTCAGAGAAGGAACAGCATATGTTGAATAGAGGGAGCAAGCAATATAAAGTGGAACTGGAATAACAGTGACCATCTCGACCTCAATTCAGCTAAACCTCTAGAATAGTTTAGATGACACTGGAGAAATCTAAATCTCTCCCTCCTCTGTTTTTATCTATAAAGCTAGAACATCAGCTCCATCTCTGCTTTCCATATTCAAGAACCCATCCAAATGTTACCTTTGTTTTTGTTTTTGTTGTTCAGTCGCACAGTCAATTCCGACCCATTTTGACCCTATGGACCATTGTCCTCCAGGCACCTCTGTCCTCCACCATCCTCCTCAGCCCACCCAGCTCTGTGCCCACTGCATCCACAATACCATCTAGCCATCTCAATTTTGGCCGCCCCCTTCTTCTGTTATCTATACACTGGAAATCTTATGTGCAGAGGCCAAAATCAAGCAATGAATTGTCAGATTTTTCTGTTGGAGCTGAATGATTACAGTGGTGGGATGTCAAAAAATTTACTACCCCACTGTGATGTCATCGTAGTGTGGGCAGAGCTAATGTCATGATGTCATGACATCGTGGGCGGGGCCAAAATAATAATAATAAATAATAATAAAATAAAAATAAGCGCACACAAACACACACACACACGCACACACACACACACAAACACACACACCACAAACCCGTAAATAAATTAAATAAATAAATTAAAAAAAATACATTAAAATACACCCACCCACCCCAAACACAAATCAACCAGAGCTTTTAAACCAGAGCTTAAAGCTTATTCTGACTAATCTTTATCACACTAGGTCAGATGGAAGGAACTACAGAATGAACTCACCACAGGATGGCTTCATTTTGGCACTTTTCAACAGTTAAAGAAGTTAGGTACTAAGTCTTTGCCTAACCAGTTCTCTAGGATAATATGCCTTAATGTAAATGTAAAACAGCTGTACCTCCTTAAGGGTTCTCCAATTGAAACAGCAACTGGAACAGCACAGGTGTAGCTTGTTGATGAGGTAACTCCAATACTTTGCTTAAAAACCCCAAGCTAGGCCTGCCGGCCGCCAGGCCTTTTTAAGAACTGTGGTAGTATGTCAATATAGGTAGGTAAAGGTAAAGGTTTCCCTTGCTCGAAAGCCAGTCGTATCTGACTCTAGGGGTCAGTGCTCATCTCTGTTTCTAAGCCGAAGAGCCAGCGCTGTCTGCTTCTGCAGATGTTTCCATGGTCATGTGGCAGGCATGACTAGACACCAGAACGCATGGATAGGTAAAGGTATTAAATACACATTAAAATACACTCAGACACAACACATCCAAAGGGGAGTCACTTACCCTGGGGAGCAGGCTATAGTGAGCTTCAAGCTAGCAGCTTCTCTTCCTCCTCCCTGCTTGGGAGGACAGCAAGGAGGCCATGCATGCATACGCATCAAGCACTGTAGGCATGCATGCACACCAAGTGCTTGGCGCGCATGTGCAGTGAGGGAACCAGTGAAAAGGTAAGCCCCAAAGGTGGTTCCCCCCAAAAGCTGCTACCGGTTCTCCGGGACACTGGGGAAAGTTAGTACTGGTTCTGGCGAGCTGGTGAGAACCTGTTACAGCCCATCACTGTGAATGAAACTATGGCTGTGTGCAGCCTTATTCAGAAGATTGCATCTTTTTAGCCATCTAGGGATGGCACTTCACTCCATGCACAACAAGCCTGTACTGAGCATACATGCATACAAACTTTTATATGAGGAACCCTGGTTGAAAACGGAGAGGTTAAGGATAGGGCTGCTCCAACATCTATTCCAAATCTTCACCAAGCTACATTAGCTTCCTCGGTTGGGTTTAAATCACCAGCTGTAATAAATTGCCTGGTAACAGGAGAGAAGGCAGGAGAAGATGGTATGTTACACCTCCCAATGGAATGTCAAAAAGCCTGCCTCCGATCTAGCCAAGCTTCAGGGCATCCACAGAAAAATTGCAGGTGAATAGTGCCAAAGCTATTGGGGCCAAAACTGAATAGTGTTATACTAACATATGCATAATCATCCCTTATCACAACATTAACACCTTCACCACACATGTCAGGAAAAGGTATCTCACATTTTTGAATAGTTACTTTCATCTTGCAAATATTGGTAAACTCTCTGCTGAAAGCAATAGGGATGTATAGACCAAATAGAGGAAGAAAAAATGCAACTGACTAGAATTTAGAGTTCTATAAGAGCATGGGCTATTCATTTCACACATCTTTTAGATCAGCTAAAATAAAAGGATTCTTTTATTACAAAAATCTCAAAATGTAAATATATATTATTTTTAAGTTGTGGATTTTGTGCATAAAAGCCCTGAGAGTTTTAGAATATAGGTCTATTAAAAATAAATTTTGTGTCAGAAATTACTCTAGGTTGAAAGGATTTTTGCTAGAGAAACTCTGCTCAGGAGACGCCCAAATGAGTTTCTTTTCATGTCTCCATGATCCATCATGCAGCACTCTAGTATCAAAACCCAACCTTCCAGTCTCCAAGTTCAGTGTCTTAAACACTAAGCCACCATAGTGCTGCATAGGTCTATTATTTCTGGTATATCTAGTAACCCAGACATAAGGTCTACCAAGACACTTAGGGTTGGAGACTGTAAACCTATACTAGAGTTACTTCTATTGTTTGCTGATACTACATGTTTCCATTTGCAGCTAATTCTTTTTTAGTTTTCCTTACCCCCATGTAATGGTCTTTTATCCCTTAATAAATTGCTCCATTACTGCAACAACTTCAGAATTCTACTTGGAATTTCTCTGCAGAAAAACAACTTACTAGTAAACAGAGTGTTTACACTGTAGAATTGTCTCAGAACATTTAAAACTTTGCACCACAAAGTCAGTGTAATAGCGCTGGGTTATTTTGAAGAAATTGTGTAACTTATAGTTATACAGCCACAGATCTACTCTGAAATATGAGTACTGTATAATAATAATTTATTTATAAATATTTATTGATCAATAGATCATACAAATGCACTCAGATAACATTCAGATACTGAATCTCTTTGAGTATCATAGCACTATTATTGTAATAATAGATTTCACAGGATGCAAGAGTAGACTTGCCTCCACTTGGTACATCCTGGGCAATGTGACATAGTCATGGCTAAATAGTCTACATATCAGAATAAGATGAGACATGCAACCTTAAGGTCAAAAGCTATGTAGAAGAAGAAAATATACACCCAAAGATCCTTCACATTGTACGATAGATAGATAGATAGATAGATAGATAGATAGATAGATAGATAGATAGATAGATAGATAGATAGATAGATAGATAGATAGATAGATAGATAGATAGATAGATAGATAGATAGATAGATTTCACATAAATGAATTGGCAGGAAAAAAATTATTTTTTTTACAATTTTGGAAAAAGAAAGAAGTTAAAGTAAAACATGCTTTAGAATGCTTAATCTTAGTGTCTAGCTAACTAGTTGGATGTATATTTGGCGGTATACGGAATAAAAAAAGCTAAATTCTGAATTCTGTTTTCCTCTAGTGGTCTTGATACGTGAATTCTGCCAGTGCCAGAAAGCTTATTCTCCCTCTCCCCTCCTTTACTGCATTCATTCAAAATTGCTTAATTCAAACCAGCATAGTATAACAGCCTCCAATGACACAGACTTTCATCTTCATTTGAATTAAATTAATTCTGCATACCAACATAAAAAATACAGTCCCAAACCATATTAATATAAGTCTAACATTTTGACAACCATTTTAGTTTCTAATCACTCCAGCATTTTAAGAAAATTGTAAAATTGTCAGTTTATTGGTTGCAAGAAACAACACTAATATGTCAAAAAGACATCAATAACAGTTTTGTTCATTTGCAAATTAAGTTGCATTTCTCTGATCTTTTTAAAAGAATCATCTTTTCTTCATTCCAGAGCTCAAGGACAAATGGAAATCACTTGCATTCACAGGGTTTTTTTCTTTCTAACGACACATTTTCATTTTATACTCAGTTCTGCTCTAAAGGGTTACCCAACCTTCAAGAACATATAAATGTCCAGCATGAAGGACCATAGTAGGACTGGGGCATAAGTTAATACAGAAAAAATCATTGCATATACAGTCAAACCTCGCATAAAGAGCGCCTCGCTTAAAGAGTAACTTGCTTAAAGAGCAGAATTTTTCTGAATGTTCGCTTCACTTAACAAATAAAACCAACCAAAAACTCGCTTAACAAATAAATCAGGGTTCGCAATGCCCCCCATAATTTATAATGGTGTTTCGCTTAAAGAGCAATCCTGTGGAACACATTATGCTCTTTAAGCGAGGTACAACTGTACATGCTTTATTTATTTTCCAATCCAGTGTTTTAGTTTAAAAAACCTTGAAAATCATGTTGTACAAAGATAACAAACCATGTAAATGTGAAGTCAAAGCTTGGAAGACAAACTGCAACAATGAAAAAAAGGAAATACTGTTCCATATAAAAATCAGTTGTGGAGTCCTTACAAAAATGCTTTGGTGAAAGTAAAAACACTTGGCAAATTTTGCATGGAAATATTCAAAGGAATCCACTCTAATTATTTAATGTTTGCAGAATATTTTTGTGCCATAACAACAGATTTTGTTGGGCCTGGTTTAAACTGCAAGCAGTTAAGCTTGTGTTTTAAGTTCTTCCAGAGATTAATGACTGTTTACAACAATAGGTTTCAAGGCATATACTATTTCCTTTTGGGGTTTTTTTTAATATACCATGTTGCAGCATTCAATGGTAGTTCATTTTCACTAGTCTTGCATAAAATTTAATATTGCATATTTTAGAAAGTTACAAGCAAATCAAAACACACATTTGTCCCTTCTTCACTTTCTTTTTCATTCTACCAAAATAAACAAATAAAATAGGACTTAAATGGCTGGAGATTTGTTCTCTGTATGCGAAACAAGTTACATACACAAATATGGAGTCTCATAGTCCATGGTACACATACAAAAACCAAATGGATGGATACTGATGAAACAGATCTATTGTTTTTAGCTACTGGAGTATTTTAATTTTTTCTTTTAGTCAATGTAAAGTATTGGGATAAAAATGTTCCCCACTGTTTTTCAGCAAGCGATGACACTGAGAAGCAGAAGTAATGTTCTTATCAGAAGGTTGCACCTATAGCAAGGGGAAAGTGAAATTCTCAAGAGCTTCCAAAAAGTAAACATAAACCCAAATCCTAACTAAAATGCTAACCTTTGGTAGACAGAAATATCTGTGATGTTAAAAAAATAACTGTACCTCACTCAAAGCTTTTTTAAAAAAATCCAGTGCAAAAGGTTTAAAAACCCCTTTTTATGCAAGAGGATGCTTTAATAAATAAAAGACTAACCACAGTTCATCAAGTATGGCTAAAACATACGAGCTGCATTTAATCAAAACTGGTAGCCTGTGGCTTACTTCCACTGCAATCAATTGTGGTATATCATGATCCCAAACCAGCTTGCTGTAAGATGCTGGTGACCATTCCCAGGAATACTGATATTAAGAAGACAAAATTTTCAAGGCAAAGATGGGGTATCTATGAAAAAAATTAGTGAACTGAAAGGCTCAAAATAGCTGAAAGGAGAATATGCACAAACATCAACTATGTTAATGTAATTTGCACTGAGAAAAGAGAGAGAGAGTCTGTCTTAAGGTCACTGAATACATGAGGAGAAAAGGCAGAACACGATGCTTTTTCCAATGTCAAATACAAAAACATCTCTAATCACTGATTCCAGGAGAAGAATTTAGAAAATAATTTTACCATGTTTCATATAGCACTTTAAAAAAGAAAATTAAGCTCTAAAAATATGAAGCAATGCTATATTATTAAATGGAGACTCTTTAAAGACTACAGAATACAGAAACTAGAATGTTTTTTTCAGTTCTTATCAACTCTAAAGATAAAGAAGAATTTTTTGAAATGATTTTTACTTATATAAATACAATGGAGTTAGCAGAAATAGCATTATCAAAACTGTTGTCATGTAGGATGATGGGCAAATTATTTTCCACAATGTACTCTGTTATTATGCAGTTTCTGCACCACTGGACCCCTGAAGGATTCATACAGTGGGTGCCTGTGTGGTTGCTTTTACTGTTGACTGAATGACAGTAGAGAACAGTAAATTTGTAGAATTGTTGAAGTACAAGCCTAGTTCCTTTGTTTTACTTTCTTTTTGTCAGCAAACTGAAGTAAATAATCTTCCAAAGATACATTTTCACAGCAATCATTTGTCAGTTTCAGTTTTATCTGAGACATCTCTGAAAGCAGACTTAGTAGGAAAAAAGCAAGGAGAAAAAGAAAACCATCAAGTATATCCAGAAGATGTTTTCCTAAATTAAGTCTATAAAATTTTAACCCTCAAAGAAAAATGAACATTGTTTTGCTAATATTTTTTCAAAATGTGTGATAATTTTAGAGAGACGCGGGGAATTGCTAGATTTTGTATTGGTGAAAAGGAAAGAGATAAAACCAGAACAAGATATGTTGTCCTTTTGGAGGTGAAGGGGCAAGTATGGAAATGTAATGACAGAGAAAGTAATCACTGGATAATGTTTCCCACAGGTTGAGGGAACACATGTTGATACTTTTATGTACGTATTTTTTCTTTTCTGTAGGAATTTTATCTAATGATGTTCTTCTGAGGCAGATTGGAGGGCACATAGGCTACAAGGAGAATAAGAAGAAGTCTTCTTGACTGATGCACTCCAAGATTACAGTTTTGCTCTAGAATTATGTATGTATGGAGAAAATATATTTGCTACTAATATCAATCCTTAATACTGATTCAGCCTTTCAAATCAGCAAGAGAAATTATTTCATTCAAATGATAATTTCTGATATTTATAATTTTGAAACTACAGTCAAACCTCGCATAAAGAGCATTTCGCTTAAAGAGCGTTTCGCTTAAAGAGCAGAATTTTTCCTGAAAGTTCACTTCGCTTAACAAATAAAACCAACCAAAAACTCACTTAACAAATAAATTGGGGTTCGCAATCCCCCCCACAATTGGTCATTTACAATGGTGTTTCGCTTAAAGAGCAAACTCGCTTAAAGAGCAATCCTGTGGAACGCATTATGCTCTTTAAGCGAGGTACCACTGTACTGTACCTCCAATGCTTAAAAAATAGCCATTCAAAAAGCAATAGCCAGTTTTCTTAAACTGTTTAGAACGGGGGTTCCAAAACTTTTCATGTTGTAGGCCTGACCACCACCACCCCAGACAGCTGAGTGGCCCAACCACATGGCTCCTCCTGCCATAAATGCTGCCATAAAACATGCCTGCAGTTGCCGTAAATGTGTTTACGACAGCCATGGCAGGCATGAGGATGTTTATGCGTGCACATGTGTGTTTTACAGCTGTTGTTGTTGTTAAATTAGACTTATATGCCACTGTTGTAAATCTGCCCACTTCCAGTAGCGGCAAGGGTGGCAGCAGGCCACATGAAATGGTCCTGTGGGCCGGGGCTGGCCCATGGGCCATAGTTTAGCCACCCCTGGTTTAGAACAATCTACCAACTCAATGAACAGCTTGCCAAACACCAATTTATACTGCTTACTGATTAACTATGAGAGAGCAGAATTAATCTATTTTCAGGAAAGTTTAAGTACAGTCCATTGTTCACTGGATCATATTTTTGAATGGGAACAAATATGAACCAGAATAAGAACAGAACTGATCAAAGTATTTTTCTCATATAGCAAAACATTTTCTGCCTTTATTTAAATAAAAGCAACTAATAAAATTATTTATTGATTCACTCTAACTTTGTTTTGGAAACAATCCAAGATCATGTGGCCTGTGAAAACTTCATAACAGGCTTTCTTTACCACTGATCAAATCCCATTGATCTGCCTCTGTAAATTCATTTTGAACAAAAAAAAATCCATACAAAAAAGTTTTCCCCCTAAGCTTTAGCTAATTCTAACTTTTTGCAAAAGTAAAAACCCTCAAATCGTCCTTGTCTAAAAAGAAAAAGAAAGTGCAACAACCAGTTAATTCTTAATTTTATATATTTATCTATTTCAACTTATTTGGTTTACAATGTAAGAAACCACACTGACATAAAAACACTCCAACATGCAATTTACACTCCAACACACAATTAAATTAATGAACAATAATACTTAAACTTCATTTGAGCATTCCTATAGTTTTATAAACTATGTTCAAATTCTTCTGGATGTAATTCTGATGACTAAATAATAAAATTTGCCCAAATCCTGTTATCGGTATTAATAATTTTGTTTCATTTGTGTAAAACAATGAAGGATAACTGGAGAATATGAAAAAAGGGATTAATAAAAATATAGAAAGATTTGACATAAAGCAAGAGTTTGATGTATGTCACAGTTCCATCTTGTCTCTAGAGCAGTGTCTCCCAATCTTTGATTTTTGGACTTCAATTTCCAGAAGCCTAAGTCAATTCCCCAAAGCACTGATCAGCCAATGTACTGACTTAGGCTTTGAGAATTGAAGTCTCCCTATAGGGTGTGGGCCCCACGTTGGGAACCACTGCTCTAGAGTGAATAAAAATCGGCAAGGGGTGGGGGAATGTCTGAACATTTAAGAAAAGCAGGATATAGATGTTTGTCTGTCTGAGCGTAAGAAACTGCAAGTGCTGAACCTATGGGAAACAGGCTATTGAAGGACAGAACACTTTTAAATAGATGGAGGTGGTATTATGTTTTCCAACTTCCACCATTTGATTTCCATCATAAGAGCAAAGCTAGAGAGGCATTAATCAGGCATGTTTAGTTACATGCTCTGGGACAAGAAACTTTTTAGCCATGTATACAAGACTCTGGGGCCATTGTGGCTTAGTAGTTAAGATGCAGAGCTTGATGATTGGAAGGTCAGCAGATTAAGAGTTTAAGACCTGAGTGCTGCACAACAGAGTGAGTGCCCATTGTCTGTCCGAGGCTCCTCCCAAACTAGTAGTTTGAAAACAAGAAATTGCAAGTACATAAATAGGTACCGCTTTGGTGGTAAAGGTAACAACATTCTATGCAGTCCAGTGTCTAGTAATGCCTGCCACATGATCAAGGAAACATCTGCAGATGCAGACAAAGCTGGTTTTTTGGCCAGAAATGGAGATGAGCACCATCTCCCAGAGCTGGACATGACTGGCTTTTGAGCAAGGGAGACCTTTACCTTTACTATATAAGACTCCAGATCTCTGGCCTCTAACAGGGAAGTATGTGCATTAACTCAGCACAGTATACTATTAATGCAAGCTTTCAATATCAATTTCTCTGCTTTCCTATTTAAAACACAGACCAGAATCCTACCGATTACAGCTAATTAATGAAATGCTGACATCATCTCAGTTTCGTGCTTGAGCATATTCCCAAATGTACAACTGAGATGTACCTGACACTTCATCAATTAGCTGCAACTATCCATAGCAAGTTACACAAACTCCAAAAGAATTCTGAGCAAGGCCTCGGTCCCTTGTTTTAAAAGCAGCATAACAGGCTTTTGCCATCACACAAAAATAGCTCTCTGATTTTATTGTGGAGTAGGTCTCTCTGCTTACAGTTTGGAGTCTCTCAGATTCCCAAAAACAGTTCTGCAACTCATGCTATCTTTCACCACCTGTAAAGATGGATGTCAGTTTCTGATCACTAGCATTCTCTGAGCAGAAGTGCAGAACACGGCATCAAGTAATTAATTATCTTTTGAAGACCTCTTTCAAAATGAATTCAGATACTGTAGTATATTAACATTCAAGCCATATAGCAGTTTCAATACATGGCTGCTTTCCCCCCTGACTATCAAGAGTTCTAAATTGAAGAGATCATTTTAGAGCACACTGACATATAATAAAACATATGAAATGATTATTGCAACTATTGTGGTAATTGCAGTTGAAATGTGAAAAAATGCAACTATTAAAACCCTAGTTCGTATTTGGAGATCTGACTGGCTAAATGGGATCATCGCTATTTCTGACTTGAAAAAGCTGAAGAAATTTGCTTTCACATATTATATTTATGACACAGCCACTCTTACCATTATGAGTAGCCTCTGATTACATATGCAAAGTATAAGGCTATCAAATATCTTACACCAAATAAGCCTATGGTAAAAATCACCCTGGCCTGAAAACCAGTCAGATCCAACTCTAGGGTTCAGTGCTCATCTCTTCTTATAGCCAAAGAGCCAGCGCTGTCTGCGTCTGCAGTCATCTCTGTGGACATGTGGCAGGCATGCCTCAACACCAGAATGCATGGAACACTGTTTAACTTCCCACCGAAGTGGTCCCTATTTATCTACTTGTAATTTCTTGTTTTCAAACTGCTAGGTTGGCAGGAGCTGGGACAGAGACAGGAGCTTACTCCATTGTGCAGTACCCGGGAATAGAGCTCCGACCTTCCAGTCAGAGAATTCAGCATCTTAACCACTTGAGCTACTACAGTCCTGCGATGAGACCTAACACTAAAATTAAAAGAAAAGAAAGGGAAGGGAGCAAGTAAGGGACTCTTGCAGGAGAAATTCTATAAAATAAATGCTCTTAAAAATGAATTAAACAATTGTATGAATGGATTCCATTTTAAAAGCTAATCCTTTCAATAAATGGTTTGCTACTGATGAATGCTGTACTTTATAACTATATCATTTATTTAAATTCTTTCTCAAGTACAGATATAGCTTATGGAATAAAATAACCACATAGCCAATATTCTCTTGTGGAGCTCCATTGGTGTAGCTGGGCTGACATCAGCAGCAGACTCCTTCCTTAGTTTTGAGGCTTATGTGTATCATATGCAAAAAGATAATGTATACACCCTGAAATAAAACAAATGGACTCTTTATTTAGCACCAATCTGCTACTGCCTGTGACATCATCTCTGTTGTACCGACGAAGCTTCACAAAAGAATACTGGCCTGAACCTCAGGCAAGACATAAATATTTAACACAGTGAACTGTAAACCTAAATCTGGCTGAAGGAAAGCTCCACTTAAAGATAGGTTACTTGGGCCATAGTTTGAGGAAGTGGCAGGATGGTTTTTTTAAAAAAAAAAAACCCTGCTATACCTTTTGTTCACCAATGCAAACTTTTTCAAAAGATGAGAAAGAGAAATCTCATGGGATTTGGATTTACGGTACGCCATTTTATATTTCTTCAATTTCTACTTTGGATTTCGCTCTGCAAAGGGACCCAAGGCAGCTTACACATAATTTAAAAACAATACAGTGTACAACAGTGAAGTCATTATTATCAGTGGGAAATCACTACTGATTAAAGACAAATCATGAAGTCACATACATCCTGAAATCGACAAAGGCAGGTTTTAATCACTGCCAATTTGCAACTGATAATAATATCATCATCATTGCACTCGCAGAGATATACAACAAAATTTTCCCTCTGTACATTCAGATGCAATGCAACCAGGATGAAGAAGGGACTTTAGCCCCTTCCAGCTGAAGAGGCAGGACTCTTTAGCATTCCTGCTCAGAGGCCAGAGGTGCGAGGTTTGTTATAAGGCCTGTTCTGCTCTGTCCTGTCTCTTGGTAGCAGTGAATCCCTCGTCATCGGACAAGGTAAAAACTGGGTGCCTGGCACAATTTGGGTGGATCAGTTAGGCACTTAGGAAACACCATGAGCCATTCCTGCAGTACATCCAACACCCATTCACGAGTTGAAACACCAATGGGGATACTTTCCTCACTTAGCTGGCCTGGGTAGTAACTATCGAAGGTATAGCACTGCTCAGGTATCAGGAATCACACTACCAGCCCCTTTGAAGGTCAAGGGGTTCAATTTATTTAATAAAAGTGGCTCAAACCTGATTCCACAAATATGTGTCCTGCCTCATTATTTGATGGGGGGGGGGGATCAACCAAAAAATTACACTATTCAAAGGCAGTTAAACATATTAACTATTACAAGGTACTAAACAAAATCTCTTTAAAACAATTTTAAAACACATTTCAAAGTATCAAAAGATAATTCCCTTTAAACTGCTTACTAAGCCACAGTCTGCGTGTTAAAAGCCAGCCTGAAACGAAGAGTCTTTTCCTGATGGTGGAAGGAAATCATTGAAAGGGCCAGCCTTGACTCTTTGAAAGGCAATTCCACAGCCTTTGGAATTGCCTCCCAAAAAGGCCCTCTTCCATGCCCACATAAGAAGGTAGATATTTAGAAAATTCTAAGAGGCTGATATTAGGAGGTCTATTCCCTTAAGTAACCTGGATCCAAAAAAATTAAGACTTTGCAGGTAACAACACTTTGAACTGATAAGGATGACTGGGATAAATTAGTCAGTGAGGTTGTTTTTGCGAGAAATTTATTTATTTATTTATTAGTTCAAATTTATATTTCCACCCACTCGCCGTGGCGACTCAGAAATTTCTTTTCTCTCTCTAGCATTTTTACAACTTCAAAGTAGATAACCTAAAGGAAGATGATATCCCATACCTCTGCAGCCTATGAACACAATGTCGTGAGGTGGAAGCTTTAAAAATTTTTATCTGATGATAAACCTGAATGGAATGAAAACAATACTAGAGCTCGGTGCCCATAGATTCCATTTCTGCAAGGCAGTAAAAGATTTTAACATGCAGCAGTTGATGCATGCATAGAAGCAATGAAACATGTTTGTTTTGCATTTCACTTCTCTAGCACAATGCGCTGTGACAAGGTGTAGAAAACTCCTTTCATGATTGGAAGACATCTTCTATATGCATAATACAGTCAAACCTCACACAAAGAGCGCCTCACTTAAAGAGTAACTCGCTTAAAGAGCAGAATTTTCTCTGAAAGTTCGCTTCACTTAACAAATAAAACCAACCAAAAACTCGCTCAACAAATAAATTGGGGTTTGCAATCACCCCCACTAGAAGTCACAATTGGTCACTTACAATGG
This sequence comes from Furcifer pardalis, assembly GCA_030440675.1. Lineage (NCBI taxonomy): Eukaryota > Metazoa > Chordata > Lepidosauria > Squamata > Chamaeleonidae > Furcifer > Furcifer pardalis. The sequence continues at coordinate 231,176,219 of CP126890.1, forward strand.
TGTTTCACTTAAAGAGCAAACTCGGTTAAAAAGCAATCCTGTAGAACACATTATGCTCTTTAAGCAAGGTACAACTGTAGTATCTCTGGGCCCAGGCCACTACCTTCTGACTATACACTTCTTTCAGAAATGGAAGACACATTGTAACAAGAAGCATCTAATGCCTGGTCATCCCGGAAAATAATGTTATTCATTATCATTATCAAATTATAAATCTCTTAAATTCTATCACACAGATAAAACACTATTTATAGGTTATTGCTATTTCATTTCCCCACCTCTTGTTATCTGACTTGAACTTCATCAGGAAACAAGTGACTAAGAGGATTCAATTTTATCTGTTAGCATAGGAGCAATATACCACTGAAATCAGTAAAACTGAGCTTCCTATAGGATTATAGATAATATTTTTACATGGGAAATTAAGCTAGCAATTTCTCATGGACAGGAAGAGAAAGCTGGCACCGATAACCTCTTCTGAAGTCATTAAAAGGGCTTGTAATAAATTTTTTACAACAAAATACAGTCTGGGACAAATAAAGTCATGCTTAGAAGCAAAGGTCAGTTAGAAATTCTAGCATCATTCACACAGGAAAGTGGGAAAATGCTTATGCATGCTTGTGAAATATTAAAAAGTAATAAAAGCTAGAGACAGCCACAAAGAGTGTTTCCCTCAGAACACAATGCTCCCTAGGAAACTCTAGGTACAGTTGTACCTCGTTTAAAGAGAATAATGCGTTCCACAGGATTGCTCTTTAAGTGAGTTTGCTCTTTAAGCAAAACACCATTGTAAGTGACCAATTGTGGGGGGATTGCAAACTCCGATTTATTTGTTAAGCGAGTTTTTGATTGGTTTTATTTGTTAAGCGAAGCGACCATTAAGAGAAAATTCTGCTCTTTAAGCGAATTATTCTTTAAGCGAAAAGCTCTTTATGCAAGGTTTGACTGTATGTGCTTTTTTATGACCTCCAATACTTTTTTTAACAAGATGTTTTATTCCTACATGAAAGAGAGTTGAAATAGAGTGAGAAACCACATTATTTGCTTTAGTATAAAAACAGCAGCCTCACCACAAACTGAGTTTTTTTGGAACCTGCAATTTGGGTTTTTTTAAAGTTGTCTGAAACTGTGGCTCAAGTGGCTAAGATGCAGACTGGAGGTCAGCAGTTCGATTTCCAAGTACTGCACGATGGAGTGAACTCCTGTCTCTGCCCCAGCTCCTGCCAACCCAGCTCCTGCCAATTCAAGGTGCTGGTTATTACCTTTAAAGCCCTATATGGTAGTGGGCCAGGATACCTAAGAGACCGCCTCACCCCAAGAAGATCTGTCCGGCCCACCAGGGCGGATCGGAGAGGCTCCCTTGTTGTTCCTTCGGCGAGAGAGGCGCACCTCACCTGTACTAGGAAGAGAGCCTTCTCCGTGTCCGCCCCGACCCTCTGGAACCTCCTGCCCACCGAACTGCGCCTGCAGACGGAGCTCTTGCCCTTCCGGAAGGGCTTGAAAACCTGGCTGGCAGGACATATTTGGGGACCAGGGAATATGGGCTCCCATACTAAGTGGCTTATTTAAGGAGTGCCACTTTGGGTCTGAATTATGGGAATACTGGTGTGCAGTTTTTGTACTGTTTTTAACTTCAGATAACTTTTAAACTTTTACGATTTTATATGTTTTTATCTTTTACTTTTATTTTTATCATGATGTAAGCCGCCCAGAGTCGGGTTCTCCCGAGTGGGGCGGGGTAATAAATTCAATAAATTCAATTCAATTCAATTCAACCTAGCAGTTCAAAAGCAAAAAATGCAAGTAGATAAATAGGGATCACTTCAGTGAGAAGGTAAACAGCATTCCATGTGCTCCTGCTACATGTCCACGGAAATGTCTGCAAAAGTAGACAGCTCTTCAGCTTTGAAGCACTGAACCCTAGAGTTGGATACAACTGGCTTTTGAGCAAGGGCAACCTTTACCTTTATCTGAAACCATGATGGCTAGATAGCTCAATGGATTGGTTAAGAGCTCAATTCCACAATGTGCCCTCTGCAAGAAAAGACAGCCTGTGTAATCATGGGCAATCGGTACAGTTCCAAGATGCCCATAGATGGGAATGGTAAACTATTTCTATTTTGTTCCCTCTGAACATTAGCACAAACCCCCATTCCCTTTGGGGAACTTTTACTCATGGAAAGGAAGAATGAGCCCCTTTGGGGCTAGGATGGAAATGGACTGAGTGCCATGCCAATCTTATCTTGGAAATCTGAAACTCTGTCGGGCTCTATTCTAAGGTATGCTATTATGCTTTGCTTCTATGAAAATGCTTATGGAAAAATAAAGCTCTTTTATGAGTTTTACTAACTGTGTTGAAGTCTATCTTAACAGGCATATACAGGTACTAATTGCTCTTTGTCTTACCCGCTACCAAACTAAAGAACTGCAGACTGCCTCTATCTATTAGGAGAAGGGCACTACTGACCCTTGGATAGGGTCAAGTCCACGATACTACCAACTATGTTCAAGGCTGCAGTTGAAATCAGAGTGTGTTGGCGAACATGGACACATGTTCTATTAAAAACTGAACAATAGTTAGAAACATTGTTTATCATTATTCTCAAATTTTAACTCTTGAATAGATTCATGTACACTGTATACAGACCCAAAATAATATCAGTAATGTGTGAAATTACGTCTGCCTTAGATTTTTACAGCTTCTTCCATTTTAAAATAATGTGTTTTATACAGACACACAGATTTCTAAGAAGCCCTTGCTCTCAGGGCTTAGTTTTTGCTACATATGATAAATTGGTAGACAGGATGGGTGGGAGATGCAACATTCTGTTCTGCAACTATGCCTTTATAATCAATAGGATTCTTGACAGGAATATAAATCTAACTTATAGAGCAAACAGCTAAAGTTTGAAATTTTCATAGAAATCCTCACTTTCGTAATCATAGATTTATAGACTCATTGCTGAGATTGCACTGCAGTCTGCCCAACAAGTGGAAAAACAATTTATATCCTCAGCTGTAACTTGCTAGTATCTGAGCACGTAATGTAGGGTATTCTTAGTTCAAAAGGTAGCAGACCAGAACAATAGTATAGCAAAATTTACCAAAAAAATAGGTTCCTCAAAATTTTAAACATCAATCTGGTGCATAATGTACCCTTGAAAATACACAGAGATTAATACTCTCATTTGTAGTATCCACTCACTATGTATGGCTCACTATAGTGACTGTCTTGGTATAATATAATTAAGGCTGCAGTATACACATATATAACAATTATCGTAAAGAGATTTATGTGGGGTAGAAGAAAAGCTTTGTTAATAACACAGCAGAATTCTGAGTTGTAGTACATTTGAGTTTACAATATTTCCAATTTTACAGTATATGGCAGTAAAAGCCAAAGCACCTATATGACATGGTAGTACTGATTGCATTTTCTAGCAGAAGAGGCCAGTCAACTTGTTTCAATATCTAATTATAATGGGGAAATTCTGAAGATTTGTCTAACTGAATGTATTTTCAAATTTTAAAAAATATAATCACGTTTTACATGAAAAACTTTTGAGAACAAATTGTGCTTTTTAACAACAAATACAATGAAAAGCAGCAATTTACAACCAACATTTCTAGACGACGATTTACAAGATGTATAATTCTTTGAGTAAGTCCTTAACACAGAATTCTTTATAAAAAGAGAAAAAGCTCCCGCCCCTGCAAGATGGATATAGAACAGGCTAAATTATTAGCTAAAAGTACCCAGGAACCATTCCATAAAAATCTAAATTTGCTAAAAAAAATTATACTACAACTTACTTTTAAAATATTTAAAGCCAAGTTTGTTTGTTTTGTACTCACAGTTGACACTGGTCTCCTTTGATCCCTTTAGTTGTACAGAAACATTTCCCTGTTTGCATGTGGCAAATATTTGCATGTCCACTGCACGTGCAAGCTATGGAATTGAAAAAGAAACAGATTTAACAACTATATTTTGATGACACACTACTACAATATTTTGGATATCAATACTGTCAAATTATGCAGATAATGGCCTGGTAATTATGACTTGCTTTCTAAAGTGCAATTTTGTTAATGAACCCTCCCTGTGCCATCTGGAGGCTCCTGCCAACAGAAAACATGAAAGATCACATGATCTTCTTTTCTGTGTATCCCTGTATACCACTTCCTCCAAAGCTCTGTAAGTTAAAGAGTTATGTACAGTAATACCTCGGATAACGTTTACCTCGGATAACGCTAAAATCACATAACGTTAAGTAATCTGGGGAGGAGAATTGGATCGAATAACGTTAAGGTCCTATGCGATGTATCGGATAACAACCGCTAAAGCCTGTGTGGTTACAATGTATCTCTATGGAGCTTTAACGTTATCCGATACATCCCATAGGATTTTAACATGGATCGGATAACACTAAAAATCGGATAACACCAAGACTTGTGGAAACAAGTCTTAGCGTTATCCGAGGTATTACTGTATGTTTTAAGAAGTCATAGTTCATAGCTTTTTAGCTTTTTGTTTTGCTCCACAACCTTTTTCATTATACTGAAATAGCACAGCTAAATTTATACTGAAAGCAGATTATTTCTAAATAAAGGATTCCTGAGAAGTATCACCATTGACTCTCATTCCAGTGTGACTTTACAGTTAATATCACCATACACTGGATTAAATTTACTATGGTTAGTGACTTTTTTATTGTGTCAGAAACACACAAAGGTACTTTCTGGGTTGAAAGGATTTTTGCTGGAGGATGCCTGAATGAGGCTCCTTTCATGTCCCCAAGATTTTTCCCCACCAAAGTGGTCCCTATTTACCTGCTTGCAATTTCTTCCTTTCGAACTGCTAGGTTGGCAGGAGCTGAGACAGAGATGGGCGCTCATTCCATCATGCAGTACTCAGGCCTTGGAACTGCCAACTTGCCAACCTTCCAGCTAACAAGGCGAGCTTCTTAACCACTAAACCACCACAGTCCTTGGTGACTGTCAAATAATACATTACATGGAGATACTGAAAATACCAAGGCCTTGTCCAGTTGCTAGTCCCATCTCAAGCAGATCCATTAAGCCAAGGGTTCCTAATCTTTTTACGCCACAGGCCTGACCACACATCCTGGACAGCTGAGCGGGACAGACCACATTTACGACAGCTGCGGATGCATTTACATCTGACGTATCCATGTTTATGCATGCAGGGCGTGTTTTACAGCTCTCATAAATGCAGCTGCTTCCACTTCCAGGTATGGGAGTGGCGGGCCACATGAAATGGTGTCATGGGCCAGGGCCAGCTCACAGGCCATAGGTTGGGAACCCCTGCATTAAGCCAATGACATTTCCACAACAGTGGAATTCAGCTAGGACTAATAATCAGATTTAGGCCCAACTTTCTGATTCTAATACTTTCAACATTATTAGAACCGCCAAAATTCATTGTGTGTACTCTAGAAACTAGAACCAGAAACTTACAAATGTGAGGGTCAAGTTTTATGGTTTCATTTTTTCAACTTATATTTTCTTTTGTTTCATGCAGGTCTTATGTACTCTTAATCAAGAAAATAAATTGCATATAAGATATACATAGTAGTAGTATTTTTCAAAACCAGAGCTATCTGGGCTGAATCACAGATGTGACAGATATTTTGAATGCTGCATCTGAGTAACTCTCTATTGTACCCAGACATTCACAAAGGCGCACACACCTTGTTAACAATTAGATATTTGAAAGCTAGATCTAAAAAGACTCTACTAAATTCACAGTAAATATGCAGTCATAAAATGTCAAGAACACAGCTAGATTCTGTTTATGAGCAAGAACAAAAAAATCTCTTCTTTCAATTGCTTTTACTGAAACCAAGGAGTCCCTCATCTGTCTAACATGGGACTGATATATTATGTGGAGAAAACAAAGGATACCAAAGTCCCAAAAGGTCAACATTCAAGGTTATTTCAAATCTAGAATGTCACTTAAAAATAAAGCAAGGCACAAAGAAGCAATGGAAGTTTGGCATGGCTCACAGGAAGTACCATGGGCCCACATCAGACAGGAAGAAAACATTTTCAATAGTTTGAGAAAGTAGTATTTTGTCAGGATCTGAAGCAGCTCCAGTATTTGCAGGATGAGTTCCCAGGGTTAGACCTCCTGCCTGGAAGGCAGCTCTAGTGCTTGCAGGTTTAGACCTACACCTTGCTTCACCTGCTAATCCCCACATGAGAGCTCTGGAAAAAGTTCTATGCCATCATAAGATCCACCTGGAGACCCTGGGAGGCTGAGCTATATAAGAACTGACTCTTCCCTTTAGAAGCTGCCTTAATGGTAACACTTATTGGACTTGTGGTTGCTTCGCTTCTAAATTATCACTGTTTGTAGCCTCTGAAGATCTCCCACCTTTTCCTGCTCCCTAAGATGTCCTGTTCCTGTGAAATGTTGTCATGCCTTGCTTGGATTCTCACTCCTTGAATCCTGGCATTGTGTTGCTCCAAAGATATACTGCCTCACCTGCCCTCTGTCACCTTACTTTTAATTTGCTTGGGTTATGTCATCATCAGGACCAAACTGGTATTGCTGTCTACCTCAGTATTGATTTGGGCCATGATATGGTTATTATTTGGCTTGTTGTCTGGTTCCCCTGGGTCTTATTGCTTGTGTTACTTGCCAGCCAGCCATACCCCAGACAATGACATTGTTATAGCTTTAAACAATTATGATTCCAGAACTTGTTTACATTTTAAGTATACTCAAGATTCAAAATACTAGTTATGAAGCATTTTCCACAATGCATGTTTATGAAAGAAGATGATATCCATGATATAGTTCTTGTGAAGTATGTTGTCAAATCACTGGCAGAGTTCATTTGTATGGAAATGTTCAGAGCTTGACTTAAACAGGTAATGACTGAGAGCATATGTTCGATGAAAAGAAATATCTCTTTGTAAGTAATATTAGTGTTGTTATTATTAGTCTATTGAATTATGCATGATCTGAACAATCCATTGTCAGCATCAGCTTTATTTTTCTTGAATAAAGTATGCATCCATATTTCTCTATAGTGAGTTCAATATCAATCATAAGCTGAAAGAGTTTTGATGACAATGAATATGTCATTCAAACCATACACTGATATTCTATGCTAGAGCAAAAACAGAAGCAATGTAAGGCTATTATTACTTGTACTTTTATTACTAAGCACATTCTATCAGAGTAGTATATTGGAAAATATATTACTCCTAGAATAGATTTATAACTAGGAGCACCATCATTGAAAATCAGGTGTCTAAGTCATGGCCCTACTCCTTAAAGCACTGTAAAGACATCCGTAATTTTGTTATACCCTATGTACTGTTATGTTGTTTACAACCTAAGGTGACTGTAAATTAATAATAAATCTGTGTCATCAAGTCAATTCTGACTTATGCAAACCCTTTTCATAGTTCTATAAGTAGATCATTGTTTCCCATCCTGTGATTTTTGGACTTTAATTCCCTGAAGTCTAACCCAATTCCCCAGTGACTATAAATTCTGTCAGTGGCTATAAATTAGGTCTTGACCTTAATAGCTGTGCTCTTTGCAAATGCAAGGCTGTTATCAAATACATGCACCATACATTTGGTTTTCCTCTTTTCCTGCTATCTGAAACTTTTCGCAGTATTTCAGAAAATCATAATAACCACATACCTGATTATTTCACCATTTCAATCAATTTCTTTGTGTCTTGGTGCCTAGTGACATGTGCCTTCCTACAGTTACCCTACTGGCTTTTTATATACTGTATGTTTTTTTTTCATTTGTGAAAAAATCAGCAAAATGAAATTCTACAACCCTTTTTCCTACTTTATTGCTGGAACTGGCTTTAGCATTACGTTATCCTTAGCCATTTTCCCTTTGTGCTCCAAAAATCTTTTCAATTTTAAAAAATATCTTTTTAGTACATCTTTTTTTAAAAATAATAATAACTATTTTGGTTATTTAATTCATCTGTGGGGGAACAGTTTGTCTGTCTCCTGTATATACCTCAGGCTAGTACAACAATGAAATACCACTAGAAGGTGGGAAACTCTTACAGTTTAGTATGCTCTGGATGTGTATACATTTATATCACAGTCTGATTAGAGAGGTACAGAAGTGGAGCTTCCATGAGACCAAAAAAATTGTACATGAAACCCAAGACAATTTGTTGCTTGAGGCAGAATAACAAATCATAACTTCCAGGTGCACCCTCCCAAGACCTTTAAAGTTACTTTGCCACCATGTAAATATCTCTTTCGCCTCTCTTATACTGAAATGTCAGTAACTAACCTTTATTTCCTGTTTGCACCTCCATAATATCCAAAAGCCATCCCATTCTGCCTTACTGGATGGGCATTCTAATGAGTACTGCACTTGAAGAGTGAAACTGTTTTTCCCCAGTTTAAAAACAGAATTCAGGTTTATTCTGGAAACTCTACAACAGTGATGGCTAACCTTGGCACTCCAGTTGTTTTGGAACTTCAATTCACAGAAGCCCTGACCAGCAGAAATACTGACTTCTACTTCTGGGAATTGAAGTATAAGAACAGCTGGAGTGCCAAAGTTAGCCAATAGGGCTCTATAGGATGCATTAATCTAAGCACTATTGATCAAGAACAGTGAGTGATAGGTTGAAATCTAGGTTTAATTGTTGGTTGAGATCCTGTGACTTAGTGTGATAAGTCATAATTAGAGTAACCCCATTGAATCAGTGAGGATTTGGTGAATCAACTCTGCCATAAGTTCTATTGGCTCAATGAGTCTAGTATATTTGCAAGCATGATCTGGGCTTGTATATAAAAAGATTTCATCCATTATAATTGATATAGCCTTTTTTCTTTGCCACAATCAAAATTATTTTATAGGTAATTAATGTTACTAGCAATACTTGGAACAATTCTGATTGGGTGGGTCACTAATACACAATGCTTATGTAGAATTAACATACTGACTTGCATCTCTCTCTCTTCCTCCCTCTCCCTTGGTTAAAAATTCTTAAAGGATGAAATTCTAACAATTGCCTTAACACTGACAACCATTACATTTGATATTCATATTTCAAAACCAACAGTATCTTTCGGCCAGACAAGAATCCTATTTACTGAAATAAGTATTTTTGCAGCTTCAACAAATGGCTGTGGTTCTCCAGTTCGTTAGATAAATAGGTTTCAGAATAGTGTAAATTACTAACAAAACAGCACATATTTACTGGGTATGTTTATTACTAAACTGTATCAAAAGCCCTTCAAATGCTATCAATATATTCAGTGTTAAAACTACGGGAGCAGAAATATCATGTTTTCATTGCATTCAGTAAGAAACATACTTCATTATGTTTGCAAACCTGTTTATTTTTTCCTGCTTGTCTCCCCTTGACAAATACACAAGAAATAACAAGCTTTTAATATAAGCAATATGTACTGTTTAATTTACAATCTAAAGCTCAACCGTTTGATTTTTATAGCAAATATGACAGTGTGGTAAAGAACCTCAAATAGTACAGCATCTGTTTGCAAGAACAAGAAAAATAAAACATACAGCATATTAATAATCTGCATATAAGATGAAGACTATTTTATTACATTTAAGAAATAAAACAGTAGAATGACATCTCAGAAAACAAAATAAAATAAAATAAAAAACAAAAAACACAGTAGCACTTTAAAGACTAACTGCTATATTTTCACTGTTAGCTTTCGTGGATCAAGTCCACTTCATCAGACAAGGAATGAAACTTACAGGCATGTTCTTATATACCAAATTCAGGAGGTCGACGGGAGAAGGGTTGGTGTCATGCAGGATGACAGACAAGCAAGCCTTGTCATCCTGCTTGACACCAACCCTTCTCCCGTCGACCTCCTGAATTTGGTATATAAGAACATGCCTGTAAGTTTCATTCCTTGTCTGATGAAGTGGCCTTGATCCACAAAAGCTAACAGTGAAAATATAGCAGTTAGTCTTTAAAGTGCTACTGTGTTTTTTGTTTTTTGTTTTATTTTATTTTGTTTATTTTGTTTTGTTTTGTTTTCTGAGATGCCTGAACCACAGACTAACATGGCTACTATTCAAAAAAAACAACAACAGTAGAATGAGGCACCCACATACATACAGGCCCATCTACTGGGAAAACAGAGAGAAGGACTTATCAATGGTTGTGTCCAGACTGCAGTTTCTAGCAGATGTGCTGGTTTGTCAATGTTTTCAGTCAAATACTACTAATTTTTATTTTAAATATATTGTGCATAATTTTATTGCACTTTAATCTGCTATATAAATCATTATACAAAGTATAAACAATCAATATTATAGAGAAAGAAGGAAACAAAGGTGGAATGCCAATATTTTTCTTTCTCCTATGTTTTTCCTTTGTTTTTTGTTTCTCTATTTTCTTTAATGTATGCATCTCAGTTATCTTTGTGACTTTTACAATCCAAATGAAGACTGCAGCCAAGAAATCAGACTGAAACTTGGAAGGACCACAATGAAGGAATGAGAAAAGATCAATTGTAAGGATGTGCCACTGAAGCTCAAGACCATCCACACTCTTGTATCCTTGATCACCACGTACGGGTAAGCAAAAGTTAAGACAGTAAAGACAGCTCACAGGGGTGTGTGTGTCAATTTCCTTCAAATATGGCTCAACTTTGCAGATACCCAGGATTGCTAGAAAGATAAACGAGTGAGTCATAGAACAAATAAAACCTGAACTAGTACTTGCAGAAATGTTAGGGTGCCACCTAAGAATATTTGGGGAACATTCAATGAGTGATGGGGGTAGGGCATAACTCAGCCTACCTAGACAATTCTGAATTAGGGAGTATATTCTGCTGACGCTTCTCTCAATTCTCTCCAAGTTTGATGGAATTTGGGTGTCCAAGTTATGCCCCCATCACTCGTTTAATTTCCCTTATACTAGCTAGTAGTCGAGTAAGACTTTTGCACTGTACTGTATCTTTGAAGGCAAAAATGATGACACTGAGGCTGTCTTACTGTGGGCATAACACGAGAAGATAAGGTTCTCTGGAAAAGATTGAGACTAGAAGGAGGGCCTTCTCTGTGTCTGCCCCGGCCCTATGGAACCTCTTGCCAACTGAGCTGTGTCTCCAGACAGAGCTGCTGTCTTTCAGGAAAGGTTTAAAGACCTGGCTGGTGGGGCAGGTGTGGGGTACTCTGAATGTGACTCTGGCCTACTGGCTGACTGGGTAGCTCACTTTCCTCTTTTTAACCTTTTATTTTTTAATCTTTTAAATCTATTTTTTAACTTTAAATCTTGTGTTTTTAATCTTTTAATCTTGTAACTTTGTGATTATTTTTTTTTTTTACTTTTGTGAGCCACCCAGAATCCTTGGGAGCGCGGTGGCGATAGAAATTTAAATAAATAAAAAAAATAAATAATGCTGCCAAAAGAGGAAGGGAGCAGAAAAAGAGAAAGACCAAACATGAAATGGATTGATTCCCCTTAAGGAAACTACAGAATTCAGCTTACAATAGGTGAGCAAGGCTGTTGAGGACAGGGCATTTTGGATAATTTTTATTATCATTACTAACGTTCATAGTGTCACCATAATTCAGGCTAGGTGTATGCAGACCATTCCTCAAACTAAGCACTAACATTTGACATGTTGGTAAAAAATTATCTGGGAGAAAACAACTTTCTTTTTCAAACAAATTCATATAAACCCAAACAGCTTTACTATATTACTAAATTAAATTATCAGTAAGCATGTCTTCCAGACGTTATTTTAGAAAACATATTACAATTACTGTTTTTAAATTATAAAGTTCATTATTGAATGAAATGCTGCTTCGGCCTCTGGGCATGGATAGGAAATGTTCTCAGTTAATTCTTCTTTCTACTGACCAGATAACAGGCCAAACCTTGTAGAAATAAGCATAGTGTGTTAGCATATCAGTCACTTGACACTGGTGAACAGACTACTTCTTTCTGGCAACCCATTCCCTCACCTCCTCTTTTCTGCCTACATGGGGTTATCTAGTTGCTAAGATTTGCGACTAAGTAGGAGTTTCTAGGGTGTACTGTTGTTGCACCTGTCTTCCACCTACTTCATGTTTCCTAGGTGATAAGTAGTACATTTAACTCAATTTAGTTTTATCTTTACTAATTAAATTTTTAATTTTCTGTATCACAATTGGCTCATGGGCTTCTATTTATATATTTGGTTGTATCACTTTAATTTGGATGTTTAATTTTAATTGGGTTTAGTGTGGTTAATTGGCTGCATCTTTGGCACATCTGGCAGCACAGTAAGGAAGAGAAAGTTCTTGGTGTGGAACCCAGCAAGCATTTCAGCTTCTAGCCTGCAGAATCATCATCAAAAAACAGACAAGAAACAGACATTACTGTCAGACTATGCAGGCACTAGCACATGTATATATTATCACATTATGTCATTAATATCATCATAAGGCTGCACCACGTGATATGACAGACAAGGCTGAAAGGTTATTGAAACATTACACAAAACAGGGAACAAGAAATATTGTGTACCCCTACTTTGTAAACATGCAGAATTTATGTTTAGAGACTCTCTTTTTGACACAAAGAGTCTTTTTTCTGTTTTGTGTCTTTCATTTAGACAAAGAAGACTGATCCATAGGCTGCAATTCACAAAAACATATGCTAAATAAAACTCATTAATCTTTAAGGCATCACATGACTCTGTTATTTTCATTATATCAAGGGTAGGTGGGAGAGCTACATAAATCTAACAGTTTTCAGACCCAAAAGGTATTTAGGCTACCACTTAAATGGAGATTTTCTAAAACATAAATTCCTTTTGCCAGTGAATACATAATTAATCTTTTGGTCAAATCTAAAAAAAATTCATTATGAAAATTAAGGTTTAACCAAACACACCATAAGAAACTGCACTAACAGACTTCCACAAGTACAATGGCTAATGCGAAAAAGCATACGATAACCTTTTATTGACAATTTCTATATTTTAATGAAAACAACAAAGAAACTCTTTGAGGCAACAAAAAAGATTAACACCTCAAGTGTGTATTGCATTAAAAATACACATTTCAATACTATTTGGGTCAAATAACTACGTGAACAGCAGTATATACAATATGGAAATCATAAGACGATCGGAAAGACTCTTTGAAGGAAAAATGATCTGCTAAAGAAAATCCATGCAGTGAAATTACCACCCATATAACATTTATTTAATAATAAGCTATAGAATGATTGCTTCTGGGCTGCTGACTAAGCTTTAAAAAATACAGTTCCTTATGCTGACAGCAGAATAACCACAGGCATTTTCATGAAGCACACTTTTTAAGCGATTGAATTTAAAATTCAGAGGTTGTTTTCCTCCTCGTGACACTGAGTATAAAGCTCAAAATGGAACTTCTGTTCCAACATTATTTCAGTGCATGTATTTCTTTTTGTTTAGGTTGGATTATGGCATCTAAATTGGATGATGATGATGATCATAATCATAATAATAAATTACATGTATATGAATGTAATTAGCACTTAGAGCACTCTCTGGGAAGTTTACAATGTAATTAGCATTTTGCCCTAAACATGCTGGGTACTCAAAGGGATGGAAGTCTAAGTCATCCTTGGGCCCATTAGGACTGAACTCGCAATGTGAACAGTACTTCAATACTACAGATAAACCATTACACGACAAAGATAATTTTATGGATAATTTTAAAATAATCAAAGGACTGCAGTGGCTTAGTGGTTAATACAGTAATACCTCAGATAACCTTTACCTCGGATAACACTAAAATCGCATGACGTTAAGTAATCTGGGGAGGAGAATTGGATCGAATAACGTTAACGTCCTATGGGATGTATCGGATAACAACCGCAAAAGCCTGTGCGGTTACAATGTATCTCTATGGAGCTTTAACGTTATCCGATACATCCCATAGGATTTTAACATGCATCGGATAACACTAAAAATCGGATAACACCAAGACTTGTGGAACCAAATCTTAGCGTTATCTGAGGTATTACTGTACTAAGCTTGATGACTGGAAGATCAGCAGATCAGTAGTTCAAGACCCGAGTGCTGTGTGACGGAGTGATCTCCCGTCTCTGTCCAGCTCCTGCCAACCTAACAGCTCAAAAGCAAGAAATAGCAAGTAGATAAATAACTAGATACAACTTTGGTGAGAAGGTAACAGCATTCTGTGTGCTCCAGTGTCTAGTTATGCCTGCTACATGACCATGGAAATGTCCGCAAACACAGATAGCACTGGTCCTTTGGCTGTAAATCAGTGGTTCCCAACATGGGACCCACACAAAAAAGGGGGTCTTCAGTTCCCAGAAACCAAGTCAGTACATTGGTTGATCATGGTTTGGGGAACTGACTTAGGCTTCTGGGAGTTGAAGTACAAAAAACAAAGGTTGGGAAACACAGCTGTAAATGGAGATGAGCACTGAACCCTAGAGTCGGATGCAATCTGCTTTCAAGCAAGGGCAACCTTTACCTTTACCTATAGCACCTTGAGCTTCTGGGAAGCATGACAGAATCCAATTATAATTGGAATAAAGATTTTAAGTTGGAATAAACACATACATTCGTCTGTGCTCAATTATAATACTTTGGCTTCCTTATCCCTTTAGTTCTTTTCTCAAAATAATAATTTCAGTGACCCTCTTCCTGGCCCTAAAATATATAAATATAAGAATAAGTTCATTATTAATTTAATTTTAGGTAAAGGTAAAGATTGCCCTTGCTCAAAAAGCCAGTCGTATACGACTCTAGGGTTCAGTGCTCATCTCTGTTTATAGCCAAATAGCCAGCGCTGTCTGCATCTGCAGCTGTTTCTGTGGATATGTGGCAGACATGACTAGACACTGGAGTGCATGGAACACTGTTTACCTTTCCCACCAAATTGGTACTTATTTATCTACTTGCAATTCATAATTTCGAACTGCTAGGTTGGCAGGAGCTGGGACAGAGACAGGAGCTCACTCCATCGTGCAGTACTCAGGTCTTGAACTGCTGACCTGCTAACCTCCCAGTTGTCAAGTTAAGCGTCTTAACCACCAAGCCACTGCAGTCCTTAACTGGATTCTACAGTGGTGTAAAAGTGTAAAATATTCAATTCTGCAAAGATATATGAGAAAATATTTTATCACAAACTAGCTATCCTTCCTGGGTTTTATTACATGGAAGTGTAAGTAGCCAGTACTGAAACCATACATCCAATGAAGTCACTTGAATATTATGTAGCTAGAATTCCAGAAACAATAAAATTATATGTATAATTCCATAGTGCTTATAAATTGATTTTAGTTATTATTACATTGTACCTCATTCACTAAAGGTGACAGTACGGTTATTTAGTTAGAAACCTAATGTGTCCCTGAAGAATAAAAGCTGCTTTAATATATCACTATGACATAGAAGAACTAAAGGGAGCAAAAAAACATTTTGTCAAATTCAGGAAATAAGACAACTATTAAGAATTACCTGGGGCTTTATAAAGCACCAAGAAAATGTGGACCTGTCAATAATGGTGACTTTCAATTTTTCTCTTGGATATTTGCCCACAAGCTAAAATGAAATGTATTTTAAATTGTAAAGAGATCAGGTGAAACCATTAAGAAATTAACACCTTTAGAAATCAAAAGGTTGCATGAAATAATAAACATAATTGTCATTTATGAAATATGTCAACTAAAATTCTACATGTTTTGCTGGCTTCAGGAAATTGGAACGTGTTCTATATGAGCACTTTGAAATTTTTACATGCAGAAATGTTGGGAGTGTTATTCCTACATGGCCTTCCACACACATATGTACTTGCTTTAAATTTTGTGTGGAAATTTTTCATTTCAACAAGTGGAGAAAGTAGTGCTGCCATCAATAACTAGCACCCACAGAAAAATTTGCAGAAAGACTACTTCACATTTATCACTCATCCTCTATCGAGCATGTACTGTATATAGTTTTAGATTTTGCATGTCATATCTTTATATTACATATATACTCTTTCTCTCCCTCTCCTGAAAGCAGTTATACAGCATTTGTAGAATGCATTGCAAAGTTTTGCATACCGGTAATTATTAAATTGGGATTTTGTCTGGCTTTGTGATTCAATTCACCAAACTTTTCACCAGATAAAAGTTCCATTCACCAAATATCAATATGTTTATGATAGTTTATTTACATAACTATTAACTATTAGATCAATATTAACTATCAATTCAAATTTCCTAACAAAAAAACAGATAAGTTGCCAGATAACAAGTTGCCAAAAAGGTGATCAGTACAGTGATTTCAATTACTGTAAATATTATCCATAGTGCAGTCAATTATGGCCATCATTCTGTTCTGAACAATGGGCACAATGGTTGGTCTGAAAGGATTAAGTGGAGAAAGAACCTTGATTCCACCTAGTGTCAGCAATGTTTTTTCCTCACCAGTAAACCAATTACTGATTGCAATGGCAAGTCATAATCAGATTAATGTAAATTTTATTCTCAACCATTAAATCAAATTATCTCCTTAAGAAATATTTTCCAGATATTCCATTAAAGAATACAGTGGAAACATTGCTTAAACTCACTAACCTGTGCATTGTCCTCCATTTGTTGGATCTCCATAATATCCTGGCATACATGTCTCACACTGTTTCCCTGTAGTTAGATTTTTGCACTGTTCGCACACATTGCCATTAACACAGGTGCTGTGTCCATTGCACTGGCAGGCTGTAATAAAAAAAGGCATTATACCTAGATTTAGCTGTTTTGGAAACCAAAACAGGACATAAGAATAGATATACTTTAAAAACAATAAAACTTTGAATAACATCCATAATCAACATAAAAGGTTATTTAAATGAATAAATATCAAAACAAAACTGACTGTTGGAGAATTCCAAACAATATCCACCGGTTTCATATTTGGCTAAGTATTATCTCAGTATCAGTGAAGGGATGTCACCGGTTACGGACGGTTCCCTGGAACCGGTAGGACCAATTCCGGAGGGTTCTCCGGGAGGGGAGTCCACTTTTGAGGCGTCCGATTCCGGACGCCTCACCAAAAGAAAGAAAAATTTTTTTAATCGGAGCTAAAATGGAGCATGTGTCAGATTGAGTTTCTGCGCATGCGCAGTCAATTGGAGCCATTTTAGCTCCAATTAAAAAAAATGTTTTACTGCTTTCAGGACAGTGGCGGTGGCGGCGGCACCAGCCCTCTGAGGAGGGCACCTCCCCCCGCGGCACGTTGAGGGCTGCCTGGGCCGTCCGCTGCCGACAAGCCCCATGCCCTGGGGACGCGCGGCGCACCGCTGCCTCCTCCGCCGGGTGCCTGTGGACTGGGTGCCTGCAGCTGCCGCCCCCCGCCGCCACTGTCAGACCTGCCTGCATCCCTGTGGCCTCCTCCTTGGGCCGGTCCCTTTTTAGCCTGGCTGCGGCGCCTGGCGGAGGAGGAAGCTGGAGGCGGTGCGGCATGGGGACAGCAGCCGCCACCATACCCACTGCTCCCCGCAGGCCCTGGCCGCCCGTGGCCGCCGCCAGAGCTGGGCCGAAAAGGAACCGCCCCGAGGAAGATGCAGGCGCCCGGGCGGCCCGGCGGAGGAGGATGCGGCGGTGGCGAGCCCCGCCGGGCTTACCCAGGGCATGGGGGTTTGTCGGGCCCCAGTCCCTAGGAGGGCGCGGCGGCGGCGGATGGCCCGCGCAGACACCAACGTGCCCGTGGGAGCTCGGTGGCTGGCCAGAGGCTGCAGGCGGCTGTGGCGGCCGTGGCTAGCGGCTGCAGGGCCAGCCGCGGCCTTCGTAGGAGGAAACAGCCGCAGTCGGGGGCAGCGTGTCTTGCCGGGTGGCCCCGGGCCACATGGAGGTTCGTCGGCGCCAAGAAAGGTAAGTGAGGCTTTTATATTTAGGGTGGGTAGGTGATTTATTTGTGTTTTGGGTGGGTGGTTGTACTTTTATTTAATTTTTATTTTATTTATTTCTTTATTTTATTTCTTTAAGTTATTTACGGGTCTGTGTGCGTGTTTATTTTTTTTTATTTTTTTTTATTTTTGGCCTTGCCCACAACGTCATGATGTCATGACGTTGGCTCAGCCCATGACGTCGTGATGTCATGATATTGGCCACGCCCATGACGTCCATGACGTCATGGCGTGGTAGTAGAATTTTTGACATCCCATCACTGCTCAGTATATATTTCAAAGAATTGCATTTCACCACTAACTGTTGACTATAGGCAGAGTGTGTGTGGAGCTAAATGCTCCAGGTTGATGGGGCTTCTGATAATTGAAGTCCAAGAACATCTGGAGAGCCAATTTTGCAGACCCCTGGGCTAGACTTATGTCAGCAAATGATGATGAGGTGTTACTTTACCTATGTATGATGCTTCCATCCATTCCTCTGATTAGTTTTCAGTATTGCCCATACCCTATAGGACAGTGATGGCAAATCTTTTAGAGACCAAGTGCCCAAATTGCAACCCAAAACCCATTTATTTATCGTAAAGTGCTAACACAGCAACAGGGAAGGAAGGAAACATACCCATTGGGCTGCTGGGCAGAGGGATGAGGCGAACTCCGTGCTGGGGAGGGAGGAAGTACTCCCATTGGGCTACTGGGCAGAGGGATGGGGCACACTCTGTGCTGGGGTGACTGCTCAGGTGCCCACAGAGAGGGCTCTGAGTGCCAACTCTGACACATGTGCCATAGGAGGACTTCAATTCCCAGAAGCCTAAATCAGTACATTGGCTGATCAGTACTTTGGGGAATTAACGTAGGCTTTTGGGACTTGAAGTCCAAAAACCAAGGGTTGTGAAACACTGCTCTATATAGTTTTTGGTGTAGTAACCAGGTTAGTCTGGAAAGGCATTTTGGGCAAGAAACAAGACAAAAAAATTAAAAATGAAGACAAAAATGTTGTGGCACCTTAAAGACTAATTACTATATTTTAACATCAGCTTTCATGGATCAAGTCTCAAGGGGCCATGTAGCCCTACTCTTTATTTCTGAGGAAATGGACTTGATCCATGAAAGCTCACATTAAAATATAGCGATTTGTTTTTAATGTGCCATAGAGTCTGCCTTTTTTAAAAAAAAAACTTTTGTTTTTTTTTCTCGTCTGATATATGGTGAATAGCTACTGGTATCTTTATACAAGACAGTATAAATCAGTGCCTCCATTTCCCCCCATATCCAAACAGAAGCATACATATTCACTTCATAGTAATAGAAGGGCTTCAGAGATTAGCTAAACTGGATGGTCACACACAAAAAAGTTGTCAACACATACAAGACCCCACAAAAAACTGAAACCATCCCAATTACATTTTCAATTTCTATGCAGTTTCAGAAATACTTTGAACAGGGGAAAATGCACAATCCCAGTTTCCTATTGCATGGAAACTACTCAGCTGAAACAACTGAACAGATGAGAAAGAAACTGATGAAAATGGCAGGCCTGTATGAAAGACATGCAGCTTTGCCTCCCTTGTTCAGTAGATACAACTTTATGTGAAAATGCAGATGGGCACAAAGCTCTAAATGTCAGCTCTAAAATTCAATTATTCAGACTTTTGACCCAAAACCTCTGTGCAGACAAAATACTGCAAATGGCTTCCAGCTGGGTCCTTGCAGGGGATGCAAGCTAGTTATTTTTTCCCTTTTGTAGAGTTTTTTTAAAAAATCTTAAAAATTATGGAATAGTAGGTGTGTTAGTCTGTGTTTCAAGCATATCAGAGAATAAACAAAACATATAACAGTTAGTCTACAAAGTGCTATAGCGTTTTTGTTTTATTTTCTGATTTGCAAAAAAAAAAAGTATGTATCATTATCAGTTATGGAAGCATCGTCAGAATGGTCCTTGCTACTCTTATTCATGCAACCATAAAATGTTTCTGTGTCCAAGGATTTCTGGATAGTCATTTGAGCCATGTTATATCTGAACATTCAGTCAGGTTCCAAGGGTAGCAACAAAACAGTACCCAGCTGTGGCTTATTCATGTAATTATGAAATACATGAATTATGCAGACACTGTGAGGCTTGATTCTTATTTTCCTGGCAGTCTGACTTTATGAGCCATGGGCATCACATTTGGCCCACTTGTTGATTTTTTTATTTAAAAAAATTGTTTAAACCTCAAATTTTATACCATCTTCACTTTAATTAACCGTTCTGGAGAATTCAGATGTTTCCCATACAGTGGTACCTCACTTAAAGAGCATAATGCATTCCACGAGATTGATCTTTAAGTGAGTTTGCTCTTTAAGTGAAACACCATGGTAAGTGACCAATTGTGACCGGGGGAGGGGGGTTTGCGAACCCTGATTTAGTTGTTCAGTGAGTTTTTGGCTGGTTTTAGTTGTTAAGCGAGGCAACAATTCAGAGAAAATTCTGCTCTTTAAGCAAGTTAGTCTCTAAGCAAGACGCTCTTTATGCGAGGTTTTACTGTACTTGTAAATTTTTATCGATCCAATATAAGTATGCCTAATGAATGGCACTGATTTCCTTCTATGTATTTATTGTAATCTCAATAAACACAGAAAATGTAGATTCTGTAACTTCTATCTCATATTTTATTTTAAAAATGGGGAAATGGAACTTAAGCCATGAATATGCAAATCATAGCATTCTCAAGTCTAAACAATTCCCATTGATTCCAGTGTAACAAAAATCCATGGTATGCAAGCAGCAAGATTTATGGATTAATGAAAATTGCATCCAAGCGCAACATGACATTGCACTCACTAGAATTCAAACTGGGGAGCTACAGTTTCTACCTTCCTTCAAAAGTGGTTCTACTTTTCACTGTTCCTATGCCAACACCAAATAACTGTTTCTTCTATAAATTAGGCTTTGACTTTATAATTGTGGTTTTCATAATTTTTTTTTACAATTGTTGCATTATCTGCTGCTCTCCCCAAGAGACCAGTCATTATTATTGTTGTTGGACTGTGCAGCAGCCAAGAAATTCAAGGGAAATATTCCTAATTTCTCCTCATGACCAATGCTGGTGTTACACCTTGAAAACACTTCAGAAATAAAGAAAAACAAAACAATAACGAAAACAATAAACCCACTGACACACTTGGTATTCGTTTGGTATAAAACTGGGAAAATTCCTATCAAAATGCTTCTGAAAATTTTCCTTAAACAGTCATTTTTAAAAATAGAACTTGTCACTTACACCAAAACAGTAACTTCTAAGCTATATGCTATATTGGGTTTGAAACATAACTTAGTAGCACGATGGATACATAAGAGAATACGATCTACAGATAATTAATTAATTAATCAAAATCTTTGGTCATATTCTATTAGCTACCAATTCATAGACATCTTAAATGAAAGAAGATTCTTGAAACCAGTATTTTTTAGAAATGCATTTTCAGTTTTCACTTTACGAGTTATGCTTCAATTTTTGAGAAATCCCAGGTTAATAAAATATTAGTGTGGTTGGTTTTATATTTAAGAAACTGTACTTATTTTTTTTTCATCAATGAGCACTGTTATATTTTGTTTCTGTGTCCATGGTTTCTGTTTTACTGAATTATTTCTTGTAATGATGTCTAAATTACTCTGTCTTCCTTGTAATTATAATACCCTGTAATTTAATTAGAATCACAATTGTCCCCAGTATGGAAACAGTGGACTTAGCACTTACTGTTTTTATTATTTATTTATCATCTGATCCATTATGAATTTATTTTATTAGTAAAAACAAATTATTTGATAAATTGGAACCACATTACTTAGGACTGTGATGATAATCATAA
The DNA here is from genome assembly GCA_030440675.1 of Furcifer pardalis. Lineage (NCBI taxonomy): Eukaryota > Metazoa > Chordata > Lepidosauria > Squamata > Chamaeleonidae > Furcifer > Furcifer pardalis. Next base: position 231,197,973 of record CP126890.1, read on the forward strand.
GCAAAAATTCTGTACTATAAACTAGGGTCTTTCAGTACACTCATAATATTCACTGACAAGCAGAGTCTCTTCTGTCTTTTGTGCTTTTCTGCTGCTGCAATTATCATGTACTTTTGAAAAAGCTTCCTGCTTCTTACAAGACACCACAATTTAGCAACTCAATATCACTGCAATGCCTTGCTATCAGATTCCTGAATTATCTTTGAAATGTAATTCAGAAACTTAAATTATATTCGTAGTAATAATAATAATAATTTTGTGTAAGAAATTATTCTGGGTTGAAAGGATTTTTGCTGGAGAAACTCCACTCAGGGGATGCCTGAATGAGGCTCCTTTCATGTCCCCAAGATCGTTTCCCACCAAAGTGGTCCCTATTTATCTACTTGCAATTTCTTCCTTTCGATCTACTAGGTTGGCAGGAGCTGGGACAGAGATGGGTGCTCATTCAGTCATGCAGTACTTGTGTCTTGACCTGCTGACTTGCCAACCTTCCCACTTACAAGGCAAGCTTCTTAATAACTGAGCCACTGCAGTCATATTCATGCTATCAACCTATCAGGAAGAAGCACTGCATGGCTCTCATTCTGAATGGGTATCAAGAAAGGAGCAGACTCTTATGACCAACTCTATCTGCTGCTCTCAATCCTTTCCTCAGGGAACAAATATTATATGTCTCTTCTGTGTCAGCTATGCCTTAATTGTTTCAGTGCTCAGAATCTTCATATTTCAACACTTTAACAAGAGTGACAACAAATCTATATGCGCTAATGATTGCTATCTGATTCAAGTCATTCTGCCTGGGTGGTTTTGGTTGTGGCAGCCCAACCTCACTGTGTTCTCGGATGATGGTTAAAGCCTATTTGTTCTTATAGGCCTTTGGGGGCGTTTAACATTGCTTGTGGTTTTAAGGGGAATTTTCATTCTGATTTCATTCTCATCTGCAGCTGTTTTAATTGGGTTATCTACATGGTTTCATGTTCTGTGTATTTCCTGAATGCTTGAATAAGATATTTTGTAAATGATATTTTTTAAAGAATAAAATTAAAACATAGAGCTGAAACCGCTCCAGAATGTAAACTGGTTATGGTTATAATGAAACGAGATAAAACTAAGAATTCAAAATGCTAAATTTTTTGAGTGCTAGGCATGACAATATTTGTAAATGCATCATAATAGTTCCAGAACCACAGTCTAAGCTCATTAATTCTTCAGTGAAAAGCTACCTATTGTCTAGCTGAGATAACAATGGTCATCACACATTAGAACCAAATAAAAACTGTTGAATAAACTTGAATAGTTTAAATCTTTCTGCTAGAGCTTAACTACTTTTGACCATCTCCTTTTTCCTCCTGCCTACCTGTTCCTCTCCTCTACTTCCCTTTGTTTTATTCCTTGATTACTTACATAGGTCTCCAAGTGGCAGCCATGATTTTATCTACTTCTTTTTCCTTTAGTGTATAAATATAATCTGCTGAATTTTCAAATATTTTTAACTCGCCTATCCTGAAATAGCAGAGCTTTTTCAAGAGAAATAGCTGAAGTTAACCACAACATGTGCAGTATTTTCTGTTCTTCTCAAGTCAGTGTCTGTAAGTGAACTCTGAATTTTAAACATGTCAAAGATTATAGACTTTCTGTCACTATATGAAATATTAAAAGGAGGTGTAAGAGACACCTTTAATTTTGTGGTGTGTTTTAAGCTATTTTCTGCCATCTACAGCACATATTTTGATTTGGTTGGTGAAATGACTAGCGAGAGTCCACAGGATGCCCAAGAAACATTGTTTTATTGTTAATGTTTGAGAGAAAAAATTGAATGAAGCTCTGAAGATACAATAGGAAATAGCAAAGAATATCATGATGCATAAAGCTATAATATACCTGGAAGCAAGTCATTAACAGCCCAATTGATTGGATTTAGACAAAAACAATGATAACAAGGAGTTCTTACCTGGGCATTGGATAAAGGACCATTCATAATTTCTCTCTTTGGGGCAAAGACTATTATCAAGAACAATTTCAGAAGAGTGCAGCATAGACAACTTCACAGGTCCCCTTGAAGATCCTTCCACACAATGGCCTTTGCCTGTATTGCTGGGGTCACTGCACCATCCACAGCCAGGGTGTTCCAGACACTGTCCACAAGTCCTCAACCCAGAGCAGTTTTGAGCTGTAACACACAGGTTATAAACAAGTCTTTAAAAATATCAGTTCTCCTGTATATAAGTTAATGTGAAATTAGTAGCAAACAATTCTATATAATTCAACTATTTCCAATTTTGTTATATCTTTCCATTATTTTTCAATAAATTGAAGAAAAACATGATTATTGCTACAAATAAAATTAAACAATTATTGACCCCTGTCATAGATTTATAACAAAATAGTGTTACATCCTGCAAAATTTCTATAAATGTTGTATTCTAGGGGCTGTTGCCTACCTGCAAGTGCATAAAAACAATATATAGTATTTCAAATGGAGGAAGAGTTGATCTTTAAAAAGCTGCTCATGCAAAGCAGAGTAAAAGCTGCAGAACCATAATAAAATTATTAGTATTTAAGGTGCCCTGAGTGTTGTTGGGTTTGTACAGTAAATTTAACATGGAAATATTGTGCATTTTTGATGGGCTTCCAGAAATTCAGGTTCCATTTTATCTCCCACTGGTTTTTAGGAGATAAGTTGGGTGCTCCCTCAAGACAGCAGAAACAGGGAGAATGAGGAAAGTGTACATACTGATGTAGCTATTTGTTGTAAATCTGAATAATGTCAAAGAAACAATAAAGTCCTTTTGGAAGGACTAAATCCACATCTTCTTGATATTGCCTTTAAAAAGTTTCCTTTGACACTATATTCTACTAAGTTAAAAGAACTTATGTCCAAGTGAACACACAGAGGAAATGTGTAAACAGATATACAGTGGAGCCTCAGTTAACAAATTGCTCAGTTAACATAAAAATCTCGTAACAAAAGGAAATCCATAGAAAACAGCTTAGTTTACAGAATTTTTTCTGGAATAGATTAACTGGTTTTCAATGCATTCCTATGGGAAACTGCATTCAATGCATTCCTGTGGGAAATTCAGTTAAAAGAATTTTTGCTGTAAGAAACATCCCAGAGAATGTGTTAATTATGTTAGCTGAAGTTCCACTGTACACAGTATAGCTATATGCTATATATGCCCTCCACCATCTATTCTAGGAGTTCTCAACCTTTTTAAGCTGGGTGCCGGGTCATGATCCCTCAGACAGTTTCAGGGGCCAGACCACCATTTTGCCCTTCCTCCACCACATGACACTTCCGGGTGTGGTGGAGGTGGTGGGTGGCCACATGAAATAGTGCCACGGGCTTCAGGTTGATGTGTATGGTTGCATGTTTCATGCCAGGATCGGTTTATTGAGTCACCAGAGACACATCCATCAACTGAGAAAATGACTTCCAGGAAACATGTATGCTCGGATACGAGTAGCAGCTGATGTTGACAATGATAGCTATGCATTAAAATAATAACTTAGTTCAATATTGCAGTATGAGAAATAGTATGGGGGCAGCTATTCTGGATAAGAGTGCAGAAAGGACTTTAAGTAAGCATCTATAAATAGGGGAAAGTGGTGCTAAATGGAAATTTACTTATTTATTTGCTTTCTAATCTAATATCTGGATAATGTACTCACTTTGGGCGGTTTACAAAAATATACATGCAATAAAAATCCAATCTTGTGACAGCATACATACAACAAAAATCCAATTTTATGGCAGCAATAATCAAAAGTCATAACCAGTCTTGACAAAATTTCCCACAGAAAACAAGGTAGATCCAGGAAAATAAAAAGGTTTAACTGATGTCCTGACTACACATTAAACTTCTTAATTATCTACTGTTCACTCTTGCAATGGATAAAAACATTCTTGACAGAAACAGATATATTGAAAAATATTTTGTTAGGAATTTGTTTGGGCATGTAATTTTGGATCAATGCATTAAACTTGAAAAAAATTAACTTCAGGTACCTATAAATTTGGAACTTACTTTTCATTTTATTTCTCCTCCTCTGTTAAATACTACAATTATGTACCATACTTCAGTAAATATATTTTAAACAGTATTGTCATGAGAACAGTGAAATTTAATACTCCTGTGTAAAACTAAAAATAAGGGCAAGGCTATAAGTAAAGTGAAGTGATGATCAACTCAAAATGTATTAAAAATAAAGAGATCTATGTATTGGTGCCACTAAAATTCAGTTCCACCTAATCTTCCAACTGAGCCATTAAATACAGTTTCAAGAAGTTGATGGGACATACTGTGTTCCAAAGATATTCTTCCACAATATGTTCTTCAAACTTTTTTTAAAAAGTTACATAATTTTTTCTTATTTCTCTCCTTTCCCTCCCCCACCCTAATTGCTAATAAGGTATGTTGTCACCTAAAATGTTTGCTCTTCTTCTATACAACATTTATGTCCATTTGCCATGTGGCCTGATGCCAGAAAGACTATAAAAGAGTGTGTCGTTTTTCATTTTTCATTCAGCTGCTCATTATAATTCTGGTGCTCAATACAGAACAAAAATATGAACGATAATGCTCACTTGAAAGACATTCAGGTTAGACTGGTTGTTGTTTTTTTAATGACCAAAGGATTGTTTTGTTCTGGTTTGCTTTATTGACGTGCATTTGCATGGCTTCAGCTAAATTAGAAAATATCTGTAATCAAATTTAATCTCCCATTATTTGAATTTATTAGTCCTGGTCATTAATTAAAAAACAAATCCAGCAACCTTCTTCTCGGGATACAGCTGCCACATAAACAATGATAAGGAAGCCCTAATTATCTTACATGTGATCCTGCATGCTTCAGAGGATTCTTAAATTCTGAAGTACAAAGGTGAGGCAATATACAATAAGCTAAAAGGGCTGGATGTCACCATAATTTCATTTCAGTCACTCTATATCAGGGGTTCAAAACCTTTTCAAGCCAGGTCACGCTCTCTCAGTCAGCTTCAAGGGCTAGATGGCCATTTTGCCCTGCCTGCACGATGTGGACTGCCATTTTGTCTCAACAACTTCAAAGAGGATGGTCATTATGTTTCTTGAATGCTCTTGGAGGGGTGGGGGCCACATGAAATGGCACAGTGGACCAGATCTGCCCCATGGGCCTTAGGTTGGGAACCCCTGCTCTATGTACACTTACTAGAACAACAAAGGATAAAGATTTTAACAATGGCACATACTAAAGGATAAAATATTCTCATAACATATTGATATAATCAATTACAAGAATGTAGAGTATAAATTATTGAGTTGACAATAGAGAGAGATTGTGAAAGAATAAATCTGCCAGCTATTTTGTGATGAATTCTTTTGGCTAAAGCAGTTGCTTTGGGGTTTTAGATGTTATTCCATCAAGGAAGACAATCAAAGAAATCTAGTGTGTAAGACAGGAAATGAGTTCAAAAGAGGATCATTATTTCAGCCTAAGAAATTGGCAATTAAGGATACAAATTACATCAAGGCAATATTCCCTTGCAAAGGTTAAAGGTTTGGGAGTGAGGCTAAAATGAGCACATCCACAAAATAGAAAAGAAAATGTAGATGGAATCATAATTAAAAAAAAAACTCTTGGATGAAAGAGTTTGAGAGAGTCTGAAGTAGAACATTTGCAGAGATAAACCAGGATGAAAGCCTGCAGGAGATCCAAAATAAAGAAGTTGATCAGAACCAACATACAGCGATCCTAACAGAGCTTTCACTCCCCCAGTGAGGATTTGAACCCTGGTCTCCAGAGCCTCCATCACTATCCACTACACCACTTCTTAAATGCCTTAAGAAAATATTTTGTCCAAAAAATTATTTATCTTTTAATAACATGTTATTAACATTCTAAGCAAATTTTTGGTTTGTATTTCTGTTATTTGAGGCCTTGTTAAGCACTCGTGGTTAATTGCCAATCACATTTCTCAATATGGCTATGTGGCTGTAACAGTCATTAAATCAGTATTTTTGCACAAAATCTGGATAAAACTAGACCTACACACTAGACAATCTACAACATTATCTGAAGATTTCTACAGAATGGCCCCTAGCTGCAGCCAAAATAGAATCCTCAACTCATTCCATATACAGTAATACCTCAGATAACATTAGTATCGAATAACACTAAAATCGCATAACATTAAGCAATCTGGGGGGAAGAATTGCATCGGATAACATTAAGATCCTATGGGATGCATCAGATAACAACCGCTAAAGCCTGTGTGGTTACAATGTATCTCTATGGATCCCATAGGATTTTAACATGTATCGGATAACACTAAAAATCGTATAACACCAAGACTTGTGGAACCAGGTTTTAGTGTTATGAGGTTTTACTGTACACTGCTTTCCCTTTTGATTGACTTTATGTCAATAAAATCTTTATTATGGTCCAAGACCAGCATAATAAAACAAAAATAGCAGAAGTTGAAATATATCAAGAGACAGAAGTAAAAATTATTTTTATTTACAGTATTGGCTTTATGTTTTACCTCAGTGGATAAAGGTTAATATCCAAAAGCTTACAAGCTATTTGAAGAAGACATTTATTATTATTATTATTATTATTATTATTATTATTATTATTATTATTATTATTATTATTATTATTATTATTATTATTATTATTATTATTTCTTCTTCTTCTTCTTCTTCTTCCTGGCCAGATGTGAAACTGCCAAATCACCTGACCTAGTGTGAGCATCATTAGCTGGCAACACAAGATTGCCATTACCAGGTTACACCCGATTGTGGTTCAAAACTATCACAATCTTTGATGAGGCTACAAACTTATTCATTTGATTTCAATGTAAAGGGCCGTGAAGAAAATGTTTGGAGAGCTAATTTTCTCCCCATCACTACCATCAGAGAAATAATCCTCTAAATAAAACAAAGTATAATTTGGGCTTCTAGAACTGTTGGGGGTTGGGTTTGGAAATCACCACTGTATTAACTACTAATGGCTGGTTCAAGTGTTAATTTGCAACACCCATATCTAAAAGAATACTGGTTTTTAGCTGCATTAGTTATTTTCAAGTTTTTACTATTTTTAAATGTTTTCAATCTGTCCATGTATTTTAATTACTATTATATCTAATTATAGTTTTAATGTATTTTTTATTGTGCTAATTATTATTTTTTAACACTGAGAGCCATCTTGAGTCTCCAGATCTGGGTAAGAGTGTCTTTTAATTGACAAATAAGTAAATAAAAGATCTGTGTGTACCAGGAGAAGAATCGTGATCCATATTTTTGGATCATTTAAAAGGTCTATACAGACAAATCCTACTAAGCTTGAACAGAAATCTAGCAGCATTCATATGCTATTTGTGTGCATTCCACACGCAAAAATCTTCATTTGAAGAAAAAAGTTGAAAAAAGATAGGATATTTTCCTTGCTAATAGAACTAAACTAATAGTTTTAGAAATGTTGCAAAGTCAATACAGTAATACCTCAGATAACGCTAAGACTTGGTTCCACAAGTCTTGGTGTTATCCGATTTTTAGTGTTATCTGATGCATGTTAAAATCCTATGGGATGGATTGGATAACGTTAAAGCTCCATAGAGACACATTGTAACCGCACAGGCTTTAGCGGTTGTTATCCGATGCATCCCATAGGACCTTAACGTTATTCGATGCAATTCTCCTCCCCAGATTACTTAATGTTATGTGATTTTAGCGCTATCCGAGGTAAACGTTATCGGAGGTATTACTGTACTTTCAAGTTCAATCTGGTGCCTACGAAAATGTAAACCTTCAGACTTTTTGAGTGTTAGCTGGTGGATCTATGAATTTCATGTAGAAGCCATTCTATTTCATATTTAACAACTTTCTTTGTATCTGTATTTTCAGCTTTGTCAGTTAAGAGTAATTATTGCCAACAATTGAGCAATAAAGTTGTTCTGAAAATGAAAGTCAAATAAACAAAAGAACAGTATTTCAAAATTTTGGTTGAAACACCAGGTAATCAATAGAATGCTGGTGACAATAATAAAGTAATATCTTCAAAGGGTCATTTTTCATGCTCTAAAGGACTGTTTGAAAGACAAGTTTCAAGTAAAACTTGCCCATTAACAATCATCAGAAGGGTGTCAACCCACTTATTATTCCACATGAATTAATGTTTACCCTTTCCACATCAACTTGCACTTTAATGAAAGGGAGACAATAGGTCAAATGAATATTAAACAGAGTTTTAAAACATTTTGTAACAATAATCTTGGTTAAGCAAAATTCAGCTTGTGGTAGCTTTGCTCATAGAATTAATTAAATTCTTACAAACACCTTCAGTTTCTGGATGTGGAATACCGTACTGTGCTTTTGTGCCCATTCTTCACAGTGCTGGGAAATGGCCCAATATTTTTGCACAATATGGTGCCTGCATTTACAGTAGGAAAAAGGATACTATATGAGCCCTTACATCAGTTAAAGTCATTTAGAATTCCCCTTCTGAAGATGCATACTATCACAGTAGTCTAGCTCTAATGTATTTAAAAAGATATTTCCATGTTGTTGTTGCCATGCTCTGGAATTGTCTTCTGAAGTCCTTGTGAAGTATGATATCACTCCAAGGATTCAGGAGAAGATACAAGGCAGTGTTTTTTCAGTGGGCCTTCAGAGGTTATGCCACACATGTCACATGCATTTTTATATTCTGTATATATTAAAAGCTTGATCGAACTCAACTACACCCTCCTCCATCTGTTCAGTGTAATGTGTATGGTAGCATGTTTCATGCCAGGATCAGTTTATTGAGTCACTAGAGACACACCCATCAACTAAGAAAATGACTTCCAGGAAAAATGTATGCATGGATATGAGTAGCCACCACCACCGATGCAGAAAATTGTGATTTATACGAGACAGTTAATCAAATTGGTTAAAAAGCCAGAGTATAAGTTATTTAATTTTTTTGCTGTGTGAATACTCTACTTTTCCATATGAGTTTTCCTCACTCTTGTGTGTGTGTTTTATATGTGGAAATCAGTAAAAAAAAAGTAAATAAAGAAAATTCGATGCAAGTCACAGAAAAAATATTTTCTGGGAATATCCTTATTTGTTCTGCATTCAAGCTTCTCAGTGTCCTGATTCTGATAAAATGTCTTATGGAAATTTAATTTTGCTTTTATTTGCTGGACAAAAAATACAATTTCAGAGAAGGCTCTTTCTATAGTATATTGAACTGACATGAAACAAATCCCATTAGAGTTGCCTAATACTGTATAAAATTTTATAAACTTGCCTCAAATGATAATCAAATTAAACACACACTTGTTCTTTCTCCAAAAAAAATGAAAGCAGGACAGTGTACTAAGATGTGCACACAAAATTGTTTTAAATATGGAACATGACTCAATGCCACTCAAACTCTTAAGAACAAACCAAAGGCTAATTTGACATCTGCAACTTTGTCTCTATCAAGCCATGAGATATACAAATCCCTCCCTCCCTCTCCCACCAAATAACAGCAACACAGAAGATGCTGTTGATCTTTTCTTACACGGTTCTACAATGTTTCATGTCACAGATATGACTAACTTTACCAAAATTTCAAGCACATTTTCTGGCTTCTAAAATTAGTAGAGGAAGATCTAAACATGGTGTAAATGATGGGAGAAGAGAAGGCATCCTTGTGTTGAAGTGACAAAACAACCAACTAAATTAGATTTTATATTCCAGTAGCAGCTTGTACCATTTGCTAGACCACCACTTCCCAAACTATGTTGCCACCCCAGCCACCCCCCTCCCAAAAAAGAAAGACAGAGACGACTGCGGGGAATAAAACTGGCCACTTTATTAAGTGATAAAATGTAAACTTGGGGGGAAAAGCCTAACGCAGGGGCCAGAAGCACAGGGGCAACTTCCGGGGGAGGTTCATGACAGACAGAGATTTATTGTGGAAACACCCACCAAACATAATGAATTGTCAATCAACTCTTACAAAAAAAGCCCTTATCAACAAACCCCCCTATTCCCCGTGCTTTCCGCCCAACCTGTACACAATTAGCACCCCATAGACCCCTTTCTCATCTATGTAGGGTAGGCGAAAACAATCCCAACTCGGCCAATCTGCTGAGACCCAAAATTCCTACCTGGCCCAAAATATTGCGACTGCCTCAACCACTTCGATTTTCAGGGTTGGTGGGAGGGTGACAAAATCCCAACCCACAAAGACACTTCTAAAAAGTTTCCCCTCAAAGAAAACTTATGCCACTCCCCAAAAAAACCCCTATCCAATCAACCCTTTCCACGATGCCGTCACCCAATCACCCCCGCGGGGCGGGGCGGGGCGGGGCGGGGCGGCAAAGACCCCTAGCTCACAGTAGACACTGCAGTGGAGGTACCCTTCTGCGGAACTCTGGTGGACTTCAATTCCCAGAAGCCTAAGTACATTGGGTGATCAGTGCTTTGGGGAATTGACTTAGGCTTCTGGAAATTGAAGTCCAAAACCCAAAGATTGGGAAACACTGTGCTAGACCATGTTGCAGGCATACTTTTGCCTCTCGTTTTGTCCAGATGATACCAAAAGCCTATGAATGATAAACGATTCTTTTTGTCAGTCTCTGGTTTCATTGATTGTTAATGATTGACCATGCAAAGGCAGAAAAACATGCTCTTTACAGTTAACCCAGGAGTTTTAAAATGTCTACCAATTGCCAAAAGCCAAAGTTATACAGCTTGGCTGTCTTCCTCAAGCAAAGAAGTAGCTTGAATCCTGAAAATCAACAGTATCCATCCAAACTCAGTATGAAGTCACAAAAATTACAAGTATTATCTATTGTAGTCCTGCCTAAAAAAGGAGCAGACTCAAAGTTCAAGGTTTGCAGAAGCAGAAGCAACTGTTTGGCTTGGGAATGCTACCCAAAACAACACAGGGTCTAAGAAGGTTCATGGGAAGTAATGTAACCATTGGGAAAGGATGAAAAGCCACAAAATTCAGGAAGGCATGGATGTATTAGTGGGTGGGTGAATGGCTTAAGCAACAATAGAGTTTCAACCTGTAGCAATTCCCTTTTCACATGCATGTTATCTTTATCTTACGATACCCCACTTTAAGGTATTACTCTTAACTGTTGTACTTCTACAAACTACTATAGTTAACAAAATATATGTTTTGTTAATACTTACGAGAACAGGTAGTAGTCTGCCACTCGAGGCACTGTCCATATGGGAAGGAGATTATGTAGGCATTGGAGTCAACGCATCGTTTTGTGCTGCTACACCACATGCACTCCATGCCACTGCTTGTGCAGTTGGAACATGTCATCCGTAAGGAACACGGCTTTTTGCAGGGCCTAGCATTTTGATTTGGACTAACTAAAGGTGAATGAAAAATTACAAAAACATTGAGAATTTCTTCTAAACTGCTATACGTTATTAGAATATACATGATTCATGACTAATATTTTCCTCTTTTCTCTGTTTTGGAATGCTTTCAGGCTATGCTAACACATTATTGTTGTCTTACAATTTCTGCTACATAGCAAATAGGGGAGGTAATCACCAAGTTATTTTACTTGACTTCAATTATTAGTGTATGTGACATCCAAAGTCCAGAAGTCAATTTAGCTCTGTAGATATATTGAAAAGCATCATGATGACTGAACACACTTTAATAGGTATAACAATTCATGACCTTCAGATTCTATCACATTTGTTAAATAGTGCATAAACAATAGTTATTTACTTCACTGGTGATATATTCTCCCTTAAACAGTGAACATTTTGTCTAAGAGCATGATTTGTTAAGTGAGCATTTGCCCCCAGCATATATTTATATACAGTTAGTACAAATGCAATGAGAAAACAGCAACCAAAAAACCATTTGTAATGCATTAAAAAGAATATTTTCACAGCAGAGTGCATCCTGTCTTCTTTAGTAGTATGTATTGTGCATGAAAACAAAATACAACAGTCTTCATATCTAAAACAACTAAGAAGCAGAGGTGTACCATTTTCATTTGATAGCATATTTGTGCAGAATGAAAACTTCTTAACTCCAACCTATCTAAAGCAAAGAGGAATATAAACAGGACCTATTATAGGACCTATTTTAAGAGATTCTTTAATCAGTATAGTCCACACCAGTCTGCAGCAGTGACAGGCTAATATTTTATTAGGCAATCGGGGTTTGTTCACGTCATGCATTATTCATAAAAAAGTAGATTACTTGCAGAATATCTGTTTTCTGGATCATATTTTGCAGGTTTCCATGCGCTGCCTCAAATGAGAGAGCAAAAGAAAGGGTCTACAGTCTATTTGTGTTGCTTTGAAGCAGATTCCTCCCCTGCTTTTAATCCCATGAGATGGGGTCTTCTTAGTGGACTCAAATTATTATTGGTAACAACACATTACATTTGACAGCACTCCACACAGACTACACACTCCATGGAAATCTTTATGGATATATTTTAGCTCTTTTTATTATCATTGGGTTTTATGTCCCTGTACTTTTTATGTTCCTGATAGCTCAATAATGTAATGTAAATATTGGTTGTGTACTGTTGTGGTTTTATCTCTCAAAACCATTATACTCCAACATAAAGGATCTGGTATATCTCTTCCTACAAAATCAACCTATAAAAGAGAGTTTGAAGAGAGGGCCTGAAAGGGAAGGCATATGCACGAGATATAAATGAATCAGCATGAAGAAATGTCCTCAACTGTCCTCTCTTACACAACTATTCATTAATAACATTTTAGAGTTAACAGACAGCCTTTATGGGATTCAAATAATATTTTATAAATAACCATAATTTTGAAGTTTTGGTTTCATGAAACATTTAACTATATTGCATGAGAGTCATTATGCTCTTCCGCTGGATTCCAGGGCTAAATGTGCTTCTTTTAGCTTTTAATTCTCGGCATATTTTTGTACTTTTCCAGTACTGTCTTTTGTTGTGTTTCCTCAAACTGCCACTTTACTATTACTATTACTATTACTATTACTATTACTATTACTATTACTATTACTATTACTATTACTATTACTATTACTATTATTCAAGTGTCCTATCCGATTCCGAATATTGGCTGCCATCATGGCGATCAACCATAAAGATTGTTGTGGGAGCAATATAATGCATGGTCTTCCAACTGCCTTCTATATTGCAGTGTGACACCCGTACCACACTGATCTAGTTCCACAAGTTACTTTCTGGTCCACAGTCCTTTTGGCACACAAAGTCCCCATCAGCCCCAGGCCAGGATTGATTAAGCTTCTGCCCTCTCATCAAGATGGATTCAAGTGGGATTTAATCCACTTGGGGACCATTACCCTTCCCTCTGGACTTTGCCATCCAAAGCCATTAGTCCTCAGAATTGTCAGGTTAGTTAACTGCCATCTGATGATCAGCACTGAGTTGCTGGCAGTATGGTCCACTTAATTCAGTTGGTAAAAACATTAGGATGTATAAAAATGGCAGTAATTTTAAAACAGCACTGAAACAAAGTGAATGCCTTTATAAAAATGATCCAAAATAATTTCAGCCAGAGGGTACTTTTCAACCATCATCAAAAGAACTATCCATAAGGTAAGGAACTAGTTTGAATTCAGCTCTCAGTATAATCAAATGAAGGAAACGTGAAATAATACGCAAACAGTTATTTTCCCTCCATCTCACTGAAACTGTGGACTTTCGCAGGTTTATTAGAACTCCCTAGTATAAAATGAATCATAGGATCAAATTTATAGGTCTCAATGTAAAATTTGACTGCTAAAATACTCTGGTATAACAAAAATAAAATGAAACTTTCAGGGAAATGTAGGTCTTCTATTCAGAAGAATATTCTCTCTATCCTATACCAAGCCCAGTAACTAGTCCAGTCTAATGCTAACCTCAAATTAACACAGTCCAACATTCAAAAGTAACACCTATTCTGTCCATTATGCAAGTATTAAATACATGTAATGAAAGATGTTTTTCTAAAGTAATATTTGCAATTGAGTAAACTTTCTTACCAACAGGTTTTTCACAGACAAGGCCATCAACCACATTTGTACAAGGATTTGCTTTCAGACCAGCAACCTCAGCCCTTTCAAGATAGGCACAGAACCCAGAGTCATTTGGTTCTCCTGGAAGCCATTGCAAGGTGGTGTTTGTAAAAGGAGACATATCATCCCATCCCCAGTAGGAGATATTGATCTTGCGAAGGCCAACCCAAGGTGATATTTTCTGTGAAGTAGAATGATAAAAGATGCACGTTAGTCAAGTGGCCTAGTATTTATATAGATGCCTCTCTTTTATTGATCAGCCTTCACATCAGTATTTCTGTCTTGTTTCAAATCCATCAATTGTGAATTCTCCAAGTTAGTTGGATATTCAAAATGAACAAGGATTGCCTTTTACTTACTAGTTCACTGTCCACAAACCAATAAGGAAATAATGAATGCATGAAATTATCATAGAATAAGAAAAAGGAAAAACAAAGGGAAGAAAGCTGTTCAAGAAGTCACCACTGTTGAAAAAGCCATTTCCTGGTAATCTGGAAATCAGTACAGAGGTCTGACAATATAGCTCAGACTGCCAAGATATATTTTGTTTCTACATTTGCTTTATAAGACTGATGTATTTTTTACTCTGAAAAAGTGACTGAGCAAGTGTGGGATACAGCATAACTTTCTGAATATTTCACAGTGCCAAAGAGACAGTAAAAAAAACCCTGGGTGATTCTGCTATAGTTTAAGCATTTATTTGAATTTAAGATGAAACTCTTCATTGAAGTTAACCAAGAGAAAGTCCCATTCAGATGGAGAAGCAGATGTTTGCCAAGGAAAATTTTAAGATAATAGTTCATCCTAGTATATCATCACAAATAGATACAGTTGACCCACAAGATAAAAAAGATTTCTGTCTAACTTGCTTTCTATTATTACATCAATAAATATCAAAACCATTCCATTTTTCTGCAGTGTGGGGCAGTTATAAATTAATAAATTAAACATTGCATGCAGCGTGAAGCTATTCTTCCGTAGAAACAGCAATGCAATTATAAAAGAAAAGGAGAAGAACACAGGCACCATACTTTCCTCAAACTTCAGCCATTTCTCCTGTTGCTCATCTGCTTAACATCAGTTTCGCAATAGGGAATAGACAGCTGTACCATTGTTGCCATTAGCAGCATTATAAGAGCAATCTCAACTGCCATCTTGAGTGCAAACAGTATTATTAATCTTAGTACAGTAATACCTCAGATAACGCTAAGACTTGGTTCCACAAGTCTTGGTGTTATCCGATTTTTAGTGTTATCCGATCCATGTTAAAATCCTATGGGATGGATCGGATAACGTTAAAGCTCCATAGAGATACATTGTAACAGCACAGGCTTTAGCAGTTGTTATCCGATCCATCCCATAGGACCTTAACGTTATTCGATCCAATTCTCCTCCCCAAATTACTAAACGTTATGCGATTTTAGATTTTTTACTTGAAAACCAACATTCTGGGTGAAGACCCAGAGTGAGTCTGACCGAAATTTGGTTAGAGCTACTATTAAAGCCTACCTTGTGGCAATAGAGGTAGTGAAAAGTCAATATTTCACCACCCTTATTGCCTCTGTGGATAATTGCCCAGTGACCCTGTTTCGGGTGGCCAGATCCCTCTTTGGTAGATCCCTCAGGCCCCGGTTGGCAGGGATCTGCTGAGGCTTTTGCTGATTATCTGGTGGAGAAAATTGTTCAAATTCGCTCGAAGTTTAATCCTGGAGTGAATAATGTATAGCTGGAGTTGTCTGGAGGGCAGTCTGATCCAGTTGATCCTGTTGTCCCTGAAGAAGTAGACAGGCTCCTTGGATCTGTTCCTGCCACTGCCTGTGCATTAGATTCATGCCCCTCCAGTTGTTAAAAACTTCCAGGGCAGTGATAGGCAGTTGTGTCAAAGCTATCATAAACTCGTTACAGGAAGGGGTCTTTCCAGCAAATTTAAAGCATGCCTTGGTGCGTCCCCTCCTGAAAAAACCATCACTCGACCCCGCTGTGCTTACTAATTACTGACCTGTGTCCAATCTGCCTTTTTTGGGCAAGGTTTTGGAGAAGGCAGTGGCATGACAGTTACTGGGAGTCCTGAATGAAGCAGATTATCTGAACCCTTTTTAGTCAGGATATGGCATGGAAACTGCAATGGTTACACTGGTGGATGATCTCTGGCGAGAGTGGGATGGAGGTCATCTATCTGTCCTGGCTCTTCTTGACCTCTCAGCAGCGTTTGATACCATCGAACATGGTATCCTTCTGGAAAGGCTCCAAGGATTTGGGATCCAGGGCACTGTGTTGTCCTGGTTTACCTCATTTCTGAGGAGTCGGACCCAGTTATTTTAATGTAATTTTTATTTATTTATTTGTTTGTTTTATTTACGGGTTTGTGTTGTGGTTTGGTGGGTGGGTGGGTTGAGGTGTTTGTGTGTGCTTATTTTTATTTTATTATTGTATTTATTTTATTTTATTTTTCTTTGGCCCCGCCCATGACATCATGATGTCATGATGTTAGCTCCGCCCACACTGTGATAACATCACGGTGGGGTAGTAAAAATTTTGACATCCCACCACTGTCCAAACCCAAGAAGTTTCTTGACTCTTCTATGCAACATAATGATTGATATTTAGGTATATGTCTGATAGACAATCAACCAAGTCAAACCACTTTGGTTCTTTAGGAGAAACTCTCCTGCTACATTTAAGTTTATATATTTAATTTAAATTGTTAGTACTAATTTTATAGGGTTTTCCTCTACCCAAGACCTTCTATTTTCAATATTAAAAGATCTTAAGTCTCAAACAATACAAATATTTAAGACCAACAGTCACCTCAGGTAGTTTTTCTATATTTGTGAATCTTTCTAAAATATTTTTCTAAATAAAGAGGCTATTGAAAATGAAATCAGGCATTCTAAATCATGGTGATTATCACCTGAAAGAGCAAGCATATAATAGGAAATCAAGGGAAAGCTAGACAGGTATTACTGGCAAGAGATAGCATATTGAGATTTACTTACACAGAATAAATGGAATAAGATAGATAGATATGAATGAAAGAGAAATTACTTTTGTGGGGGAGAACATCAGAAACAAGATAAAGCATAAATCACTGTAACTTTTCATTAGTAGTTTTTGATAAGCAAGTGATCGTTTAACCCAAAGTATAATCTCAAAGTACATATATTTGTTTAGCTCTGTTGTATATCACAGCTAGGTTATTGCAAATTATAGAGTTTCAAGACATAATTTATTTAAATAAAAGTATGTTTTGTTAGATATCACGTCCCAGAAGTTTCAGGGGGAAATATTCAGCAATTTCTCATGTCAGTAAATATGTCAAAATGAAAATGCCAAATCACACAAGATATATTATTGGATCTGAGGATTTGTGAACTTTTCTGTCTGTAGATATATGCAAAATACATATTACAAAAAAAAAAAAAAACAATTTGGGCTGAGACAACCCCCTTTAATTTCACAATTACATACTTAGGTGTCAAGTATAGAGATAGATCAATCTATCTATCTAGCTCGAGAGAGATGAAAGAAATTTCTAAACTGGCTAGTCTTACTATAGGCTACAACAGGGATTCTCAACCTGTGGCCCATGGCACCATTTCATGTGGTCCCACACCACCTCCACCTCACCAGGAAGTGTCATGTGGTGGAGGAAGGGCAAAATGGCCATCTGGCCCCCAAAGCTGTCTGACAGAGCATGACCCTGCCTCCGGCTTAAAAAGGTTGCAAACTCCTGGGGTATAGGCATTTTCTAAGTAGAACCTTTTCTATTCTTTAATTTAAGTTACTTATGAGAAACAGGAAAATAAATGTGTGGATTTTTTTAAAGCAGAAATAGTTGACATTAACTACTTTTGATGATTGGGGACTCCAACTGTATAGTTATAATCACCTTTTTCGAGTAACTTTTCACGCTGTGGTCATGTCAGTCTACCTTTCACATACTACATTCATATGAAGGAGTAGGAAATGGTGGGAGAAACATCAATAATTTAAAGAATTTTAGTGACAACATCTTTCTCGCAGAAAGTAGCAATGAATTGAAAATACTTTTAAGGAAAGCAAAAGTGAAAGCAAAGACTTGAAATGACTTTTCAGGAAAGCAGAACTAATTGAACATTAGGAAGATAAGAATCATTATTACAAAAAAGTTCTCAACCTATGGCCTGTAGGCTGGACCTGGGCCATGGCACCATTTTATCTGGCCTACATCGGAAGCAGATGCATTTAAGACAGCCGTAAATGCATCCATGGCTGTCATAAATGCGTTTGAAACAGGCATAAAGGTACCATATTTGCCGGCGTATAAGACGACTGGGCGTATAAGACGCCCCTCAACATCTCCACTCAAAATATAGAGTTTGTTATATACTCGCCGTATAAGACTACCCCCTCTTCCGCACACCTTCCACACACCAAATAAAACATAAAAGAACATCAGATTTGATTGCAACATATTAATTTGTATTCAAATGCTTATGACATGCAGAAAAACTGTCACAAGGCTGTATGTTATCAAACATGTACAGTAAACATAAAACAGTGCAAGTGCAAAGTGGTACTTATTTATCTACCATATATACATGAATATAAGCCAACCCGAATATAACCCGAGGTACCTGATTTTGACCTTGAAACCCAGGAAAATAGATTGACCTGAGTATAAGCCAAGAGTGGGAAATGTAGCAACTGCTAGTGAGTTTCAGTAATTAAAATACAGTAATATTAATTATTTTATTGATTTTTTAGAACTGTACTTGCACCACCCACCAGTGGTGGTGGTGCAGGTAAAGTGGGTGGGCAGGTCAATTGCACTGAGGCAGGAACTGTTGCTCTAGCCTAGCCTCTTGCTTCCCCTGCAAGAAAGACACATGACTTTTTCCTCCATCTTTGGCAGAGCAGAGAGATAAGGGCAGAAGGTACCAGTAAGTGAAACCCTTTCTTTATTCCCACCAGTTTGAAAGGGAGACACAATTGTAATGTAGAGCTTCTTTCTTCATCTGGATGGTATGTAGAATGAGGTGGGCGAGTATCGGGAGGCCACTATGGGCAGCTATGTCTATCCCAACTGAAGTGCACCCGGCGTATAAGATGCCCCCCCCCACTTGGAGGCATGTTTTTCAGGGGGGGGGAGTCATCTTATATGCCAGCAAATATGGTATCTACAACTGTCGTAAACACAGATGCATTTTCCAGCACCATTTACAGTGGGGGAACCACCAGTCTGGCCCACTCAGCTGCCTGAGGGGGCATGGTATGGCCCAAAGCTTGAAAAAGTTGAGAACCTAAATTATAAAAAAACTACATAATATTATTTTATTTATTTATTTATTTATTTATTTATCTGAATTTCTATTCCGCCCTACTTGCACAGGCGACTCAGGGTGGATTACAACCAATCAACAAACATTAACATTTACAATGAGGAAATTGAAATAGCTAAAGTGTTTGCATACCCTGATCTAACGGAGACTGCAGCTAAGAAACCAGAAGAAGACTGAGACTCGGAAAGGTACACAACAAAGAATTTATACTTGCTATTCTTGCCTAGTGTGTGCTAAACAAACAATAGGAGACTTGTTTAGGCTGAGGCTGTGAGGCCCTTGCACTTGAACATCTTAATATGATTGCAAGAATTTTAATTCTATTGTGTATGGTTTTCTTTAGCTGTCTTGGATTCTAATTCTGGCATAAAGGTGGTGAATAAAATAGAACAGAATTGAGTTGAGTAGCTTTAAGTGCCTGATAAAGTGAAGTTCAGCCTGCACAAGCCTTTTAAAAGTACAGTGGTACCTTGTTTAACAAATGGCTCACTTAACACAAAAATCGCATAACAAAAGGAAATCCATAGAAAACAGTGGCTCAGTTGACAATCTCTGCCCCCCCCCCAGAACAGATCAATTGGTTTTCAATGTATTTCAGTGAACAAATTTTGGTTTTCAATGCATTCCTATGGGAAAATGCAATCAATGCATTCCCATGGGAAATTCGCTTTACAAATTTTTCGTTATACAAAAGGCCCCTGAAAACGCATTAAATTTGTTAAGTGAGGTTCCACTGTAGCTCCAAATTGTATGTCATACTGAAAGGAACAGTGAACATGAGTTGAGGTAGGAGACTAAGAAAAAGAGTTGCAACAGACAGATAGGAAGGATATAGGTATTGATAGTAAATCTGTATCTTATATGTAATAACAAATAACAGCAAATCTGCAGCTAATATATAAATCAGCTTTGTTAGCTGTTTTATTAAGTATTTAGAAGGAACAGGACCCTGTATCATGTAACCAGTAGCTACTAGGCTACACACAGATAAATTGAGTTAATTAAGCATCTGCTTCCCATATATCTGCCCTACAGCTATTTTTCTTTGATACTTACAAAGAGCCTGAAGATGAATTTTTAACAAAGCTTAAGTCTTTGAAGACCACTTAAAAGAAATTAGAAACCAAACAATTAATTCCAACCAGGCCTCTGCTGATTGTATTCTGGACAGAAATTGAGCAATTTCCCCTAGTTTTGCCTTTTCTTCTCTTTTCGTCATTCTCTTTTGATTGAACACAAAGTTAAAGCTTTGCTATTTTAATAGTGAGGTACAGGGTTTTTTTTTAATTGGGTGAAAAAACCAAAAGGACAAATAACTCTGAGTGGA
Organism: Furcifer pardalis; assembly: GCA_030440675.1. Classification (NCBI taxonomy): domain Eukaryota; kingdom Metazoa; phylum Chordata; class Lepidosauria; order Squamata; family Chamaeleonidae; genus Furcifer; species Furcifer pardalis. The sequence continues at coordinate 231,218,649 of CP126890.1, forward strand.
TAATTATTAAGCAGCAACAGGCTATCATCTGGAATGACTGGCATAGAAGCTACTGTGTGTAACAGTAGGAAGTTTCGGCTGTCTTCCATCTCTCAGAGTCTCACCTGCCACCTCAAATCCTACTGATAACGCTTGATAAATAATTTTATGTATGGAAAACTGAAAAACAGTTACATTTGTCTTGCAGTCAGCAGGCAGATCTTTTTTTATGAGATACTCACTGCCATATCTACAAACCTCGCATAAAGAGTGTCTCGCTTAAAGAGTAACTCACTTAAAGAGCAGGATTTTCTCTGAATGTTCGTTTCGCTTAACAAATAAAATCAACCAAGAACTCGCTTAACAAATAAATCGGGGTTCACAATCCCCCCCCCCAAAATTGGTCATTTACAATGGTTTTTCGCTTTAAGCGAGGTACAACTGTATATTGTTAATTTAAACCTTTCTGATGACTGGAATATTATTTTATTAAGAATTGCAATGAGTGCCTCCTGGATATATCCTAAGTAAGAAAGATGAAAGTCAGTAAATAAGATTAGTGCCCTCCTGAGAGATAATCAGTGAGGATTTAGGGATTTAGATCAAGTATGTTCCTATATGAGAATAATGGATTTTCCCTTACTAGACCTCTTGGATAACAGCTGGAAGGGAAAGGAAAGTCAAGGACAAACATTCTTTTTGGACTGAGACATCCAAGCATTTTAGATGATGGAATACTGTTAAGCCTCTTTTTCAATGCATTCCTGTGGGAAACCACGCCTTGCCAGGGTGGGCAAGCTGCAAAGGAGCATTCTTGCCTGCCCTCACCACCTATTAGGAAACTGAGAGGACAATATCAGCTGGGTAAGATCGCTCCCAAAAGAGTGATCCTGACCACATTCCCTGCTGCCATGGCAGTCTTCACTGGGCATGATCACTCCCAAAGAAGCAATCTTGCCCATCCTCCCCACCACCACTTGCCATCAGGAGGCTGAGACGGTAGTCTCAGCCAGGCAAGTTCACTCCCAAAGGAGCGATCTTGCCCACATTCCCCACTGCCACCGGCTGTCAGGAGATGGGAACAGCAGTCTCAGCCAGGCAAGATTGTCCCTTTGGAAGCCACCCTTCATCTAGCTCCAAGTAGTCAGCGGCCACTGTTGAAGCTGCACCAGTGGGGTGGGAGGAGAGCTTTAAAAATAGCCCTTTCCTTTCTCCAACAACTGATCCTCTCTAGCCACTGAACTGCACCAGTGTGTGTGTGGGCGGGGGGCTGTGTATAAGATGCACTCCATTTTTCAGGTGTATTTTAAGGAGGGGGCACATCTTGTATGCTGGCAAATACAGTAAGTATACTTTGGGCAGCTCACTACATTAAAACATAATAAAACAATAACCTTCCCAACTATGATGAATAATATATAATTAAAAATTCCAGGTCCAAACAAAAATAAAAGTCCATTAATGTATGTGGGATTAAAATGATTGAACTATGCCCAGTTACAGTCTATACCATTATTAAACAGCAAATATTTTTATAACTATTAAAAGCAGATAGATTTGAAAGTACAGTAAAACCTCATATAACACTAAAACCTGGTTCCACAAGTCTTCGTGTTATATGATTTTTCGTGTTATCTGATCCTCTATGGGATCCATAGAGATACATTGTAACCACACAGGCTTTCGCGGTTGTTATCTGAAGCATCCCATAGGATCTTAATGTTATCTGATGCAATTCTTCCCCCCAGATTCCTTGATGTTATGCGATTTTCGTGTTATTCGATACTAATGTTATATGAGGTAGTACTGTAATACTCTTTCTTTCTTTTCTTTTCTTTCTTTCTTTCTTCCTTCCTTTCTTGCCCTGCTATAACTAGCATGCAACACTACTTTAGGTGGTTCATAATAAAAACAAGACATACAACAATAGAAACATAAATAAAATATTAATAAAACAATATACAACACAGGAGAAAAACCACCCAACTTAATGAAACAATTACGATATTAAGCATAGATGTCTGAACTTAAGGAAAGGCAACCTGCCACACTTAAGAGATACAGTAAAGATAACAATATTTCTACTAAAATGCACTAGACATTTCTGCAAAAGCATCCTTTCTGCAATAATCAATTTCAGGTTGACCAAAATGGTGTAAAGAATGGTATAGAAAATTCTACAGCAAGAAAGGCAATTTAATAGCATACTTATTGTCATCAAAATCAAATTTCTATACAGTGTCATGTAGAGCATAGTTAACTTAGCAAGATATAACGAAATCAATTACAGTGGAACCTCGGTTAACGTAATTAATGCATTCTCCAGGACGTTTCTCATAGTGAAAATAACTTTAACCAAATTTCCCATAGGAATGCATTGAATGCAATTTCCCATAGGAGTGCAATGAAAACCAAAATACATTAACCAAAATGCAGTTTCCCATAGGAATGCTTTGAAAACCAAATTATCCATTCCCCCAAAAAAATCTGCAAACTGAGCCACTATTTTCTATGGATTTCCTTTTGTTATGCAATTTTTATGCTAACCAAGCCGTTTGTTAACCAAAGTTCCACTGTACTGGCATTTCCCTTTCCCATTGAACTCAGAAGATTTCCCCCAACATTTCCTGCCTCTAAAAATTGGCACCACAGGCAGCAGAGCAAATACATCTATGATTCATATCTTAAGAGGCAACCTTCAATTTATAATCACATATGTATTTTTGATTTAGAAACTCAAGTTACCTGCACAGTATACTTCTGTATTTCATCCAAAACAAACTCCACTTCTTTAGAGGTTGTTAACGAAGCTAGGATGCCATTTAAACCATAGCAGTAAAGTCTGGCATTGTCATAGTTTTCACGAGTAGAGTTTATACGGAGGCAGGCATCTCCAACATGGTTCCATCCTTCCCCACACAGATGAGCTAGCAAAGAGTTACAAAAGCTTACATAGGGTTGTGAAAGAAAAAAACATGGTATGGAATTATTGGTAGCAGTATATAATGGATTAATGCAAAGTAACAGCAATAGTACAATTTTTGCTACAAGTTACTACATATTACTACATTTTTATCTCAATAGATCAGTAGTTAAGTGACATTTTAATGCAGGCCTCACAGAACCATATATAAACTAAATATTATCCAGCAACATATTGCAACGTATTTGACTCAAAACTGAGAGGGCAAATTCTTGTATGTATCATTTTGGTATTATTTACAGCCAATAAAGTTACAGTTGTGTGTGATGAAATCTGAAGCATCTACATGACTAAAAGGCCTCTCCTTTCAAGAAACATTAAGTTAAAGTACATTGAAAAACAATAATAATTTCAAATAACAGTTTCCCTTTTACCTGGCAGAGCCTGGCACTCTTGCTGTCTCTGGTCCCACTGGCAGTTGAGGTTCAGTGAACAGCTTTTACAGCTAGTCAACTTGTTACAAATCTGCTCGTTTCTTACATGACATTTGGTATAGTTTTTCACAGACTAGAATACAAGTCAATAAATAAACAGTTAAAAATGCTTAAGTTATTGTGCACATGATTATTACCAAGTAAATTATGGATATACTGTACATTTTATCCAGCTAATATATTTTTAAAGATTATAAACAAAAATATACTGTTCCCCTATAATTCATACAATGAATAAATAATAGGCTATAGGTATACAAATACTTTCCTTTCTTTTTTTCTTTTTAGTTTGAGGGAGACTATTAGGAGGAAGAAAACTCACATTAAATCAAGGATCTTTTCATATATAAAAGATTGCCAAAAATCCTGTGGTGTTCACATATAGTTTGTGCGACTTGCTATGGCTAACTGCTGCTAATCGGGCTTATCAGAAAACAAAAATAAAAATACATACCTGAACCACAAACTAATATGGATACTATTCCAAAATATGCTGCTAATCAATAAAGTGCTATAGTGAATCTTGGTAATGCAGTCAAATGCACAACCAGGCACGTGGCTAAGATATGCTTTGATAATGCATCAGTGAGGTACAATTAGCTATATAGCAATTTATGCAAACATTATACGACCACTGAAAGTAATCTGGCCATTTCTTACTAAAGGTGTGATCAGATAGAGAAATAGATTGCATTTTGATCCAGCAGTAAGCCAACTATTTTTGAGGCTGGGATAGAGTGAGTCCCACATGGGAAAGGTGACTTTAAGAGAGATCACTACCAACAAAGCAATCCATGTCAGTGCAATCAGATGTGATCCTCTATCACATTTGTTCCTGGTCCCATCCTTCCAGGCCTTTCTCAGGGTGGTGACCTAAAGCCTGTAATCAGCTAGTGGACTAGGCTGAGATGATCTGTCAGGTACTGAGGTCCCAAGTTGTGAAAGGCTTTCTATGTTCATACCAAAACCTTGAACCGAGGACAGAAGTGGACAGGCAATTAGTGCAAATGAGCCAGGATCACATATCAAAGATGTGTGTTGAACTTTCAACCACCCACAACCAACCTGTTATGATATCTACATCTTCTCTAAAATAGGTTATAGGCTGTCTTGCAAATTTTATATTATTATTTAGTAAGATGAGAAAGAATCATAGCAAGTTTTAAGCTCACAAGTTCCCTCACCCTTTTATTTTTTTTCTTTCTGGTGTGAAAACTTCACTTTCATATCAAAAAGCTTCATAAATTATGGTTTGAAAATAGCTCTTTTCTATTAACCACTGCTTAGACAATCTATTAGGGATGACATTTTTTGGAATTAAAGAATTCTACTTCCATAAGTTGTCAAGAACCATCTCAGGCCATATTAAAAGAGTAAAAGAAACCCCAAACTGGCAGGAGGTAGAGAAGCCCTCTGATCTAGCCGCCATTCCCATGTCATGTCTACTGAGTGAAAAGAAAAATGCCTAACAGCAGTGTGAGTCACTAAAAAGTCCTGTGAACACTTCAAATGGAGACTGCTTCTTTTCCTACTTGACACAAATACTATCAGAAAAGGTAGGGAAGTAAGAGGAGTGCTATACCTGTTGCCAGTTTGAAGGTTTTACTCCCATAATTCAGCCTGGGGGATTCTTCTAGTATTGTATGATTAGACATTCTTTAATTCAAAAAAAATCTCACCCCCACAATCTGTACAGGAATTAAAGTCTTCTATTAAGTAATAAGAATCTCCTCCTTGTAAGCATGAAATATGGAAGAGGGAGCAAAGCTTGGAACAATAGTACACAAAAGACTAATTCGTTATGTTTTTAATTATAAAAGCCCAAGCCTAACTTATTTTAATAATAGCAGGTAAATGTTCCACTTAAGTACATTGCACTAAACATTGAGGCCGAACTCCTGTGTAGAGAATGTGATACACAAGCACAATCATGCAAATGTCTTCTCTCCCTCACACATTGTGATACACTGGTTGAAAAGTCAGACAAATGACCATGTTCATAAAGGACAGGCTGCTAACGGAAGAAAAAAAAAAGACACTGCACAATTGTCCTTAAGCATACTATTTTTCTCAACAGGATTGTGGCCTTAACTTTAAAGGGAGGTTTAGAGGGGAATGACATGTTACTATGATTAACACTATTTCTCCCATTGCCTTTACTGTTTACACTTGACTTTTTCTGTAGAGGGCTTTCATAGCCTGGTATTTTCCAAAAGGCTTTGACTACAAATCCTAATATTCAGTTGCTATGTGCTGATAGTAGCATTTGCAGTAAAAAAAAATCCACAATGTTCCAAGTTGGAGAAAGCTGCCTGAAGGAATGGAATTAAGATATGTAACAAGCCTTCATTGAAAAAGAAGGGTGGGGTATAAATGCTCAATTTAAAAAAAATAACATAAATGAAAAATACAATCAGAAGGATTCTAGTCATAAGTTTGTTGTGTCAGAACCAGTTTATATTATCTCTAATAGGCATTCAAGATAAGTCAGATATTTAAGTTTTACCACTTAGCAATAGTAATAGCAATTAGACTTATATAATGCCTCATAACGCTTAGTACAGGGACTTCAGTGGCTTAAGTGGCTACAACGTTGACTGGAAGGCGGCATGTCAGCAGTTCAATACCTGAATACTGCAGGACAGAATGAGTTCTGGTCTTTGTTCCAGCTCCTGCCAACCTAGCAGTTTGAAAGCAAGAAATTGCAAGTAGATAAATAGAGACCATTTCAGTGGGAAGGACAACAGTGGTCTGTGCACTCCGGTGTCTAGTCATGCCTGCCACATGACCACGGAAACATCTGCAGAAGCAGACAGTGCTGGCTCTTTGGCTATGAAACAGAGATGAGCACTGAACCCTAGAGTTGGATGCAGCTGGCTTTTGAGCAAGGGTGACCTTTACCTTTAGCGCTTAGTACATTCTTTGGGTGGTCTATTTATTTTATTTTTCGATTTTTATACCGCCCTACTCGGTTGGACTGACTCAGGGCGGTTCACAAACACATATAAAGCAGCGAGTTCATAAACACAACAAGTAAATATCAAAAATAATCAGTAGCAATAGCACAAAACATCAAAATATCACAACATCATTACAGCATCAAAAATTCAGTAGGCATCAATATCAAGCAACAATAAAAAATTCCAAATCTCAATCCAGTTCATACAAAGATTACAAAAATTACAAAAACGGAAAACTAAGCAAAAAAATTTGCTAAATCCCGCAACAAGTGACAAGCCTCTCCACCCAGCCGCCGGTGTTCTTGGTGGCAGCGGCGGCTCGAAAAAGTCCTGCTGCCATAGCGGCTCTTAAGCCCCAGCCAGGGCGGAGACCCCGGGGATAGGTGGAGAGAGTCCCGGGGCTGGACACGGCGGCGACCTCTCCGCCCGGCTGCAGATGTTCTTGGCAGTGGCAGCGGCTCGAAAAAGTCCTGCCGCCATAGCAGCTCTTAAGCCCCAGCCAGGACAGAGCCCCAGGGGACAGGTGGAGATATTCCCGGGCTGGACACGGCGGCAGCCTCTCCGCCTGGCCGCAGATGTTCCTGGCAGTGGTGGTGGCTTGAAAAAGTCCTGCCGCCATAACAGCTCTTAAGCCCCAGCCAGGGCAGAGCCCCCGGAGACAGGTGGAGAGAGTCCTGGGGCTGGACACGGCGGTGGCCTCTCCGCCCGGCCGCAGATGTTCTTGGTGGTGGCAGCAGCTTGAAAAAGTCCTGCCGCCATAGCAGCTCTTAAGCCCCAGCCAGAGCGGAGCCCCAGGGGACAGTGTTATCATATAAGGCCCTATATGGTTTGAGACCTTGTTATCTGTTGGGGCGTCTCTCCCTCAAAACAACTCCCTGCATCACCCGTTTGTCATAGTCTGTGCAGCTCCAGGTGCTGACTCCCAGGATGGCTTATAAGTCTATAACTAGAAATAGAGCCTTCTTGGTGGCAGCACCAACACTGTGGAACACTTGACCGGTAGAGCTGCCCCAAGCCCCATCACTGGATATCTTTTTAAAAAACAATTAAAAACATTCTTATTCAAGGAGGCCTTCCAGGGTGGGGTCCCTTTAGCAATAAATTAGCCAGCTAGTTAACCCTCTGTGCCCTCAGACACCAGTTATTTTATTTTATTTTATTTTGGGATGTATTTGTTTGGTTGGTCTGTTTTTGATTTATTGTGTGTTTTGTTGGGTTATTTGATATTTATATGTCCATATCCCACAGCAGGAAATTTCCCAAATGGGCAGTATAGAAATCAAATAAATAAACTGAGTTCTTATTTAATTACGGTATGCAGGCATTTTCAAATATAACATGCAAGAAATCCATTATTCTTAATGTCTGACCTGAAAAGGTTTGCAAGATTATCAGGTGCACATAGGATAACACAACCCCATGCTTTTAGAGAAATGCAATAAGGAAAGCCTGTAAAATATGCACAGATGGATTTCAAAGAATCTTTTAATGCATATTTGCATACAGCTTGGCTCAATCATTATACATTATGACAATGCTGCCTGAGAGGTACATTATAATGAATTTTAAATTGCAAGTAAGAACCATCTGTCCACTTCACACTGTCTCCACCTAATATTGCTTGTTAACACATCCTTATCACAATGTCAAAATCCTGAAAAGTTCAGTCTGCATCCAAAAAAGAACCCATATGTTAGTAAGTAATGTTAAATGAAAATAAGTATTCAAGGAGGGGTGATTTTCATTATTCTCCCCCAATGGGATTTTCAAACTATCAATGACTCAGATCTATTTAACAATATTTGCAAAGAAAATAAATGTACCGATTTGCAACCTGTTACATATTCCCCTACTCTCAACCTCTGTTTTCTTTAAAATCTAATTTACACATTCTTTCTGGACAAATCTCAGTAGCCTAGGGCCAACAGGTAATCCTTGCTGAAAGTTAACACTCTAGTCAGAGCTAACAAAACAAATTAAACTCAGAATTAAGACAGCACATCTGTTCCACAAATTTTCTTCTATTTGTCAGAAACATAATGTACAGTATCTAAATGGAACTACGGTGTATTAACATGTTGATCCTTTTTCATTTACCTTGTCTTCTAATACAGAAATAATATGTCATTATAGGGATGTAAGTCTTTACTTATTTCATTCATGCAGCGAATGAAAATGTTAAAATGTTTTCTCTTCCCTTGGTGACATTTAGGAAGGTTTTTATACATTTTTGACATTTCAGAATGCTGACTAAAATATGGGAAAGTGATATTTTTAGAGACAAAATGTTATACTTTGGACAAAATACTTTTTAACAAAATACACATTTTTGTCTGACCTGTACAAAGAATTTTTACATAAATGTAACATTCCTATACAAGCTATAACTTTTTTTGCTAATCTTGATGCCAAAAAAGCACAGATCATTTTGCTTTCATGAAAATGTGCAAATCACATAACAGTTGACATTTTGTTTGATGAGGTGTTTCCATGTGTTGAAGAATCTTTCTTTGTTGAGGATGAAAAAACATGTGAATATTTATTACACCTTTGATTATTAAATTCCACTATCATTAAAAGTGCAATGTTGTTTCATGGAAAGTACATAATTCCTTCTAATGTGTAGAAAAATCATACCATATGAAGCAGCACATCCATGCTAGAGAATGAAAGACATTTTTAGGTGTGGCTTCTTTATGAGAAGAACATAGATAAGCTTTCTGATTCCTCAGAAAAATCCCAAGTGTGTATTTTAAAACTACTTTATTAGGCAAATTAGGAAAAAAGAAAAGCACAAAACTGCAAGCTTTAAGGGTCACTAGACCCCCATCATTGCTAAAGTTTTCCAAAAAGCTGTGGCAGAAAAAAAGTGATGGAGAAAGGGGAGGCACAAAAATCAGACTAGATTTACATCCCAATCGTTTTCCAGTTGTGGAAGAGTGAAGAAAAAGAAAAGATATTCAAATATAGCATTCTTAACTGACATACTGTTTATGTTGGATTGAAACAGGAAATAGCCACTGTGTTGGCTGAGGAAAAAAAGCAGCAAGTTTCCATCTTCCTTTATTGTAAACATAAGGTCAAGCTGTCAATTCAAATCTATTTGATACTCGTACCTCCTGGATAAATAAGTATTAGGCACAATAAGTTGAGGAGAACTCCATATTAACACATCTGGAAATAGTTCATGTTGTTGTACTAGGTAGAACAAGTCAATCATCCATGCTGATTACTGGCAGCCAAACTAGCAATATGAGACACCACCAGGACTTACATAAGCTAAGAATATGAATATCTATAATGCAAGCCATTTCTACAATAGTTGGTGCTCTTTTGGGGATAATTGCAATTTTTCACACACTAACACAAACTTAATTAATAAAGTTCTTTTTATGGCTCTGACATTTAAGGCAAGTCTCTGCCTGTTGTTGTTCTTGTTGTTGTTGTTGTTGTTGTTGTTGTTGTTGTTGTTGTTCTTGTTGTTGTTGTTGTTGTTGGTGGTGGTGGTGGTGGTAGTGGTGGTGGTGGTGGTGTTTCTCTGACCTCAACATCCATGGAGATTCTTCACCTGCTGGAGACTCCATTTTCTTTTTTCTTTTACTGACTGTAACTACAGATAGTAATCCTAAGTAAACATCTCTCTTTTTTTGCTTAAAATGCCAGAATTACATGGAAGTGACTTCTCTTATATTTTCAGTCTGAAGGCTGAAATCATATTTGGATTTTCCCCATCCCTTCAAATTCTCTGGTGCACTCACTGTTCTCCATGACTTATCAAAAATAATTGCTAGCAGTTCAGTATGTTCATTAGTTAATCCCCTTAAGATCTAAGCAAGCATATATAATGGTCCAACTGATTAAAGTAGTTCAAGGTTTGTTTTGTTTTGCCAGTTTTCTAGATAACTTTAAGCATTCCCCTGATTCTTATCAACATTATAAATGACAACTTTTTTCTGCTTAAGTTGCTTGAATGCTTTTGTTTGCTTATTAAAAAGTTTGATGATAAGCTAAGATGCCTAAACAGCTACCTTTCCTTCTAAAAGATTTAGTTATGTTTTTCTCTTATACAAGTTATTTCATTTCATCTTTGCATCTTGATTTAGACACTTGATTTACATACACACTTGGCACAGAACATAATAGATCTCAAAATTTCTATTTAACAAAGCTTGAGATGTTGTTCAGAAAATCACATCCAAGCTTAACAAACCAAGAAGTAAGTGAGCCCTGTGTTCTTGCATTCCATCCATCATCCTCCCTTCTCAGTTCAGCTTGAAAGTCTTCACTGAAGCATAGTTAACCATTTTAGTGGACCAAGAAATTATGGTTATCGTGTTTGGAAAAAGCCACAATCTTAAACCTACTTCAAAGCATACTAGACTATCATGGCATGTTTCTAATGTGATAATCATAATTTCCCAGTCCAAAAGAAACAGGTATTTATTATTAACTGTAAACCTATGAAGTACAGAGAAGGGTGAGACCGCTGTGAACAGGGCAGAACCAAGGTTAGTTGGTTAGTTCATATCTCAGTCTGAAATCAGAAAACATATTGTCAAACCATAGACTACCAAAATGAAGCCACATTCTTGGCTTTGTCATTGGCTAATCTTAAGTCTTCATCAGTGCATGTTTCTGGCAATAAACAGCAGACCAGTAAATGAGCTGGATTCTGTATCTCTCCACATTCACATCACACGTTGTTGTCTGACAGCAGCTCCCACTTGAGCATGTTGGTTTTACATTTAGGGACTCCGATACTCAGCCTATTCATGGTACTCCAAGAAATGTAGAGGAGTTAGAATTTCTCAGCTATATGTCCTCCTTTAATGTTGTTCCTTGTCCAGCGAGTCCCTTCCTCCATTTTCTAATTTGGTTTTGCTCTTGCGTACCCTCAAGAATGGTTGTTCTTCCCATAACGCTCCTCCTGGATCTGAGCCAGTGGACTTGAGGCTCATTTCCATTCAGAGGATGTCAGGAGTCATTATCTTGCTTAGTTTTCTCACCATCTGCTACTACTTCTCTCCTGATCTTAGGTGGAGCAATACCAACAAGAGGGTATATTTTCTCAACTGATGTAGGTTTGAGGCATTCTGTCACTATACACATGGCTTCATTAACAATGATGTAAACTTGTTTTGCGTGTGTAGATGCGCTCCATAGTGGAGCAGCATACTCTACTGCAGAGACGCTCAGGGCCAAAGCTGATGTACATAGCATGGATGGTTGAATTCCCCATTTATAGTTTGTGAGCTCTGGTATTCAGGCAGTGCTGCTTAAAAGAGATTGTCCTGCCAGGCATCACATCGAAATATTTTGGTGCTGGACAATGCTTGCCACATAGCATCTAACTCAACCCTTGCCTCTCAGTTTCCAAGGTGAAAAGCACATACTTGAGTACAGTTGTACCTTGCTTGAAGAGCATAATGCGTTCCACAGGATTGCTCTTTAAGCGAGTTTGCTCTTTAAGCAAAACACCATTGTAAGTGACCAGTTGTGGGGGGGATTGCGAACCCCAATTTATTTGTTAAGCAAGTTTTTGGTTGGTTTTATTTGTTAAGCGAAGTGAACATTCAGAGAAAATTCTGCTCTTTGAGTTTCTCTTTAAGCGAGACACTCTTTATCCGAGGTTTGACTGTATTCTTTGGAACAGGCTTCAAATGGCTGATGTTGTAATATTGTCCTAATTCTTCCAATGCTCCAGTAAATTTTCCAGCTACCTCATCAAACCTTGATCCTTCTACAGCCATTGCCATGTTGTCTACATAGATGAAAAATTTTGTATTGGTTGATAATTTGTGTATATATTACAGTAAAACCTTGCCTAAAGAGTGCCTCGCTTAGAGAGTAACTCGCTTAAAGAGCAGAATTTTCTCTGAATTGTTGCCTCGCTTAACAAATAAAGCCAACCAAAAACTCACTTAACAACTAAATCAGGATCACACACACACCGGTCACAATTGGTCACTTACAATGGTGTTTCACTTAAAGAGCATACTCGCTTAAAGAGCAATTCCGTGGAACGCATTATGCTCTTTAAGCAAGGTACCACTGTATACAGTGCCTGAGGCAATACACTTCCTTGTGGCAGTCCATTCTTCTGCATCCTCCATCTGCTATTCTTTCCAATCATCATCACATAGAATTTCAGGCTCTGTAGGAAGCTGCCAATGACCCTAGTAAGCTTCTTATCTCTGTTAAGATTTATTTATTTTGTGGAGCAGTATGCAATGATTGACAGTATCGTACACTGCAGTTAGGTCACTCCTGTAATTAGCTTTCTTTCAAAGCTATCTTTAATGAGTTGCATACACATTATGTACACATAAAGAGCCTCCTCAAAGATTGTGAATACAATCAGGCATACCCTGGGTGGCAACCTTGCCAGCTAATCTTTCTAACACCAGATCAAACAAAAGAAACCAAAGGGAAAATGACTAAAAAGCAGAGCATCACTTTGTTTCATTTAACATCCCCAGTCTTGTGTGACAGTAAAATGTGTTGCTACTTCATCCTGTGACATGAGGCTTTGGCCTACCAGACAGAAGATCAGGGAATCAGTGGACCACAAAACATTAATGGACCTCAACTTCCATCAGCCCTCACCATTGGCTTAATCTGCTACAGCTTGTGGGAGGTTTTGTCTGATATACATTACATGACCCAAAACAGAAAGATAAGGTCTTCTTTCCAGACAAAAAGAAAAGCAAACAATAACTAAGATACCTTTGCAGCTTCATTGGAAATGATCTGCTCATTTCTGCATCATAAATACATAAATGTAGCAACAGCTACTGAATGAATGCAGAAAGTGAATTTGAGATTGTGATTGTGACTTCTTCTCAAATTTCACTTTTAAAATTGGGTTTATACATCTCAGGCATGATTAGACCAGAAAGTTCCATTTCTACAATTATATCTGAACCAGAAGAAGTACTTCAAGTAAGGTACATCTATTTGAAATGAAAGGTGTTTCTGTGACAAGTGTCTCTTAATCATTCCATAGGATGCTTATGTTTATTGGTAAACCATCATGGTTCATAATCAGAGAAATCTAATCCTATCAGCACCATGCGTAATTTCTATGAACAGACAGGTATTGTGTCAGCTGTAAGATTTCAGGGCTAAAACCTGAAACCATTAAGTGAGTCGTGATGTCATGAGGTAAGGAAGGCAATACTGGAAACAGGCAATGGACTACATTTCAGACAGTTAATTATGAAAGCAGGCACAAGGCATCTTACTCCCGTACTTTTTCTAAATGGCACTATGGGCCCAGATGCATGCAATCATGACTGCTCTTACCCATGATGTATTACAAGCACAGAACAGAAATATCTTTTTGCTGGTATTGGTACTGGTACTAGCTGCAATTCCCTGAGCTTTTGGTTTGTAACATAAGCTCTGGTAACCCTAAAAACATACATTTCTGATATATGTTGGTTGAAGTCCAATTCCACCTGGTGTAGTAAGAAATTTCAGCTGTGGAAGTTTGCATTAATTTGTGCCCAAGAAGTCTGCATGTCTAAACTGTAAAACCAGTTGAACAAGTTGCATATCTGTTTGCTGGATATCAGTTCCATCTTGATGTGAATTCCCAACTGCTCATGCGATTTTGTGTCTCACAGGTACATTTATGCAACAGGACTTTGACACACGCACAAAAAAATAAGAATTTGTTAAAGATCTCCTAAATTCAGTCCAATATACATTCATGCTTTTTTAAGTGCATGTGTTATATCAAAACTGTATTTTGATTAATTTGTTATTCTGTAGATCTGGAAAGATAATACCTAAGTGGAAATTTATGGTTATGTATGAAATCAGAAGTGGCCGCAGTGACTTAGTGTTTAAGATGCTGAGTTTGACGACCGACAGTTAGAGACCTGAATGCTGCTCATGGTTCAGTGGGCTTACTTTTATGTGATTTACTATGCTAAGCAGCAGGATTTGGGCCATTCAAACATTATTTGTATTTGCTTTAAATTTTCAGGGAATAAATCTATCAAATCCTTCTCATGAGCAGGAAATACACGGCAGGTGTTCCTTTCATCTTCATCAGCAGTACCTCATGAAAAGAGGGAACAACATTTACAGGACATTTATATGAAACTAAACTGAAGTAAAAGAGATGGAATGGATTCAAGCCTTTGTGTGACTGCAGAACAAAGGCCAAAGACAAGAATGATTGAGAAGGGTGTGCTTGAACACACTTTACAGTTTGACAATGTTTCCTGCATTTTTGCTTTCCTGACTTGCTGAGAATTTCAGCTCCATTGCTTTCTCAATAAAGATAATTTATGATGTGGGACAAGTCCCAGTATAATTTCTGTTCATTATCCAGCTGTCTCTGCCTAACAGGCCTTAGATGATATATACTTGTAGAGTAATAGTCTAGCTTTAGCCCTTTCCCTTGTTCATTTCCTATCCAGATTTTTTCCATCACTTTTATAAGCATCACATGAGAAAAATCACATAAACTGGTATCTGGAATCTTTTTCTTGAAAAACCAAAGCACGCATACAGCTTTTCTAATATTTGTTTGCTTTTAAACAGAAATGTTTATCACAGCTATAAAAATACCCACAGTGTTCTGATGTGCTTCTTAGGATTTGCCTTATCGCAAGTAATTTGACTCTCCTGTCAAAAGCACTACTGTCTGCCACTGATAACACCTAAGTAAAGTCCATCACTTTTGATAATAATCTCTATGTTTCTTCTCAAGGGTGGTTAGAACCAGAGGAAAGGGTGGATTTATTTTCCAATGCTGAAAAAGATCTCCACCTCATGTTCTTAAAAATGATTACCGTATATACAATATATTGCACAAAATATACAAAGCTGGGGGGAATCTACATTGAAAACTTCAATAAGAGCAATAATATCTGTGTGGTGTACATTATTTTTCTTGTAAGCCAGTCATTAATTATGTTAACCAGCCTGGCATTGGTGACAGATCCCAAAATGTGTCAGTTCAAATGTTAGAATGACATTCAACACATTCTCTGTCTCTGTCTCTGTCTCTGTCTGTCTCTCTCTCTATATATATATAGAGAGAGAGAGTTTGTTGTTGTTCAGTCACACAGTCGATTCCGACCCTCTGCGACCCCATGGACCACTGTCAGCCAGGCACTCCTGTCCTCCACCATCCCCCTCAACTCGCTCAGCTCTGTGCCCATTGTCTCCACAATACCATCTAGCCATCTCATCTTGGGCCATCCCCTTCTTCTTTTGCCCTCCACCCTTCCAAGCATCAAGGCTTTCTCAAGTGAATCCTCTCTTCTCAGTTGATGTCCAAAGTACTTTAGCTTCATCTTTATTATTTGACCTTCTAAGGAGCAGTCAGGGTTGATTTCTTCTAGGATTGACCTATTTGTTCTCCTCGCTGTCCAGGGGACTCTCAAAACTCTCCTCCAACACCACATCTAAAAAGGCAAATATTCTTCTGCGCTCAGCTTTCCTAATGGTCCAGCTCTCACAATCATACATTGCCACAGGGAATACCATTGCTTTGACTATGCGAATTTTTGTTTGCAATGTGATGTCTCTACTTTTCACTATGCTCCCCAGGTTTCTCATTGCTTGCCTCCCAAGAATCAGTCGCCTTTTTATTTCATGGCTGCAATCACCATCTGCAGTGAGCTTTGATCCTAGGAAAGTAAAATCTGTCACTGCTTCTACTTCTTCCCCATCTATTTTCCAGGGACTGATAGGGCCTGTTGCCATAATCTTGGTTTTCTTGATATTGAGTCACAAGCCAGCTTTTTCACTTTCTTCTTTCAACCTGATCAGGAGCTTCTTTAGGTCCTCCTAACTTTCTGCCATTAGGGTGGTATCATCTGCATATCTCAAATTGTTGATGTTTCTTCCAGCAATTTTGATCCCAAATTGTGATTCCTCCATCCCTGCATTGCGCATTATGTGTTCTGTGTATAAGTTGAATAAGCAGGGTGACAAAATGCAGCCTTGTCTTACTCCTTTTCCTATTCCAAACCACTCCATCATTCCATTTTCTGTACACACACACACACACATAATATTACAGATATAGATACGTAAGTATTTATTTGTTTATTTATACCAGGCTTTCTCAACCTTTTGGGGCCGGGGGTTGGATCACTCCCCTCAGAATGGCTGCACAGACCAGTCACATGTATTTTTGGTTAGATCTCGTGATAGTTCTGCAAGATCTCACAGAAATCTCACCAAGATTTCAGTGTGATCTCGTTAGATTTCATGTTGAACTTGCCAAAAATGCACATTTCTGCTGGGTATTGGTGCTTCCAGGCAGGAATGAGGAAGACGTCAGGGTCTGAATGAAAAGGCTTTGGAGGCCAGATTTGGCCCATGGGCCATAGGTTGAGAATGCCTGATTTATACTGTGGTTTCTCACATACTTAGAGTTGCCATATGTCCTGATTTCCCAGGATTTTCCTGGGTTGAAGTAGTCCCGACCAGTTCAACAAAAAATATGTAAAATAAACGGTTAATGTAATAGAGTCGTTATTCCTAGAGATGGAGAACAGAAAGTAAAGAGTTGTCCATTGCAAAACAAGTCCCTTCCTGTCTCCTGTTTTTCTCCTTCCTGAGGGAAACGGAGGCTCCATGGGCTACACTGCTGTTCCAGGCACCTCCTTAGAACTTTCTTCCAAGGAATCCTCTTGTGGGGTTTGAGGGTGAGTCTGTGTCAATGGTGTGTGTGTGTGTGTGTGTCTGTGTCTGTGTCTGTGTCTGTGTCTGTGTCTGTGAAGGAGAAGGAGAAGGGGTGACCTTAGGGGGAGGAAGGGTGGTTTAAAGTGTGGCCCAAGAATTTTTTTAAAGGTAAAGGTCACCCTTGTTCAAAACCCAGTCATATCCAACTCTAGGGTTCAGTGCTCATCTCTGCTTCATAGCTGAAGAGCCAGTGGTCATGACTAGACACCAGAGCACACAGAATGCTGTTTACCTTCCCACCAAAGTGGTCCCTATTTATCTACAGTTCTTGCAATGTCTTGCTTTCAAAATGTTAGGTTGGCAGGAGCAGGGGCAGAGATGGGAAAAGAAATAAAAACAGAACCATCAAGAATCATCTTTTGCAAGAAGAATCATATAGAAAACAACCTCTTGACTACAACTTTTTTTAAACTGGTGGTGGCTGCCCGCCCTGGAAGGGGATTCCGTGGTGTCATAGAGCTGCAATCTCCATGACATGTGCATAGTTTGAAGAATGCAATGATGTCACATGGCTGTCCTGGTTTGGTGGGAGATAATTATGCCAACCGTACACATACTGAGTGTAGAAGACATATAAAAACCATTTGTACTGTAGATATTTAGCTTGGATTAAGTCCCTCTGAATTCTAACCTTTCTCTTGATTAGCTTGTGCTGTAGATTATGCCTTTTTGTTACCTTTAGTTCAGTAAAATGGGCGAGGAGATGCTGGACTACCTGAGACTTTTAAGAGGAAAGACTATGAAAGCTGCAGCTTCACATAAAAATTGGCTATTTATGAGTATTATCAGTAGCAGTGTTCTCACAACTATAGGTTGAATGCACATTTAGTTGTACTCAGTGTAGATACATTGAAGTCAGTTTATCAATAGGTTCATACTTTTTTTAAAAAAAATGAAGCTATCATTTCATCCTTGTATTGGTTATAGTTATTACAAGTGAATTAACCTGAACCTTGGAAAATCTGAATTCTATCTCTTACTAACCCACAAAAAACACTGAGTGACCTTGACACAGTCAAATTCTGTCACTTAATCCTATTTCAAATGGGTTGTTGTGATGATAAAATGAAGAAGGGAGCCTAATATGCCACTTTGAGTTCACTAGAGGGAGATCGCAACATGAATGTAACTAATAAAAACATTCCCTCCTCCTCCCCAAAGTAAAACTCTTACATTCAGTGTAATAATCTTGAAATAAATGCCTATTTTCTGCACTTCAATCTCATACTCATGGTTTAAACTAATCAGTTTTCATAACATGCTAGTCAGAGCACACTTGTTTAAATTTCTGGACCTGTGTGCAGTGAATTATGCTTTGTTATGAATTGAAGTAGTTATCAGCTTTTATAATACTCTGAAAGAAATCAAGAACCTCAATATATGTTGAAAACCTTGCCCTGTGTGTTATTCAGCGTGTTAGAAGGGACTTTGAAGGAAGATTTCACTTCTAAAGAACCTTAGATGAATACACATCTCACCTATGTTATTCTGCTTGGCTGGGAAGGAAAATTGCTTCTCTTTCCAACTATATCAGATGTTGTCATGATTAATTTATTAAGATAATTTACTGTGCAGTTCAAACATCTGATTATAATGCCACATACATGTGACAGCACAAAAGAGCAAGCTAATAGTTATAAAGCAGTATCATTAATGGAACAGCCACACACTCATATATACTCACCACACTGCAGTTACTGTTTGATGAAATGCACTTCTTGTCATCACACCATTGACAGCCATTTGTATTGGCAGTACAGCTGGCACAATCTCCATATCTGTAACATCTGTCATCTGCTGCAGCTGTAACACAAATGAAAGACAAAGCAAAGCATAAAGATAAGACACAAAGGCAACAATTTTTAGCATCTGCTGGAAACAATTTCCAGCACTTAGTCATTATTAATTCAAATGGGCCTACCTTGATTGTGACTTGGTACACTAAAGTAAATCACAATTAGTATCAGTCTGACTAGAATGGGCGTGTTACTGTACCATTATGTTTATTTATTTTATTTATTTATTCATATTTCTATTCCACCCTACTTGCACAGGTGACATCTAGGATTACTTGAATCAATTGAACTTGACTGACCTATAATGTATTAATCTATGAATCTATTAATCCTCTATCTTATTCCTAGTTATATTAAGTAAACAGCAATGAGATGTAGAAAATGTACATGTAGAATAGGTCCACTGAATCAGTGGGGACACTGATTCAGTGGGGCTACTCTACATTTACATTTTCTACATCTCATTGTATACTGTTTACTTAATATAACTAGGAATAAGATGGGAGGATTAATAGATTCATAGATTAATGCATAATAGATCAACGGGGCATGATAATATTAGGTTTCAACCCTATTAGGGTACAATAGGCATGGTAGTAAGCTTTTGTTATACATAGACAGATATATTATGGTAATAGCTGGCTAGATAGGTTTGTGTATTTGGCTGTGGAACCAGAACCTGAAAGTTTGATTGCTCACTGTGCCTCCAGGAAGAAGAGCCAACCTGTGTAATCATGGCAACCTGTGTAATCATGACAGTCCTAGAAGTGTCCCCCCCCCTCAAAAAAGGGGGGGAAATGGTAAACCATTGATGTGTATCTTCTACTTAAAAAACCAGGAAAGGGGTGCCATAAGCCAGAATAGACTTGACAGTACTGTATGTAGTTATTGTTAACAGAGTTTTGATCCAGGCACAGTTGAATGATAGCTGGCAGCACATCAGAATGATCTTAAGCAGTTTTTATTCAAAGATTGTTGAGCAAAGTATAAGCACAGGAGAAGCAAGAGGTGAGCGAGAGAAAGAGAAAGCCTTCTCCTCTTACATTCTTAAAGACAAACATATCTCTAAATTCTAAAACAGATGAAGCACATCTTTCTAACTCCTTTCTCCTTTCAGTCCCTCAGGCTTGAGAAACTGATATGATAAGGACCAAAGAAGGGACTTTCAAAGGAACTGATAACACTCAGAAGCCATGAGGAGTGCTAATGGGGGTGCTAATGAGCTTACATTTTTGCAGTAGTTTGGAATAAATAAGTGCAAATTAAAAGGAAATGTTCTGTAACTATTAACTCTTTACATGCTAGTTTCATAACTATTATTTCACATTACTTTCAGTTGTTATGTTAAGTTAACTCTGTGTGTGTGAGAGAGAGAGAGAGAGAGAGGGAGAGAGAGGGAGGGAGAGCACAGTGGTGTAGCGTGGGTTTCAACTGCCTGGGACATAAGCAACATTCACTGCCCCTGGGCGGGGTCCAGGATGCCAACAGTGGGGGAGGGTCCCAGTGCCCATCCCTGCAGCGGCCTCTTCACCCCAGCCTCTAGGAAGTCCCGGGGGGGGGCAAAGTCCTGCCACCATAGCACCGGTCCAGGGGAAGGGCCCAAGATGCCAGTGGTGGGGAAGGATCCTGGCGCCTGTCCCCACAGTGGCCTCTTCGCCCCAGCCATTAGGAAGTCCAGGGGCAGCAGCAAAGTCCTATTTTTTGTGAAATTTTGCCACCCCCAAAAAGTGCCACCCAGGGTGGGCCACACACACACTCCACTTTCATGCTACGCCTCTGAGAGAGAGAGAGAGAGATTTTCATTTGAAGGGCTTGTGTAGACACTCCTGACAATTAATGTGTTCTTTTTTAATCAAACATAATCACTGAAGTGTCAGAGGACAGAGATAAATCCTCTAATAATGTTTTGCCTGTTTGTGTCTTTCAAAGTGGGGAAATGACTATATAGTATTCATACTGACTGTAACATATTTCTTGATAGGCAAAATTTCTGAATTTTTAAAATTTCAAATCTGAAGGACTGTAATTTCAAAATCTAAATCCATATTGTGAATCCAAATGTTGGTGGTAGAGCAAATTCCTAATTATATCAATACAAGCTTTGCCATAAAACTTGAGGAAACTGAAGATAGACTCTGACATTTCATCAGATGCAATAAAGAAAACATTAAAAGTGCACTACATATATTGCCACACTGTATACAGTAATACCTTGCATAACTAGCATTTCGTTTAGCAAGGAACTCGCTTAACGAGCAGACCTTTCCCAAAAAGGTCTGCCTTGTAAAACGAGCAAAAACTCATTTAATGAGAAGCTTTGCATTGGCAGGCATTTGGCAACAAGGCCAGGGAGTCCCCATCTTCATTGCCAAACACCCCACCAATTTTTTATTTATTTATTTATTTATTTATTTATTTATTTATTTATTTATTTATTTATTCAGATTTATATTGCTGCCCACTCGCTGAGGCGACTCAGGGCGGCTTACAGTCAAAACAGCAACAGTACAATAAAAATTATAAAATATAACCTCACAAAATACAAAATACAACCAAACCAGAACAGACTAACTCCCCTCAGGCCATTGTTGTGGGCCCAGAGGAGGGGGCGATGTTTTCAGCCACTGCTAGACCATGCACACTTCACATCAGCAGGACATTTGGGAACGAGGTGGGGGATCCCTGCATCTTGTTCCAAAATGCCCTGCCAATGCCCGCTTTGCCGGGATTGGCTTTTGCTTGCGAAGGGAACCTGGGTTCCCTTCACAAGCAAATGATGATTAGTACTTGGGTTGGGGGTTGAACTGGCGCATGCCCCTGTTCTTTCCCCCAACCCAAGTGCCGATCACAGCGTGGGATCAGCGCTTGAGTTGGGGGTTGAACTGGTGTGCGCACCAGTTCACCTCCAACCCAAGCGCTGATTGTGCGAAGCTCGTAGACTTTGCTGCAGTCGAAAAAGCCCGGGGGATAGGTGAAATATTTCCACCTGAAAGACCAATTTTCGGGTGGGTCAAAAATTCCTATCTGGCTCCTGAAGCAACCAGCTAGTCTCACACTGAACCTTAGGGTGTTTCCTGCTCAAGCAAACTGTGAGAGGATGAGTATACTCTGGAAAAAGAGGCCACCCAATCCCGTCATTAGCTGATAGCCACGGACTGATTCTGTTTGGAGCAGGCAAGGGGCAGTAAAGAGCACCTCTCCTACTCAGGCATGCATTATTGTGATATTTACATGTTGTGTTTCCGAATCTGTAACTTTATATGTGTTGTGAACCGCCCTGAGTCGGTCCAACCAAGTAGGGTGATATAGAAATTGAAATATAATAATAATACATGCAGAGGCTAATCTCAAAGTCTGGCATAGACAATCTTATCCCTTCTGCTGCACACATTTACAGGGCAGGGCAATGTTCCCATTCATGCACTCAGTTTAACAGGTCTACTGCAGTATTACTGTTGTGAGTATTCACTCACCTGATTTCCTAGGACACTTTGCCCGAAGAATATTATCTGCATGTCCTGATTCCCATGATACACAGTGATTCTTGTTCCATAAACACCTTAACCCTGGTCCAGCAGTTTTACAAAGCTCTTCATCTCTGAATGCTTCACAGTTAGGAGGCTTGTACACAAGAATGTCATTCAACAGAATGCTTGAAAAGCCTCCAAATATATACATAGACCTATTGAGTAAAATGAAGCAATGTTATACTTTTAAACAAGGGGGTACATGCCACACATAACAATATCTCTAACTTATCAACTTCCATATGTATATGTGCTATACATTCAGTTACTGTTCTTAAACTCATGGAGTACAATAGGTAACTTCATGATTCAACCAGATTCTTCCAAAGTTAGGACACTTTTGAAGTCACAAAGCCTTCTATAAGAGAAATGTAAGCACATATCTACTTCCCAAATAATATTAACAGAATCCATTTTATTTTATTACATATGGAATGAGTTCCCATTCCCCATGATCTGACAGAACAATGATAATGAGGTCATTTGCTGATGTTTAAAGGCTTCCTTTGAGGATATTGTGGTGCACACAACTTTGTTGCAAAGTATATGAGCCACACACATCTTAAAATCACAAAAGGAAGCCATTAATCAGCAACAATCGGCTACTGATGATGATCTCACTCATGTTACTTAGGCAAACCATGTCCATCAGGATTTCATTCATGATGTAATAAGCAAATATTATTGCCAACATTATTTCTTTACTCTTCCATTTCAATGATACAATTATAGTACTTCTGTGTTTTTTAATTGAGGCTTTGGAGTTTACATAGTAAATAAATAAAAATACAAATATATAGATATATATAGCCGGAGTCCTATTGGTATTTGCATAATTTGCAGCTAGCTGATGAGATATTGGGTATATCTCAGTTGTGCAATTTGGTGTTATTTAATTTAATTTGGTTTGGTTTGGTTTAATTTAATTTAATTGTTCAACTTGTATGCCACCCCACTTGCAAGGCGACTTTGGGCAGCTAAGAAATAAATAAATATCATAATTACAATTACATGATATCAAAAAAATTTTAAAAAAAATATCGCATTTATAATTACAAAATATCAAATTATTACAATAAACACTTCAATAATAACTGGGATAATTAAACAATACAAAAACACAGCGTCCAATGATGGCAGTGGTGGCAGTTTTGTAGCCGCCCGAGCCACTCAGCTGCTGCTGTTTCCCTCCCGGCCGGCTGGCTGAGGGAACATCCAGTGGCGGCGGCAGTGGTGGTTTTGTAGCTGCCCGAGCTGCCCAGCTGCTGCTGCTTCCCTCCAGGCCAAATGGCCTAGGGAGCGTCCAGTGGCAGCAGTGGTGGTGGTTTTGTAGTCGCCCAAGCCGCTCAGCTGCTGCTGCTTCCCTCCAGGTCAGCTGGCCAAGGGAGCGTTGGGTGGTGGCAGTTATACAGATATAATAGAAACATTCCTCTACATCAGGCATTCTCAATCTTTTTTTATTTTCTGATTGAGCCGGTCCCACCCCTGACATATAGTTCTGGGGGCCAGAGGCAGGTTGCTCCTTGTGCTTACTGTTTTGACACCAGGAAGTCACAGAATGGCACACTTTTCATGCCACAGTGCCACCGGCGGACTTTGGAAAATCCTGCAAACACAGCAATCTTGTCCTGCACAGCCACACCTGCCCTTGCAGGGAGAAGCTATGGAGGCTGTGGAAGGAATGCCAAAACAGGCACAATCACCACCACCGCCACGGTAAGTGACATATTGTGATTTCCAGTGGGGGGCATGTCTAGAAGGGCCCAGGTTCTCACCATGGGCCATATTAATGATATGCATGGGCCTCATTGGCCTGCGGGCCAGAAGTTGAGAATGCCTGCTCTACATGTTGCTGTACTGCTTTTACAATTCAGGAAAAAAGCAGTGCATGAGGTGAACGATCATTCGGACTCAAAAGAAAACGCTGACATTTTTAACAATTTGTAGTCAAAACTATATTCTTTGTTAATTTTACATGTCTCATCTGAATACATATGATAACACACCTTTCCAGACAATATGAATAGCAATTATAAGAATGTGTATGATATCAATCCTACTTTTTTTTTCAGGTGAACTCCAAACCATTCCATTTCTTTACAATGGATACCATTTATCTCAGGATACTTTACACAGACCTGCTATATACCACTCCTAGAAGAATTTGTATCACCCAGGCTAGAGCTCTTTGATGAGCTTTCCACAGGTAAGTGCAAAAACAGACATACAGGGAATGACCTTTGAAAGAAGAGGATGTTGTGTCTCTTTCTGAAGCCATCACTGGATTTAAATGACATTTATTCATGGTTTTAACATAAATTATATTGTATATGTTCTTTTAAAGGGATTGATTGATTGATTGATTGATTGATTGATTGATTGATTGATTGATTGATCGATTGTTCGAATGAATGAATGAATGAATTTTTGTCCTCCCCCATTTATTGTAAAACACTACTCTTGAATGACTTGTATAATTATTTCAAAGTATGTAAGTATTAATTCAATCTTGCTAGCAGATACTTTATACAATAATGAAGCTTATGAGTGGCTCACAGACTGGATCAAATCAACCAAGTAAAGCATAAATTGAAATGAAGACATTTCACTAATTTCCTCAACGCTGAATCAGACTTTATAAGCAACATGTTATGTGCAATGTTATCTGTGTCATAAAGCATTTTTAAAAATAACATCATTTTAAGAAATAACAAACTCTGCCATCATTACTTTCTTGAGGCACTTAGTAACATTTTCTTATTTCAAAACTTTTGGAGACATTTCAATAGGATTTTGGTGTGTAGGGTTGTTGTTTTTTGTAAATTTTCTATTTTTAAGTGTATTTTTGTAAAAACACAACCTCCCAAGTAATATGTGAATGTCACTTTACTAATGCATTACTCATAAAGCAATTAGCAACATTTTAAAACTAGCAAATGATATGAATACAGTATTTTAAAAACAAGCAAGCTCTAAGCTGGAAAATGGAGATAGCATGTCAAGTAAATACATTTCAAGTAGTTCCTGACATTTTTATGGATGCTAATTCTGCTCTTTTGTTTTTCTCCAATAACACCAATTGAACACATCTCCAAATATACTGTGACATCAAATCTCTCATTTAAATGTTATTTTTCAAAAACGAGATACAGTATAGTATCAGAACTGCAGGATCTGTTAACTATTAACCAATGCAATCCTCACAATAATGAAGTGAGAGTAAGTGCTAAGTAATAATGAAAGGCCCAAAATTAGCTGGTGAGCTTCACACAGATCAAATGAAGACATGGGTTTAGGTCTCTAGTTAAATTTCAAAACACCAGCTGACCCTCACCAGGTCACAGTAACAAATAATTATGGATATATCACTAAGTGAGCGTGCACATTTATAGTTTACATTTTATACATGCATGTATAAAAATTATATTTTTAGAAATGTGTTTACCCATTGCTGACAATTGCAGAGTGACCAAATCTGTTTACATCTCGATGAAGATTAGGTTTGGGAAGAATTTTCCACTCATCACAAGCTAGTAAGAGAAGATAGAAAAATGCAGTTTCCTGTTATTAAGTTTGAAGAGAATATACAGTAATACCCCGGATAAAGTTATGACTTGGTTCCACAAATCATGACGTTATCCGGTTTTTAGCGTTGTCCGATGCATGCATCGAACAACGCTAAAAAAAAAAAAAGCCCTGACTTCAGGGACAAACCAAGCAGGCAGTGGGGTGCCTCTAAAGCCACCCCCACTGCTGTGACTGCAGTAGGATCGGGGGAAAGCACCTTTTCCCCCACTCTACTACAGTCTTCCCTCCGTGCTTACCTGCACACTCCGATCAAGGCTTTTTTTTTCTGTCGAAGTCTCTTTCTCTCTTTATTTCTCTCCCTGTACATTTAAACCTCAGGGAAGGGGGAAAGAGAGAAATGTGATTGGTTCTCTAGAGAACCAATCACCTCTCTCTTTCTCCCTCCCTGTATTGTCAATACAGGAAGTGAAAGAGAAAGAGCGATCAGCTGCAGTCGGAGCTGCAAAGTAAGAGAAAGGTAAGCTGGGCTGGATTCTCTCCGAGCAGGCAGTGGGGTGGGGGGGGGGAAAGGAAGGAGGGAAGTGGCAGGGAGAGGAGCTGTGGCCTCCTTTACTTCTTTAATACGATGCATAGGATAACACTAAAATGAACGTTATCCGGTGCAAATCTTCCCCCCAAATTTGTCGTCGTTGTGCAGTTTTAGCGTTATCCGGTGCAATCGTTATCTGGGGTATTAATGTATTGCACTTTAGCATAAGACAATTGTAGAGTTTTTTAAAAATCCATTCACATCCTGCTAACAATTAGGGGAGGGACTCCATTTCTCAGGAGCTAATGTAAGACACAGCAATATAATGTCCTGTTTTTAAAGTGCCAGGTGGCATGTCTTAGTACTAACATAAACTATAATTCATAATAATTATTTTCATTATTATAAGCATTTACGTGGTGGTTTCATGTGCTATTTGTGCCAAAATCAAGAAATTGCAAGCAGATAAATAGGTACCACATTCGATGAAAAAAGTGTTCTGTGCACTCCAGAATCTAGTCATGCCTGCCACATGACCACATAAACATCTGCAGGTGCACAGTACTGGCTATTTGGCTATAAACAGATATGAATACCACACCCTAGAGTCGGATGTGATGGGCTTTCAAGCAAGAAAGACCTTTACCTTCATATGTTGTACATCACTGCCTACGAATTTGTATTATTATTAATTTATTGTATACAGATGTGATGCTGAGGGTTTTTAGTTTTTGGTACTAGCTTAGCCATCTGGTGGGTTCATGGCTGAAGCAATGCTTGAAATATACATTAGGTGTTTCTAGAGATCTTCTTTCGAAAAGTTAGGCATACAGAGAGAGCACCAGTACAGAAGAGCTAGTTGATTATTGAGGTTATTAAACACAATCTATCCAGGACTTCAGATTCTTAAAACAGTCATCATGCTAGTGTAAGTCAATTGCTATAATGAATGAACTAAACATTTCAGGACAAAAATGGCACTTCTGGTGCGAAGATTTATTTTCACCATTGTGAGAATTCCACAAAAAGTTGAAAGAAATTTCCTTGCTAGCGAATGCTGCATTTCCCCAACTACATTTGCAGGGATCCCTACATCCAGCCTTAACAGGTCAGCAAGTGATAACTCAAACATGGTGTTCACATGCTGCTAAACATCACGGAGACCACTTTACCAGAAACAAAGGTGGACAACCTTTGGAATTATCAACATTGGAGAAGTAGTGAGACAACAAAGCGCACAAAAACAAGTGCAAAAGGTCTCTGTGACTACAAAAACATTTCTAGGGCATTTCTCGAAAACATCAGTGAAAAAATACCTAGTTGATCTCTGTCATGGTATAGCATGAAAGAATATCTAGTCAAAACAGAGAAGGGAGCATAAGGGTCAGGAGGGTCCTCCGTTCAGCTGCCATTACTCTCATCTAAAGAAGCTGTTCATTACTGTTATAACTAGAGCTTCTCCTTTGGTCTCAGCCAATCTTGGCACTAATGATACTTCAAAGGATGAGATTGTACTAACTCAGAGAGAGAGCTGGAAAAAAATCCTTAAATCCTATGGAACCTGCCTCTCTTTAAGATGCTCTTTTTTGACTGGAGCCATTTTAACTACAGATACTAGGCATTGAACTTGGGATATTCTGCATGGAAGGCATATGTTCTATAATTGAGCTATGGCTCTCCTCAAGGGGTCTAGAATGTTGTTCTGGAAATGTACTTGACCACTGCACACCAAATCAAGGCAGACGTGGCCTGTAGCAAGAAACAAGGGTTTTCTTCATCACTCATACCTTGAGTCTCAGTATTATTTTTTAAATGCAAGTTATGAGCTTGCTGATAGAAACATGAAGTGATATTTCAGCTAGAAAAGACTGGTCCAAAAGCCAAACCCAGATACCTCACAGGATCTGAAAACTAAATTTCAGTACTTCCTTACTGGAGAGTCAGGTTTAATAAAACTACACAATATTTTATTTTATTTTATTTTTAAGCAGGGCTTGACATGTTTTTTTGTGGGGCTCTTTTTTTGAAAGAGCATTTTTAAAACCTCATCAGGAAAGAATCATCTCTAATCACAGCCTGACAAAATTTAGATACTAATCACAAGTGCTAAAATAAGGGGAACAGTATTTTAAAAATTGCTTGTTTTATACATTCCATATATTCCTAGATGTCCCAAATGTGCTTCTAGTTATTTAGATGATAACAGCCTTAGATGGTGAAGTTGTTTATTGGAAAATAAAAGTGATAAACAATTATGAATTCAATTTCTATTTCAAGAACATTTTTTTGTGAATTACACTAGGTGGACATATTTTATCACAACAGCTTCCTAGCAAGATCTCTCAATTATGTTATAAATTCAAGTGTCTTCAAGTTCCTATAATTCAGTGGATGTCTCAGGAGCCTTAGTAGAGCACACTGGAAGATCTATATGTATAGTGACCATAAGGAAGGGGGGCATTTGCAAATAAAACCCAAACACATTACTCATATCCATTTGAGGAAGGGGAGTCAGTTCAAAGGGTTTGTCCATATTGTTGGTTAGAAAGGCAAGAGATGAATTTTAGCACTGACAAAAACCCATAAAAATCATTATTAAAAGCCAAGCTTAAGATAAGGAATCCTCATAGCCTCCAGATATAATAATTCCCTGCTTGCTCATGTTATTTGTCAAACTGGCAGGTCTTTTCAATAGACTATAGAAAGAAGAAGAAACATGAAACAAATAGCCTTTCTTCTTATCTTTCCTAGCCTTCACAATAACTGCTAAACATTAAGCAGAGTTTTCTGTTTGAAAAATAGTTTTGTTCAATGTTAAAAAAAAATCTGACTAGAGTTTCTATGACACAAATATTCATTCACATCAAGTTTAGCTCTTTTAAATCAGAATAGAGGGTTCCATCTGATTAGTTGTTTTTGCAATTTATTTCAAGTTTGGTCTTGCCTAAAGCAAACTGGATGGACATTTAGAAATGTAAAACATATAATTGTACAAGGCCTGATTAATGTTTCAGACATATGTCCTAATTAAACTCATATGAAAATATGACTGTGCATTAGTCCCACAATATGATTTGATAACCAATTATAACATCCTACTTTGGTTCAGAATAAATTGTTCTCCAACCAGTTTGATACCTTCTCCAGATTCAGCTGAAATTATAAGGCTTCCATTGACTTGCACTGGGTTGAAAACATATTCTTCTTCTTTAAAACATATTCTTCTTCTTTAAAAATGAAATCAAACCTGTCAAATGTCAGAGAGCTACCATCAAGGAATGTGTATTTGGCACCTGTATTTTTTTTTTTGGGGGGGGGGGGAGGCTGGCATGAAATGTGTCTTATGCAAATCCAGCTGTGCTCTGAATACCAATCATTTTGTAAATTTGCTTCAATTTTTTCCAAAACTTTAACCTAGCAATTCTGCTTCAATAAAGCCTAATATACAGTACATCGGTTCTAATCTGATCACTACAGTTCAGAATTTGAAATCTGCCCAAAATCCAGTGCATACCCCTAAATATTTTAACATGTATATTCTATCCAAAGTGATCAGTGTGACATCACAGGTATGCAGTTCATCAGAAATCCAAGTTGATTATAAAAGCTATGTTTACAGGAACTGTCCTGGAACAGAACTATAAAATAAATAGATTACACTCAGATCACACTGAAAATAAAAAATATTTTCAGCTCCTCTGTGCCTGAATACAGTCAGGTAACATTACTCAGCATGTACTTAAAATATCAATTTGTCTGCTTTGTGCTTCAGGACTCTGGATGGTAAGACAACAAATAAAGCACTGAAGTTTGGTATGAGAATGGGAAACTTCTCCAGTTTACTTGATGCCAAATAAATCTCTCTCTTTATTCTGATCATAAAAAGAGCCTTTTCTCAGCAAAACATAAAGCCCAGCCTATTTGAAATAGCATACAATAAATTTTAACTGCAGGTATGCTATCCACACCAAAGCCTACATATAACAACAGATTCTCCCCACAATACCTTTAAAAACAAACAAGCCTAGATGTGTCAACTGCATACACCAAATAGAATCTTAAACAATTGATTGCTGGTACAACTGCAGCAGAATTAAATTCATGATTTTCAAGCACAGCTACATGGACTGCAATCCATGGCAGCTAATATTTCAGATTTTGGGGGAAAGTATGTTAATAGTCCATTCATAATCATGGACACTTTTGTTCAAAGGCAGAATCATACACCTGCAGTATTTCTCTTATTAAACGATACTATTTGTATGCATCTTGTGGGAATATTGCTCTTAACACTGCTCTGGCCATTGTAATTTGACAGTAACAAAGAAAACCATTAATTTCAAATAAGTTAAATTCAGTAAGGAAAGGTCCACTTAATTAAATATCTTTCATCCAGAAAGGAGAAACTATATCACAGTGATGGCTAACCCTGGCACTCCAACTGTTCTGGAACGTCAATTCCCAGAAGCCCTGATCAGCAACAGTGTTGACTTGGGCAATTGAAGTCTAAGAACAGCTAGAGTGCCAAGGTTAGCCACCAGGGCTATATCACATTCACATCAATAATACAGGTGTCTTAGCAACTGAATTTATATGAACTAAACCAGTGATGGGCAGCAACAGGTTCGCGTACGCACACACCCACACCGGTAAGGGAGGGAGTGAAATTGGGTGGCCATGCCCACCTCCCTGCCTTGCCCAGACTAACACAGCTACCATTTAAAAAGTTTTATTCTGTGCAGGCATATCAGAGAGTAAACAAAACAAAAAGACAAAAACATTGTGGCACCTTAAAGGCTAACTGCTGTATTTTAATGTGAGCTTTTGTGGATCAAGTCCACTGGCTCTTTGACTAGAAACAGAGTTGAGCACTGAACCCTAGAGTTGGTAACGACTGGCTTTCGAGCAAGGGCAACCTTTACCTAATAAGAGAAGATCGCTGATTGGTATTCAAATTTGATGTCAGGTTTTGTCCCTGAAAGTGGTTCAAGGTCTCCCTTGCTCAAAAGCCAGTCATATACGACTCTAGGGTGCAGTGTTCATCTCCATTTACAGCCAAAGAGCCAGTGCTGCCAGTGTTTGCAGATGTATACATGGCCATATGGCAGGCATGACTAGATCACCCATGACGTATGCTCCACCCACAACATAGGCTCCACCCACAGTGTAGCGAAAATTTTTGCTGCCCACCACTGGCTTTAAGGTTTTGGCCATGGTTAGTTGTAAGTGGTTAGTAAAGTTAAAGATCGCCCTTGCTCAAAAGCCAGTCATAGCCGACTCTAGGACTACAGTGCTAATCTCCATTTACAGTCAAAGAGCCAGTGCTGCCTGTGTTTGCAGATGTATACATGGTCATATGGCAGGCATGACTAGATCACCCATGTTGTAGGCTCCATCCATGATGTAGGCTCCACCCACGACATAGGCTCTGCCCATGGTGTGGTAGTAAAAATTTTTGCTGCCCACCACTGAAGTATACTATAATTAGGAGCCCAAAAATTACAACTATTATGATAAACAACTTCTCAAAGCCATCTTCTTCATGAATTTAAATCAAATCAGTGGATCAAGTTTAGCAAAACTTTGCAAAACGTCTAGCTCTAATCTTGTTTATTTACCAGTACTGTATCTGGGTTATTATAATCTCAGGGTGGACTACAGGAAAAAATCCTTAGTTTAAAACTATTCAAAGCATTTTTCCTCTTCAGGTGCTGTATCCATTCCACATATTAACAATCATCATGGCGATAGTCTTCCTGTTCTTACCTCCTCAGAACAGTTCTTCTTAATACCAATGAAAAATACAAAGGGACTTAAAAGCCAACTATTTATCAACTGTCAAAAACACTTTATAAGACATCCAGTTTCTCACTTAATCCAACTAGTTTTAATTTCATTTGAGAGAGCCTAATTATCTTTGATGTTTGCACATGTTCTTGTTTCAAAAAATAAGAAATTTCATTTTCTGCTTTTAGAAAGCATATACAGTATATGTGTCTGATACATATTGTAGTGGTATGATTTTAATCCAGTTGAGTGAATAGCATAAGAGATTATACTTGAATCTAATTAATCCTTAACAAATTTTAAAATAAAAAAGAAATTGTACCAGTTCTGTCTGTATCATATCAGATTAATAAGGCATAAAAATGAGAGTGGTAAAAATGGTAGATAATATGCTAAGTGCTTTAATCCTCTAAGACCACAAATGATATAGCACTGCAGTTTTAGAAATAAAGTACATTGTAAATTTTAATGACAAAAAAAAACAATAAATTATGCAAAATGTCTAGTTTTAAATTTGTGAATGTCCCACTATACGCACAGTTGATTATTTTATATGACAGGAAAATATAACCATTAGAAATAACCAATTGAAGAGACTCATGGGGCCTACACATTTTAATTCAACACTACAAATATAAATTGCAACCTTGAAACAATGTGACACTTTATCGCAAACCAAGCTAATAAGGAATGTTGTATATTTAGGTTGTAATTAAATTCAAAAACATGTAATGGCAGTCAATCATGCTGTGAGAAGAAGAAATGCCTAAATGGACAGGCAGGTTTTGTTGTCTTAGGAAGTTTGTAACAAGAATATCATAGTTTGCATTAGATGTATTTGCTCAGGAGAAATTAAAGAAACCAGAATTCTATAGTGTATGCTGGTGTTTTTAGTACAGTACTTCAAAAACTAATTCTGCAGATCAATAACAACATATATAGCTGGAAACCTTTACAGTGGACCTCATAGGAAGACCAGATACTGGTCTAGCCACATATTAACACAGGAAACACCGAAATAAATGTACACATGTATACAGATATGTGTCCCTCTTTTAGTAAGAACAAATTGCTTAGCTATACCTATGGTTCTGGGAGTAATAATCTCTGACCTCACACCAATAGGTTTTGTACCTGCCTATTTGAAATCTCCCACATCTGAATAGCAGTTTATCTTTTAGATAAGAATATTGGCATTCTGAAAGAGGCATCTACTCTGGCATGAGCATTAATTCTATAGGGCTGTAAAAAGATGAAACGGTTCGGCCATGTTGCAGCAATGTCTGGTAATAGTATTCCTTGTATAGACTGGAAGAAGCAAACACTGATCATGTGGAGTGACTTCAAACTGTATTTGGAGGTAACAAGCTAGCATAACCTGGACTACTTTTGAAAGCCTTTTGAAGGGGTACACAAATTTTGCTGGGAACTTTTACAATGATGCAGTGTGGTAACATAAAAGGCCCTATGTACATATGAAGTATGAAAGGATATAGGAATTGAGGGAAATGGCAATATTTGAGTTAACATGAAAAACAGAGACCACCTTTGACAGAAGCACCACCTTCTCTTTAATAATTAATAAAGGTCACCCTTGCTCTACAGCCAGTCATTTCCGAATCTACAGTTCAGGGCTCATCTCTGTTTATAGCCAAAGAGCCAGCCCTGTCTGTGTCTGCAGACATTTCTGTTGACATGTGACAGGCATGACAAAACACTGGAGTGTATGGAGTCCTGTTTACCTTTCCACCAAAGTGGTACCTATTTATCTACTTGCAAATTCTTGCTTTCAAACTGCTAGGTTGGCAGGAGCTGGGACAGATGACAGAAGCTCACTCCGCTGTACAGTATTTACATGCCTTCAAGTCAATTTCTACTTATGCTTAACAAGGGTCGTCTAAGTAGAGAATGCTTAGAATTGGTTTACCATTCCCTACTTCGGGGTAACCCCTGAGACGATGCAATTTTCCCAAGGCCACATAGCTGATCCTTTGTCTGGGACGTACAGTGGTGAATCAAACTCCAAGCCCCTGGTTTCACAGCCAGATATTTAACACACACAGCTCTCTAACCAGGTACGGTATTTGTTACCTTCTCTGTATGCCTCTTCAAATACAGTAAGTCAGAATGGACAGAGGACAGTTTACACAGTTTGCTAGCAGAAATCACTGCTAATAGAAACACAAGCAGCAATTCCTTGTTGTCAATAGTTCAAAAGGTGGTAAAGATAATTTTCATAATGATATTTGCCTGAATTAAAATGTAATAATTCTGTTTTAGCAGTGCCTTAGAATATAAAAATCAAAAGTTTTATTGTATTTTCTCTCGATGCTTCATTTCCATGGTACAACGGTAATAGTTCATACAATATACATTTTAATGAACTAAAAATAAATGAATGAATAAAAGGAAATATAGCCTCAAAATCTTGCTTTTATAAACCTGAATAACCTATTGGTTTTGTACCCATAGTACTGCAAGTTAATATAATCAAACTCAATTCATATTGCAAAGATTAAAATGTGTCTTGTCTTGTTTTAAAAGCAGCTAAAATGTCATTTGATATAGCTAGACACTTTTTAGAATGGGATGCATTAAGAATAACACTGCACATATATTAAAGTATGAAGTACTTTACTTTAAAATAATATAATACCTACCAATATCATAGGCCAAGAAATCAGCAGAAAAGCACTTTGCACCATTACTCAATGAAGTATCATTATGGGTATTTCCACCAAAAATCAGCATAGCTCCACTAATCAAGACAGCTGAATGGAGATATCTTGCAAAACCACTTTCTTTCAAAATTGTCCTGTTGAGAAAAAGAAAAAGTGTGTGACTGCAAGTGACAGAGAGCAATCACAATGATTATAAGATTTGGTTGGCATGCCGAGCTAAGAATTTTTTAAAATATTCTTGGAAATATTTCAGTAGTTCAAAAGCATACATTTCCTAAAACTGTTCTGATATCCATCCTTTTCTTTAAACTCTCCATTATTATCTTGGTTTTTCATTCGGAAATTTCCAGGAAAACGAAGAGGTAGCTATATTAGTCTGCAAAAGCAAGAAAGTCTCGAAACATCTTAAAAAGTAACAGGTTCCATAAATTAGTAGATGCTACTAGGTTCTTTGATTTATTTGGAAATATTAGCTGTGCTTCATCTATGGATTTGTAACTTTCCTTGCAAATACAGTACAGTAATACCTCTGATAACGCTAAAACTTGGTTCCACAAGTCTTGGTGTTATCTGATTTTTAGTGTTATCCGATGCATGTTAAAATCCTATGGGATGGATCAGATAACGTTAAAGCTCCATAGAGATACATTATAACTGCACAGGCTTTAGCAGTTGTTATCCAATCCATGCAATAGGACCTTAACGTTATTCGATCCAATTCTCCTCTCCAGATTAATGTTATGCGATTTTAGCGTTATCTGAGGTAAACGTTATCCGAGGTATTACTGTACTTAACTTAATGCTTTTAAGGAACAGGAAACTTATGACCTGGTTTTTAATGAAAGATATTTAATAACTGAAGTTAATTAATGGTGTCTTACAGTAGGAACCCAAAGTATTTTTGTTGCTGGAAAAAAAGTTTACAAATTGTTTACACTTTCTAGAAACACAAAATGTTCTTACCACGTCCTTGTGTTAACTTCGTATCTGTACAGATCATCAACCAATCCATATTTATTACCAGGCAAGGCTTTGTATCCCCCATGAACATAAATGGACTTTGTTATGTCATCATAAACACTGGTATGACCATATCCACCTTGCACAATTGCTCCTTTTGTTTCTGGCACAAGCCAAGAATTTGACCCTTAAAAGAAAGAGAGAGAGAGGAAAATTGGACTTGAAATAAGATGAATACAATTTTATTCTTGGTTACTTATGAACAGTCTCCTTTTTTTCAAATTACCAGCTTTTCAAAAATATGCAAGATATCTTTTTAGCCACTTTTCATATTTAGATCTATGCAGAAGACCACTGAGCCATTCAGATATTGTGAGAAATCAACTCCCAGTTGCAACATCCACAAGGAATCAATAGGCTAAATCAGTGTTTCCCAACCTTTGGTTTTTGGACTTCAGTTCCCAAGTCAATTTCCCAAAGCACTGATCAGCCAATGTACTGATTTAGGCTTATGGGAATTGAAGCCCTCCTGTGGGGCATGAACCCCACATTGGGAACTACTGGTCTAAATCCAACATTAATGTAGACTCATTGAAATGTCCAAACTTAAATAATTCCCAAAACAATATAGTTTAGATATCACAAACACTGCATTTAGTCCAATGGCCTTAATCCACTAGAACGTTGATAAACTGAAAATTCCTGACTGTGCAGCTATACTGTACTGGACTACACAGCAGCATAAGCACTTATTCAAGGAGTTGTAGAAGAGTTTGTGCAACAAAATGGATATCTGATATTACCTTGAAGCTTACTCTCAAAATATGTAAGTGGTAGTACTTTGTGAAGTAATATGTCATTAAGGAATGCAAGTCAATGACAGCAATTTTTTTCAGCAATCAAAGCAATATGCAATCTTCTACAGTAAAACCTCACATAAAGAGTGCCTTGCTTAGAGAATAATTCACATAAAGAGCAGAATTTTCTCTGAATGGTCGCCTCGCTTAACAAATAAAACCAACCAAAAATTTGCTTAACAAATAAATCGGGTTTCACAATCCCCCTGCCAGAAGTCACAATTGGTCACTTACAATGGTGTTTCACTTAAAGAGCAAACTTGCTTAAAGAGCAATACAGGTACCACTGTGTTTACAAAATACTAAAAATAATGTTTCACTGTTTAGTAAAACCTGTGTTGAATCCCTTTACAATCCTCTCTTGCAACACAACTGCTATTTGGGAAGGGGAAGGGTATTGTGCAGAATATCTAGTCTGATTGTACAATTTACTAGACAGTTGGAACATACCTGCTTTGCTAGAACATAAGTATTTAATTCCACAATTGCATTTGCTCTAGAACAAACAAATGAGTTCAATCATACATCCCGGGACTGATCCTTTCACAATGAAATATATGCTAGGAATAATATGTAGCTTGAACATTAAATTCATCTGCTATCCAAAGCAAACAAATAATTTACTACTCTTATTTCATTGTTTTAATAGTCTACACAGACATACTGTAAAGGCACAGATTTTGAGAAACAGATTTTTTTAAATCACCAAATTATTTTCATTAGTATTTCAGGATGACGTTTAAAAATTGGCTAGAGAATAAGGGTTTCACTTCATTTGTACAATAATATAAAAGCCCTCGATTTCCTTAAAAAAGATGTGAGACGGGTTGAAGCTAACTTAAATGTCTACAATTTTGGCATAATAACAATGTGATTATTTGATCATTAAAAAACCACAGTAAGTTATCAATAACAAAATTATAATGCAATAAACATAATACAAAAGACAAAACATACCAAAAGTGTTACCAATTAATACTGTGAATTAAATAGAAAATAAAATCCATAAAAATAAAATTCCTATTGAATATACATTTTGCAGAAGATAGCACGTAATCTGAAATCCAGTTCTTTAATTATACAAACAGTGAACCTTTTAGAGGCAAATTGCCAAAAATTAAGAAATTTCCACAGACATTCTCTGTTGCATACCAAGTCACTCAATTCAAAGTGAAACAGATAAAGTCTAAAGAAATGTCTTAGCGTATGGCAGTTCACTTCCAAAAGTTTCATATGCATTTCTGGATGACATGATTGGATCACAGTTTATTAAAAACAAAATGTTATATGCCATAAGGGTCTTGCCATAATCCAGTTTAAATTAGACTAACTAGAGTTTATAATTGCCAGGTCTGGAACATAAATATGTGCAGCATATGATGCTTAGCTGTATTAAATTGAACACTATTTCTCCTAAAAGTTCTTCTGTAGATCAGAATGCAAAATAAAATTCTGGATATATGAGGTCACTGTTTAGCAGACCAGAAATAACTGAAACAAGCTATTTTTTTTAGATTCTTGTACAAAACCAATTTTTTAGGGCACACAGAAAGCACCTCCTTGAAGAATGTGGTATTTTAAACCACAATTTGGGATACCCCAGGCAATGGCAACCTTGTTGTGCCGGCTAATCTTTTTCACACTAGGTCCTGTGAACTGCGGGATCAATTCACCAAAGGTGGCTTCATTTTGGCAGTTTAAGGTCTGACCTAGACATGAAAGAAGAACCAATTTAAGTTCAAATCCTTTGTTCTCTCCCTATTGCTGTGAGTTACATGAACAACCAAAGCAACTAAGAAGCATTTTATTTAAAGCTGTTTAGATATATTTAGATCAATTGTGTTTGGTTTTTTCATGCCTAAATCAAGCTCTATAACTCTTCTGTACCAGGTGCATGCCTTGTAGTATATTTCCATGTGGCTTCCCATCATGGTTAATATTAGATAACTATAATCATACATTGAGGGACTGCAGTGGCTCAAGTGGTAAGACACTGACTGGAAGGTAGCAGGTCAGCAGTTCGATATCCAAGTACAGTAATACCTCAAATAATGCTAAGACTTGGTTCCACAAGTCTTGGTGTTATCCGATTTTTAGTGTTATCCGATGCATGTTAAAATCCTATGGGATGGATCAGATAACATTAAAGCTCCATAGAGATACGTTGTAACCGCACAGGCTTTAGCGGTTGTTATCCGATCCATCCCATAGGACCTTAACGTTATTCAATCCAATTCTCCTCCCCAGATTACTTAACGTTATGCGATTTTAGTGTTATCTGAGGTAAACGTTATCCGAGGTATTACTGTACTGCACAACAGAATGAGCTCCCATCTCTGTCCCAGCTTCTGCCAATCTAGCAGTTCGAAAGCAAGAAATTGCAAGGAGATAAATAGGAACCACTTTGGTGGAAAGGTAAACAGCACTCCATGAACTCTGGTATCTAGGCATGCCTGCCACATGTCCACAGAAATGTCTGCAGACGCAGATAGCACTGGCTTTTCTGACTATAAAGAGAGATGAGCACTGAACCCTAGAGTCAAATATTGTCTAGCTTTCGAACAAGGGTAACCTTTGCCTTTTATAACCATACACTAAGTAACATGCATATATCATAACATTAAGTAACTTGCTTATATGGTAAAAATACACTTTGGAAAATAAATTTTGAGAAACCATGTTTGCTTTGGCAAGCAAGTTCAAAATTACCAAACCAATTCTGAAGCAACCCAGAGCCAGCCCACCAATTACTAGCTTAAATGTATATTGCAGAGACATTCAGTCTTTCATTGTACAGCTTACATTTAATGAGGCACAACTTTTTTTTAATGCTTATGTTTAGGTAGCATATAGTATGGGTACATTGAAAGGGAATTGCTTGCATTTGATATATTTTACTCTCAGATAGAATAGAGGGGGGAAATTACCTATCAAGTAAAGAGAAGCATGCAAAGAAGAAACCAGTATTTTAAAAAATCCCTGCAGCATTCTCTGTGGGTTTTGTTTGCCCTCCATCATTGCCAATTACTTGAACTTTAACACTGAAGATTCAGCCTAAAGAATTATTTTCATAGCCTCTTGTACTACCAAGCCACACCTTTAATTTTATTAATTTACCCAGCAAAATTGTAGGATGCAAAAAGTATTCTCATTCAAAACTGTTGCGACACTTAGAAAACCCAGGCTTGTTTGGATAAAAAGTAAATAAGGTTCAAGAATTTGTAGATAAGGGGAAGGGGAAGGTTGGCTGTGTAGTTATTTCGGATGACTGTTCATGTAATCCCTTGCCACTGAGAAGAGAAGGCACAGAAGGGGAAATGGCATGTGAAAGGAAGAAGCAAAAAAGGAGTAGAAAGATCATCATAGATAGGAAGGAAGAAAATGCTTTAAAGCAGGGATCCCTAACCTTTTTTGCACCACAGACCGGTTTCATGTTAAACAATTTTTCAATGTATTGGTAAGTGGGGGTGATGGGATTGGACGGTGTAAGTGCATAATAGAATAGGATAACATGCACAGGTGGAGGGAGGAGCCCTGCTGTAGCTCAAAAACAAGCAGGAGTGGCCCAGCCGCCTACCAGTCACACTGTTCAACTCGGGCAGTGAAGTATCACACTGCACACAGTTGGTGGCAAAGCCCTGTCATAGTTAAGCAACTTGGAGGAGAGGCCTGGCCACCTGCCTATCTGCTATGTCTGAAGCCCGTATTCTCACTCTGTTCACCAGGCAAACCTGGTGGAACAAGTTGAGGACAGAATGTTGCTATCAGAGCTCCTAGTGCCACCCACTCCCGTAGCCTGATTCAGGATAGTCGTGGCCCGGCACCACTTCATGGCCCAGTGGTTGGGGACCCCTGCTCTAAAGGCCTGGGATAGTTTTCTTGGACAAGATATATTCCTGAATTTACTTCTTGAAGGGTGCACCATCTAGGGCAATACATATCTTGGAGATTGAGTAGCATTGAGATAATTAAAAATGTTAAACTAATGTCTGTTTGGTTGACAATACACATTAACAAATCAGAAACCTACTTTACAAACATACATTTTATCTTTGTTATGGGTGTCTCATTTGCTTATGTGTATGCCCTAATAATAAGATACTTGTGACACTTCTATTTTCCTTCCAGTTATTTATTCTTACAGACAAATTAACACATTGAAAACTAATTTCTATTTCAAAGGAAATGTATAATAAGTACAAGTTCATCCATTTTCAGTAGGATTTCTGACATGTGAAAACCTAGAACTATGTTTATGTTCTTGAAGCGTTATCAGTTCCTCTGGGTCTCCTACTAGAGCAAAAGTGCTTCCTTATCTCCCTTTCTTTTTCCTTGCTGAGAATTATGGTTTTCATGGAGAATCTATAAATCTCAGGAGGGAAATTGTGTAGATGCTTTTACTAACTTTGACCATAAAGCTTTTCTAGGCTAGTCCACAGGGAAATTTATTTTTCTATAGGTTAGCAATACCTCATAAACTTTCTAAGAATCTCAATGTGAGTCTCAAGGAGAATATAATATTATTGGTTTGCTTTAGCTAATACAAGATAGTGTATTTGTATGTTAGAAAATTTCTGAATCACATCCCTATTAGACCAACTTGTTTGGATTGGAAGCAGACAAGTGTCTGCGCTCAGAACCAAGTGAAGCTGCTTTGACTTTTAAAAAGCACAAGTAAATATGAACATTTTTGTTTTCTTATTTCATTGAAAGATAGAAAGTACAGTACAGTTATGTGTTTGCCCTCCCAGGGAGAGTTTGTCCAAAATATCCTAAGGAAAAAGATCTGGAAAAATGTAATAATTAGATTTACAAAGTTCCTTTTGGCAACCTTTTCTTTCCCAATTGCCCTCTCCCCTACATTACATTACAATGAACAAAATAGGTTAAAACAATAATTGTATTATAATCATATTGTTTTTGTAAAAGTCTGTTGCCTATTTTAAGTACAAGTTATTTCAAAAGAAAGTATAACTTATAAGTCACTATTAAGTCCTAAGAAACATGTTTGTACCACACAGAATTGTGACCAGATTTATAAATTAAAGCTGATTCAAGGGTTATGTTTCAGGCTTGATTCAACAGGCTGGTCCTTGTAAAGATTTATCAACAGATGATGGAAAATGCTTTGAAGTACACAGTGTTTCAGACAACTGTTCAGAACAAAGGTTTCTAGGCAAACATGGCTGATGGACAAGTAGTGCAAGAGCAGCTTAACAATTGGGAGGGGGGACACAGAGTGAAATTTAAAATTTTAAAAAGTTTAGATTTAGGTAAAAATAGGAGCTAAAACACAACCACCAAGGGATCAAATGTGGACCAGAAATTCTGAAGTTTAAAAACTATGAAATAAAGTCCTGCATAGAAATTATTCATGTGCACATGCCCTATCCACCAACTGTGGAGAACCAAGTGAAATTAAAACTTATAATTAAGTTTTCTCAGGGCCTCAGCATAATTATCCAGTAAATCTTTGCAATTTAATCCTTATGGGTTTTTATTAGTGAAAACAAGACAATCCTCCAAAAGGAATGGGTCATATTTTCACTGAATGTATTTTCACATCCTGTCTTTTTACAGAGCAGTGAATTGCTGCCATTCACTCCAATGAAATAAACAAAGTTATACATGGTAATGCTGCATGTTGGGGGGGAAAATGCTAATTAACTTGTGAACCACCTAGAAAGTGTACTAAGCACTAAGAGGAGGTATATAAGTGTACAGTGGTACTTTGCTTAAAGAGCATAATGCGTTCCATGGGATTGCTCTTGAAGTGAAACACCATTGTAAGTGACCAATTGTGACTTCGGGGGGGATTGTGAACCCCAATTTAATTGTTAAGTGAGTTTTTGGTTGGTTTTAGTTATTAACCAAGGTGACCATTCAGAGAAAACTCTGCTCTTTGAGCGAATTAGTCTCTAAGCGAGGTGCTCTTTATGTGAGGTTTTGCTGTAATTCCTATTGTATGACTAAAATGTTATACAGTAATACCCCGGATAACGCAAGTACTGGATAGCGCTAAAACCGCATAACGTTACAAGATTTTCGGAAAAATCTTGTATCGAATAACGCGATTTTTAACATTATCCGATACAGTCATTCTTAGCAGCAGGGTGGCTGGAAAGCTGAACGGGGTTCTCCGTTCAGCTTCCCAGCCACCCTGCAGCTAAGGAGGCAGGGGTGCGGAGGCTGGAAAGTTGACGGGGAGCTCCCTCGTCAGCTTCCCCAGCCACCCCACAGCTGCGGAGGCAAGGGCGGGTGGCTAGGGAAGCCAACAGGGAGTCCCCGTCAGCTTCCCCAGCCACCCTGCAGCTGTAGATCGGGTCCTCTGATCTCTCTGGAGCAGGCAGGGGACACGATCCAAGCTGTTTCTGGCCTTCCCCGACGTCCTCAGCCAGTGCAGCAAGCCAAAACGTCAGGGTTCAAATCCCAACATTCTGGCTTGCTGCAGCCTCAAAGAGGGTGGGGGAACTTCAAAAATAGCGCACACCAGCTCTAGGGAGGTCGGGAGACCCAATGCATGCTAATTTTGACGTTCCCCCACCCTCTTTGAGGCTGCAGCAAGCCAGAATGTCGGGATTCGAGCCCTGACGTTTTGGCTTGCTGCACTGGCTGAGGACATCGGGGAAGCCCAGAAACAGCTTGGATCGGGTCTCCCCACCTCCCTGGACCCGGCAGGGGGGTCAGAGACCCCAAAATTGGTTAAAAAAACAGACTTTTTTTACCAATTTTGGGGGCTCTGACCCCCCCCCTGCCGGGTCCAGGGAGGTGGGGAGACCCGATCCAAGCTGTTTCCAAAGTTCCCCCACCTCCCTGGAGGCTGCAGCAAGCCAAAAGGTCAGGATTCAAATCCTGACGTTCTGGTTTGCTTCAGTCTCCAGGGAAACAGGGCTTTTTTTAACATTGTGTGATCAATGTATCGCACAACGTTAAAAACCGGATAATGACGAGACTTGTGGAACCAAGTCATAATGTTATCAGGAGTACTAGTGTAGTTTAAATATGATTCTACAGATGCAGGTCTGTAGATAAATGGTGCCTGGAAATTCAGGCAAGTTTATTTTAAAATGTGTTCAGTTTTATGGGAAAGAAAGAGTGGAGGTAAAAGGAAGCATAGGGATTATCGGCTTTTGAAACTATGTCATGGATAGCTAAGCCTGCAAACTAAAGCTATATAAAATAAATTCTTGTTTATGCTTAATATCCAATGTCACATATAATAAAAGAATTATTGACTACTACTCTTTTAA
Organism: Furcifer pardalis; assembly: GCA_030440675.1. Classification (NCBI taxonomy): domain Eukaryota; kingdom Metazoa; phylum Chordata; class Lepidosauria; order Squamata; family Chamaeleonidae; genus Furcifer; species Furcifer pardalis. The sequence continues at coordinate 231,262,633 of CP126890.1, forward strand.
ATAGCAATATACATTCTTGAATATAGATTTCATTTGATGAAGACAATCTATTATGGTTTTATAGAAACACAGAAAACTAAGATTAATCATGAACCATACCATCTGATAATGGTGTAAAATGTATTTTTCCACCACTCATAGGTTCTAGACTCTGTTTTACAAATCATCTATTAATATATTTCTAATATTTTAAGGGAAGTCATAAAAACGAAACAAATCCTATGCTTCAGCTGCAGCCAGTGTAATAAACTATTCAATGAACAATGAAATTTCCGTTCCAGTTGTTAAATGAAGCAGAACTCCTCTCTTTAATTTAGCCAACCATATATCTTATATGTGCTATGGCTTGGAACTCCTCCAACTACTTAATACTATGAAACACAATTGTCACAGTATTAACTATTAATGAACAATGCAGCATTTCAATAAGACATTACTATGACATGTTTCTCACTCTGGTGTATTTTTTAATTTGGATTATAGTGTCTGCACAGTAAGCTACACAAAAAACCCTGCTGCCCCCGCTGCCCCGATTTTGTACCACACCTAAACTGGTGTCTGGTTTAAAATCCTGGAAGAATGTATGGCTCCAGGATCAGTTCTCAAGTCTTTCTTCATGTGCAGAATTTGAGTAAAGATTAAAAGAAGCCAACATTAGGCCTGTGTTTAAGAAAACTGATGTCAACAGCATGTTTACAAGCATGGCTGATGTAGTAGAACTGTTAAGGTAGTTTATACATGTGGATTTTTTAAAATCAGGTAATATCTTCAAATAAGGAGCAATTTCCGATGCCAATACATTAGAAGGCATAAAATGTTATGTTTTGAATTGGTTTTATGTGTTTTTTCACAGACTTGTTTACAAAATGTTTTCTCAGCTACTTCTGTTGCTTTCTTTTCCACTTATGATCTCGACCCTACCATTTCTTTGTCCCATTATGTTTTTTGGTGTTTTTTTTAAATGTCATCTGCCTACCTTTCTGGTCTTCTCTTCCCTGAGCCTGGATAAACAGAATTAGATTCTCTGTCTGTCTTGCCCACAATAACGTCACTCAGGGCTAAACTAAATACTACAACATTTTAAAGTTCCATAACAAGTATTTGCTTATCTGATTGTAAACGCTAGCTGGAACAAGACGTACAACAGAGGTGGGCTGCAACCTTCCAGATGACGTTGGATACAACTTAAAACATCTCACACCACATGTATGCTAGGTGGGACTCATACAAGTTGTAGTCCAACAACATCTGGAAAGTCACATTTGCCTATTCTTTGCTCTGTAGGAAAGTAGGGGTGGGCAGAAAGCCTATTTCTCTCTCTCAAAAAAAAGAAAAGATGAAGCATCTATAAGAAACTGGTTTTTGATGTTTTGTGGTTTATTCCATGTAACTGTTCCCTATGTTTTCTCTTTGTTATCTTTCTCTACAAAAGAGAAACATTTCTAATTGCTGCATTATCTGCTCTCAGTTTAAAAATACTAATAGTCATAAACACCACAGGAGCCAAGATATGGCTGAAGAGAATAAAGGGGAATAAGGTTCAGATAAAGACAATCCACTAGGCTTTAAGCCTTTTATATTTCTTAGCAACATTGCGTCACTGATGTTTCAATTAAACATACACACAAAGAGTGCAACCCGAGTTATATATACTGCCTACAATCTTGACACTGTGTAATTGAAAAATGAATCACTTATGATTGTTTAGCATACATAACTACAGGCACCAATTAATGATTATTAATAGAAAACCTGTGAACAGTGTTTTTTGAAATATCATATGAATATTTCAAAACATTAAAAAGAAGTACAATTCTTCACATCCCTGTTATTCAGTGACTACGACCTCATCAGTTAATAGACTTATTGTTCATGTCTCAACTGCAAAATTGTACATTTGTTATTGAAACTACAAAAGAAGCATTTAGTTGTTAAGCATTTTTCTTTCTACTCATAAATGAACAAGATGGTATTACAGCGCATCCTACTGGATTCTAGTGAAACTGCAGAAGCAAAAAAAAAAACCCCAACCAAACATATTTGCAACACAAAGAATAAGGATTTTTAGGGTAAATTCGTGTGTTTGACCAGTTATTTTCTAAAAGGAAGAACCAAGAGGTTATTGGCATATAAGTGGCCTCTGAATATTATCCCAAATATTCAATTCACTTCTCCTTCTTCCATCTACATTCCTAGGTGATTGGTGTATGAGAATTTCCTTCAGTTCATATCTTTCAACAACTTCCTCCTTACATAATTTAAAATTTTAAGACCCATACCATGAATACAATTATTTTCAGATAAATGGGTAGTTTATACATAGCTGTGTGTGGGAGGATGGTAAAGCAATAACTAAGAAAACAAACCCGTTTACAGTGCTCAAACTGAACCAGAATAAGAAACATAACAGGAAATAAGTGAGTAGAAGGGAAGTGATTAGGCAAGTAAGAGGAACTGAGATTATTTGGTAATTCCTGTCTCTTGTACTAAGGTCACATAATGAGAAATAAAAAGTACAGAACAGTAGATGACTCAGAATAAGATGACTGGAATAAAAAATGTAGGAAGACAAACTTCTTGCAGGGGGCGAGAATGATTTGGTTGCACCACAGTGTTGATGTTTAAAGCTGCCATATCATAAATCAGAATATAAATAATTTTGTTTAGCCTCCAGGAATTAAAACAGGGAAAGAAGGATATCTCCAACTCACATGGTTTTAAATAGACTAATAAGAACACGTTAGAAAATAAACTTACTGAGATAGTACTCCTGCACACTGCTTGTGTACCCATATATTACAGAGTAACCAAAAATTATGATCATGACAACATCTCTGCTGTCCAACTCCACCATGTGTGCAGAATGGCCCTCAACTGCATATTGCTGGCCATGAACAAGTACTGACGGAATCCTGGTACTCCATGTCTGACTGGGTATGTTGAAAATCCATAATTCATCAGTGACATTCCCGGTATTTGTTTCAATTTTGCCTCCATACATGTAAATGTCATCCTATTTTGAACAGAGAAAAATGCAAGTTATATTTAGTCTACAAATACAAATTTTACTCATTTTTAGCATATTAATAAAATTCTGTATACACAGTAAACATCACTTGGGGTTGATTTACCTGGATGAATCTTGATCGTTTTTCAACTTTATTTATTTATTATTTGTTTATTCAATTTCTATACTTAGCTTACTTCTCTTCTTAACATTTAGCTTAAATGCTACTCTGGTCAGTATACACAATTTAAAACACATACACATCTAAACATATATATATGAGGCCACTGTGTGTGATCATCCGGTGATGTGGGTTGATGTGTTATTAGTATGATGAAAGTTTATTGTACAGGGCACTAATCTTACTCCTTTTCCATTTCTTCCTCTCCATCATGCAACCAACAACAACAACAAAGAAATTAATTTTGCTCCTAAAATGAGAAAATATATCCACACCCTTAAAAAAAAATTTCTTCAGAACACAGCTTCTTTCAGGTCCATCAACAGCTGCAATCAGCACTAAGGGACTTTCTTTCACCCTCATTACAAATTTCCACCCTATTACAAATGTGTCTGATATTTTCCTTACAATGTACACACACTCACTGAGAGGGAATAAGAGAGAGGGAGACAAATAGACAGACACTGGCCAAAATCCTGTTGCTTAGCATATGTCAAAATGTACTTTGTGGCCCAATCTTTCATGGTAAACAAAACATCTCTGCAACAAGTCATGAAGGTAAGTGTGTGTACACCAAGGCAGCATGCACACAAGAATCATGGGAGAGAAAGTTTGTTTACTGTGAATGAATGAAATTAAAGTTAAATTTCACGTATAGAAAGTGACAGAATTTCAGTCATTGTGTTTGATCTTAAGTATTAAATTCTAAACTCCTAAATCAGAAGCTATATATTTTAATTGTACAGTCCAACCTCGCATAAAGAGCACCTCACTTAAATAGTAACTCGCTTAAAGAGAAGAATTTTCTCTGAATGTTCGCTTTGTTTAACAAATAAAACCAACCAAAAACTCCAAGGATTGGGGATCCAGGGCACTGTGTTGGCCTGGTTCTCTTCATTTCTGAGGCGCCGGACCCAGTCGGTGTGGCTGGAAGGCGAGAGGTCCAGCCCTAGGCCCCTGCAATATGGGGTGCCTCAGGGCTCGGTACTCTCGCCTCTCCTATTTAACATCTACATGAAGCCACTGGGTGAGATCATCCGTTCCCATGGGGTGAGGTATCACCAATATGCAGATGACACCCAGCTGTATATCTCAGCACGTGGAGATCCAATTGATGCAGGAGAAGTCCTATCCAGGTGCCTGGAGGCTGTCAGGGTCTGGATGGGGGACAACGGGCTACAACTGAATCCCAGCAAGACTGAGTGGCTATGGGTAAGGGGTCCTGCGCTATCTCGGGAGTTGCCATCTTTTGTTCTGGATGGGGCAGTTTTGCCCCAAACAGACCCGGTGCGAAATCTGGGGGTCCTCTTGGACTCGCGACTACTGCTCAAGGAGCAGGTGGCAGCCGTGGCCAGGAGGGCTTTTGCACAACTTCGTGTAATACGCCAGCTACGCCCACTCCTAGACTGGGACTCCTTGCTCATGATCACACATGCTTTGGTCACCTCCAGACTTGATTACTGTAATGCGCTCTACATGGGGCTGCCCTTGGTGACCATTCGGAGGCTGCAGCTGGTCCAGAATGCGGCTGCTTGGGTAGTGATGGGGTGCGGGCATTATGCTCATGCCTCACCGTTGCTTCAGGAGCTGCAATGGTTGCCAGTATGTCTCCGGGTGCAATTCAAGGTGCTGGTTATTACCTTTAAAGCCCTACATGGTAGTGGGCCAGGATACTTAAGAGACCGCATCGTCCCAAGGACATCTGTCCGTCCCACCAGGGCGGATCGGAGGCTCTCTTATCATTCCATCGGCTAGAGAGGCGCATCTCTCTAGCACCAGAAGGAGGGCCTTCTCCATGGCCGCCCCGGCCCTTTGGAACCTCCTGCCAACTGAGTTACGTCTACAGACAGAGCTCCTGCCCTTTCGGAAGGGCCTAAAAACCTGGCTGGCAGGGCAGGTGTGGGGCTCCAGGAATATGGGGTCCCATGTTGGGTGGCTGATCTGATGGGACAGCCACCCCTCCCTCACTCTTTTAAACTTTTTAAATCTTTTTAAACTTTTTAACCTTTTTAAATATTTTAGATCTTTGTAAATTCATGGTTTAATTCTTTTTAATTGATTTTTAAGTAATTTTGAACCTCAAGGTTTTAATTTATGAATTTTCTGTAAGCCACCTAGAGTCAGGTTCGCCTGATTGGGGCGGGATAATAAGTCTAAATAAATAAATTAAATAAATAAATAAACTCACTTAACAAATAAATTGAGGTTCCCAATCCCCCACACACCAGAAGTCACATTTGGTCACTTACAATGGTGTTTTGCTTAAAAAGCAAACTCGCTTAAAGAGCAATCCTGTGGCACACATTATGCTCTTTAAGCTCTTTAACTGTAGAATACATTGTCAGGAAATGCAAAACACAATCCGGAAACATGACTGAGACCACTGAGGCTGCCTTGATAGATGACCTACCCCAGGAACTGGATAAGGTGATAATAATTTTATTCATTCTTCTACACCTTCCATCAGAGGTTGATACCATTCACCACAGTATCCTGTTGGGCCACGTGATTAAGTTGGATATTGTAGTATTACACTAGTTCCAATCCTTTCTGTCAGGATTGATACAAAAGGTGATGTTGCAGAAGCATATTTCTACATCTTGGTCTCTGGCATCCTTCATGGCTCCACCTTAACAGCTAAATTGTTAGCATTAGTACGAAGCCATTGGGAGAGGGTAGTCAGAGCTCTGGAGTGAGATGCCACCAATACGTTAATGGTACACAGCTCCTTGTCCTGCAACACCAAGTAAGGAGTCAGGATTCTTGAGCGTTGCCCAAGCTCGATAAGGGGCTGGATGAGGAAGAACAAGCTGAAACTAAATCCTGACAAGACAGAGGTGTTGCTAGTCAGTAGAAAGTCAGATTCTGAAATTAGGATTCAATCTGTTTTAGAGGAGGTGGGCTCCCCCTGAAAAGTAAAATCCATAAACTGGGGGTTCTCCTTGACTCTGCACTGTTGTAGACTCACAGGTGGCAGCAGTGACAAGGACTTAAGTTGACTTAACTTAGTAACAGTCATCAATGCCTTCATCACATCATGTTTTGACTATTTCAATGTACAGTCAAACCTCGCATAATGAAAATATTTCATTCTGCGAGGGTGCTCATTATGCGAGTTTTTTCTCATCGTGAAAATTCCTATGAAAAAACTTGCACAACAAAAATTTCTATGGAAAAACTCGCGTAGCGAACATTTTTTGTTATGCGAGTTTTTCCCATGGGAATGCTCATTATGTGAGTTTTTCCATAGGGAAAGTCCATTTCACATAGCGAAAATTTTCGTTATGCGAAACAGAAATGTCTGTAGAATGCCCACTCATTATGCGAGTTTTTTGCTAAGTGAAGCATTCGTTATGCGAGATTTGACTGTATTATGTGTAGAGCTTCCATTGAAGAGGGTCTGGAATCTTCAATGGATACAAGGTGCAGCAGTGAGGCTACAAACTTCTTCACTAAATCATAATTATATGACCCTGATACTGAAATGAATGCACTGGTTGCCAATTGCTTACCAGTCCCAATTCAAAATATTGGGACTAACCTTTTAAGTCCGAAATGACATGGGGATTTTTTGACATTTTGAACAGTGAATACAGAAGCCTTATCTCACAGTAATTAACTAGAAGGTTTTGTGGGGAAATTTCTACAAATAATCTTATTAGTAAGCACATGTTTGCCTAGAACCACACAAAAAATAACTGAGTACTGTATTACAGATATACAGTCAAACCTCGCATAACGAGTGTTTCACTTATCGAAAAACTCGCATAACGAGCAAGTTTTTTGCTAAGCAGTCTGACTCGCATAGCGAAATTCGTTAACGAGCGTTTCTATGGGGAAAACTCGCATAGCGTCGCTATGTGAGTTTTCCCCATAGAAACACTCGTTATGCAAGTTTTTCCATAGGGAAAAGTCCGACTCGCATAGCGAAAAATTCGTTATTCAAGTCTGAATTGCATAGCGAATTTTTCACATAGTGAGCAGCCTCGCAGAACGCATTAAATTCGTTATGCGAGGTATGACTGTATTATGGTTCAATTTTTCTCAAAATGGGAAAAGAGGTCCTTGTTTTAATTGCCTCACCTATCAGCTTCATTTGTGGCAAAATTCATGTTTCTTATAGAGGACATTGATACTATCAACAGCCAAAATCTTTATTCGTTAATGTCCACAAATATAAAACCAAAATGTATAACTTTTGAAGATGAATTCAAGTTAAGAATATCAGAAAACAAAATAAAATAAACAAAACAAAATAAAAAATACTGTAGCACTTTAAAGACTAACTGCTTTATTTTTATTGTTCAAGAAGTGGACTTGATCCACGAAAGCTAACAATAAAAATAAAGCAGTTAGTCTTTAAAGTGCTACAGTGTTTTTATTTTATTTTGTTTATTTTGTTTTGTTTTCTGAAATGCCTGAACCACAGACTAACATGGCTACTGTTCCAAAAGATCCAAGTTACAAAATTACAGTAAATATCTATTGCATTTTGTGTCATGACTCACTTTCAAAAGTTACACCATTTGTATTATGCATTTATAAAAAACCCAAAAGTGTTTGGTTATTGTGCAGAAGAGAAGAAAAATCAAAACCCTTCCTGCTCTCATTTTTTAGGCAGAGAGTCTGGCTGAAATAACCTTCTGTCATTGATCTTTCAAACTCAGCTCTTCTGTTTGCCACACAGCCATACAATGCTTGTTATCCTGTTAGTGTTTCTAGGGCCAGATGTCTCCTGCTTCTAAAATGGTAGAACTTTTGCCAGGTAGGCTTTCCTCTTGTCAAACTGCTACAAAAAAGACAAAAAGGCATGTTTTGAAGAGTTTCTTTTTCATCACAACTCAAAGATAGAGAAGATCTAACAAATGAGTCCTGTGACACTTGAAAGGCTAAGAAGATTTATTTGTCATATCTTGCCACAGACTACAGCACACTTCTTGAGATGAAAGAAGTGCATCTGCCATCCATAGACCACAGTTCATGAAAGATGACACCAAATGTAACCTGTTAAGTTTTAAAGATGCCATAAGACTCTTGCTGCATTTGTTCTAACAGACTAAAATAGTTATTATTTTGGAAATTCCTCCACATCTTTGCACCCATTTCTTTATGGCTCACAATATTCTGCCCTCCTTGCTTGCATCCCTTCTTTCCTAAAATCTGTATACTGCCTTTGTTACATTGTGCCAACAGCTTGCTTACCCCTTTTATTTGTTAATGACTCCATCATACTCTATCTCTACAGTTATACCTCCCTTAAAGAGCATAACGTATTCCACAGGATTGCTCTTTAAGCAAGTTTGCTCTTTAAGTGAAACACAGTTGTAAGTGACCAATTGTTACTTCTGGTGAGGGGGATTGCAAACCCCCATTTATTTGTTAAGCGAGTTTTTGGTTGGTTTTGTTAAGCGAAGTGAACATTTAGAGAAAATTCTGCTCTTTAAGTGAGTTGCTCTTTAACCAAGTAGCTTTTTATGTGCGGTTTGACTGCAATCTTGTTTTCCAGCCTTCCAATTTCCCTCACACACTCCATTTAGCAACTCTGTCCAATGGTATAGCATAGGCAGGACTCACAAGTCAAAGTATTTAAGACTTTTAATCACTAGAGACAATGGCTTCATTTGTCATACTGCTCAAGCTCCCATGTCTCTTCTGAATTTAGTTGCAGTCATCAACGTAGCTACAGCAATAGATTTTCTATAGCATTAATGTATTATCTGTTTTACTGCATTTGGAATCATTTATTCTAAAATGGGCAATTAAGTCCAACTATCTTTGTTGTTGTTCAGTCACACCCTTTGCAACCCTATGGACCACAGGTTCCTCTGTCCTTTGCCATCCTTTGTAGTCTGTCCAGATCTACGCCCACTGCATCAACGATGCCACTATCTTTACAAAAGATTTATTCTTGGAAGAGATGAAACTTCTAGAAATGTTTTCCCCTATATACCTCAATTTAGTTACTGAATTTTGGATACTCCTTATGGATAAAGCTGTCATTATGAATTCCTAAACTTCCTTGGTACCACTGCACTACTTACTCTGCTTGTTAGCCAGCTGCTAATGCTTGTCTCTCCACATAATTTCCTGCCAAGTAGTATCAGCTTCACCTGTCTTGAGTGGTTGTGAAGTTTTTGAGAAGAAACTAGTCTTTTCTTTCTTTAACCACCATCATCATAATAATAATATGTCATCAATTTTTAGGTACAGAAAACTTCTGGGAGGGCTCTAGGCATGTGCAATGTCTCCACAACTACACAGGTTGGCTCTTCTCTAAGGAGGCATAGTGGACATCTGTTTATACTGCAGTGTTTCCCAACCTTTGGTTTTTGGACTTCAATTCCCAGAAACCTAAGTCAATTCCCCAAAGCACTGATCAGCCAATGTACTGACTTAGGCTTCTGGAAATGAGACTGCATTGGCTCAGTGGTTAAGAAGCTTGCTTTGTTAGCTTGAAGGTCGACAAGCTGGCAGTTAAAGACCCGAGTACTGCATGATGGAATGAGTGCCAGCTTCTGCCAACCTAGCAGCTCGAAAGCAAGAAATTGCAAGTAGATAAAAAGGGACTATTTTGGTGGGGAAAGATCTTGGGGACATGGAGCCTCATTTTGGCATCCCCTGAGTTGAGTTCCTACAGCAAAAATCCTTTCAATTCAGAAATCACCTTTGTGTGCTTCTGACACAATAAAAAAACCCCATAGGGCATTGGGAACCACTGCTCTACAGATAGGTACCCAACCAAATTTACTATTTACAGATTATAATCTGCAAATTAGAATGTAATTATTACTTCCATTGCACTAATCTAATTATGTAATATTACTAATCTAATCTAATTATGTAATTACTTCCATTGCACTAATCTAAAAACACTTCCTTCCCTGCTGCCCACAAACTCCATCTAGATTGTCACAAAATATTTAATTACCAATTTGATAATTTCTTTTTATTATGCATGCAATAGGTACTTAATATTTTGTATAGATCATCGTAAAAAGCACTCAAGATTTGCTTGTCATTTAAAAAAATATCACTTTCTAAATGACCTAAATCTATAAAAACTATACTTGATAAGAGCCTCCTAAGAAATAATCCTACCTTTGTATTAATTAGTTTCCTTAAACAACATAAAAGATTTAAGAATAACATCTGATATCAGAAGAACTGTGTGGAAACTTGATAGAAACACCAAATTAATACAAGGAGACAAAATTATCAATTAGGCAATTTTGTTTTCCTTCTACTGTGCCCAACAGACCTTGAATTGATTAATAATGTATAACTAGAAGTAATACTGTGAATCTCAAAGCATTAATGTTATGCTCATTAGCATATGCTCTGCTTGGCATCGTCACATTTTAAGATTGAAAAGGAAACATTTAAAACTAATCTGAATAACAAACCATGGATCATTTGTTGCTGCTAGCTATAGGAAGCTGTACTGATATGCATGCTTATCTGTTTGATTACTCTTTACTAATCTGCTTTACCTCTTTACATAAAAAGTCTCTTGGCATTATACTTGTCATGCACCCAGCACCAGAAGGTACAGCATTTCCACAGAAATATTCACCTTCAGAGCCAGTGACTGGGAAAAGAAAGCTTTCAGTCTCTCCTCAGCTTTTTGACAAAAATAGAAAGACGCCCAGCTGATGTTCGGGCTCCGCCCTCCCCTGGGACTGGGATAAAGCCAAGGACCGCCGGGTGCCCCAACACCACCGCCCAGCTGACGTTCGGGCTCTGCCCTCCCCTGGGACTGGGATAAAGCTGAGGACTGCCAGGCGGCCCCAACACCGCCACCCAACTGACGTTCAGGCTCCGCCCTCCCCCGCGACTGGGATAAAGCCGAGGACCACCAGGTGGCCCCAACAGCGCCGAGCAGCCCCAACACCGCCGCCCAGCTGACGTTCGGACTCCGCCCTCCCCCGAGACTGGGATAAAGCCGAGGACCGCCGGGTGGCCCCAACACTGCCGCCCAGCTGACGTTCAGGCTCCGCCCTCCCCCGGGACTGGGATAAAGCCGAGGACCGCCGGCCGACCCCAACAGGATGATCCTGCCCTTCCTCCTAGCTCACCACCTCGCCAGAGGAGATGTCCTGCAGCTGCGGGTGGCGAGGCAATGCTCCCGCCCTCCCCGGGGCCCATCATCTCAGCCCGATGGCCAATCAAGTTCGGCGGCAGCGGCAGGGTGAGGACTCCTGGCTCATTGCATCCACCCCTGGGACTGTCTCCATCTGGCCCAGGAGGCTCCACCCTGGCCAGGGCTTAAAAGCCGCTACGGTGGCAGGACTTTTTAAAGCAGCTACCGCTGCCAGAAACACCTGCAGTTTGTCACTTGTTGCGGGATTTAGCAACTGTTTCTTGTTTAGTCTTCTGCTTTTGTAATTCTTGTGTAAACTGGACTGATATTTGGAATTTTAGATTGTTGCTTGATACTGTTATCTATTGAATTTTGATGCTGTAATGATTTATATTATTTAGTATCTTGATTTATTTCTTAGGATGTCCTGATGTTTTTAATTGCAATTGTTATTGGAGATATATATACTGTATATGTGATATTTGTAATTTACTATGTAATATCTGTAATTGTTCTTATGCTATGGAATGTGCTATGTAATTGTAACTGTTTCTTCTGTAAGCTGCCCAGAGTCGCAGTACGAGTGGGGTGGCATATAAGTCGAAAATACAAATACAAAATACCTTGTGACCTCTTTACCTCTGCATCTGGTGTATATAAACCATACTTGGAAATTTCACTCCTTCATCTGAAAAAGTGTACTTGACCCATGAAAGCTCACAGTAAAAATAGAGCAGTTAGTCTTTGGCACTTGTAGATCACCATGCCCAACTGATGCAGTAAGGTGGAAGTGCCAGTAACAAGAATCCAAGCAATGTTCAAACAAATAGGCTTTGGATAGGTAGATGGTTTCAGTAGCTTAATAATAATGAGGTTGAGCCCCACAATCTTGTCCCCTGCTCTCCACTCACCCAACAGTAATAGGGAGCTAAACTAAAAATAAATTATACTAGTAACAATATGTATAGTAGCCGTTCTGCAACATTTTTTGTTGCCGTTCAGTCGCACAGTCGATTCCGACTCTTTGTGACCCTATGGACCACTGTCCACCAGGCACTTCTGTCCTCCACCATCCTCCTCAACTCGCTCAGTTTTGTGCCCATTGTGTCTACAATACCATCTAGCCAACATGCAAAGGGTAAAAAGAGCATTGTGTCAGGCACAAGCTTCCAAAGTCTACACCTCTTTTTTTTAATCAACTGGAAACCCATTAGGCCAGTTCAGAAACCCATCTCCATGCAAGGGTAGATTATGTTAGATATGTATCTGTCTAGGATGTGAAGGAACAGTACATTTGAATATTAAATTACGTTCACAAATGGTCATTTATTAGGATGTGGGGCATTTTTTTTACTTTTAATTCTATATTACAGAAAACATAAGACAATCTACTACAGAAATATGTCAGTTAAACAATAAAATGGTGAGGCTAGAATGAAGTTTCCAAAATTAAACATTACCCTATATCAGAGGTGGCTAACCTTGGTGCTCCAATTGTTCTTGGACTTCAATTCCCAGAAGCCCAAGTCAGCACACCTGCTGATCAGGGCTTCTGGGAACTGAAGTCCATGAACAGCTGGAACAACAAGGTTGGGAACACCTGACCTAGATGACTCATACCTGATATAAAGCAATAGTGTGTCCATATCTCTGCAGAGGTCCTTTTGATACAGGTACCACATTCCAGATGTTGCTTTCCAAATTATAGCTAAAAAGATAAAATAGAAGTTTGTTAGCTGCAAGAGAATTCTTGGTTCCTGCATTTTGGAAAACAACTTTTCATCTTTTTTGTTAATGTGCTGTATATTTTACAAACTACAGATACTCACATACATATACTCAAGTATAAGATGGTTTTTTAGCCCCTCAAAATGAGGTCAAAAAATGGGACTCAACTTATACTTGGGTCAATGTAAACACTCAAAAACATACCCACATAAATGTCTAAATTAATAAATCTCACCACATTTTCATGTATTTTAATTATTGAAACTCACTAGCAGCAGCTGCATTTTCCACCCCCAACTTAGACTCTGGTCAATCTATTGTCCTAGTTTTAGAGGTACAAATTAGGCTACTCGACTTATATTTAGGATGACTTACAGTTGAGTGAGTATATACAAGAGCTTATTAATTTAATTAAGAATGTAAACCCTTTGCTGACCTCTTCCTGAGATGACAAAAATACCAGTGTTGTAAAAATCCTTTAGAATTCTAAAGACATATCCTTTAGAATAACTCAGGAATTATGTTTACCTAGAGGAAGGCTAGATGGGTCAGGGATGTTAAACTGGCATTGCAATATCCTCAAATGATGTACCATACAGAGAATGAAATTCATATCCTACTTCCCTTCCTACAGTTCCATGTGCCATTCCCCTTAAATCTTTTGTTGTTCAGTCATAGTTGATTCCGACCCTTTGCGGCCCTATGGAACATTGCCTGCCAGGCACCTCTGTCCTCCCAACATCTTCCTCAACCTGCCCAGCTCTGTGCCCATTGCACCTACAATACCATCTAGCCATCTCAATTTTGGCACCCTCTTCTTCTTCCCTCCACCTTTCATAGCATCAAGGCTTTCTCAAGTGAGTCCTCTCTTCTCATTTGATGTCCAAAGTATGTTAGCTTCATCTATACTATTTGACCTTCTAAGGAGCAGTCAGGGTTGATTTTTTTTCTTAGATCAACCTATTTCTTCTCCTTGCTGTCCAGGGGACTCTCAAAACTCTCCTCCAACACCACATCTCAAAGGCATCTATTCTTCTGTGCTCAGCTTTCCTAATGGCCCAGCTCTCACAACCATACATTACCACCGGGAATACCATTGCTTTGACTTGTTTGCAAGGTGATGTCTCTACTTTTAACTAGGTTCCCCAGGTTTCTCATTGCTTGTCTCCCAAGAATCAGTCACCTTTTTATTTCATGGCTGCAATCACCATCTGCAGTGATCTCGCTTGTGTGAGTAGGGCGGAATATAAATCTGACAAAATAAATAAATAAATAAAAATCTTGGATCCTAAGAAACTAAAATCTGTCACTGCTTCTACTTCATCTAATTTCCAGGGGCTGGTATTTATCTATTCATTTGCTTATACTTATATACCATTTAATATAATAAAATCTCAATACAAATATATAATAAACACTTATATCAAAAAGTAAAATAAAGCAGAGGTGATGTCTTTGCAGAACAGCACAGGATGTGATTCTAAGGGCCACAGACACAGATATTTGTAAAAACTGAGTCTTACTTTAATCAACCAGATATCCATCACTGTTTGTACAAAGGTTATTTGCATTGAGATGTTCATGGCAATTTTCTTTCCAAAAGACATCCCAATTCAAAAAGTCAGTGTGAAAGCCAAATTGTGCATATGAAAATATGCCCACCCTTTTGCTAAACAGCAAAATCTTTACTGGTATAAAGTTTATTTTCCTCCAGTTAGAAGAGTCCCAAAATGTTGTAATGTGTGCTTTACTTATAAACATGCAAGTAGAATATAAGAGGAAACAACAAGTAAGCAAAATATACTGAGTTTTTTTTTAAAATCCTTCAATCCAAGATCAAATTCACAGAATGAGCTTACTTGTTTCACAGCACTTCACTGTCAGACATCTCTTTGTATCCTGAAGTGAACCACAAGGCTTTCTTAAAGACGTTAACAAGAGGCCAAAATCCTGTTGTGTAACTATGTCTGCATAATTCAAAGCCTGCAAGCAATTTTGTATTCATAGCAGGACAGAAGTCATATCCAGCAAGGTTGCGGAACCAGTCATACAATCAACTGTGCAATAAAGCATGCAATGCCTGGACATAACTCTGCAAATGTCTTCAGATGTAACTTTACACCATGCCATGTGCAGTAAGATTTGAGTCATTAAACAAGAAAAATAACAAAGACAATCACTTACTTTAACACCATTTGGAATGTGCTGTAATTGAATGCATATCCACCAATCACCCACATAAACTTGCCATGTAGAACAGCCTTATGGGAAGCCCGACTTACAGATGGGCTAAATGGCTTCACATTCGGTAAAATCCAATATGATTCCATGGAAGGAACATTCAAAGAACAATCAGGGCCTATTTAAAAAGAGATGGATAGGAGAATAATCATAGTTGAACTGTGTAGTCTGTTAGGCAGAAGTGTTAAGATAACTAGAAGATCAGATGAAAAAGCTGAAACACTGTCACAACTTATATTTATATTAAGAATCAGTCACAGATCTGCTGATCACTATTCCATAAATACCAAATATTGCAAAACAGGTATGTTTGGATCAAAATACATTTCATTTAAATGAATGGGGGATGGGCACATTAAAGGTATGATGATGCCTTGGCAGGCCAAAATAAAAAAAATCATAATTTTTAAACATACATTTTCCCTAGTGTGATCACTGTTCTAAAATAGTGTCTGATGGTTTGGCTAAAAATTAAAACTATGATTCACTGTGTTGCTCAGAAATATCCTAGTGACAGGTAAATCAAACAGCTATATATTAATACACAGTGATATGAATCTGTTATAATGAGATGAGAATTTCAACAATCTCCAATCAACTTGGTAACAAAAAAGTAATTCCCTTTGAAAAGAATTCCAATGGAAGAGAGATATAGAGGACATTTTAATGGCTAGGTTCAAGTTTCTTGTGTTTATTTTATTTATTTGGTAATTGAAGATGCATGTGTGTGCATGCCTTCTCTCCCACTGCATAACCATCAATGAGGCAGGGTGCTAACCCTGCCTCCCAACATCCCATACTTTAATTAAAGCCCTGAAGAAGATGCCTTAGGATGACTTCTTCCACAGATCTTTTTCAGATTAGGAGGTATGGGCAACTGGGGAAGTTGCAAACTAAGGATAACCTGTGCAAAAGAAAGATAAAACAAATGTAAGACTCTCAATCTATATAATGATAAGATCAAAGATGTATCAAAAATATGAAAGGGTGCTGAGAGTGAGGCAGAAAAATAGAACTCTCTTTTATAGGGAGACGGAACTTTTGAAAAACTAGAGGGGTTACTATGTCACACTACTAGCTTCATTGTTCTCCAGAAGCATGATATAAAAGATCTTGCTTCCCTGTTCTCATAGAAGATGTAGTACAGACAAAATTTATCAAAAATGATATTGTCTGAAAGGGGTGCAGAAGATGTTTTCTGAGAAGCTTGAGGTTTTTCTGCCACAACAATATCACCTTCAAAATAGCCCTAGAATGACATTAGGTAGAATTGTGTGTGTGGGGGGGGGGGAGTTTAACCAAGTTGCTAACACAGTAACTTCTTATGTGTGTGTCTAAGTGTGTTTGTTTTGTTGTTGTTGTTGTTGTTGTTGTTGTTGTTTACAGTGGCAGTGCAAAGAACAAAACTTATGTCAGGAAATGACACATTTTCTCATGTTTCCCAAGGCTTGCAAATCGCAGTTTCTAGCTAGGCCTCATAAATAGGCCTCATAAAAATCCTTTGTCCTTTCTGTGTGTCTCACAAGACTGTCACGAGATGGCTTGTTGACATTATAGTGTTTCTGTGTTCCCATCTCTTTAGCGTGTTATGTCTTCACATGCATGTAAACAACTATTGTTTTGAGAATATTTTTCTCTGTTACCTGATTGGCTAAAGCTAACCCTCCTGACCGCAGATTCTCCATTTTGCAGAGAAGTTAGTTAGTTCGATCTTGGATATCAATGGACTAAGACCTCAGTTTGGCTTATGGAACTGTTTTTGCTCCTTTCTTTTCAAAATGATTACCTAATGAACCTGGACTGTTTATTGGACTGATTCTTTGTTATGACCTTTTAATCTATGTTTTTCCATGGACTTTGTTACATGAACCTGAAGAATAAAGCAGCTGTTTCTCTTTGAAGATTGTTGTTCTTTGATTAGCGCACACACACCTACGCTACACTACTAAGAAGCCTCCCTTGTTTTGCCCTATGCTCAACTGCCTTACTGCCTGAGCATAGTAAGAGTTTCTTTCTAATCTCCTCGGTTCTCCCAGAAGTGGTGAGGCAAGGGTTAAGCTCCAGTTAAATGGGCAGTGTGCCCAGGAGCCCAAAAGGGAGGGCCCTTGCGACGGGACGACCGATATGTGATAACTTATTCAGTGGGAGAGAAGCCCATTCTACAATCAGTGCTAATAGTGAGCCATACCTCTAAAAAATTGTTGAAATAATTTCTCATTCACTGGAATAGTTAATTAAAATTATCCCCTAAATTTCTCTTTCCCAAAAATTGGATGAGAATTTCAAAAAATATATTTGTGTAGTCTGTAACATAATATATAGGCCGTTGATCATATTCTGCTATGCTACTTCTTGCTAGGATGTTTAAGTTAAGCATCCCTTTGAAAGGTTATGACCACAGATAATAAATTATCATTTTCTATATCCTACTTGGTTATGCCCATAAACATAGGCATATTACTGGTATGCTCCCTATAGCTGAAGACGTGAAAACACAAAATGTTATGTGCATCTCAGTACTTTCATTATCTTAATAACACAACTATTTATATATAAGCTTTCAAAAACCACATCACTGCAACCTTGCATAAAATAATCTCACACATGGGTAGAATTCCCATCTCAGTAATGTTCCTCAGAAATTTAAGGTGGACAACTCTTAATAGAAGAATTGTTCCCACATTAAACCAGGTAAATCTACTGTGCTGATGCTAGACAGAGCCAGTGTCAGATCAATCCACAATCTACTAACTTCATCATCAACTGCTGAACTTTCAAACTACACAACAAAGAAATTTGGAAATGACTCTTATTGGCAGTAACTATTATCCTTTGATTGTTAACATGTTTAAAATCAGTTCCTAGAGACATGAAATACTCGATTAATCTACACAATGGATATTTTGTGCAGAACAGTGACACCAAGTGGTCTGAAGAAGTGGACTTGATCCATGAAAGCTAACAATAAAAATATAGCATAAAGTGCTACAGTGTTTTTTATTTTATTTTTATTTTGTTTTGTTTTTTTTATATGCCTGAACCACAGACTAACATGGCTACTATTAAAAAAAAAACCAAGTGGTAATTTATACCCAAAGCTCCTAATGTTAAAAGAGTGAACCTATTTCATCGAAAATGTAGTACAATAATACCTCAGATAATGACTGCATCAGATAACGCTAACATCGGATAATGATGCAAAATTTCTAAAGAAATTTTGCATCAGACAACGATCTGTCAGCGTTATCCGATGTAGTCACTCTTAGCAGCAGGATGGCTGGAAAGCTGAAAGGGGTTCTCCGTTCAGCTTCCCAGCCATCCTGCAGCTGCAGAGGCAAGGGGAGGGTAGGTGGAAAGCTGATGGAGGCCTCCTCGTCGGCTTCCCCAGCCACCCTGCAGCTGTGGATCGGGTCTCCTGACCTCCCTGGAACTGGCAGGAGGGGTCAGGAAGCCCGAAATGGGTAAAAAAAGTCTGTTTTTTCACCCATTTCGGGCTCCCTGATCCCCCTGCCGGCTCCAGGGAGGTCGGGGGATCCGATCCTCACTATTTCCAAAGTTCCCCCACCTCCCTGGAGACTGTAGCAAGCCAAAATGCAGGATTCAAATTTCAGCTTGTTATAGCCTCCAGGGAGGTGGGGGAACTTCAAAAATAGCGCGGATCAGGTCTCCCGATCTCCCTGGAGCTGGCAGGGAGGTCTGAGAGCCCAAAATAGGTTAAAAAATGGACTTTTTTCACCCATTTCGGGCTCCCTGACCCCCCTGCTGGCTCCAGGGAAGTTGGGGGACCCAATCCTCACTATTTCCAAAGTTCCCCCACCTCCCTGGAGCCTGTAGCAAGCCAAAACGCAGGATTCATATCCTGACATTTTGGCTTGCTACAGCCTCCAGGGAGGTGGGGGAACTTTGGAAATAAGAGAGGATTGGATCCCCCGACCTCCCTGGAGCCGGTAGGGGGGGTCAGGGAGGCTGAAATGGGTAAAAAAAACTGTCATTTTTAACCCATTTTGGGCTCTCTGACCCCCTACCAGCTCCAGAGAGGTCGGGGGACCCGATCCAAACTGTTTCCAAAGTTCCCCCACCTCCCTGGAGGCTGCAGCAAGCCAAAACGTCAGGATTCAAATCCTGACGTTCTGGCTTGCTGCAGCCTCCCTGGAAACAGGGCTTTTTTAAATGTTGTGCAGTCAATGCATCACACAACGTTAAAAACCGGATAACGACAAGACTTGTGGAACCAAGTCTCATCGTGCCAGTGATGACCAAATTTGGCACCCCAGGTTTTCTTGAACTTCAGTTCCCAGAAGCCCTGATCACCAGGAGTGCTAACTTAAGCTTCTGGTAACTGAAGTCCAAGAACACCTGGAGTGCCAAGGTTAGCCATCATTGGCATATGCTATATAAAAAGATGGATCATGGAAAAAACAAAGGAATATCAGAAACAAGTCTACTTATGTTTCATTGATTACACTAAGGTTTTTGACTGTGTCAACCACAACAAAATGTGGCAAGTAATTAAAGAGATGGGAATACCGGAACATCTTATAGGCCTCATGAGAAATCTGTACATGAATCAAGAAGCAACAGTTAGGACAGAAAATGGAATGACGGAGTGGTTTGGAATAGGAAAAGGAGTAAGACAAGGATGCATTTTGTCACCCTGCTTATTCAACTTATACACAGAACACATAATGCACAATGCAGGGATGGAGGAATCACAGTTTGGGATCAAAATTGCTGAAGAAACATCAACAATTTACAATATGCAGATGATACCACCCTAATGGAAGAAAGTGAGGAGGACCTAAAGAAGCTCCTGTTTAGGTTGAAAGAAGAACGTGAAAAAGCTGGCTTGAGACTCAATATCAAGAAAACCAAGATAATAGCAACAGGCCCTATCAGTCCCTGGAAAAAAGATGGGGAAGAAATAGAAGCAGTGACAGATTTTACTTTCTTAGGATCAAAGCTCACTGCAGATGGAGACTGCAGCCATGAAATAAAAAGGTGACTGATTCTTGGGAGGCAAGCGATGAGAAACCTGGGGAGCATAGTGAAAAGTAGAGACATCACATTGCAAACAAAAATTCGCATAGTCAAAGCAGTGGTATTCCCGGTGGCAATGTATGGTTCTGAGAGCTGGACCATTAGGAAAGCTGAGCGCAGAAGAATAGACGCCTTTGAGATGTGGTGTTGGAGAAGGGTTTTGAGAGTCCCCTGGACAGCGAGGAGAACAAATAGGTCAATCTTAGAATCAATCAACCCTGACTGCTCATTAGAAGGTCAAATAATAAAGATAAGCTAAAGTACTTTGGACATCAGATGAGAAGAGAGGATTCACTTGAGAAAGCCTTGCTGCTTGGAAAGGTCGAGGGCAAAAGAGGAAGGGGCTGGCCCAAGATGGGATGGCTAGATGGTATTGGGGAGACAATGGGCACAGAGCGAGTTGAGGGGGATGGTGGAGGACAGGAATGCCTGGCGGACAGTGGTCCATGGGGTCGCAGAGGGTCGGAATCGACTGTGTGACTGAACAACAACAAAATATATAAAAGCATGGAATACACATGGGAAACTATGTGAACTGTCAGAACTGCTCTAGATCTCCTCTAACTCACTGAAAATTATGGGATCGGACTTCTAGATTAACTAGAATGGGAATATCACAAGATTATTTTTTCTTTTGTTTTAGAGTGTTTTGTGATTTTACAACAGCCTTTAAAATATAAAAGGTTCAGGAATTCAAGAGAGGTTAAGAAAACTTGCACATTTCTTATGCATGTCATATTGCCTTCATTTAACCACTATATGCAAAATCATCTCATCAAAATTCCTGCGAATAGCAATCTTGCACATTTCATGTGGCGAATTATCAGCTATCAAATAAGATTCAGAGAACATCCTGGAAGGTATAGGTTGGAAATACTGTATGACTCTTTTGAAGGATCTGTGGCTCCTCTCTAACAACCTTATGACTTGTTCACTGTTAATGCTGAGACAACAACCCTGACTTCCATTTTCAATCAGATTTAACCCACACTAGATTGCTAGTGGTACTATACTGCTATATCCTTCATTGTGAATTACCTCTTCTTTTTCTTTAAATCTCATTACTGTTCTTTCATTTTTAGATTACTTTCAGGGCTGCTTAGATTTCCTGGGGTTGTGTGTGGTGTTTTTTTTTTTTTTTTTTTTTGCTTTTAATCAGTTTTTCCTTTGTTGTTGCCTAGGACTAAGGCCTGTATGGTTGGATTGAAGATATCAAAGTAGTATGAGGGCAGCTGTCTAACCAATCTTCCATACTTTTCAGTTTAGGTAGTTGATTACACTATATTGTTCTTAGTGACTACATCTGTGTTTTATTGCAATTATTATCATGATGATTTTTATTATATCAGTTAACAAAAATTAATCAAGAGACTCATATGCACTCTTATGCTCCCAGAAGATCCAGATCTTCCATCAGTTGGGCACAGGACAGATAATGGAGGATCCACCCCTTCAACATCTGACTGCATTAGAGTCAGAGGTAGAACTATCCTGAAGTCTTCAAGAGCATTGGTCTTAAAAATCAAGACAGAACCTTTATGCACAGGAGGAATACTCAGCTATTCTCATAAGTAAACAATGGACATACTGTTGTCTCCTCATAAAGAGTATTTCTTCAAAAAACCTCTTAAGTGCTGCAGCTGGATCCAAGTAGGGCTTCAGAAGCTTTTTCTTCAATACAGTTATACCTCACTTAAAGAGCATAATCCGTTCCACAGGATTGCTCTTTAAGCGAGTTTGCTCTTTAAGTGAAACACCATTGTAAATGACCAATTGTGGTGGAGATTGTGAACCCCAATTTATTTGTTAAGCGAGTTTTTGGTTGGTTTTATTTGTTAAGCAAAGCAAACATTCAGAGAAAATTCTGCTCTGTAAGCGAGTTACTCTTTAAGCGAGGCGCTCTTTATGCGAGGTTTGACTGTACTAGAGAAACTATTGAAACATCATCTCTGATTATGTTTATGGACTCTGCCTGACCCATTGGTAGCCAAATTTAGACTGTCTTTGATTCTATTCTTAAAATATGCTCACCTGACTAATCGGCTCTCTGACTAGACTTTAAACTGCTTCTTAAGCCTTAAATCATTTCTTGAATCTGTCTGGATATACGTCTGAATCCAACCTCACCAACTTTAATCTGCTCACTTGACCTCTGCTCACTTGACCTCTGCACTAACATTTGTCCCTGCCTAGATATCTGCTCCCTCTTTAGATCATACCAAGCTAGACTCATGTCTTGACTGGAACACAGTGATTACTTCACTATGAATCCTATTACCATTTTCACATTACGGTACAGATGTCTTTCCTTCCTCTGTAGTTTTTACAGCCTTACATAGTGACTACAATAGATTCAAAATAAGCAGAACTCTTATGGGAAGTCCCAAAATGTAAAAATCCACATCTACAAAATTATTAGCCAATTCTAACATATTTCCTGGCATATTCTTTCACAGTAGTTGTATCTACTTGACATATCATTCTTGTATCACTAAGTGCTTGACATCTGGAACTGCCCAAAAGCTTCTGGTTGATCCTGAGTAATATTATTAGCGCATGAATGTACCAGCTATTCTCAAGATCAAAAAAGGTTATGAAATCTCAGAATCTGTGTAATTGCAGATAAAGGTCCTTCTACCTGTAATCGGTTTGGTTTTCCTGTATGTTTGCTATCCTTTACTAAACTGGGAATGACTGAATTGTTATTTTCTCTCTTATCTGCTGGAATCGGTAACTTCTATTGTGGGTCATATTTTAACAGAATAAATTCTTTAATATGTGCACTGGTTATAAGGTTTATAAAAGTTCATTTTTTGTGGATTAAACAATTATCTTGTGTTGGAACAGTCTAACTGGCATCTAAAGAATTGCACAGTTAGTTTTACATACTGAAGACAACTCAGGATAAGAAACCACACCAGTTTCTGAATGTATCTCAAATACGTCTTCAGCTCTAATTCCTTTTCTCTGAAAATACAGTTGCTGATCTTCACTTTTTAAACAAGCTGCCCTTTTCATATGCCAAAGCTATTACTTTTGCAAAATAAATCTCACTTAAATTTTCTAGAAATAATTGGAACACTCTAATCAACTGGCATGTATTTGGATAGAGACAAAGAAATGAAGTTGGCTAGAACCTATTTGAAGATATATTATTTTCCATGTGATTCATACTAATGTGTAATTAATTCTTTTTCAATTTCACATCCACAAGTGTTATACTTTTTCCTTTGTTAGAAGGAAGAAAAGAACACATCAAAATGCAGGAAAGAGACATATTAACATTGTTTTTCATTCCTGATACAGTACCTGCAAATGTCACTCACTTTCAGAATCTGAGCACTTTGCTTTGAATACAGCCCAGCATCTTATTTTAACTAAAATAAAAATGAGCTGCAGTCCTTGAAATTCAACAGCAGATAAAACCTGACAACTGGAAAGACAACCTTAGTTTTGCAAAATAGTTTTTTTTTTACTTCATTCATTCAGGAAGATGTTAGGATTGAGGTTTCTAGCTTACAGTACTGAGTTTTCTTGGAAAAGATTCAACCATTTGATCCTTAGCTATACACTGCTTTCTGTGGGTTTTTTAAAATCTTTTTTGGTCCTCTGCAACAGGAAGATTCTTGATATAATATCCTCAGTAAAATACAGAGGGGAAAACTGCACAAGACTGTTCTGCTTACCTCATTCTTAGAAAAATGGTAATACAGTAATGTGTTTTTGAATGTTCTTTCTATTAAATGGTCAAAATCCTGTTGCTTAGAATAGTACAGTATGTCATATTAGAAAAGTGATTGTGAACCTTGGCACTTCAGGTGTTCTTGGACTTCAATTACCAGAAGCCCAAGTCAGCACTCCGACTGATCAGGACTTCTGGGAATTGACGTTCCAGAACACCTGGAGTGCCCATGTTTGCCATCACTGTAACAGAGTAACAAAATAAATCTATCTGATTTTAAAACATTACAATTTCTTCAATGCATTGGATTGAGGCAAAACTTTCAGCTGCAAAGTTAACCAAGAAATGTTGAAAGGCTTTGGAACAGTAAAATAAGATAAGCTTCTACTGGGAAAGTGAAAGCATAAAATTCCAATTTCTTTTTTAGACACTTTTAACACTTTAAGACATAACAAGCATATAGTCTTAATAAAGGCAAATTACAATACAAGGAAATGAATTGACATTATGCTCTCATACTGCTTTTCTCAGTTCCAAGTAAAACATCATGATCTAATAAGCAAGTAAGGACATAATATGTTACCACTTTTGAACTTTGAGTGTAGCTAAATGGCACCACACCACTCCTGACCCACAGGAAAGATTTATATTTATACCTTGAAGAGGATAATGTAAATATTTTCCACTTGGTAGCATTAAGCTTACTTAGGCTTGGCAAAAACTCTTCCAGCCCAGCATCTGCTGCTGGACATGGGTACTTCTTCCTTTTCTTGCCCTCCTTCTCCAGTTTCTCTTTTTTTGCCATTATTGTTCCATTTTACACAGATTTAGTTATAGAAATTACATTTAAATCTTTATATATTGAATTTAGATCTTTAAATAATTTCATGCCACCTTCTTATGGGTGAGACATGACATTACTGAGTCAACTCATCCATGAGTTCCATTGATTCAAATAAGCCAACTCTAACTATGACTTAGTAAAGTAAAGTAAATAAGTTAGAGTAGGACCACTTGACTCAACTGAACTTGCAGATGAGTTGACTTACCATATCCTCACAGATCAAATGGGTCTAGTCAAGCATTTACATAGAACAAAATTCTGTTGTTTTATACTAACTAATAGGATTTTGGCCAATATACCTTTATAAACCAGTGTTCAACAGAACTCTTGCAAAATTTTACACATATAATTTTAATGGTTTTATACATACATATTTGAAAACTGTTCATAAAGACTTTACAATCATCAGAAATGTTTTAAACCAGCGCTAAATAGAAAGCCATTTTCTACTATCAAAACAAAAATCAATATTTTCAATTCAAATGATGAAATTCTACACAATCAGAAAGCCTTTTAATTTCTCTTGATCTCTAATCCTTTCCAGACATACTTTTACTCGGAATTTATATTATTCTTAGTCTCCACACAAAATAATTTTGATCAAATTCCCCTACCTCCTCATCCTATCTCATACTATTCCTAAGCATTCCTCAAAATTAAAAGGGGATTAGAGAACAAGAGAGTGAAATCTTGTGTCATGAATATGAACTCTGTCCTATTTGTAGAACAGAAATTAAAAGCAAGCTTAAAAAATCTTTGAACATCTTGGAGAGTAACAAATTAATTAGATAATAAGCTTGAAGTCAATTTGTCAGAGAAAGGAATGTGCATAACTGAAGAAAAAATAAGATATACAAATGTGGAAATTTTAAGAAATTGTTAAATGGCAAAGAACTGCAAAATATGAGCATTGATTTAAAAAACATCTGTTGTTATGTGTCATTAAATCACTGTTGATTTGTGACAATCTAGCAAATTCAAGGTAATTGAGATATGATTTTTCCCACTGCCACTTTCAAGTGAATTTCCATTGCTGAGTGGGGGATTTGGACAAATGACAGGTTCCAATATCCTATCCATTAATATCACACTGATGTGCTAAAATGCATTAAAATACATTAAATTTTGCATATGCACTCAAAACTTTACACATGCATTATAAATTGCCACTGTGGATAATTCTCTTGCTCCAGTACTCTGGACAGCTCCTTCATTCTGTAGGCATTTAAAAAACAGTGAACTGTGATCCTTGTGAATTATTTTAAGCATCCTGTTTCATATTACATTAACTGCAGTTGGAAAAACTAAAATCCTGCACATGCCATTACATCCCTCATTAGGCAAAATACATTGTTTCAGTATAATGCCAGCACTAAGTCCACAATAATTATTGAACCTCCAGCCTAAGAAATAGAAAAGAGAGATTAACTCTGTATACTCTTTACAAACCTCTGGCCAAAAATAGAATAACGTATCTCATACCTTGCAAGCCTGAAGACAATTCTTGTTATTTTGTAAGTCACCTGTCTAGCCCTATTACTATGACAGATTCAATTTTATGCATTCCAGATTGTGAAAGATGATTGCTCAAGACCTCCTTTTTAAAGGTATGTTGCTGGCAACAGGGTAGAACCTTCTGGTTTTTTGGAGTTTAGAGTTAGTAAGAATTAGGTTTATTATATCTGACAGTTCTAACTTGATATGGCTATTGAGCCTAAGTTAGCTCTCTTCAGTGAATTGTCAATAAATTTGTAATTGCAATTGCTATTGTAGATATATGTGATATTTGTAACTTATCTGTAATTATTTTTATGCTATGGAATATGGTATGTAATTGTAATTGTTTCTTCTGTAAGCCGCCCAGAGTCGCTCTGCGAGTGGGGCGGCATATAAGTCGAAAATACAAAAAAATACAAAAAAATAAAAGATGTTGGGCGAGCCTTAGTTTCATGTTAGTTAATAGTTTGGTGTCTTGATAAATAAATAAACTTTTCAACCCAACACAAGCAATTTTTAACTTCAAAAATGCAAAAAGATTATTTCAAATAGATCAAATAATCAAATAAATAAGTCTGTAGGAGCAAAAATAAAACATTAATATAAAATAGACATTCACATAAAAATAATGGGTCAAAGCCAACCTGAGTTTATTAAACTTTGTTGTTATGTGCCATGAAGTCAGAACCAACTTATACTAACCCTAGTAGGGCTTTCAAGGTAAGTAAGATATTTAAGGAATGATTTTACCATTTCCACTCCCCCAATGAGTTTCTATGATTGAGAGTAGGTCTGAACCCAAGCTTCCTGAGTCCTTGCTTGTCTCAATCCATTACACCAAACTTATTGCACTTAGGTCCTACTTATTTGTCTGGAACTAAGTTCAACTAGCTTAGCTGGAATTCAATCCAATTTTTGAAATAACACAAACTTAAAATGTGAAACTTAAAAATACCTTCAATATATGCATGAGGATCATAATCTAAAGATAGCTATAAAGAACTCCAATTATTACAAATTCTTGGGGGTTCTTAATGGTAATTTAATCAATTTCAGGGTATTCTGTACAGGTTTAGGCATAGTACTTTGTTATCTCATTTAAAAGCTCTATAGACCTTAAATCGTTAAATCATAATTGACATTATGTGACAAAAAATATTCTCCCTCAAAGAGAAAATGCATAATTATTGCTTAATTATTGCTTAACTGTGTTAGAGAAAATAGAATCTAAAAATGGTTTCTACCTATCCTTCCCCGACTATAGCCATGCAATATAGTAGGAGGTTTTTTTATGTTTTTGAATTACTACTCTCAATATTGCAATTCAAAAACTCTCAGCATTGGTTATTATGGTTATTGCTGCTGGAAGCTGCAGTTCAAAAAATATGTTATTTGATGCCATGGGCCAGATCCAACCCACAGGCCATAAGTTGCCTACCCCTGGCTTAATCAACCATGCTTGGAACAATCGGTGGGATTTTAGCTAGTCATAACTAATCAAAGTCCTGTTTATTCCAAACAATCTACTTATAATATGGTACTAATTGTGATCCAACTTCTCATCCTTATTATTCTTGCTCCATACTGCAACTGTTCACTATTATGTCCTGTTCTACTTTTGTTCTACAAATAACAGCCTCCACATGCTCCTTAAACCTAATGACCAATCACACTTTTCCCCTGTTTCATACCATTAGCACACCCTCCCCACCCTAATACTTTTCTCATGCGGTTTTGATGTTTTCTAAATTGTAGCAGCAATCCAGAAAAAGTCATTTTATCACTGCATGGTACATTGGCCTTCTGCTGCAAAGGACTCCTGTTTGATTAAAAGCAACAAACTTGATTACCTTTTATTCTTTCCCTATATATCCTTATGTAGATCACAGCTATCCTAATTCATGTCATAGATATTAAACAAGGGTCTATCAAAATCTGCAAAACAATTTGTAATAAAGAACATGACAGTGGCCAAAGTCCTATATTTACATGCACAAACACATAAAACAAAGCTGATAGGAGGAGAAACAGTGCTGCACAATTGTCTTACACATTCAGTTTTCACCAGTTGAATTTTAGCCAATAAAGATTCTGCAAGTATTTAAGAACTTGTTTCTTTTGTCAATATTTTAAAGAACATTTTTGAACCAACATAAACAACCTTATCTGCTCTCATAACTTTGACTATTCTAAATGTTTATTCCAAAATACCCACCAGATGTCACAATTGCTCAGAAAGGCGTAGTACTCAGCTTAGTATTCTCTTCACACCCTGAACTAAGGTGCTCTGGATAACCATTAACTCCTCTTTCTACCCCAAGAGTGAGTGGAATTGATATCTGAACTATATTATTTTTATATTGCACCATTTTTATTTTTATTACTTTTATTAGTATTTTGGTAAAAGATTATAAAATTGAAAAACTTTCAATGGATGCATTTTTAACTTGTCACATAATTGTTGTCAGATATTATAGCTCTTCTTAAATGACTTTTGCAAATAAAGTAGTGAAACAAAAAATGCTTCTAAGATATATTTACTAGGCAAGAAACATTGTTGTTGTTGCTGCTGCTGTTGTTACATGCCATCAAGTTACCTCTGACTTATGGTGACCCTATGAATGAGAAATCCAAAATCTCCTGTCCTCAACAGTTTTCTCAGCCCTTGTAAACCAAGAAATACACTTCACTATTTTCACCCAATCTATGTGTCCTCGCCATAGATTCTGCATATTAATGGACCAAGCCTTCCTTCTCTTACTGACTCCTCTTCTATATTCAATAGTCTATATTGAAACTGCTCACTGTTAAGTCCTGCTCTGCTCTGCTTTAGACCTACAAGTAACAGCTTCCACTTCCTTAGACCTAATGACCAATCACACTTTTTCTCTATCTTATCTAATGACCAATCACACTTTTCCCCTATCTTATACCATTAACCCCCTACACCCAAATATTTGTTTAATTTCTTAGTGTCCTACTAAAAAAGTAACATTGGTCATATAAGAACTGTTTCAGCAGTTGAAACTATTTCCAAGAACAAACAAGCAGTTTCCTCTCCAAAACAGACCATACCATATGGACATATTTTTCACATAAGGCTACTTGGTTTTAAACTCTGTATTAAATAAAGATATGTACTTTGAGGATGAATGCTATGGCTGGATTTTAAAAATACAGGGGTCCCAAAAGTCACCACACATAGGAAAAATGGGAAATTGTAGCTAAATGTACCTTTATGTACAAAATAATCATCCAAATTTTTTATAAAATACAATTGTACCTCACTTAAAGAGTATAATGTGTTCCACAGGATTGCTTTTTAAGCAAGTTTGCTCTTTAAGTGAAACATCATTGTAAGTGACCAATTGTGACTTCTGGGGGGGGGACGGACTGAAAACCCTGATTTATTTGTTAAACGAGTTTTTGGTTGGTTTTATTTATTAAGCGAAGCAAACATTCAGATAAAATCCTGCTCTTTAAGTGAGTTACTCTTTAAGCGAGGCGCTCTTTATGCGAGGTTTGACTGTATCTACAAAATATTCTCTACATGTTGGCTACACACACACACAGTCTTCCTCACTCATGGCAAACACATCCCAAGATATCTGTTGTTATGCAACATAGGTTTTTTTTAATGTACTGTAGTTATCAAGTTACTGTAGTTTAATTGATAGACTGCCTTTCTCCCTGTGAGAGGACTGAAACTAGCATAATTCAAAGTTATGCCTATAGAAAGATTATGATATGTAGGAAGAGATTTTCAGTAATTAAAGATATGTTCCTTTTATCCTGCATAGGGACTCAAGAGGCTCAAGAGGTTAAGATGCTGAACTAGAGGACTGGAAGGTCAGAGTTCGATTCCCAAGTACAGTCAAACCTTGCATAAAGAGCACCTCGCTTAAAGAGTAACTCACTTAAAGAGCAGAATTTTCTCTGAATGTTCGCTTTGCTTAACAAATAAAACCAACCAAAAACTCGCTTAACAAATAAATCGGGGTTCGCAATCCCCCCCACCAGAAGTCACAATTGGTCACTTACAATGGTGTTTTGCTTAAAGAGCAAACTCGCTAAAAGAGCAATCCTGTGGAACGCATTATGCTCTTTAAACGAGGTACAATTGTATGAGTTTCCATTTGTCTCAGCTCCTGCCAACCTAGCAGTTCGAAAGCAAGAAATTGCAAGTAGATAAATAGGTACCACTTAGGTAGGAAGGTAAAGTATTCTGTGCACACCGGTGTTAAGTCATGCCTGCCACATGTCCATGGAAATGTTTGCAGACACAGATAGTGCTGGCTCTTTGGCTATAAACAGAAATGAGCACTGAACCCTAGAGTTGGATATGACTGGCTTTTGAGCAAGGGCGGCCTTTATCTCCTTTTATCCTGTCGCTTCTACTGCTTCCATGCAATGAAACTGATTACTTCCAAATCAAAGAAGTTGCAGAGCAGAAAGAGAAAATCTTTAATTACTGGAAATCTCTCCCTAGTGGCGACATGACCATTCTGCAGGGATAATTTATGTAACAACTTTGGAACTTTTTTTAAAATCCAGTCATTACAGAAGTAAAGAGATTTTAGCAATTAAAGTCTTTGTCATTCAGAAGAAGCTTACTTTTAAGTTATAAACACAAGAAAAACATATAAGTATGCATTAAGCAAATTCATTATGAAAATTTATTTTAAAAATTAAAGGTAGCTCCATTTGAACCTTCATTTTTCTAGTATGAATAACTAGCTGTAGGAAACTTACTACTATTAGTAGTCTGAGCCATAACAACCCTTCTTTATCATCTGACTCACCTTGCGGCTCAGAGGCAGGAAACAGTTATTTAAATCAGAAATTATACAAAGGACTAAGCATTTCATGTGTTCAATATATCTCAGTAGTCAAAAGTAGAAAATGTTTAGAAAAGTTTTTCCAAACCCACCTTGCCAACTGTCATTGCACACACACAGTTTCTCTCCTGTTAAATCACAGTAGCCATGATCAGGACTTCCACAGTTAGCTTTACAATACGGAATGTCACAGGCCTCTCCTTTCCAATATTTGTCACATTCACAATATACTTGGCTTGGAATTGAGTTACTTGTTGTACACTTCCCATGTCCTGAGCAATTATTGGGGCATGAATTAATTCTATAAGGACCAAGATGAGGAGAAAGAAGGTGAAATAAAATAATAATATATAAATTGATTATTATTTATTTACAAATTATTGTAACAGAATGAGGAAATGCTCTCCTAATAATAGTAACCTTAAAAATTTTGTATTCCAGTATAAATAAATGTCTACTTCACAAGCTTCTCATTTTCATTTTCACTGACAGACAAAAAAATTAAAAAGAAAAGTCTGTTTATCACCATGATATTTTTTAGGAGGGTGAGTCAAGTCTTGCATGGACTTCCTTTTGAATTAGTTAAAGCATTCTTAACCTCATACCATGTTCAGGCTTGTTAAATTCTCCCTGAAAAGGCATACTGTTCTCTTACATTAATTGATCAAAGACTCAAAGCTGAAAATAACATGTATCTAATACATCAAGAGATCAGTATAAGTAATCCTTATCTTCCACTTAGTAAAGTGAGGAGTATCATATAGATGACTGCAAGATGACTCAAGTCCTGCAACTCTTTGTGTCCATAGCATTTTGTTTCTAACAGAAAGCCTGACAGAATATGTTCTGAGCATCAAAGCCTTCTCCTGGACACTGTACTAGCTTGGCCCAGCCACCCATTTGCCACTCTCTGGCTGTCATGGCACATTCTGCCTTGTAAAAGGCAAGCTTTAAATTGCTCCCTAGTACAAGCTGAGGCCTTTGGGCATCTCAATGCTTTCACCACCTTGACTACAAACTTGCATCTGGTCCTT
Source organism: Furcifer pardalis (assembly GCA_030440675.1). Lineage (NCBI taxonomy): Eukaryota > Metazoa > Chordata > Lepidosauria > Squamata > Chamaeleonidae > Furcifer > Furcifer pardalis. Next base: position 231,294,802 of record CP126890.1, read on the forward strand.
CTGGACCTTCTTTTTTGCTTAAGTATTCCAATCTTTTGGGAAACTTTGTCATGCCTCGGGTCTACTTTGACTGACAGGCAGCTCTCTGGAATCCAACATTTTTTTTGTATACACACTCTGACCCCTCTGAAGCCCAACTACTATATTTTACCAAGAGATACCTTTTCTTAGATGTATCACTCTTGCTATACTAATTAACTAAAAGATCCTACAAGGAAATGGGAAAAATTTGATGATGAGGAGGAGGAGGAGGAGACGAGGAGGAGGGAATTATTTATTTATTTATTTAAATTTATTATCCCGCCCCAATCAGGTAAACCCGACTCTAGGCGGCTTACAACATAAATTAAAAAGAAACACAAATTAAACAATACAAAATCCCATGTTGATGACATCATTTCTACTGCAAAGGCAGAACTGTGAAACAGGCAGGTGGATGTAGACTGGTGCTACACTTTGTTGTCTATGTGAACTGATCTCACATTGTATGATTTGGGAAATCTTTCTCACCATAAATTACACTGTAGATTCACATACCAGTAATGCAGAAGAAACTCACTACCCCTATTAATTATGAAAGGACTCTGTCTGGCTGCATGTCTTTTCACAAGCATCATTTTATTAATCCTTTCTATGGATTTTAAAACTTCCTTTCTTGCTTGAAATCTAAATTTACACTAGACTACCTCAAATAAGCTTAAGCCCTAATTTATTGTGATATCTCCATATTTGCTGATGAATAAATAGATTCATGACTGGAGAGAATTACTTACGAGTAAAAAATATTAAATCCTGTTAGATTATAAGCAGCATCACTGAAAAAGTGTAACATTGCATAGCCAGATGTAGTAACTACTTCAGGTACAGTTTCATTTCCACGTACCTCTGGAACTATAAGACCACTGCAGAAAGACAGAACATGAAATATTAATATTAGCAATAACAGAAACAATAAAATATTAGAAATCCAAATAAATCAGCAACATATTCAACACAATTTAGAAACATCCCAGAACTTTATTTTGTTGCAACAAAGAAGAAAAGTAGAAATGGTAGAGAAATGTATACATACTGGTCAGAATGTGACACTTTGTAAATGTGATGATGTAACCAGCCACAGTGGTTTCGTGGGAATTAAAATTTTCCTATTCCCACTTCCCAGGCTCCAGAGATCCCTAAGATGTTTATTCATTCCAATTTAAATATCAGAGCTCCTCAAACTGTTTCAAAGAGTACTCCCTATAATAGCTAGACAAAGCTTATATATTGTACAATAAATCAAATTATTCAGAGAAATAGGTTTCTTATTAGCACCTAGCTGTGGGACTGAAAATGCAGCTACAGAACAATCAAATTTTGCTAGTTCAACAGCACAGTTTAAGCAATAAGACAAATGGTTCCTCCTTGCACTAATATAGGTTTAATTCTTTTTATTTTTCATATTCATTAAACAATCATTTTCTTTTGAGTTGCAATCAGGCAAATTGCAGGACCCGTGGGATGGGCAATTCACTTTGACTGTGAACAGCAAGTAGGCTTGCCATTTCATGTGCAAAAAGACATTTCTGGGAGAGTCTATCGTCCTATATAGAGACTGGTAAGTTACGGTTTTTCCCTAATAAAATTATTTTTTCAAATGTTTTCTGAAGAAGACTGAGTCCAGGTGTGTGCATCTGTCTGTCTGTCTGTTAGATGGTATTGTGCAATTTGCCTGATTTCACAGTCACTATAACTTCAGTAGCTCCCTACAATCAAGATAGAATAGCAGTTCTCACTAGTAGGCTTAATAAAGCCTCTCTCTACTCTCAGGCAAAGCTCCTGATACTGATATGCTGAAGAAGTGTATTGAGAGTATTTAATTAGGTCTCTGTAGTGTACCCATTCCAAGCATGGGGCCCCTGCTGGCCTTTGAATGTAGCTCCCAGAAGCCCACAGAAATAATGAAAGCTTTAACAGCTTTATGTTTTTGCACATTGTAGTCTAGTTACCTTTATACTTCCTAGGCTACGTTTTTAAAGTGAGGTACTTTGGGAACTGTGAGTACCATATAATCTCTGCAGAGAGTCCATTAAACTAATATCTAAATGAATTTAATGAGTCAAGCAAACTCCATTTTAAACACTGACCCAAATAAATTTGTTCATACCCTGTGGTATAGCTCTGCTTCAACAACAGTGATGATATCATAATCAGTAGCAAAATGCCTCTGACTAAAGGCACATTGCCACACCTTAAAAACATCTGCAGGGTAAATACAATTAATACATTATGCAAGCACCCTGAAATTACCAAAGGAAGTAATTTGCAACTATCGATTAGTATCACCCCGAAGCACATGTGGAGTTTTGCAAGATAATTTCTGCTATTGTTTCTAATACTTAACTTTAACTACAGTCAAACCTTGCATAAAGAGCGTTTCACTTAAAGAGTAACTCGCTTAAAGAGCAGAATTTTCTCTGAATGTTTGCTTCGCTTAACAAATAAAACCAACCCAAAACTCGCTTAACAAATAAATCAGGGTTTGCAATCCCCCCCCCACACACACAATTGGTCATTTACAATGGTGTTTCACTTAAAGAGCAAACTCGCTTAAAGAGTAATCCTGTGGAACACATTATGCTCTTTAAGCGAGGTACCACTGTAATTAATTTTTAATCTTAGTGATGCATGCTATGGACAAATCAATAGCTATCATGGAGAATATGAGGTCGTGAGCCACTTGTGATAGACCTGGATGTTAAAGTCTCCCAGTACAACCAGGTAAGTAGACTCCAACATCACTCTTGAGGTTGCCTCTTAGCGGAGGAAAGCTGACTATTGTATATCATGGAGAGAAGTATACCAACAGAAGACAGGCAAACATGACAAATTCTTTTTTATTATTTTTTAAATTAAATTTTGAGAAAATGAAAATGAAATACAATAAACAAAACAATAGCAAAACAGGGGGGCAAGAAAGAATACATTAAGCAAAAAAATATATAATCAAACAGAGGAGAGGAAAAACCTACTAAAATAATAATCAGTTATGTGCTCCCTACACCAGGTGTATGGGAGCCTGTTACATTTTAAAATTTAGTGTTTTTATCATCTTTTATTATTACCTTTCCAAAATTTCAAAATTTCCTGGGCAGTCTACATCCAATTTCCACTGCATGTTCAATAAAATATTTCCATATATTCCAAAATTGATTCTGTTTGATCAATCCTTTTTTAACATTAATCTCCCAAGTTGATTTATCGTTTAATGCAATGCCCTATAACTCACTGTACCATTCTTCAATAATTTTCAATTGTTTAGCTATCATTAGTCTTGCAAGAGTTTTAAAAAGTCATCAATAAGTCTTTTCTTTTCGCCCTCAGATATTTACAATTCTTCCATTTCTATTATCAATGCTATCTGTGGGTTTAACTTCATTTTTGTTCCCAATATCATGTTAATTTTTTCCCCAGAATTGAGCTACATATTTACAGTCCCACCACATGTGTGCGTATGACCCAGTTGCTGCTTGACACCTCCAACAATTTTTTATTTAGACTGATCTAAATCTAATGGTGTTAGATACCATTTCCATAGTAGTTTATCATTATGGACTTTAACGGACATATTTCTCATTATTCTGGTTGACTATTTACAATTCCAAGCTTTGTCTGTAATTATAACTTCCAACTCCTTCTCCAGATTTCCTTCTGGGTTTTTTTTAGGGTTTACATCAACTTTCAGTATTTTGTACATGTAAAATTCTGAATGAAAATATTCGAAAATAAACTTGAAGAACTGACACGGGATACTTGTAGCCTTCCAAAGATTAATAAACTAATATTCATGTTATATTTTTTCCTCTAACAAGGTAGGACAAAACTGATAGCACCTGGAACTCAGCAATAGAGGGCTTCTGATGCCCTGGTCCTTGTGAATATGGAAGGGACACAAAGGAACTCAAACAAAGAAAGAGGGGGAGAGAGAATATTGAGAGCAAATTTTAGCCTTCTAGCTCCAAACTTCTACATAAATAGGAACTAATTATTATTAAAATGAAGTACTCACCTAAATACAGCTATTAAAGGTGCATATATTGAATCCCCATCATATACATACATATGGTCCCAACTACATTCTGTTGCAAAATGATTAAATCTTAATCTTAAAACTGAATTAGGACTAGAAGAGAAGGGGAGAAAGGAAGAATATTACAAATAACCAGTGAGAAATAACATTTTTCTAACACAATACAATATATATATATTAAAGGCAAATATATTTTTCCAAGAGCAACCAAAGGATATTTGTTTAGAATTTGGTGTAAAAGGAGCATTGTTTCAGGATATTACATATATTATTATTATTACATTATTAAAATTAATCAAATTTCTATTAAAATAATAAATCATATGAGTTCATAAACATTGAAGATACTACCTCAGGATGGCCGGGGGGGGGGGGGACTTTAATATAAAAAAAATCCCTGTTGTCCACTGTAACATATGAATGGATTTGGAAGAGAGAAAATAATGAGAGCATGTGCAGAGTGTGAAAACAAATGGATAAAAAGTAGCTGTGTTAAAAAGTAAAGGTCGGGACAGATTAACAGCAGGGCCTGGGAACAGAATGTTGGAGAGAGCTGATTTGCATGTTGGACTGTGATTGGGTCAGGAGTGTGCTGGCTATGCTAAATACCAACTCCACAGTAGTTTATAGTTATGGACTTTAACTCTAACAGACATATTTCTCATTATTCTGGTTGTCCATTTACGATTCCAAGCTTATTATTATTATTATTATTATTATTATTATTTAGACTTGTATGCCGCTCTACTCAGTAAAGACTGACTCAGAGCGGCTCACAGCATTCACAAATAACAATATTACAGTGCAAACCAAAATACACTAGCATATAACAAAACAATTAAATACAGTAAATACTATACAGATCAATACACCTACAATATTATAGTGTAATCAAAATACAATAAATAAATATTATCACAGCACAATCCTCAATATACAATAAACAATTCAACAGTGTACAATATACAATACAGGAAAGAGCAAACAAAAAGTAAACCCTATTAATTCCAAATACGGCTGTAAAGAAGGCCTACAGCCAAGGCAACATCTACAGGGGTTTTTTTCCACATCAACCACAGGAGGGTGGGGGCCTAAGGCCAACTGGATGGTGGGGGTCAATTCCTCCCAGGGAGAAATCCGGTACGAGAGACGGCAGCAAAGGCAGCATTTGTAGCTGGCTGGCTGCGTCTTTCAGCTGTAGTCCTTTCCTCCCAGGGAGAAGTCCAGTCCTGGTAAAAGAGACGGCAGCAAAGGCAGCATTTGTAGCTGGCTGGCTGCATCTTTCAGCTGTAGTCCATTCCTCCCAGGGAGAAGTCCAGTCCTGGTAAAAGAGACGGCAGCAAAGGCAGCATTTGTAGCTGGCTGGCTGCGTCTTTCAGCTGTAGTCCATTCCTCCCAGGGAGAAGCCCGGTCCCGGTAAGAGAGACGGCAGCAAAGGCAGCATTTGTAGCTGGCTGGCTGCGTCTTTCAGCTGTAGTGCTTTCCTCCCAGGGAGAAGCCCAGTCCCGGTAAAAGAGAAGGCAGCAGAGCCAGCATTTGTAGCTGGCTGGCTGTGTCTTTCAGCTGTAGTCCTTTCCTCCCAGGGAGAAGCCCGGTCCCGGTAAAAGAGAAGGCAGCAAAGGCAGCATTTGTAGCTGGCTGGCTGCGTCTTTCAGCTGTAGTCCATTCCTCCCAGGGAGAAGCCTGGTCCCGGCTTCTCCCAAGAATCAGTCGCCTTTTTATTTCATGGCTGCAATCACCATCTGCAGTGAGCTTTGATCCTAGGAAAGTAAAATCTGTCACTGCTTCTATTTCTTCCCCATTTATTTTCCAGGAACTGATAGGGCCTGTTGCCATTATCTTGGTTTTCTTTATATTGTGTCTCAAGCCAGCTTTTGCACTTTCTTCTTTCAACCTAATTAGGAGCTTTGTCTGTAATTTTAATTTCCAACTCCTTCTCCCAGATTTCCTTCAGATTTCCCTGCTCGGTTGCTCAATTGTTCAGGACATCGCAGCTCAGCTTGGCTCTCTGGATCTGTACCCAAGGGGGGCGCCATGGTACTGTGGACCTAGGGGGCACCCTGGGCTGCGTCCCGGTAGCCCTACAGGCCAGCCTACCACTGGATTGGGTGAAAATGAATGATTGATGGGGAAGGTGCTAGATGTCTGAGGTGACAGAAAGAGTCAAACAGTCTGACAGAAGAAAAGTCAGAAATAAATAAATATATATAAATAAATAAATAAATAAATAATGCCAGACATAGAACTGAGGAAATGAGCAATAGAGAAACAGAGCTAAGAGACAGATATTTGAGGCAACATAGGAAAGTCCCAGATCTGAGGAGACATTATAGAAGGAAAGGGTTATTACTTATGAGAGGAAAATAGCTTTGTCTTGCCTGAAGAATTTTGTCATTATTAGTGTACATTAAGGAAACTGTTTTTTATTTGTCACATTGCTGAAACCTTATTAGTTACTTGTATAATTATCCTAGTATTATTTAAAATAAACCTTTCTTTTTAAAGTCTTAGTAGCTGACCCTAAAGAGAGGTCAGGTATTCAGTTTATCAGGACAGGCTGAGATTAAACAGTGAAATATCCCAGTGAATGTCTGATAGAAATAAATATCCAAATCATTGCTCACAAGTTTAATAGCATCCTGACTTGGTACAATGGCCATTAGAGATATCCTGAGGGAAATGGGACGGTTATTGTTATACCCATTTTTCTGAATGGTCACTTTTTTTTGTACAGTCGCACAGTCGATTCTGACCCTCCGCGACCCAATGGACCACTGTCCTCCAGGCACTTCTGTCCTCCACCAACTCGCTCAGCTTTGTGCCCATTGTGCCTACAATACCATCTAGCCATCTCATCTTGGCCCATCCCCTTCTTCTTTTGCCCTCCACCCTTCCAAGCATCAAGGCTTTCTCAAGTGAATCCTCTCTTCTCAGTTGATGTCCAAAGTACTTTAGCTTCATCTTTATTATTTGACCTTCTAAGGAGCAGTCAGGGTTGATTTCTTCTAGGATTGACCTATTTGTTCTCCTCGCTGTCCAGGGGACTCTCAAAACTCTCCTCCAACACCACATCTCAAAGGCAAATATTCTTCTGCGCTCAGCTTTCCTAATGGTCCAGCTCTCACAACCATACATTGCCACAGGGAATACCATTGCTTTGACTATACGAATTTTTGTTTGCAATTTGATGTTTCTACTTTTCACTATGTTCCCCAGGTTTCTCATCGCTTGCCTCCCAAGAATCAGTCGCCTTTTTATTTCATGGCTGCAATCACCATCTGCAGTGAGCTTTGATCCTAGGAAAGTAAAATCTGTCACTGCTTCTATTTCTTCCCCATTTATTTTCCAGGAACTGATAGGGCCTGTTGCCATTATCTTGGTTTTCTTTATATTGTGTCTCAAGCCAGCTTTTTCACTTTCTTCTTTCAACCTAATCAGGAGCTTCTTTAGGTCCTCCTCACTTTCTGCCATTAGGGTGGTATCATCTGCATATCTCAAATTGTTGATGTTTCTCCCAGCAATTTTATCCAAAATTGTGATTCCTCAATCCCTGCATTGCGCATTATGTGCTCTGTGTAACTGGCCAACACCATTAGTAACTTTAACAGGAAACATATCATGTAGGTTCAAAATGTCCCTTTTCATTAAACTATGTTCCAAACATGTTAACAGCTACAATATCCACTGTATAATGGCTCAAAATATATACTTACTATCCTTCAATTAACCATGTACATTTAGTTTTATATTTATAATTTATTGGTCCATCTGTTAAATATCCTGAAGGCTCAGTTAACCTAGAAAAGAATAAAACAAAATCATTAACCTGGAAGGCTAACAAGACTATAAATTTACATTAAAGAAACCTACATCATGCTGTTAATTGATATTTCTAAACTGTCTACCCTTATTGTAATAAAGCCATGGGCCTCCACCCAGTGTCACATGAGAAGGATTTTCCTTTGCTCTCCACAGCTCCTCCCCAATTATAAAATATTTTGGGCAACATATCAGCATCCACCCTCTTGATGGACACAGATTACTGAATAAAAAACAAAAAACAAAAATTTAACGAAGATGAAGCAATATTTCAACTAAATAGCATAAGGATTTACAATGTTTTAAGCTTCCTAAAAGTAGCATGCATTAAGGCATGATGGCAAACCTTGGCACTCCAGATGTTCTTGGACTTCAATTACCAGAAGCCCAAGAAAGCACTCCTGCTGATCAGGGCTTCTGGGAATTGAAGTTCAGAAACAGCTGGAGCCAAGGTTCACCATCACTGCATTAAGGAATACATGTAGAAATAGCATTTACACTTATTTCTGCCCCATAGTGCTCAGAAAACTTTCTGTGTGGTTCATAGGTAATTACCAGTCATGCTCAAGTCTAGAAGTGGTGCTCATCTCTGTTTATAACCAAAGAGCTGGTGCTGTCTGCATCTGCAGACATTTCTGTGGTCATGTGACAGCTATGACTAGATGCCAAATATATGGAACGCTGTTACCTTTCCCGCCAAAGTGGTACTTATTTATCTACTTTCGATTTCTTGCATTTCAACTACTAGGTTGGCAGGACCTAGGACAGATGACAGGAGCGAACTCTGTTGTGCAGCACTCAGGTCTTGAACAGGTGATCTGCTATCCTTCCAACTGTCCAGCTCAGCATCTTAACCACTAAGCCACTATGACTCCTAATCACTTTATTGATTACAAATTCAAATAAAACAGAAAGTAGAGAAAATTCACCCTGCATCCCCTATTAAAAACCCTTCCCTCGGCATCAAGTTTCCAACCCAAAGCTACATGCAGAAGAACAACAAAGAGGACAGCAGCCTAGCTTTCCTTAGCCATGAGTTCCACAGAATGGTAGATGCTACAAAGAAATCCTCTATTGCATCCTCACCAAACACATGCATGATTGTGGTGGGACAAAGAGAAAAGTTTCCTCTTAACTTCAGGCAAGCTTACTCAGAGAAATGTAGCCTTCCAGATAATGTGCCAATTGTCTGTAAAATAACTACAACAGAAATTTTGGTAAAAATTGTTCCTGAATGGTAAGATAGTGCTGAATCAATGAAATTTCTTCTTTAAAGAAATACCATAATCACAAAGAAAGATACAAAGCATCTATTACTGTACTTTGTGAACCAGGCATGCTTTCTTGTTAAACAAGCAGTATTCTTTGCCAAATTCATGAAACTGGCAGAACATATAATTACACAATTGAAGGCAATGTCTCTGCTTAATCCATTCAATACATACACCAAGTGTCTCATCAATGTGCAAATTTACTTCCTTGGATAAGGAATTGTTAATTTAACACATTAGTCAATTCTCCAATTATTCCACAATTAGTTCAATGTATAGCTCCTGAAAAATCATCTAGCTTTGACAGTTATTAATTGCTTCTTGTTTTAAAGATAACCTTTATTGGTTAATTTGGCAACAAGTCTAAAATTTCCACCACTTTCCCTCCAAATCTAGTACTTATTGTTCTGTATGTATGAGCATTTGAATGGCTAAGCCCATTACTGTTTTACCACAGCTGCCCAACATAATTAACTAATTGCAGAAAACATACATCTTATCATTCTACACATAAAGATCTAGATATTTACATAATATTGATTCACTAAATCAAAGCAGGGAAGGGATGAAAAATAACTCTGAACCCTGCTCTGTTCAATTAGTTTTGTATGTGCCTGGCATTCTGCATTGTAGATTTAATAATATCTCTTCTTTATACGGATCCACACATAAGCAAACATGATTTCCATACTAAACAGGGAATAGTACAGGACTTGATTGTTCCACATCTGGACAGAAGAACATTGTAGACTAAATTTTCCCAACAACATCTATGATGTCTTCCTGATCTTCTTTTCCAACTATCTCCCCTGTGAAGTACTCTTATATAATACTGCACACTTGGCCTATTTCCCTTCTTAAAAGAACTTTCCCACCCTCACATAGACACGTCTGGGGGAAAAATCTGGCTAAGGCATTCATATTACTAAATCACAAAACATCCTTAGTCACCATTGTCCAACTTCATACATCAAACTGCGATTTGAGTTGGCCATGAATAATTTATATCACTTACATTATTCAGTATCAGTCCTTTATTTTCCTGCAAGCAGGTTAACATACAAAAATAACCTTTCAGCAAATCAAGGCATATATATTCACCTCTAAAGGAGGTAGAAGCAAATATCCAATCCAAAACAGAGTTTTGGAAATAGTTCTTCCTACTTTCTCTCTGCTATCTTCTTCTCTTATGGGACAAGCTAGAATTTTGTTGTCATTGTCATTATGATCCATCAAGTCACTTCTTACTTACAACAACTTTAATATAGTTTTTGAGCCATTTGGGATTTATTCAAGGCAATTTATGATTGCCACATTCAATATGTTTCCATGTACAAGTTGGAATTTGAATTCATGCCTCCTGAATGGGAAAAAAATCCATTTACTATACAATTTTTCCTTTGAATTTTACAGGTATCCTTAAAAGTTCCACCTGCAGAGTCAAACAACTTATGTTACACATAAATAGATGCAGCATTCATACATCTATGCAATAAGCTGTTTGTGAGAAATTACCTTTACTATTTGGAAGAGCAGGGGTCCTCAACCTACAGCCCACAGGCCAGATCCAGCCTGCATTACCAAGCCCACACCCTCGCTCCAGCCACTGCTGCCACCGCCACTACCACTACCACCTCAATCCTTGTCCCCTCAACTTGGCTTGGCATGTCCCTGCTAGCACTCCATAACATGATGGATGTTGTAAGGCTTATAACATCTGCCCTGCTACAGAGCACTGTTAGGCACATGCTTAAAATTTACAACACTTAAAATTATAAATAAAGATATGGCCAGAATGCAAAATGTCCTACTATCTGTGATTGAAGGATGAATTATTTGAAACCACCAAGTTACTTCAAAACATTTCATTTCTAGCTATGTAGCATTACTTCAAATTATTTGCAACAATATTTACATAATTCTGTGCAGAGATATTCTAGTAAAGTGCTGATAAATTTAAACAAAATATCTGCTACTCATCAGACTCTTATTGTAATTTATTAAATTTATAAAAGCATATAACTCTCTGCTATAAAGTATCAACATACTAAAAAACTGAAACTCTATACACTGAAATAAATGAATTAGGATTAATGTATACACTCAGTCTCTCTTCTACATGCAAGCAGCTACAGTCCTTCTTTGGCCATATATATGACTATAACGACATGGGAATTGTGATTACTTCTGAATTTTTGTAATTGCCAGAAGTGCTATTGCCTTCTAGCAAACACAAAAAACAAACTTTCTCCTAACTGTATAATTATGGAGGTTACATTTTCAAACCTGCATGACCAAAACACCCAAAGCAATCAAACCCTCTTAGCCACCAGACTTTCCCTTAAGAAGAGTCAAATGAAAAGCATTGGATCCTATTCCCTGCAAGATGGCGATGGAATCCAACAGGTTATATTCCCTACATTTCTTACAAGAGAAAGAGTAGAATGTATCCTTTATACACCACACAAAGAGCAAAAACATTTTTAATCTAGTGATTTTCAACTATAACGTTGTATTAAAAAAACACAAGCACTGCACAAGTGAAGGTCCATATAACAAAACAGGTCAAGTTTCAGCACCTGATATATAGACTAAATGAACTTCTGATAGTATCCAAGCATACTTCTTCATTTCTTAAATAATTTATCAGCAATAAAAATAAATGAAAATCCAATAATATTCTGGTGTATCTTAAATAAGCCAGTGGAAACACAGCTCAGACTGTACTGCTCCCTGGCCTATATGTATTAGTTAAGAAACTCTTGTTCTATGAGTGATAAAGATAAAGGTAACTTATATTGGCTGGAAGTAGAGAATCTTATGAGGATGAAAACTGATAATCTGGGTTCTAGCAATTTTGGCACCAAGACAATAGTATTTTTATGACTCTCAGCTACTGGGACATTAAGTTTAAAGAAAAATTAAATGAGAAAAAATATCTCAGAGATCTCCCAGCATTATATAGAAATGGTAACACATCAAAGTCAGTTCAGCTGTCAAGATTTGCCTCCCACATATGGATTTGCTCAGTAAGTGTTTTCTTTTTGTGTTGTTGGTTTTTATTTTGCTATGATGCCATAAGTACAGGTTGAAAAGAGAGAGAGAGAGAGAGAGAGAGAGAGAGAGAGAAAGAGAGAGAGAGACCTGTAGCTGAAAGTCAGTGGTGCCCTTACCAAAGCAGGTGAGAAGCCTGCAGGTCATGGCCACTTGATTTCTTCCCCACCTCTCTTTCTCAACACCCACCACTCACCCTACATGCCTCCTTTTCCTCCCCCATCTCTCTCTTCCCCTCCTTCCTTTCCACTACCTGCAGCACACCTGGAAAAAGCACAAAGCAGCCTGGCTTTGTCACTAATTTCCCAAGGTGAAAAATTTACACCCAAGTTAAAGTCAGCAATAAAGCAGCTTGGGCAATACACAAGATCACTGGCAAGGCAAGGTGACCCATCATCCCACTTGGAAAGTAACCTGCTCAGTACACAGCAGCTGACCACGCATAGCCCCCACGACCACCCCTGGAACATCACAGAATTCTCCCTGCCGGTCGGGCGAGGAGAATGAGGGGCAGCTGTGTGGACTGGTGTCTCTCTTGACTGTACTGTATTTTTTATACTGTATTTTATTATATTGTTTTATTGTTGTTTTTATTTCTGCGTAGAATTTATTGATTGCATTATCTGTGCTGCATTTGTTGATATATTCTTATATTATGCTGTATTTATATTTGAGATTGTGATACTGTATATGTTGCCTATGTTATGGGAGCCGCTCTGAGTCGCCTCAGCGAGGCGAGTAGAGTGGCATATAAGTCTAATTTAATAATAATAATAATAATAATAATAATAATAATAATAATAATAATAATAATAATAATAATAATAATAATAATAATAATAATAATACCTCGGATAACGTTAAGACTTGGTTCCACATGTCTTAACGTTATCCAATTTTTAGCCTTATCCAATGCATGCACCAGATAACGTTAAAATCCTATTCAGGTGGATCAGATAACGTTAACTCCATAGAGATAAGCAACAGAGGCTTCAAGGGAAAGTCAAGGAAACATGCTGGAAACTTAAAGAACTTTAAGAAATAATTGTCTAAAGGGTAAATACATTACAAATACATGCCAGATCACCCTGACTTTAGGGGAACAAAGCCCTAAGTCAAAAAATTTACTATCCCACCATGACATCATCATAGTGTGGGCGGAGCTAACATCATGACATCATGGGCGGAGCCAACATCATGCTGTCATGACATTGTGGGTGGGGCCAAAGAAAAAATAAAAATAAAAATAAGCATGCGCGTGCGCACACGCCGCCTCAACCCACCCACCCACCCACAACACAAACCTGTAAATGAATTAAATAAATAAATAAAAATACATTAAAATACACCCAAACACCCACCCACCCACCCACAACACAAATCAACCAGAGCTTTTAAACCAGAGCTTAAAGCTTATTCTGGCTAATCTTTCTCACACTAGGTCAGATGGAAGGAACTACAGAATGAACTCACCACAAGATGGCTTTGCAGGGTGTGAAAAGCTTAATTGCTTTGTAGGTGAAAGGTTTCAGTCTGCTTGTTTTCCATTGACAATGCATGAGGCTTGTGGAGCTACAATCTTGGGTTCAGGCTGTTTAGAATTGAAAGGGGAAACTTCATAAAGGTAATTGGGTCAAATTGTCTCTTTGCAATTATTTTTCTGCAAAGTGTTCTGGGTTACACTGGGGAAAGGGTCCTAAGCCTTTGCTTTGCTAAACTAGTCAGACTGGTTTTTGCAAGCCTTTGTTATTCAAATGTGACAAGCTTGAGAGCAGGCAGCCCCTCCCTTTCTCCCAAGAGAAACTGGTGAGTCACAACCACACCTCAGGGAATTTGAGGCAAAGGTTATCTGATGGATCGGCTAACGTTAACATAATGGTTAACATAATGGTTAACATAATGTTATCCGATCCAAATGTTTGCCTCAAATTCCCCAACGTTATGCGATTTTAGTGTTATCAGATCCAATTGTTATCTGGTGTTTTACTGCAACAACAACAACAACAACAACAACAACAATAATAACAATAACAATAACAATAACAATAATAACAGCAGCAGCAGCAGCAGCAGCAGCAGCAGCAGCACAACCTTTCCATCCTTCTTCTGCTGGCAAACACACACACTCTCCGTGGCTATGGGCAGTCAGCTGCTGTGAGTTCACTGCAGTTGACTGCTCATCATCTGCCAAACCTGCCCTCCCTGGATATGGGTGGTCATCCATGGCACCTTAATGGGGGAAGCAGACTGGAATAGAAGCATGATTCCCTCACCCTCCCCAGCTCCAGGCAGTCAGCCATAGCAGTGGGAGTTGTGGTTAAGCAGCTGGAGAGGATACAGGGGCTGACTGGCCCTCCTTTTTTTCATGAAAAATGTGCATCTTATACCCCTTTGTTTCTTATATGCTGGCAAATATAGTAGTCTTTTCCAATCTGTCTGTTCCTTTGACCAATCATTCTTTAGTGAGCAAAAAAGCTTTAAGTGAGTCACCAATTCAGACTGGGCTAATCATATTCAATAAATGTATCATGATGGTCAAGGCTATATTGACTTCTACTCAAAGCAAATTTGAGAGCAAGTAATTTTCACTTTAAGCTCTTGATTTCCATAATGAAGCTCTGTCTCAAATTAGAGTAAGGTGGCATTTTATCATGTTGCAAAAACCACTAGAAGGAAGAAGAGCAGAATCATGAATCTCTGACTGCTGCACATTTAGTTGCCTATTGTAGAAGTAAATGGCTTAATAAACAGCTCGGTTAACACAAAAATTCCATAACAAAGGAAATCCGTAGAAAATAGTGGCTCGGTTAACAAAAATTTTCAGAACGAATGAATTGGTTTTCAATGCATTCCTATGGGAAACCACGTTTTGGTTAATAAAGTTTGGTTTTCAATGCATTCCTATGGGAAATTGCAGTCAATGCCCTTCCTATGGGAAATTATCTTTACAAATTTTTCATAGTAGAAAAGGTCCTGGAGAATGCATTAAGTTTGTTAACCAAGGTTCTACTGTATAATGAAAAAGGCAGTGTAGCTTCCATGGTTTAGTCGTGTTTCAAGGAAAAAGTGAACAGCTCAAAGCGGGGGCAGGAGCACAAAGATAACACAGAAATAGCAGTGCAATGGGTATATGAGCTGCTCAAGTGTACCCAATCAGGTCATAGGAGGAAAAGAAAGACCTGAGAATCCATGATTTTATATCTGAAAATTGCAAAACGTGGTAAAAGTTATACAAATAAAAAGAAACAAACTATTACACTATTAAAATGTTATTAATAATCTGCTGCTGTCTTTGTTGTTGTTGTTCAGTCGCACAGTCAATTCTGACCCTTTGCGACCAAGCATAATTTATCATACACAACTTTGAAATTCTCAAGGAAAATTTAAAAGCTGATGATGATTTATGCTGATCTTATGAACGAATGACCCTCCAAAAGCCCTGCTTTGGTCTTGTAAACTATGTGTAACTTATATTTAGTCAATCCATCTCTTATTTGGTCTTCCTTATACCTTTAACTTTTTATAGCATTCCTATCCTTTCCTGTGAGACTTGTTATCTCATGATGTGTCCAAAGTACAGTATGTCAGCCTCAGCTCCATCATATTTTGCTTCTAGAGAAAGTTCTAACTTGATTTGATTGAGAACCCATTTCTTTGCTTTTCTCTTGGTCAATGGTATCTATAATTGATTTTTTAAAAATAGTAGCCATGTTAGTCTGTGTCTCAAGCATATCAGAGAATAAACAAAATGAAAAACAAAAATGTTGTGGCACAAATTGCTCTATTTTAGTGTTAGGTTTTGTGGATCAGATCCATGATGTCTGCTGAAGAAGTCTGCTGAAGAGGACCACAAAAGTTAACATTAAAATACAGTAATACCCCAGATAACGTTATGACTTGGTTCCACAAGTCATGACGTTATCCGATTTTTAGCATTGTCCGATGCATGCATCGAACAACGCTAAAAAAAAGCCCTGACTTCAGGAACAAACCGCTTTAAAGGCAGGCAGGGAAAGAACTTTTCCTCCCTGCATTTAAAGCCTCCCCCGACCCGCAGCGGTTAAATTTAAACTACAGGAAGAGAGAGGGTTGTGTTTTTTTCTTCCCCTCCCTGTATTTAAAACACAAGCCTCTCTCTTCCTGTAGTTTAAATACAAGGAGGAAAAAAGATGCGATCTTGTCTCTTTCCCTCCCTGTATTTAAAACACAAGCCTCTCTCTCCCTGTAGTTTTAATACAGGGAGGGAAAGGGAGAGAGAGAAAGACGGAAGCACGTCTTTTTTCCTCCCTGTATTTAAACTACAGGGAGAGAGAGGCTTGTGTTTTAAATACAGGGAGGGGAAGAAAATACACAACCCTCTCTCTTCCTGTAGTTTAAATACAGGGAGGAAAAAAGAACTGCTTCCGTCTTTCTCTCCCTCCCTTTCCCTCCCTGTATTAAAACTACAGGGAGGAGGAAAGAGAGCGATGTGATTGGTTCTCTAGAGAACCAATCACGTCTCTCTCTTTCCCCCTTCCCTGTAGTTTAAATACAGGGAGGGAAAGAGACAAGAACGCTTTGCGACTGCAGTAGGGTCGGGGGAAAGGCGGGTGCTTTCCCCTGACCCTACTGCAGTGGCAGAGACCGCTGCGGGTGGGGGGTGGATTGGGTAGTTCTACCCAAACCACCCTACACCCGCAGACCATTGTATCGGACAATGCTAAAAGAATCGTTATCCGATGCAAGTTTTTTCCAAAAAAATTGCATCGTTATCTGACGCAATCGTTATCCAGGGTATTACTGTACACAATTAGTCTTTAAAGTGACACATTTGTTTTGTTTCATTGACTCTCTGATATGCTTGTATCTATAAAACTCTCTTCCAGCACTACAGTTAGAAGGAATGAAATGGAAAATGTCAGCTTCCTCCACTGTTCAGCTTTCACATATATACATAGTAATTAAGAATACAATGGTTTGAATGATCTTGGTCCCCAGTGACATATCTTTACCATTAAACAACATATCCCAAACTATGTTTCACTGAACATTGATGGAATTCAATTCCCAGAAGCCTAAGTCAGTACATTGGCTGATCAGTGCTTTGGGGAATTGACTTAGGATTCTGGGAATTGAAGTCCAAATACCAAAGATTGGAAAACACTGCATTAAAAGTTCATTTAAAATTCCTTTAAAGTAGTCCTTCCAAGTTTCAGACATTCTGATTCCATGGTTGCAGTTTCCATTTGTATTGATTACTGAAACAAGGTGTATAAAATCTTGAACAATTCAATTTATTCACTGTCACAGTTATTTAGTTCTATATAAGATAAAGGTTTCCCTTGCTCGAAAGCCAGTCGTATCCGACTCTAGGGGTCAGTGCTCATCTGTTTCTAAGCCGAAGAGCCAGCGCTATCTGCTTCTGCAGACGTTTCCATGGTCATGTGGCAGGCATGATAGACACCGTAGCGCACGGAACGCTGTTACTTTCCCGCCGAAGTGGTCCCTATTTATCTACTTGCAATTTCTTGCTTTCGAACTGCTAGGTTGGCAGGAGCTGGAACAGAGTCGGGAGCTCATTCCGTCCTGCAGTACTCGGGAATCGAACTGCTGACCTTCCGCCTCCCAGTCAGCGTCTTAGTGACTTGAGCCACTACAGTCCCATTTATCTATATAGATATTATTTAATCTTAATGTTGAGCTGAAGTCCTACTTCTGCACTTTCTTCACATTCTTTAGGTGTCTTTTTAAGTTACTGTTTCTTTTGCCAATAAAATGGTGCCATCTCCATCTATTTAATTCTTTGTGCTTTTTCCACCAATTTCCACTCTTCTTTCATCTGAATCTAACCAGCTTTCCATATTTCCTGTCTGTTCAATATGCAATGTTATCAAGCAAGGTTTACCTTTACCTTTACCTTTACCTTTACCTTTACCTTTACCTTTACCTTTACCTTTACCTTTACCTTTACCTTTACCTTTACCTTTACCTTTACCTTTACCTTTACCTTTACCTTTACCTTTACCTTTACCTTTACCTTTACCTTTACCTTTACCTTTACCTTTACCTTACAAATTGAACAGACAGGAAATCTCTCTGCAGTGTAACCTGTCTCAACTGTTCAGTTGCTTCAATATCACATCACCTTTGGAACTATCCATTCTTATCTGCAGAAGTGAGTTCTTTTCCAGAAGTATACACAAGTCACCTTGCTTCACCCCTCCATGCTAAAGTAGCAGATACAACTGCACTGATTTGAACTGCATATCCTAGTTTGCTCTTAGTTCTGTTACGCAGGCCCACTTGCTTAAGAAGAGACTCTGGCAGCTTAAACTGCACCTCTGACAGTTCACAATTAGATGTAGTCATTATAAATAAAAAGTAAGATGTCAGTCCTGCTGGGCCATGACGTATATCCCAGGATGCCATGTGTTAATGATTGGCCTGATTGAATAAAATGTTCAGATGGGTCAGATTAATTTATTTGAATGTTGTTACCGTATATAGAAGTCTATTCAGCAAGAATGGGCATCTTTTTTGTAACACACTACCATATTTACTTTTGTGTTTTTAGCTATAAAGCTAGAACTCAGATGAGCACAGGCTAGGTTAAAATAGAAGCATGTGGAGATCTCAAATGGATGCCTAAGGGAAAGAATGGGATACCAAGTAATTAGGATGGGATACCAAATAATTAGGGTTTGAAAAGAATCAAACCAAGGAGGAAAAAGTAGATTAAAATGTCTTTAGGTGGTATCTAGTCATGCCTGCCATATAACCATGGAAACATCTGCAGAAGCAGACAGTGCTGGCTCTCTGGCCTTGAAACAGAGATGAACATTGAACCCGAGTAAGATACGACTGGCTTTCGAATAAGAGAAACCTTTACCTTTACTTTAGGAGAAGGTAGAGGAAACATAAAACCATGAACTCAGGAATCATCTTTCCACCAAGAATGCACACAAATAAAACTCCAAACCAGGAATGTGTCTTGTGTATAGCGTCCATTAATTCTCTTCCCTTACATAAGTAGATAAACAAAACATCCAAGAATAATTCATTATCATAAAACTAGGAGTATGATTTATGTACCCAAACAAGTTAGGATTATAAACCATCTTTATACCAGGATTAACTCTGATTAGAAATTCTGCTTTTAAACTCAGGCTGGGAAGTTCTTCAAGGACCTTATCTCAGCCTTCTTACTTCTGATTTGTATCCTTAATTCAAACATTCTGGACATTTTTCTTATAGTACCATTTTAGGCTTCAGCAGTAAAAGAAGTGATAATTCATACACTGTAGTATTTAAACTTAAATTATTCATATGTCCTGTCAGCTTTAATTGTACTTTACCATAACTCCTGACAGAATAGAAAATGAGCCTGAACTCAACCTCACCTTATGAATTTCATAAAATAAAATCTCATTATTTAAGTAGGGGTAGAAAAAGAGAAGGAGATGGGGAAAATATAGAAATTATTCCATATATGCTGACATGCAAGCAGAAACAGATATTTGATGTTTCTCCTCCTAAGGCCCAAACTATAGGCTATGTGCAAATGTACATACAGTAACTGCAGCATCATGGTTGTTCAGAAGAATAAAAGATGCACGGCTAGCACAAAATATTTTGGTGCCTAAGGCACAGAAGCAAATCTCCTTCTCTCTCAAATTAAGGTCTACAAGACCAAAGCTTGCCAAACTATTTAAACACTGGGTCTGAAAGTCCTATAAGCATCTCTCCCCATGCCTAGAAGCAAAAGTTCAAGAACAAGTGAATAAGTCATTAGCCATTTGTTGCCTTTAGTAAATTTGAATGATTGGTCAGTACTGAAATGCTGCTTTGGAGGGATAGGGAGATTTAGAATGGAAAAGATGAAAAGTAGAAGGATTTCATTCTTTCTCTACCTCAAGTTTATTTTTTGAACCCATCTCTAAATGACTCAACATTTCCTGATAGAGTAAAATCAGAATTAAAAGTAAAAACAGAAATTTTAATGAAATCAGATTTTAGAGAAATATGGTGAGAATTTCTGGACTTTTTTTTTTTTTAAGGGAAAGGGAAAGGGGGGAAAACAGGTCAAGAATACACATCATTCTGGAAAGAGGCAATAAATTAAATAGATTGTAGGTTTTAAAAGGTATAGAATTATATGTGCTGTCCTACTGGATGAAGGGTGCACATAGTATTATTGTGTGATGTTGTTGTTCTTGTTGTTTGGTTGTTTATTTTAATCTATTTCTCTTTCTTTATCATGTATTAAATAAAAAATATTATTTTTTAAATGACTCCCTGTGAAATCTCCTAAGAAAAATATAGAGAAGAAATACCAAGCAAGGAAAACTTTCTGCTCCATCCTTAATTGTGTCATGTCCTTAATTGCTGTCATGGGAGAAAGCTTTCCCTTCCCTAAATGGTGTATAAGGCTACAATACATACAATTGGTTTTAAACTGTAGTTTGATTTAACTAGATTTATTCAAGAATTTGGGATTAGCAGTAAGGCAATTCCACTTCTACTATTTTTTCTAGCCTGGTATACTCAGTATCTCAATTACAGTTGTGCCTCGCTTAAAGAGCATAATGCGTTCCACAGGATTGCTCTTTAAGCAAGTTTGCTCTTTAAGCGAAACACCATTATAAGTAACCAATTGTGGGGGGATAGAAAACCCCAATGTATTTGTTAAGCGAGTTTTTGATTGGTTTTATTTGTTAAGCGAAGCAAACATTCAGAGAAAATTCTGCTCTTTAAGTGAGTTACTCTTTAAGCGAGATGCTCTTTATGCGAGGTTTGACTGTATGTATATCTGTATTTAAATTTCAGTCCCTCAAAAACCCTTTGTTTTCAAATCAGGCATATTGCTTCAACATTCATGATTCAAAATTCTCATAAATGGTTTGACATCCCCTTGCAATATTGTGCCTGTTGCCAACTTGAAAAAGGATGCCAAAATGTACATAGCAAAGGTCAACAGGATCCCCTCTTGTGCTCACTACCATTCACAGACACTTAGTAAGGGGAAATCCCAGAACCTGAATGCTTTTATCACCAGTTAACTACTTCTCGTCCAAAGACAATGTAATTGTCACAACTGGTTTTTTAAACAAGTTCTCTGGCACTTATTACTTGGGCTACAAAACAATCCAAATGCCTAGAACAGTGGTGGCAAACCTTGGTACTCTAGGTGTTCTTGGACTTCAATTCCCAGAAGCTCAAGTCAGCCTTCCTGCTGACCAGGGTTTCTTGGAACTGAAGTCAAGAACACCTGGAGTGCCAAGGTTTGCCACCACTGGCCTAGAAGAAATACTCAAAAATATTCATTTTCAGTATTGATGTTATCTACTGTAATTGTTTTGTAGACACTATTTTTTCCTTTCTTTTTTTAAGAGCAAGGAATGGAAAGACATTAAATGAGGGAGGAGATCATCTAAGATTTGACTTAAGGGCTTTGATCCTAGACTTTCAAAACAGTTTTTCATTAAAAGTTTCAAATGTTTTTCATAGAATCATAGAATAACGGAGTTGGAAGGGGCTCTATAGGTCAGTGATAGTGAACCTCGGCATTCCAAGTGTTCTTGGACTTCAATTACCAGAAGTCCAGCTGATCAAGGCTTCTGGGAACTGAAATTCAAGAACACCTGGAGTGTCAAAGTTAGCCATTGAGTCCAACCCACTGCTCAATGTAGGATTCCAAATCCAGAGCCAGAAGAGTTTAATTGCAAAAGGTCAGTCTACGTTCCAATTCCAAAGAAGGGCAATGCCAAAGAATGTTCATGCTATTATACAATTGCATGTGTTTCACATGCTAGCATAATGCTCAAGATCCTTCAAGCTAGGCTTCAGCAGTACATGCATCAAGAACTTCCAAAAGTACAAGCCAGGTTTCAAAGAGGCAGGGACACTAGAGACCAAACTGCCAACATTCACTGAATTAAGGAGAAAGCAAGGGAGTACCAGAAAAATGTCTACTTCTGTTTCATTGACTAAACCAAAGCCTTTTATTGTGTGGATCACAGCAAACTATGGCCAAGTCCCTAAAGAGATGGGAGTACCAGACCATCTTCTGTTTGTGAGTCAAGAAGTTACAGGACCAGATATGAAACAATTGATTGGTTTTAGAGTAGGAAAAGGCTGTATATTGTCACCCTGCTTATTTAACTTATATATGCAGGTTACATCATGGTTAATGCAGGATTAGATGAATCACAAACTGGAATTAAGATTGCTGGGAGAAATTAGAACAGCCTCAGATCTGCAGATAGCACCAACCTAATGGCAGAAAATGAAGATCATCGAAACGACCTCTCAGAGGGTGTAAGAGGAGAAAGCAAAATTTGGATTGAAACTCAACATAAAAAAAACCAAGATCATTACATCTAGCCCCATCACTTCCTGGCAGATAAAAGGAGATGGAATGGATAAAGTGACAGAATTTACTTTCTTGGGTTCTAAGATGATGACTGCAGCTATGAAATAAAAAGAGGCTTACTCCTTGGGAGCCAAGCTATGGCAAACCTAGGCAACATAATAAAAAGTAGAGACATCATCCTGCCGACACACGTCCGCATAGTTTAAACAATGGTCTTCCCAGTAGTAATTTATAGCTGTTAGAGCTGGAACATAAGGAAGGCTAAGCGCAGAAGAATACACACTTTTGTATTTTGTATTGGAGAAGATTCTTGAGAGCCCCCTGGACTACAAGGAGATCAAACTGGCTCTAGTTCTAAGAAAAGTTGAAACTACTCCAAAAAAGTATAGGCAAAGCAATACCCAGAGTCGCATTGCAAGTGGGGTGGCATAGAAGTTTAATAATAATAATAATAATAATAATAATAATAATAATAATAATAATAATAATAATAATAATAATAATAATAATAATAATAATAATAATAATAATAATAATAATAATAATAATAATAATAATAATAATAATAATAATAATAATAATAATAATATAGAATCAAACTGCTCCAAAAACAGCCAGAAAAATACAGTAAAACTTTGCATAAAGATCACCTCGTTTAGAGACTAATTCTCTTAAAGAGCAAAATTTTCTCTGAATGGTCGCCTCGCTTAACAACTAAAACCAACCAAAAACTCACTTAACAGCTCAATCAGGGTTTGCAATCCCCCACACACACACACAATTGGCCATTTACAATGGTGTTTCACTTAAAGAGCAAACTTGCTTAAAGAGCAATCCTGTGGAATGGATTATGCACTTGAAGCGAGGTATTCATGAACTTCAGGTATCTACTAAATTATCCCATCTGAAACCAGCATCATTTCAGAAGCAGCAGCACCAGTACAACAGACCTCCTGGGTTTGGGCAGCACAATGGGGGAGGGGGGAGGCAAGAAAATAGTCAGCTAGCCTAGCACTCACTGTCTAGCACAAGAAAGTCTCACTCACCAGAGCAACCATCTGCAACAAAGTACAGTACCAAGAAAAACAAGAGAAAAAAAAACTCAAGATCTTCAGGGGAGAAATCAGAAATGTTTTATTTCTTGGAAAATCTCCATGACTGATGATGTCACCAGGATTACACAAGGGTGTAAACAGGATTTCACCCAGACTGTAAGCATGAGGATATCATTTTACCATTCAACAGAAACATTGATGTAACATCATTCAGAGCACACTCTTGGTCCTCTCCTTTGCTGAAAGAGCAAACAGTTAGATTTAATATAGTTTTGAACTTAAATTGACTGTATCAAAATACTATTTCTGTATACAGCAATTGCTGTTTACAGTGAACCCTGCTGCCCCTTCTCCCCAAACCCATATGCTGTGGGCCTGACCATGCCATGGACAGCTGAGTGGGATGGACCATGCCCCTGGAAGCAGGCGCATTTACAGCTGTTGTAAATGCACCCACTTCCACATTTAGGACAGCCATGGATACATTTGCACATGCGCAGGAACATTTTATGGCTGACATAAGCACATCCAATTCCATTTCTGGGTGCAATGGAGGGTGTGCACAGTGGTGACGGGCCGGACGGAATGGTATCGTGGGCAAGAGGCTGTAGGTTAGGAACCCCCTAATCTATCACACAAATTTCATTGTAAGGAGCAACACTTTATCCTTCAAGACACAGCAGTAAGTATTGCCTTCCAAAAAAGGTTGAAGAGTCATAGGACAGAACTAAAATATCATTTACTACTTACTCCACCAGCAAAGATCGATCTTTCCCCACCAAAGCCTAAAAAATAAATCATTCTAGTTAAAATCCCTGTTGTTTCTTTTAATTCCCACTCTAATACTTTTATGGACCTGGACATATTCTAGCCTTTCTATGAATCAGTTTAGCCACAGAGATACATAAATGCATGAGGTATATTTAAATATCCCCATCCTCTAACTGAGGAAGCCTTCTTCCAATGAAATTCATGCTATGTATTAGTTTGGCAAGACATAAAGTAAACAAAGATGAATCTTCATTAAAATCACTACTAACACATTTTCATTCCAGCAGTTGCAATTTCAGAAACAATGCTAACACATATCAGCTTGCATCACTTTCTGATTTTCAAGATATATAGTCCCAAAAATATACTTTGAAGTCTGCTGTATTACAGATAAGGCCTTAATGGCACAAATGTTACTGTCAAGAGAAGGGCTAGAATTACGAGAACTACAAGATGAATTGCTCAAAGGGAACGTTTAAATATTTTCTTTGGCTACCTTTTGGAATTTCAAAAAATAAAAGACAACTGACAGCTATGCCATACAACCTTTCAAAATAATGGACTCCCAGTAAGAGAGGGAGGGAGGGTTTTTCCTCCTCCATATTATTTTGAAACCACTGTGGAGACAGAACAGATTGCCTATTGTTTCCATGACAGTAGAAAATATTGTTTTAAAATCTGAGAAGGCAATTGACTTGTGTAACTGACTTCATGATTGCTAGGATTTTTATGCTAGCTAGCCTTAATAAGAATACAATTACTAATACAGTTGTCATTTTCTGTATCTCATCTCATTCATTCTCATTCTCACAGTCTGAAGCAGGGAGTACATAAACTTGTCAGATAAATACTATTCTCCATGCATCTGACTCAGTGGGCTGTGCACACAAAAGTTTGTGTTGAATAAAACATATTAGTCTTACAGATCTCACAAGACTGTTGGATTTGCTGCAGCAGAATAACATGGCTATTTCCTTGAAAAGATATGATACAATATGAAACTGCCATCCCAATCTTTAGGATGTCATATCTGATTAAATGCTATACTAAAAGATAGAAGTCAATAGATATGATGAGAAAAATGTGTCAGGTGAAATACTCAGTTCTTGCCTGTGAAGAGGAGGAATTTTAAGGTGATTACAGGTCAAATTTTGTGAAAAAAATGTTTCTGAACTATCAAAGCTACACTTGTTTATGTCTGAGAAATTATACAGATGTTGTGAGTGGGTGAAGGATGAGGAAATAAAAACTTATCTTTTCAAGGAAACAGTCCCACAAGAAATAAACAAGTAACTGATCTGTTGCAAAGCAAAAAAGTTATGTGTGACCAGAAGTCCTAACCACATAAGTCTGCTCTGCTGATCCTATCTCAGTATCTCAATATGAGAAAAACATCTAACACCTGGTATGAAAATATTGGTGTGTACTATTAAATACAAGAATGATATAAATGACACCCTGGCCTAGACAAGAAAAAAGGGGTGGAAGATGAAGGAAAAGACAGCATGGAGTTCCTTCCACAGATCCCTAGATTCAAGTAGGCATGGCTGGGTGAGCTATTAATGTAATTTCCCTGTGTGTCATTTTAGCATGCTTAAAGACAGACGTGCTTTCATTTTAACATTTTTATTTTAAAGATCTTTTAATGTTTTAAAGAGCTTTTCACTTTAAAAGCACTTGCCTGTTAACTTCCAACTCATATTTTTAACTGCATGTCAGAGACTTAGATTCAGTTTGTACCTGTTACATGTCTGCAATACTTTTGAAGTATTTATGCAATGGGTTATTTTTATCCCAAGCATTTTGTATTCTTAATTTTATGCTCCTGCATTCAAAATTTCGTATTTTGTAACTATGCAGTACAATTTTACATGATTGTAAAATGATAAGACATTTTGGATCTCATGCCTGTTATTTTCTACAACTTTGAAAGCAATATACAGGAATAAAAGCATGTAGAATGTGTAATTGTTTTTGCCTTGCATTGTTGCAATATTGATGCCCAAAAAATTGTTTAAACTGTTACTAAACTGCTACTGAATTGCAAAAGTACAGAACCTCTCAGGGTGTGTAACTTTGTTGCTAGGGAGGAACCTAAACATTTGAATAACTCAGGGTGGTCTGACAGTCAGAAAGTTGCCTG
The DNA here is from genome assembly GCA_030440675.1 of Furcifer pardalis. Lineage (NCBI taxonomy): Eukaryota > Metazoa > Chordata > Lepidosauria > Squamata > Chamaeleonidae > Furcifer > Furcifer pardalis. Next base: position 231,321,335 of record CP126890.1, read on the forward strand.
TAAGACTCAAATGTGAAAGGCACTTTACAAATCAATTTTTTATTTATTTTTCTGATTCACAGACCACCTTGCTATATTCCATGATAGTATTTTTAATTCTGGGTTCCTTATGATTCTGATTCCAATGTCTGCACTGGACTATAACAACACTTCTCTTATTTGGGATGGCATTATCCAGGTGCTTTGTGTTACTTCCAATTGGCAGAGAGCTTCCTGATTTATTTATTTCTATTATATTTTTATACTGTCCATCTGCCAAAAGCCACTATGAAAAGTTATGGTGGTGTTAAGCCTTGGTAACTCGGCCAGTTATTTAGATAGAGGAAGAAGCTCACTGCATAAAGAATAATATTGAAGGAGAATATGGCTGTGGAATTTAACCTCCCCTATGTCACCGAGAGGGCCCTGAACAGGCTGAGGGTTGGAATCCCTAAATGTATGAGTCAACACGCTCAACCGGGGGCTGGGCCAGATAACAACATGCATGGTGAATGTGGAGAGATACAGAATCCAGCTCATTTGCTGGTCTGCTGATTACTACCAGAAACATGTACTGATGAAGAATTAAGTACTCTATGGCCAAAAACAAAGCAAAAAAGATGGCTTCATTTTGACAGTTTAAAGTCTGACTTGGACATGAAAGAAGCAGCAGCAGCCAGTTATTTGTGATCTCCTTATTTAATTCAGGTTTTTGCTAAATGATATTCCTAAAGAGGTAGAATTTCCAAGTTTGCATCTATGACCTTAAAAAACTGTACACATCCTTCTTTTATTATGCATTTTGCTATTTTAATATGAGGATAATCCATTGACTTGAAACTGACAGAAATATACTGTATATGGCAGTGGTGCCCAAACTAAGGCCAGAGGGCTGGGTGCGACCCCCGACACCAATTCATCCGGCCCGCGAAGCCCTCGTCGCTCCTGGAAGCAGAAGTAAAATGTGCCCATATGGCGCATTTTATTGTCTGCAGGAAAAGTTATACATGAGTGTTTCTTCTTCCTCATTATGAATCTTTGACCACATTTCTCTAAAATAAATCCTTGAAGTAAAATGAATTATGTATCAGCTCAACAAAACAAATAATCCCAATACAATATTCCAGACCTTTAAAAAAAACTCTAAGGGGGAAGATATAACAATTATTATTGATTGATTTTGTGATGCATATGCCATGCAGTTCTTCTATAGTTGCAGAGGAAGAAGGGAGCTAACTATAGACATTCAGTGCATTGCTGGAACCTTGACCTATGAACTTGAGCATACTGGTTATGAAAAGTCAATACAGCAAGGATGGAGGAGAAAATGCTATTTGATCCTATGTTGTTTGTTTTTGCTTTCTACCAGTGTAATCATTCAAAAATATTTCTGATTGTTAGCTGATCCTATTACAAGTAGACCAGTAGACTTTATATGTGTAACAAAAGCATCTGCTTCATGTAGCTCAGCTTCCACTTGTCATTCTACCAGTGTTCTTTTTTTCAATCTGCAAAATTATATGCCATACTTCCTACATCCCTCTTCTCATGCCTTTGGACTACTTTCAAATCTGCCCTTCAATTTAATACCATGCTTTAAGGATCCAAAAATTATTTGACATGTCATATTTCAGAAACTGTCTGTTGAGGCTTATATAAATTACAAAGAAATACTGCGATTTTGTCTGAAAACTACTGATTTTTAAAAAGGTATCTTGAAATTAAAGCAAGATCTGTCAATATTAGGCATTCAACAGGGTAAATTATGACAGCTATTGCACCATTCAAAAGGATAATGACAATTCATTGGTTAATCAAAGATGGGATCAGAATGACAGGCAGAAGTAGAAGAGCTATCAACAATTTCATACATTTTACAATTGTTTTAAACACAATTAGAACAATCCATTAATATATCCTAATAGCATCAAATAACTGTGCAGCAAAATTACACAAAATACGGGAGTCAGGAGTTCATTTTTCCCTCTTTGAGATGTAGACATTTAACCCTTTCATCAGCTACCTATTTTTAAATTAGAAATATAGGTTATGATTAAGGTAAGTTATCAAACTGAATTCTTATTCATTGGTTGGCATCCCAACTTATCTGAATGTGAGAGTGAGGGGATAGAAAGAGCATCTGGATAAATAAAGGGAAACAAACAATACTTAGCTCTGGAATAAGGGAGAGGGGAAAGGAAGATTGCAGTAGGTGGCCAGGTGAGTAAAAAATGTTAGCACTGGCATGTCTTTTCTGAAACAATCCCATTATTCTCCATGCTCTGATACTGAGAGTATGTTGGACTATGTTTTAAATAGTTATGGGCTTTAACAATCAGCATATCTTTTAAGTCAGAGAACGGCTTATCAAACAGACAAGTTATATACAGTACAGTACTTGTATTGTATGTACTGGATATACAAAGATATACATAAAAGGATTCTGACATACCACTAGGTATGTAACATTTAAAGGACCCCATGTGATTACTCTACTAGACTACCTCAGATAGCTTTGGCCTGTAAAAAAAAAAATCAAGCTCAATCCATAAAGCAACAGAAGCAACAGTCAAATTAATAACAGTCAGTTGTTGAAACCTCAAACAAAGGAAGTGCTGTAGTCAATTTGGAAGACACACTGCAGATAAAATCCTCAATGCTCACTCTAATTTGGATGCTGTCGCTGATATAGACACTATGGACATATATTTTGCCTCTGCTTGCTTTGTCTTAATGGATCCACTTTCAATTTGCATAGCTTGAGAATATGGACAAAGCTATAATGTGTGTCCTGGATCCTTGCCCTTCCCAGCTCAATGAAGTAACCAGGGAGGCTGATTCAGTGGGAAAGTCAGGGCAGAACTATATCTTATCTAAAAAGGAAGCTGTAAGGCATTTACTGAAAAAGCCATAATCGAGTCCCTTATATTAGATAATGGGCAGTCTCCGATATTGCATTTTTAGGCAAGGTACTGAAGTGTATGGTGGTTTCTGAGATCCAGGAGTCTCTGAATGGGATGTTTTAATCTGGCTTCAGGCCTGGCTACAATGCTGAGACAATTTCAGCCACCTAGATAACAAGTGCCAGGAAACATAGGGACAAGCATATCATTGTTGCTTCCACTGGGCATATTAGCAGCTTTTAACACCATTAACCATGGTGTCAACAGCTTCTGTCTCCTGTAACTCAGAAACAGGATGAAGAAAGATTTAAAGGTTAATTTTTGCTTCTGGAGTAGGAGCCAAAATCATGCCACATTTGAGATCTAGTAAGAACATGTGGCAGGAACAGCTCATCATACAAGTAGGAATGGGACAAAGTAGCTACTGCAGCCTAAACCTGTTTCATGTTGTGAGATCTTCTCTATATCCACCATAGATTGCCCAGAAATACTGAAAACCAATGCAGTCTTGGACTATGGGTCAGGCACTATGGCCAGTATTCACATACAAGATGACCTTATAAGGAATAAAAATAACTCCCCCTCCACACATAAGTGTGCATACACACACATTTTCTTCAACATTCTGGTCTCAACAGAGAATAGTGTTTTTGGTGATAGGCACAATAAGAACAGAAGGCACTGAAGCAGATTCAGTCAGACATCTCTATACTTACCCGAATTTGACAGTACAGTGCTTGATTTAAATGAAATGTTCGTCATGAAAAACATTACTGTAAATTAATCAGGCTGTGTTTCAACTCCATCACCCTTAGTCAAATACAGTCAAGCCTCGCATAAAGAGCACCTCACTTAAAGAGTAACTCACTTAAAGAACAGAATTTTCTCTGAATGTTCACTTCGCTTAACAAATAAAACCAACCAAAAACTCGCTTAACAAATAAATCCAGGTTTGCAATTCCCCCCCCCCCAAGTTACAATTGGTCACTTACAATGTTGTTTCACTTAAAGAGCAAACTCGCTTAAAGAGCAATCCTGTGGAAAATATTGTGCTCTTTTAGCAAAGTATAACTGTATTGCTTGCAGATAGATACTATATTAGTTTTCACTTTACCACTGGCAGATGCACAATCTCAAAGGGAAAAGGAACACACACAAAAACGTGTACAGGTACACACACACACACACACACACACACACACACACACACACACACACACACACACACACACACACACACACACACACACACACACACACGAAAGAAATTTGCACTCAAACATAATGTATAGTGTTGGTGAGATTGCTCCAGCAGCAAAACAGAATTAGCAGGAATTTTGAGAGGAAGGTCACCAGTGACTACTTACAAAATAATTGTAGAATGACAGACACCCCTGATTTAGAAATAATAATAATTTCATGTCAGAAAATTATTCTGGGCTGAAAGGTTATTTGTAGAAGAAACTTTGCTCAGGGAACGTACAAATGAGTTTCCTTCCATGTCCCCAAGAGCTGGAACAGAGACAGGCACTCACTCTGTCATGTAGTACTCAGGTCTTGAACTACCGACTTGCCAGCTTCCAGCTAACAAGGCGAGCTTCTTAGCCACTGAATTTAGTTAAAACATAAAATATGGGTTTTTTAATTTTTATTTTTTTAAAGCTGACTACATTAAGTGAATTTAGGTCAGCTCTTTTCATTGCTGTTTGACCTTGAAGTACTTTTGCTCCAGAATGGCCACTTCATTACTGGTGTCCATTTATTCTGTGAGGCCTATTTCTCCTATACTAACAGATCATTGGTAAAGAATGATAACATATAATACCGGTGGATAAGCAGATGAATGAACTCATGTTGTGGGTAATTTGATGTCTTATAGCATTGCCAGAACAGACACAGGGAAACAGATAGTATCTAGGTCTACAGCAAGGCTTGGTTGTATTTCTAAATCTCTGTTATGTGTTCCAACAATGTTTACAGCTGTCCTCCATTCAGACTTTTAAATATCCGGGAGAAAGTGAAAATAATATAAGCTGTTAAACTAATTAAGAGATAACACTACACTTCCAGCCTCTAGGGAGAAATGTATCATGATATGACATTGTACTATCTTAGTTTTGGTCCTTGGTCTGTTTAACTTCATATTCTCCCTTTATAACTGTGTAGTACAAAAATAGTTGTTGATTGATCAGCAAGAACAAACTAATTGTGCTTTCTTCCAGGCCTCACAAGATACATGAATGATTTTACTGGATCAGATTCCATTTACAGTGGGTTTCTCATTCAATTTTAAAACTGTTTATGCCTGGGTGTTTTATGGGATATCCAAATGCTTTTTAAAAATGCACGCAAATGGACTTGATTTCTCAAGTCCATTTGCATGTGCAGAATGTTGTCAAAGGGACATCTACCAATGCACAGTTTCCTCGCCTGATAACGACTCCAAGGTATCCAAAGATATTCTTTGGAATAGTAGCCGTGTTAGTCTGTGGTTCAGGCATCTCAGAAAACAAAACAAAACAAAACAAAATAAACAAAATAAAGTGAAATAAAAAAATAAAAAACCCAGTAGCACTTTAAAGACTAACTGCTATATTTTCACTGTTAGCTTTCGTGGATCAAGTCCACTTCATCAGACAAGGAATGAAACTTTCAGGCATGTTCTTATATACCAAATTCAGGAGGTCAACGGGAGAAGGGTTGGTGCCAAGCAAGATGACAGACAAGCAAGCAGAAGAATGCAGTTTCACACAGCCATTAGCAACAATAGATTATTCAGATAAACTCTAAAAGACTCCCTTTCAGTCTCAAGGTTGCTTGTCTGTCATCTTGCTTGACACCAACCCTTCTCCCGTCTACCTCCTGAATTTGGTATATAAGGACATGCCTGTAAGTTTCATTCCTTGTCTGATGAAGTGGACTTGATCCACGAGAGCGAACAGTGAAAATATAGCAGTTAGTCTTTAAAGTGCTACTGTGTTTTTTTTTACTTTATTTTGTTTGTTTTGTTTTGTTTTGTTTTCTGAGATGCCCAAAGATATTCTGAGTGCTTAAACATGTGGGTATATATCTTCTTCATCCTGTCAATCTTTTCCTTGGAGATGAAAACATAAGATCACATGAGCCAGAAAAAAATACAGAACAAACAAAGAATATAACACTGTTAAGAAATATCCCTTCTACTATTCTACCTCAACCCAAGAGATTTCCTCAGCATTCCAGATCAACTTACAACAAGCCAGAACAAAACAAAGTGTGCCTTTAAGGAATGTTTCATCAGATATTTGCCAGAATGCTGTGGATTTATTCCAGTGTAGATGGAATTGTGTAACTCACAGAAACAAATTATTGATAATGGGTTGCTGCTCACATTTCTAGTTGTAACATCATATGACCTAGAATAAAGGTGGGGATTTGCTGTCATGATTGGTACAATTGCACTTATTTTGATATAAACCCATAATAGGATTCTGGTAATTGGTATTTAATGTAAACTAGAATCGCTCTGCTGTCCATGGCCAAATATCATCACTTACATTCCTTCACTACATGAAGTATGACTACAGATGTTATTTCAGGAACGTTGCATTGACCTAATTTTCCTCCCTTAAAATGTTTGACTGTTTCAAACTTGGCTTCATAGGTTAAGAATGCTGCCTATGGGAGTTTCAGATTAGTATCAGAAAAGAGCACCAGAAAGAATTTAAAAAGATAATGTGAGCTAGGTTCAGTCTATGAAACCCAACTAACACTTCAATATCTTGTGTCTTTGAAACCTGGGGAGCATAGTGAAAAGTAGAGACATCACATTGCAAACAAAAATTCACATAGTCAAAGCAATGGTATTCCCTGTGGCAATATATGGTTGTGAGAGCTGGACCATTAGGAAAGCTGAGTGCAGAAGAATAGATGCCTTTGAGATGTGGTGTTGGAGGAGAGTTTTGAGAGTCCCCTGGACAGCGAGGAGAACAAATAGGTCAATCCTAGAAGAAACCAACCCTGACTGCTCCTTAGAAGGTCAAATAATAAAGATGAAGCTAAAGTACTTTGGATATCAAATGAAAAGAGAGGATTCGCTTGAGAAAGCCTTGATGCTGGGAAGGGTGGAGGGCAAAAGAAGAAGGGGGCGGCCAAAAATGAGATGGCTAGATGGTATTGTAGACACAATGGGCACAAAGCTGAGCGAGTTGAGGGGGATGGTGGAGGACAGAAGTGCCTGGCGGACAGTGGCCCATGGGGTCGCAGAGGGTCGGAATCGACTGTGTGACTGAACAACAACAAAACATTTTATAAAAGGAAAATATTTTGTATTTCAATACATAGATCCATAAGCTCCTGACCTCGTGTATTTTCTTGTGGAGCTCTTTCTACCTCTATAATGGTGGGCAACATCTCCCATTAGAACAAGTGAGGTCATGACACCAGGCAGCAGATCCTGGTAGAAAACGAGCAACCATATATTAAAAAGACAGCATTGTGATTGCCTTCCTCTGGCAATCTACTGCCTTTAGATGCAGTTAAGATGTTGCAACTAACATTCCCTTTTTCTTTAATATCAGAGATAGTGAGTACTAGCTTGTTCTTTACCTCAGACACCAAAATGTACTAGGCCATCTCTGATATCATGTTCATGATTCCACCACAATTATTATTTACAGAGCACAGCAATCCTAAAATACAATTCAAGGACACAGAAGTCTAAAGCATATTGCTCTCCCTAATATGCAGATCGCTTTGCTGTAGTTTTAAACTCATCATGAAACTAACACTAATCCCTGTCTGAAGTGTGATATTACCCGTAATCAAAGAGAACCCCTTCAATTATGTTGCTTTTAATTCTTCCATGCAGGTGGTATTCTGTAACATTTGTTTGCATACACAGTGGAATGATTGCAGCTGTTGACATCTGCACAAGTTGAGGGGCTTTGAACTTATGTTCCTATAGTGTGACACTTGTTTGTCCTGCAAATAAGGCCATAAACATTTAGAATCAGACTGTCATAAATATCACAAACTAATTCAAAATGACTTTACTATATTTTAATATAACTGAAATACAGTGTGTTGTTTCAACCTAGACAATCATTTGCCTCATATAATTTAAGTTCTATAAAATTATAGGAGTTCAAGGCTATAGTAAAATTATTCCAAGAACATTTGCGTATAGACTAACTGACTGACTGAGTGAGTGACTGGTTGACTTGTATCCCACACATTTAGGTTATACTCCCACTCTGGGTGAATCACATAATTGAAATACTGTACCAACAATCCAAAACCAACATTCTACTACAGTATCTCCAGTCCCCTTTTAGATGGCAGCATGTCAAATTACAACACTACTTAACTTAAATAAGGCTACATACTTTAAATAAATCATCAATAAACAAATCAAGAACTAATTGGCTATGGATAAGACATTTTGGAAGGCCTCCTTGAACAATATGGCCTTTAATTATTTTTAATCTGTATCATGGAAAAATGTGTACTGTACATGTAAAATCAGTACTAATATTTAAAATATTATTTTATTATAGGTTGGGATATGAAGTTAAGAACTGTGAAACAAATTATGTTTGTAACATTAAGATAAAATGAAATTGATAGTAATAATAATATACACAATCTGTACGTTAATCTGAAGTAACAGCCCAATGGGATCAAGGAATATTCAAGTATGCTTCTGTTTCTCAAGCTGTGTTATCCTGCCTATGGACAGTTTATTTAATACAGCCTGCTCTTGTTTGTTCAACATGTCATGAAGAATCAATTTCTAGCATAAGTGCACCAGACACATATTTTACTGGTATTTGCAGTGTGAGTAAAAGTAGGTCACTGCAAGCATCCTTAAAATTAGGCCAAAATTTAAAGAAGTCATTTACAAGGGCTGCAGGTTTTTAATACTCCCCCTGACCTTCTCAATACTGTATTCACAGTATTAGTTGCATTATACACTCATCATTGATTGTATAAGTATCAAATAAACATAGACTTAGAATTTTAGTAGACTATGGCTAAATCAAAAAGACAGCTAAATACTACATGTTAGAATGACATTGTTGGAGACTTTAGAAAATTCCATCATCCCTCATAAACACTACTAATCTTATTAAGCCTTTAAAATATATACATGCATATAATCATTTTGGCAGTTGAGAAAAGATTAAGAGGTTGGATTTATTAAATATAGCTGGACATTGTGATGTTCATATGACTCTGTGAACTTGACCAAAGAAGCAAGGGTCAAGATGCAAGAAGACTTTTTCAAATCTTCCTGTCTTTGAGGACAACTAAAAGGATATAACAGTCTTGTGTTATATAGTAGCAAAGGACATTTCAAAAAATGGTTATACTGGATGTTGTATTTCAAATGGAGCTCCTTCGCATATGTTTCAGTTTTCTTAGGCTGACACCAAAAAACAAGTGTGTTTCCTGCTTTTAAGGCTTATACAGATTTGGTTCAGAGGGAAGAATTGTGACAAAGCAACAAGATACATTTTTTCTGATAAAATCTCAAAGGGGATTAAAAATGATGAAAAAGTAATTAAGGTGTTGATGTAGCAGGTCATCCAAATGGCCCATTGACCCATATTAGGTAAGGCTAGCTCTTTGATCTTAGCATCTTACTAGAAGGGGGGAATTTTGATTCTCTGCAGCTAAGTCTTACTCAGCTGGAAACTGAGATTGTGGCAGTCTACTCCACTTTGTTGTGAGTATAAGATAGAGAAGAATAGGTTTTATTTTATTTTTCCTGATGTGTTTAATACTTGAATTGCTCTCTTATCTGCTCAGGTGCACTTCACACAAATCACATGAACATGCAGCTCTTGCCCATCTGAGAGTTGTGAATACTACTCTTTTAAAAATACTGCCTACGTATATAGTAGCCCACAAAGCAGTTTTCTGCCATTATAACTGCAATTTTTAAAAGCACTACACTAATTCCCACTTCTCATAAGTAATTAAATGATTCTTTTATTTACAAACTGTTAGCCTGGTGGTACAAAACACACGCCCCCTCCTGGTACCTCAAACCTTAAAAAGGGCACAAGCCATCTCTTGAACTATTTAGTGAAGAGACAGACAAGTAACTGTAACAGTAACTAGGTGCTGCATATACAGTACAAAGGGACTGGAGGTTATCCTCCATTAAGATACAATCATAATACAGTAATACCTTGGATAACGCTAAGACTTGGTTCCACAAGTCTTGGTGTTATCCGATTTTTAGTGTTATCCGATGCATGTTAAAATCCTATGGGATGTATCGGATAACGTTAAAGCTCCATAGAGATACATTGTAACCACACAGGCTTTAGTGGTTGTTATCCGATACATCCCATAGGACCTTAACGTTATTAGATCCAATTCTCCTCCCCAGATTACTTAACGTTATGCGATTTTAGCGTTATCCGAGGTAAACGTTATCCGAGGTATTACTGTATAGCTATACAGTCATGGGAGGAAAAATCAACAAAAATTCATAATTTGTAACCAGTAACTTTCAAACTCTGACTCATATATACATAACCATTATCAGGTGTACACATTACTTTAAATAAGTAACTAACAGCTGTGCCCTTCTTATTCAAAAATAAGTGCAAAAAACCAGATCAGATTTGGAACCTAGCATGTAGTAATGGAGTTTTAATGCTTTACTTTCACTACAATTCTGGAAAAGAGTCACTACACTTTGAAATTACATTGTGTAATAGCAATCTACTGCAGCAGCTCATTTTGACAAACTGAATTGCAGGCAAGAAGTTCCCAATTGCCCTTGAAGCACAGAAGAAATTGTTAATAGTCACTATCTCCTAGACACTGTAGCTCTGATCTATATCATGGGGCCTTATATTTGTTTTTGAGAAAAACAGAGAAAATAAATAAATGTGCATCTCCATTCTGCTGCAACTAGTCATGCGTAATTACCAATGTCTAGAACTGAAATGTCCATAAATATTTGATTAATTTTAAAGCTCACTTGAGTATAATAGCAGTTATAACAGCATGAACGGAATCTTCAAACATTAAGCATGGCAAGTCAATTGTCTACTCTGTTTGCTTTCGGAACTGGTAGTCATTTCAGAATAAAAGCACTTTAAGATTTCTCAGATAGTGGTGGCTTCCTTTAAAGAATCAATAATATTTCTTCTATAAATACCCAGGTCAGCAACAATGGAATGCAAACTTCTGCAGGGAGTTACTGAGGAGTGTGTATCTAATTTCAATCCCTTTAAATGGTTTTTAAAGGTTTGTAATCTTCAGTGTCATAACATGCCCCCATAAATTAATCAGAAAGTCACCATGTAATCAAATTACAGAAATAAAAAATTACCATGGCCAACAATTGACAGCAAAAACAGATGTATCAGTTTCCTTCAGCTTTGTGCTGCACATGTATTATTCTTCCTTTAGGGTAAACTTAATGTCATAACCCAAATTTAAAAACTGTACAGTGATTGACAATATTGAAACATATTTGTTGAAAACTCAGAAAAATCAACACAAATAACAGAAGAACAGAAAAGAATTACACAGCACACAATATTAGCAACAGCACACTTATATACCACTCCATAGTGCTTAGTGCACTCCCTGGGTGATTCATAAGGTAATTAACACTTTGCCCCCAACATGCTGGGTACTCATTTTATCAACCTCTGAAGAATGGAAGGCTGAGTCAACCTTTGTTTTCTTTTGGAAGGAGGTGAGATTATTTAAACAATAGACTTAATTATGCAATATGATCTAAAGTGATACTTTAAAAGTAAGATTATTTGGATCGGGTATGTCTAGTACAGGCCTTTCAGATGCAAATCATTCATTTCTAGACAATACAACCGATGCTAAGAAAGTAGTAAAGCCTGCAATTCCAGTAATATCTGGGGGCCTACAATGCCAATAATAATTGTCTTTCACCCACCTATGTAAAGAAAGATATATACACACCTTGCATATTTCCTTGTACAATGGTACCTTGCTTAAAGAGCATAATGCATTCCACGGGATTGCTCTTTAAGCGAGTTTGTTCCATAAGTGAAACACCATTGTTAAGTGACCAGTTGTGACTTCTGGGGGGGGGGGATGGCAAACCCCAATTTAGTTGTTAAGTGAGGTTTTGGTTGGCTTAGTTGTTAAGTGAGGCGACCTTTCAAAGAAAATTCTGTTCTTTGAGCGAGTTAGTCTCTAAGCGAGGCGCTCTTTATGTGAGGTTTTACTGTATATACAACACCTTCTCCATCTGATTCCTAAAGGCCACTGAATCCAATCTAGAAGACGTTCGAAACCCCCTGAGCAAGAACTGGCAACATATTGGACTGCAGGAAGAAGAGGATACATTATATTTACTAGTGATGGGACTTTCATTTGGAAAAGAATGAAAAATGCATGGAAGCAGTTTTTATTTGTGCAGTCCTTTCATGGTTTCAAGATATAAGCTTCTTAACTATGAAATTTTCATTCAACAAAAGAGAGGTAAATGAAGGTTACATATCTCTTTTATTTCTCATTTTCTTTTGTCTTTTCTTTCATCTGGTGTCTGTCTGTCAAATTACCTAGGACAGGGGTACCCAAACTTTTTGGGCCGCGGGCCAGTAATGTGGCTCATGGGGCTGGTCAATATGGTGCAGGGGCCGAATCCAGACCCTGATGCCAATTCATCTGACCCACAAAGCCCTCGTCACTCCCGGGAGCAGAAGTAAAATGCTTCCAGGAGTGATGAGGGCTTTGTTGGCTGGATGAATTGGCATCAGGGGCCAGATCCGACCCTCAGGCCAGAGTTTGGGCACCCCTGGTATAAACAAAAGGAGAACTGCAACATCCAAACTGCAGGCCACATTTTGGGCACCCCTGACCCAGGAAGTGTTAGAAAATAGTATGGCAAGGACAAGGTTGCTGTCAGCTACCAATCAGGAACTGGGATTCAGGAAAGCTCTTGCTTTGCTACCGGTGAGACTGCTTAATCATGCCTATTTCCTCCTCCAGAATCAACTTCTCCTTCCCTCCCAAATAATCCTTTTTTCCCAAGCTTTGGCCTCTTGTGCAGATAACCACAGAACTACTGTTAAACCAATGACAGCAGACAGACAGACTCTCTTTTAACAGTTAACTCACAGAATTGTTGGGAGAATTTCCTGTGGTTTGGGCCTTAGGAGTTTCATGTTGGGTTTTTCTAGCAGAAGAAGGAGGGGGAGGCATGGATAGAGGAAGAATAGGAAATACAAGCCTCCCTTCTGTATTCTAAACCTACCTGCTTAACCTCTAACCCTGGTCTTTGTGGCTACATGCACATTTGTGTGCAGAAGTGGCCAACTGACAATCTCAAGAACCACAGCTGGCTGCTACAAGGCTGCAAAAGGAAGGTACAGACCTAGCCACATGTTTCCACAATGCCAAACTAATAATAAACAAGGAGGGACATGATTTGGCCCATGGAGTCCCACAGCCCAGAGTTCCCAACCTCCAGCTCTCCAGTAGACCTGGACAACCACCTTTGAATGGAGGAGATTGAACCTTTTCCAATATAGAGGAAAGCCCCAATGATGAAGAAGACTAGCAACAGGAACCAGGGTAGGGGATGTAACAGCTTGGAAAATATGGGATGTAAAGGGAATATTGGGGTGAAGGTAAAACACATGGAAGAGAAGAGTACATAGAAAAGGTAGGGAAAGTTGCCTCCAGGGTTCAGAATCACCACCCTACTGAGATGCAAACACTGGAAGCAGCTGGGGTACACCCAAAGGGAAATGACCCCAGTCTGGCCTTACATGTTTAAAGAGGATCCCTGGCACTGTGTCTATGTGCAGTTGTGGGTTCCCAAAGAAAAGGCTGTACACCATGTAGAGAGTGGAACCTATTGAAGACAGTAGCAAATATGGGAGAAACTCCAGGGCCATAGAGAACCCAGGTGACAGCCAGGTAGAAGAAGGACTATCTGCCACCAAGATATTGCCCTAGAGCAGTGGTTCCCAACAAGGGGTACACAGTCCACTAGTGGACTTCAATTCCCAGAAGCCTAAGTCAGTACATTGGCTGATCAGTGCTTTGGGGAAATGACTTAGGCTTCTGGGAATTGAAGTCCAAAAACCAGCATTTGGGAAACACTGCCCTAGAGCAGTGGTTCCCAATTAGTTTTTTTCTACATACCACTTCAAGAAAGACCTCAAACTTGTGTACCCCTTATTGCAGGAATGTTAAATAAAAAATGAAATCAGGTGTATTTTATATTTATTATCATCAAAAGACATTCTAATAACAGAGAACACATGTTTCATTAATGTGACAAATGTGCACGTTGACAATGACAAGCAAATAGGCGGGAATGGGGGCGGCCGCGATCGGGTGATGCGAGACGCGGGAGGTGCAGGAAAAACCGCCGCCACGAGAGAAAGCGCTTCATGTTTACGATTGACTTACCTACTGATTGTTTAATTAAATTGAATGCTTTTTTGGCAATTGTTATTGCATTATTGTTTTTTAAGGATTTAATATTTTAGTTAAGAGATTGCTGCGCGTACCCCTTGATGCAATCTCACGTACCCCTGGGGGTACGCGTACCACTAATTGGGAACCACTGCCCTAGAGTAGGGTTGAAGAACTAAGGACCAATGAAGACAACTGGTGCCCCTTGGACATTGTAGAAAATGGACTCTGGAGAGAGTTGGTGCACTGAACCTACCCCGCAAACATAATTGTAAAAGTATTACCTGCAGCAAGGGCTAGCCTAAGGAGTCATATCCAGTGACGGGTTGTTACCGGTTCAGACTGGTTCGCCCGAACCGGTAGCACCCATCAGGAGGGTGTCCCCGGGGGGGATGGTAAACCCCCAGGTGACCCAGTTCGGTCACCTCTCTGGGCCCCCTCCAGAAGCATACTTCCAGGTAGTCAAAATGGCTGCCTGGAACTGCGCATGCATCAAACCACTATTTGACGTATGGACAGTAAAAAAATAGAACTGCACATGCGTCAAATAGAGGTTTGACGCATGGGCAGTTCCGGGCAGCCAAAATGGCTGCCCGGAAAGGAAAGGAAGGAAGCGCCTCTATAAGCAGCAGTGGCAGCAACCTTTCCTTGCCGTGCCACGCCGCACTGCTGCAGCGGTTTGCCACTATGGCAGTTTATTATTTATTTTTTATTTATTAGTTCAAATTTATATTGCCGCCCACACGCCATGGCGACTCAGGGCGGCTTACAAACAACACATTACAATACATTACAATGTCGCCACGCTCCCACAGTTCCTGCCTGCCTTCTGCCTGCCTAGCTAGGTAGGTAAGTTATTGGTTGTTGTTTTTTGGTTTGGTGTGGGTGGGTGGGTTGAGGGGTGTGTCTGTGTGTGTGTGTGTGTGTGTGTCTTTATTTTTATTTTATTTTGTTTTGTTTATTTATTTATATATTTTTCTTTGGCTCCGCCCACAATGTCATGATGTCATGACGTCGGCTCTGCCCATGACGTCATGATCTCATGGTGTTGGCCCCACCCATGACATCCATGACATCACAGTGGGGTAGTAAAAAATTTGACAACCCACCACTGGTCATATCTGAGGAAATGCAGGATGGTGGACAGGCTTACACACAGCAACCATTAGCTGTATTAAACAAACAAGTAAAAGACGCAAAATGACCTAAAAGAATTGGTCCAATATGTGTGACACAAAATGAACAGAGCATGAAGTACCTAAATAGTAGAGGTCCCTCTGCAATGAAATCAAGCAAAAACAGAATGAAAGTTTTTACCATCCATAATGCTAATATTTACAGTGCCTACCCCATTAGATTTTCATTCATCCTCTCTAAAAAGGGGGGAAATAATTGCTATCTTTAAACTTTGCATAAGCTTTTCATTCTTAATAAGAGTTTTTCCAGATGACTCTTTCCTCAGAACCTGCAGTCCTTGCTTTTCTTCTTTTTCACCTTCAGATTCCAGATGTCATTGCCAAATCATTCCAGTGATTTATGCGCTGTCTTTCCATTATTATTTTCATTTTTCATCCTGATTTGTGACTTTTCTTCTCTTCCCCCCCCCCCTTTGCTATTTATTATTATTTGCAATAAAGTGCAATGGCAGCATTTTTAGTATGGAATTGAAGTATTCACTGAGCTGTATTTGGAAATAAATGAATAAATTGACTCTAACCACAATGGGGTTCTGGGGAAAGGGATGCATAGATATAGGTTTGAATTAGTCAAATCATTTCCTTTTGTCTACTGTGAGGTGATACAAATTAACAATAAACTGTTCTCCTCACCTTTCCCTTCATATCATATTTCGCAATGCCTGCAGCCGCAGGCAATAGAGAAAACACATCCTTAATTTCCTATTCCCAGGTGGGCAAACTCTGTAATTACTTGTTCATTTTCTTTTATTAATTGTGGTTGTGTAATTACAATAAAAGTGAACAAGTAATTTAAGAACCTGGTGTTGTGTAACAGAAAATGACACCTTAAGGATGTGATCTTATTCCCTCTTATTTAGAAGTAATGCTCTGTGGTCACAGTGAAACATGCTACCGAATACACATTTAGACAATTGGTTTTACTTTACAGCAGTATCTCACTCTCATCATCTCTCTTCTATTCTGGTAAAATATGTGCTCAGATGAAAGAAAGATTATTCCATCTGTACAATTTCACTCTTTATTCACACTTCAATTCTATAAAAAATATTTCCTTTTCTTTTTTCCCCCTGTTCTTCCTTTTTTCCAGATAAAGCATGTAATGCAGGAGTTCTCAACCTTTTTAAGCCGGGGGCTGGGTCATGCTTCCTCAGACAGCTTTGGGGGCTGGACAGCCATTTTGCCCTTCCTCCACCACATGGCACTTCCTGGTGTGGTGGAGGCAGTGGGGGCCACATGAAATGGTGCCATGGGCTGCATCCAGCCCACAGGCCACAGGTTGAGAATCCATGATGTAATGAATACAACCAAATCTTCTTGATCATATATAAAAAAGAAGTTTTAACAGCTTGATAGATTTCCCCCCCTGGAAAATCTATCAAATAACAAAAAAAAAACTTCAACACAAAAATGAAAAGATTAGTGTTTTCTCTTGTTATTGTCAGCCTCAACATTAGCAATCCCCATACAAACCATGTTTCTGCACACACAAATTATATTGTGCACAAAATAAATTTTTTGCACAAAACACAGTTTCTAAAAAAACATTCAAAATAAGAAGAAAATTTACAATTCTTGCTATCTTCCCTATTAGGGAAAAAAACTCTAATTGTTCATTCTCACCTAAAATAATACATATCTAGTGGATAATATAACCCTAACCTCCATTTGCAGTGAATTAGGCAATTTCAGTTAAATGAGCTATATCTCTTACCCACTTGGACAGAATTGATATATGATCTATAAAATATCCTGTAAAAGCAGTACCACTTTAATTCCACTTACTGTGAAAACAGAATTGCTCTACTAAATAGTACTAGTGTGTTAAACAGTGTAAAAAGCCAACAAAGAAGCAACAGCTATGTTCTTTCATCTGTCTTTGAATTGTGAATTTTAAATTTACTTTTATTCTGAAAAAATCAGCATAACTAACAATGTTGCCACCTGAGGCAAACAGCACAACATGTGCCCCAAGTCAACTTTATGATGCAAAGAAAATACATGAAGTAACTACAGAATTGAACACTTTGCTAATATCACATCTTCTACACATGGGATCAGCTGCACTGTCAAAGCTACAAGAACCAATGTAATATTCTTATTCTTCTGCTGTATCCATATCCAAATATTGGTGATCCTCATGGTAATCAGTCATGAAGACTGTCCGGAGAATATAATGCAGTGGCCTTTCATCTGCCTTCCACATCACAGCGTAGCACACATACCACTGATTCAGTTCCATGAGTCACTTTCTGGTCCTCAGCCCTTTCATCAATATTAGAACTTCATTCATTAGAACTTACTACATGGAAACCAAATGTCTGTATGCTATGAATGGCTCAAAACACACCCATACAATAAAAGTCAAAATAGACATGGCCAAGAGCAGTTTTTGCAAAGATACAGTTGTACCTCGCTTAAAGAGCATAATGTGTTCCACAGGATTGCTCTTTAAGCGAAACACCATTGAAAGTGACCAATTGTGGGGGGGATTGTGAACCTCAATTTATTTGTTAAGTGAGTTTTTGGTTGGTTTTATTTGTTAAGCGAAGCGAACATTTGGAGAAAACTCTGCTCTTTAAGCGAGTTACTCTCTAAGCGAGACGTTCTTTATGCGAGGTTTGACTAATAAATTTAATTTGGAACAAACATTTAAAATTAGATTTAAGAATGTACATTACACAGTGTTATATATTTTTACTTCTGCAGTATGGCATGATATCATAACCTTTAACACAGGCTGCCATAAAAAACATTTGTGGGTGTATCACAGGATGTGAAGAATGTTTGGATCAAAAGAGTTATCCAAGAAGAGGTACTAAAGTAGTGGTCCCCAATCTTCTGGGACATGAGGGACACATTAGAGCAGGGGTGCCCAAACATAGCCCACAGGCTGGATCTGTCCCCTGAAATCATTTCACCTGGGCCCCGACATGCTTGCTGCTCCTGGATCCAGAAGTAAAACAACATGTGTGGGTGCATTAGGCACTCATGCATGCGTTTTACTTCCGCTTCTGGTGGAAGGAACCCTATGATCAACTGTCCAGGGGCATTGTCAGTCCCATGTACCAAAAAGTTTGGGCACCCCTGCATTAGAGTGTCAAATGCCTACAGAGGCATCTTAAACCAAATACAGTGGTAACAAAATTAGTAACCTGCCAATTATGATCAAAAGTAAATATTCAAAGGTCAACTTTGAAAAGGTTAATGTTATGGGTACAGTCAAACCTCGCATAAAGAGTGTTTCGCTTAAAGAGTAACTTGCTTAAAGAGTAGAATTTTCTCTGAATGTTTGCTTCGCTTAACAAATAAAACCAACCAAAAACTCGTTTAACAAATAAATCAGGGTTTGCAATCCCCTCCCCCCAGCTGGTAACTTACAATGGTGTTTCGCTTAAAGAGCAAACTCACTTAAAGAGCAATCCTGGGGAACACATTGTGCTGTTTAAGCAAGGTACAACTGTACTTGAACTCAGCTGACCAACAAAGCACTCAGAATGGACAAAATGCTAGTATGGAAGATAAGACCAAGAAGGGGCTGAGAAAAGAAACAATGGAGACCAGATGAAACAATGTCACTCTTGTGTTGTTTTTGTGAGAAAGGGACAGGAAAAACAGCAGTAGATGTTGCCACATGAGACAGGAAAAACAAATTGGGACTGAAGGAAAATGCCATGAGGTGACAGCAGTAAACAAGCAAGTTGGAGGGTTGTATAGATAGAGCGTGGGGATGAATGCAGTCCCCAGGCTGCAGATTGGGGGCTCCTGTACTAAAACAAATGAGGAAAGAACAAAAAAAAATCATAAACAACAAGTACTATACCTTAGGGCTAGGCATTGCAAGTGGAACAACCTATGACTGCCTGCAGAGGTCCTACTATCTCCATACAGGGAAGAATATGATTTCATTGTATGGAATAGGGCTAATACTTGCACAAAGAGGTTTTCCTCGCAAGCTCTTCAAAAGCTCCACTGGGGCAAAAAAAAAATACACCATAGCACTTGTGATACAGAGTAAAGTTTTCCCTAATCATATGTCTACTGACAGCTGTGAAAGTAATGAAGAAAATAAAAATGAGTGATCTGAAAAGATATACAGAAAGTTCCATCAAAGACTAGGCAGAGAGTATCACACTGAGGAACAGCGGAGGAAAGTGTTACTTGTTTGAAACTGGAAATATGTAGCATCTGTTAACAGGAGCAAAGAAGGATTCAAGATTTAAAAGCATTTTAAAGCCAAGTACTGTACTGTATTAAATGTACATGTTTTCATAGGGCTGCAACCTAAGAGGAAAATAACGGCAAACAACTCCAGTAGATACAGAATATTTTAGTGAGGTATATAGGAGACTTTCATACACAATATTCCACTAATTGATCATCAGCTGATGATCAAAATTGTTTTTATCAATCTTGGCATAGTCACCTACTCAAAAGCAACCCATTGTTGACCAGCTTGCTCTTTAGCAGATAAGAGCTGATGTTCAGTGCATGGTGACTTGGCAAATATTTGCAGAATCGACTTTTTGAGTTCAGTTGTCATATCTGATGAGAAAGGATCATCCCAATGTAAGTTTTATTTACTTCTTTACACCTCATGTCAAGAAACTGGAAAGTAGGAGATGGTGGCTTTATTCAGCCTTTTAAACTCAGGCTTGCTAGCTGGTGCCTCAGACAAGCAGAGCAGGAGGAAATTGCCCATTAATTGAGAGGCAATAGTCCCTGTGCCTTATCATTGAGAGCGGGAAATCTTCAAGGTCATAACTTTCTTCTTGGTACTGAGCTGATTAAACAAAGAATGATCTCAGCTGAAGAGGAGAAAAGGGGGAAACAAGTTAATTCTGAGAAGTTACTCTCACCTTCAAGAAGGTTCACAGTGCTTCAACATTGGAAGTATTTTTTGTTGTTCAGTCGCACAGTCGATTCCGACCCTTTGCGACCCCATGGACCACTGTCCGCCAGGCACTCCTGTCCTCCACCATCCCCCTCAACTCGCTCAGCTCTGTGCCCATTGTCTCCACAATACCATCTAGCCATCTCATTTTTGGCCGACCCCTTCTTTTGCCCTCAACCCTTCCAAGCATCAAGGCTTTCTCAAGCGAATCCTCTCTTCTCATTTGATGTCCAAAGTACTTTAGCTTCATCTTTACTATTTGCCCTTCTAAGGAGCAGTCAGGGTTGATTTCTTCCAAGATCGACCTATTTGTTCTCCTTGCTGTCTAGGGGACTCTCAAAACTCTCCTCCAACACCACATCTCAAAGGCATCTATTCTTCTGAGCTCAGCTTTCCTAATGGTCCAGCACTCACAACCATACATAGCCACAAGGAATACCATTGCTTTGACTATACGAATTTTTGTTTGCTATTTGATGTCTCTGCTTTTCACTATGCTCCCCAGGTTTCTCATCGCTTGCCTCCCAAGAATCAGTCGCCTTTTTATTTCATGGCTGCAATCCCCATCTGCAGTGAGCTTTGATCCTAGGAAAGTAAAATCTGTCACTGCTTCTACTTCTTCCCCATCTATTTTCCAGGTACTGATAGGGCCTGTTGCCATGATCTTTGTTTTCTTTATATTGAGTCTCAAACCTGCTTTTTCACTCTCTTCTTTCAACCTAATCAGGAGCTTCTTTAGGTCCACCTCACTTTCTGCCATGAGGGTGGTATCATCTGCATATCTCAAATTATTGATGTTTCTCCCAGCAATTTTGATCCCAAATTGTGATCTGTACTGTATAACAATTGTAGATTTCTTCATTTTCCATATCTAGGCCAAATGTGAAACTGCCAAAATGAAGGCACCTATTGGTGAGTTCATTCTGCAGTTTCTTTGCCTGATCCAGTGTGAGAAAGATTAGTTGGCAACACAAGGTTGCCATTACCAAGATACGCCCAATTGTGATTCAAAAATACAACAATCTTCAAAGAGGCTCTTTCTGTGTGATGGGAGGCAGGGCCATAGACCGGGGGTGGCATCACCCAACCTGAGTTAGCAGTTTGCCCACCCTCAATCTCCTAGCTACTTATATATATGACATACTATCTATTACATTGTTGCCCATCCTGAAAATATACTCACCCACCCACATCTAGAATCCTGGCTACGGCCCTGATGGGAGATACAGTACAGTAAAACCTCATATAACGCTAAAACCTGGTTCCACAAGTCTTCGTGTTATATGATTTTTCGTGTTATCTGATCCTCTATGGGATCCATAGAGATACATTGTAACCACACAGGCTTTCGCGGTTGTTATCTGAAGCATCCCATAGGATCTTAATGTTATCTGATGCAATTCTTCCCCCCAGATTCCTTGATGTTATGCGATTTTCGTGTTATTCGATACTAATGTTATATGAGGTATTACTGTACTTAGTTTAGCCTAATATCTCTCAAGAGAATGCTGTGCTCACTTGCTGCTCCTGTATTCTGCACATGCTCACAATCTATGCCAAACTTCTGCTTAACTGTAGGGTAATGCCAAAGAATGTTCAAATTATCGAACAATTGCGCTCATCCCTCACTCTAGCAAGGTGAAGCTCAAGATAATACAGGATAGACTGCAACAGCATGTGGAGAGAGAATTACCAGAAGTGCAGGCGGGTTTCAGAAGAGGCAGGGGGACTAGAGACCACATCGCCAACATAAGATGGATTTACGATATGCAGATGATACCACCCTAATGGGAGAAAGTGAGGAGGACCTAAAGAAGCTCCTGTTTAGGTTGAAAGAAGAAAGTGAAAAAGCTGGCTTGAGACTCAATATCAAGAAAACAAAGATCATGGCAACAGGCCCTATCAGTCCATGGAAAATAGATGGGGAAGAAATAGAAGCACTGACAGATTTTACTTTCTTAGGATCAAAGCTCACTGCAGATGGAGATTGCAGCCATGAAATAAAAAGGCAACTGATTCTTGGGAAGCAAGCAATGAGAAACCTGGGGAGCATAATGAAAAGTAGAGACATCACATTGCAAACAAAAATTCGTATAGTCAAAGCAGTGGTATTCCCTGTGGCAATATATGGTTGTGAGAGCTGGACCACTAGGAAAGCTGAGCTCAAAAGAATAGACGCCTTTGAGATGTGGTGTTGGAGAAGGGTTTTGAGAGTCCCCTGGACAGCAAGGAGAACAAATAGGTCAATCTTAGAAGAAATCAACCCTGACTGCTCATTAGAAGGTCAAATAATAAAGATGAAGCTAAAGTACTTTGGACATCAGATGAGAAGAGAGGATTCACTTGAGAAAGCCTTGATGCTTGGAAAGGTGGAGGGCAAAAGAGGAAGGAGCCGGCCCAAGATGAGATGGCTAGATGGTATTGTGGAGACAATGGGCACAGAGCTGAGCGAGTTGAGGGGGATGGTGGAGGACAGGAGTGCCTGGCGGACAGTGGTCCATGGGGTCGCAGAGGGTCGGAATCGACTGTGCGACTGAACAACAACAAAGGAAATATATTTTTTATTATTTGAACTGTTCTGGAACTATTTTGCCTCAAAGCCTTGTTGAATGGTTATATGCTCCACAACTTTGTAATTGTTTTGAAACTGCTTTGAACTTTCTTTTTAAAAAGCATTTCATCATCTTTTAATAAATATAAAATTTTACAATGGACTGGTTATTTGGGGTAAAAAGATTCTTTGGAGTATTTGTTTTCATGCTGATAATATGGCCAGAGTTCAAGAATTTTAAATAGTTTGTTCCCTAGAATTCATGTAGCTGTGCCATTACTTGAATAGTAGCATCCTTATGGGTAGTCATGGTAAAAGCAAAAATGAAGAGAACACCAGAATCATTTTTGGAACAAATGAGGAAGCAAGAAATGGGAAGTTGCTTGGCCCCATATTGCATGCTAGCTGTATGGCACCATATTGTATGCTAGCTGTATAGCAACTTGCACTGAACTGTCATAAAAAACATGTGCTTACACTCTATTTCTGAATTCAAGATTCACTAGTAAAGGTCACAGTGGACACTATTTATCCTTACAACTGTTCATATTGTTCTGCCTTTCCCTGCTTCATACATACACTACTGCTGATGCAAGCAAAAGAGAACTGCAATATTATTTAGCTAATATCAGAAAGCCAAGTTATTTCAGTGGCAGCAAGGGAGACATCTGACTAATTTATATTTCCTAGTGTATCACTGTCTCCTGTGCATACTTCCTTCAAAATCCATGCTTTCAGAGCTATTTTCCCCACTCTGTATTGTATGCTAATCTGTTCTTTCAAGTCTAGAAAAGTGATTTCCACCCTGCTTTATCCCACTTTACATAGAGGGATCAAGTGAAGTGGCTAGAAACACAATATTTTAATAAAAGTGTATGAATTTGTGCAAAAGAAACAAATAGAAAAGAGATTACTGTCTTGAACTCTAATTGTTTCTTTCTTACAATTTATCCTTAATCCATCCCAGAGCAGCATTTAAAGAATAATCATACCACTTTAAAAAATTCCCTACAGAGGAAGTGCTACGTTACCATGGAATCAGTCAATTAACTTTGGCACATGTTTACCAAGATTGATCAATCACTGCTGATGCCTACCTGCTAAGTTACTGTTTTTTCAACTAAGGAAGAAAAATCTAGCATGAGAATTAAGAACACCAAAATTCCATGGACTGATATTTGCTAACTGTCAGTGCCAGCAGTATTTGCTACTGACAATCACTCATTCCAAAATGAGTTAAGCTAATTTTACATGCTCTCTTATATGATAGCAACTGTATGAAAGAAAGCCAGTAAGAACAAGTCTAATCTGCCTATCAGAGAGTAAACAAAACTAGACTGGGGGAGGGGGGGTGCTGTGGGATGTTAAAAACTAATTCCTGTATTTTAATGTTAGCTTTTGTGGATCAAGTCCATTTCATCAGACATAAGATTGGATATCATGGTATACTTTTGTACATACTTTATTTGGTATAGAGGCCCAGAGTAGCTGGGCAGAGTTGTTGGTTCACAAGATGGATATGCAAATCAATGAGTTATTTACAACCAGTAATAACATGCAATCAGTTTGGCTGTGAATCTCTGATGGGAGTCAGTTTGAAGAGTTAGGTTGTTTTTGTAAAATAAAGATTTTACACATCTGGCTAATGGGTTAACCGAGGAAGCTTTATGGGAGAGGCACAACCAGAGGTCAACTGTCCTAAGAATCATCTCAGGACAGTTGCTTAGCACCCTAACTCCAGAACATCCAGAGAGACCTCAAAGCTAAACTCTATAAAGAAGCTTATGGGGACATTTTTCCATTTCCTTCCTGATAGCTTTGATTCTTTTTCCAACTCATCATATTCTTTATTTATAATTGGTTACTGTCTGGAGTATTGTGTATTTAGATTTTTATTATGATTATTTTATGGTATTTTAATACTTCATATTGTATCTAGTTGTGTAGTTTCACCTGGTTGTTCTATGTCCTGTGTGGCCAGAAAGGTGGTATATAAATTTAAATGAAGAAATATTTAATCAACCCTTTGATAAATTATAGCTACTATTTACATTATGTATCTTGGTATATAACATCATTGTTATGTGCCATTAAGATGTTCCTGAATAATGACATCCTTAATAGTTTAAGATACAGGAATGGTCAAGGAAACCTAGGAGCAAAGCATCACAACATATTCCAGAACATGTGCCCTAACAAAGAGATATGTGTTATATGCCATCAAATCAATTCTGACTTTGGGCAACCCTAGTACTGTATGTAGTGTATTTAAGGATATTTTTAAATGGTTTTATCATTATAATCCTTCTGTGAGTTTCCATATCTAAAGAGAAGCCTGAACACAGTCCTGGTTCACCACTCTATCCAATACACCAAATTGGTCAAATGGATCATGGTGTCAGACTAGATAATTGGCATTGTATGACAGACACACCCATGTTATGCACCATAGTTTTAAAAAATCCTAACCTTAAGATATTTTTAAACTTGGACATTTCATATACTGCAAGGTACTGAATTTTGCAAATGAATTCTGAATGCTCTAAAGAGTGCTAAAATGAGTCTATGTTTACTTTTTTATAAAAAAACAAAATCTACAAGCCATGTGATCCAATTTGTTCCAACAGGGGAACCTGATACAGTACTTGAGAATAGTATCTAAATCGTTTATTAAATGTTGGCCTTTTTTCACTTTCATTATTTAAACCAACCTTTCAGCAGATACTGAGGCGAATCGTTCTCAACTACTTGAAAAAGAAAGAAATGTAAGGGCTTCAGCCGGAATAAGTTACGTATCAGAATGTCAGTTATGTGAACTACACAGATGCGGACACTTTTACAATATATTTAACATTACTGTAAACAGATTAACCGAGACAGCCTTCCTAAAGCATATACTGTACTGTACTAGTAACTCTCAGCAACCACAAGCATCAGTGCTGGGATGGCCTCACATACAAGTTTTCCAACTGCAGCCAGCATGCTTTTGTTCTGTACTTAAAATGAACTAGTGCCACTTCAAGTATTCCATAAACCTTAAACTTGTGAAATCAAATCAACTGCTCAGCACTTACAGTAATTTTAAATAAATTAGCCCTCTTGATATTCAGTTTCTAACTGAAGTTCAATTCTTGTAAACTCCTTTATTTGTGAACTCGAGTAAAGTAAAACCCCGACTTACATATGCCCCGAGTTACATAAAATTCAACTTATATAATGATTTTGTGCTAAAACCATGTCCCGACTTACATAAATGTCCTGATTTGCATAAATTTACATAACACAATTTCCTATGGGTTTGCTTTGAGTTACATAAAAATTCATTTCTCCATGGGTTTACTTCAAGTTACATAAAAACCCGATTTAAACAAAAGCCTACAGAACATACTTTTTACATAAGTAGGGATTTTACTGTACAGTACTTCAAATACAGACATATTTGTTCAGAAGTTCTAGTTACATCTACAAGATGCTACAATTCATGTCAATCAGTACAATTTTTCCAGGAAAAACTATCAATCTAATTAAAATAATGGCACAGATGACATTTTACTGGCATTAAGCAAAGGGGCAAAAATAAACTTGCGTGCGTGCGTGCGTGCGTGCGTGCGTGCGTGCGTGCGTGCGTGCGTGCGTGCGTGCGTGCGTGCGTGCGTGCGTGCGTGCGTGCGTGCGTGCGTGCGTGCGTGCGTGAGAGAGAGAGAGAGAGAGAGAGAAATTTACTTAAAACCTTCAACTTTCCATCGCTGAAGCTCTCGCTATTCTGTTGCTGGGAAATTGTAGTTTTAACAAGTATCAAAATATTCCTGTTGCTTAATGGAAAAAGGACAAACATTTAATGTTTTTCTTCAGGAAATATTCTCTGTCAATTTCAAACAAATCTTGTGTGTCAAAGAATATTTAAATATTAATAATCCAGAAAATCCCTAAAGGATACAGCTTAATACTCTAGTATCATCACATAAGAGATTGATTTTTGCAGCCATTAAGTATGAAGTATGATATGCATCATTATCTGAAGATTGTACAGGTTGTAACAGGAAATTATCTGAGTGGTACCAAGTTAGAAAGAAGCAAGCAACTGATATGTAGATAAAATAACTGTCTTCATATTACAGTCTATAAGCATACTTTCTGAATGATATACAAACAGAATTCATTATTGACTAAGACAAATACAATTAATAAAATTAATAAATAATTAAAATCAGTTAACAACAAATTAACTTGCCACAGTCACTACTTTAATTTCTTTATACACACCACCCTTTCCTCCACACCACTGAAGTTGCTGAACAAAATTTTTGTTTTCTGCAAAAGAACTTCTCATTCAATTATGGAGCAAACAAGTAGTTTATCAAGTATCAGTATAAAATAGTGTCATATGGAAACCATTTCTATTAGAGTGAAAATAAAGCCATTAATGTCTTTTTTTCCCAGCTGCCCCAAAGTAGTACTCACATATCACTTATCATTTTTAAAAAGATTTCAGTTATGCTGTTAAAATAAATAGCATTTCTTCCTTCTACCTACTGCCAAGAAAAAAATCCTGGAGGAGTAAATTAACTTGTACAAGGCCGCACACCTCAGATCACCAGGAGAACTAGAATGCAGGTCACTGTATTGCTAATCTTCATTCTATAATTCTGTCCACTAAGCAATATATGTTTCATTCTAGCCAATTTTAGTATGAAAAGGAAAACTGCTGCACTTACATCCATATCCACAGAACGCCCCTGTCACCCCACCACTACCTTCTTTTACTATGACCATTTCATTCAGCTCTGGGTGACAATTTCCTCTAATGACTGGTGGTGATTACTATAACTACTTCTTAGAGAAGCTCTCCATTGCCAATAGATAGTAAGTGAAAACATGTATATGGTGTTGGTACAGATGAACAGTACACACCAACTGGGAAACCTGAATGAACAATGCTAAAGGAGAAAAACACAATTTAATTAAAACCCTTCTCTTTTAAGGAAGGCTCTTCCTAGAGGTATGACACTAAAGCTGTAAATATAAACTAACTTGACCTAGAAGGTGATCCAAGAAGGAATCAAATGGATGAGATTCTATTTGATACGTTTTACTCTCCTTATTATAGGAGACTATGGTGGCTTAGTGGTGAAGATGCTGAACTTGAAAACTGGAAGGTCATCAGGTCATGACTTGAGTGCTGCTCGATAGAGTGAGCTCCTGTTTCTGCCCCTGCTCCTGCCAACCTAGCAGTTCAAAAGCAAGAAATTTCAAATAGATAAATAGGGACCATTCTATGGGCTCCAGTGTCTGGTCATGCCTGCCACATGACCACAGAAATATCTACAGATGCAGACAACACTGGCTCTTTGACTGTAAAATGTCCCCGTAGAGTCAGACACCACTGGCTTTTAAGCAAGGGCAACCTTTACCTTACCTTTACTCATTAAAATTGAGAACCCTGTGAATCTCAGGATTCCTGATAGCCGATTACATTTTTTGTGGGGTGTCTACTTCTGCAAACACTTTGTATAACCCAGGGGTGCCCAAACTTTTTCGGCAGCAGGTCGGTCACATGGTTCAGGGGGCTGGTCGGTATGGCCCGGGGCCCATATCTGGTCCCTGACGCCAATTCATCCAGCTCGTGAAGCCATCACCGCTCCCAGGAGTGGAAGTAAAATGCTCCTGGGAGCAACAAGAGCTTTGTTGGTTGGATGAATTGGCACTGGGGGCCACATCTGGCCCCTGGGCCATAGTTTGGGCACCCCTGGTATAAACAAAAGAAGAACTCCCCAAAGGTGATGGAGGCTTACCTGAACCTGCCTTGGCAGTGCTGGCACTGATCTCCGACCCAGCCTTGGTCACAGAGGCAGGTGGAATTGACACATCGGCCAGAGAAGCAAGAGGTCCTCTCGCAAGGCTTCGCCTGGGAGACTTGGGCATACAGCACCAGGTAGAGTAATCCATAAAAAAGCAGCCAATGATTCACATCCACCAAAGTGGACAAGCAGCCAGAGGAGCGAAGAAACGGTCTCCAGGCTCCCAGGACCGGAGGAGGGCCTCCTAGCTGGCGCAGGACTTTCTCCCAAGGATCCAGCATCTTGGCTCCGCAGGCAGCTCTAGCGCAGAAGGCGGCAGAAGGGACCGCTTATTAGCCCCGTCCCTTGCGCAAACCCAACCGGGATGGAAAGAATCCCCGCTACTCCGGGCACATCGGAGCCGAAGGAGGCGAGTTGACGCGAGCGGCGGCGGTGACCCTACCGAGACCAGACCTCCCCAGGCACACGCCGGCGGGCCCGATGTGTCCTGAAGGGAACTGATGCTTGGAGGAGGTGGGAGTCCAGAAGACGAGGAGGGCAGACACCCCTCTTCCCCCCCCCCACGCCCGCCCCAAATCCCTGCCTTTCTCTGCCTCCTTCTCCTTCCTCCTCACACCACCTCCTCTTTATCCCTCAGGTAAGGCAGCCTTCGCCTCCTCAGGGCTCTTTGCCCGCGTCTTCCACGAACAAGGGGACCGTCTCTTGACCTTGCAGGTTCTCCTCCCACCACATGCCCACCCCCCACCCCCAAGAAGGCAGCAGCAGCAGCAGCAGCCTCTTCTCGGTCCCCTTCCCCCGCCTCTGCCTCCTGCAACTCGTCCTCGGTCGGCGGCGGCGGCGGCGGCGGCAACAGCAGCCGGGCCAGCGGCGGAGGGGGGGGGCTGCCTTTGCGGGGCGGGCGCTGAGGGAGGGCGCCAAGGCGAGCCAGGGAAGCGTCGGCGCCGCCTCAGAGCCTTCCCAGCATCCCGAAGGCGGGGGAAGAGGGGACAGGCAGGAGGCGCGCGCGCGCGCCCCCGTCTCCCCTCGCCTCTCCTCGCCCGCCAAAACTGGGGGGAGGGAGGGAAGGGGGGAGTTAAAAGCCTTCTCCTGTCCCAGCTGACAGTTTGGAAGCAGCCATTTTTAAAAGGCTAATTGTAAGCTGCTTTCTGAGGCGAGCCACTGGTGGGGGAGGAGAGAGAGGCGCCCTCCCCTTCCTTCTCTCTCTCTCTCTCCCCCCCCAACTCTATTGAGAACCCGCCCGTCGCTCTCCCCCCTCCTCTTTCTACCCCGCCCTCCCTTTTGCCTCCTTTGCACGAGTCCCCGCCGCCAAAGAAAAACGCAAGATGCCTGAGGCAGCCACTCCGGGGGAATCCCCACTATAATAATAGTAATAATAATAATTTCGTGTCAGAAATTATTCTGGGTACTTGAAAGGATTTTTTTTTTTCGGGAGAAACTCCGCTCAATTGACGCCCGAATGAGGCTCCTTTCGTATCTCCCAAGCGCTGGGACAGAGACGGGCATTCAATCCGTCATGCACTACCCGGGTCTCGAACGTGCCGGCCTTTCAGCTAAGAAGGCGAGCTTCTGAACCCATGAGCCGCAGTCCCCCACTAAGTGCAGTGGAAAGGATGGAACCTGCAGCAGCAGAGCCCCATTTGGCCGCAGCTGGAAGTCCAAAAGGAGGCGGGGGGGGCAGGCAACTGGCTGGGGGGAGTTGTTTACCCCCCCCCCCGTCCCGAAAAGTTCCCGTCCCAGTCAACCCGGGCTGACTCCCCTTTGCAGTGCTTGGTACAGTATCAAGGTCGTGAGGCTGCGTTAGGTTGGCTGGGAGCAATGGCTTATATGCTGCTGCTGCTGCAGCCGCCGCTTGCTTCAGCCCCGCTCCCCTGCTTTGCGGAGGAGCCCCGGAGAGCACCTCGCACACAAAGAAGAGCTGAGCATGTGCAGCGAACCGCCGGAGAGAAGACCCCCTTAAAGGCGCCGCGGCGTCGTGCTCCATTGCATCACTTTTAGGAGAGCGGGATGAAAACGGAAGGAGGAAGCAGGGAAAAGCCTGGATTTGCTGGAATGGGGAACGAGGCGAAGAGAGCCTGCCTCTTTTCCACACGGGAAACCCCAAAAGGGCCGGTCACTTTTCCCAACAGAGAAAAAAACAAGTCCCTGGACTTATCAAGCCAGTTCTCAACCTTTTAAAGCCGAGGGCCGGTCATGCTCCCTCAGACAGCTTCGGGGGGGCAGACTGCTATTTTGCCCTTCCTCCAGCACATGGCACTTCCTGGTGTAATAGAGATGGTGGGGGAGACATGAAATAGCACCGTGGGCCACATTTGGCCCACAGGTTGAGAGTCCTTGTCTTGAGCCAAAACCCACCCCAAAAGTCAGAGCTGAGAGCTTTGGCAGCAATGTTTAACAAGTGTTGTGACAGATTGAAGCAGTATTTGAAACAAAAACAGAAAGGGGGAACAATAACAACAGTGGTCTATACTTATCACCAGTTGCCCCCCAATGACAAAGGCAAGAGAGGTGCTTCGTTTTGGCGGTCCAAAGTTTATCTGGTCACAGAGGAATAAGAACAATTCTACACACACACACACTTTTGCTTAGGATAGCTTTGGTGCCTCTTTGACAGCTGCATTCAACAAGTCCTGCTTACACATCCAACTGGCTTGCCTCTTAGATCTTCATGCTAAGATAGGATCCAGCTCTTCAGCATTTGTCATGAGGAAGCCAGAGTCCCAGTAGACCACTTGCAAATAAGTGTCAGAGGAAGCATCAAGTGATGTTCTGTTTCTAGTGCAGAAAAACAAACACAAGGCTCTCATAAGCTACAATTGTTTTTGAACAGACCACGTCTTACTCCCTGAGTCTGTAGTATATCATCATAATACACAAAGATAGAAAGGAACATAAGACACTTACAGCTCTAACAAACATTTGGTTTATATTTATTTAACATATCGTAACCATCGTGCTAAAGGTTGATTTGTTCCATGACCTTTTTTTTCCTACTCAGAAACTGAGTTTGCTTTCAAACAATATCTAATTCCTCCCTCCCCCCTATAATTCCCCAAGGGTCTTTAGTGAAGGGTTTCCAGGCCAAATGTAAACTGTGTTAGGACAGCAATTTTCAACATGATGATTTGAGTTCCATGCTTTCGGCCAGAACACAGAGTTTGCTATGGGCTGTTTTCAACTGCTATTATGGATCTGGCCTTTGAATGTTAGGCTGCATAACTATGTCCTGCTTCAGTCACATTTGTATTGAGCCTCATCTGCCACATTTCTCTGGACCACACCCCAGAAGGCTCCATGGTATCTCCTACATGGTACAGACTCATTGAGTAGGATAACTAGATGAAAAAGAAGACCGGGTATCCTCGTATCCGTAGAAGAAATTTTGACAGAGGCAAATTTTAACACAAAGTACTCTTTCTGGAATCTACTCTTTCACACATTGAAGTACAGGAATCATCCTTTTTTCTCAAGATCACCTCCCCACCTCTCTGTATCCTGTGTGTATGTGTTTTCAACAGCTTTTTAAATTTGGCCATTATGCACGATTGCTGAGGTTTTGCCTCTCAGACTTGCCACTTTCTGAAACCTTGTCGTAAGAATGAACAGGAGTTTTCTAAGTTGCTTCATTGGGACTAGTTTTTGGTGGACCTAGTGGAACTTTCTAGAACCTGAAATGTTTTGAGAGAAGCTTTCAGCACAAAATAGACTTTGGATTGACACTTTGTAGTATTCAGAGACTGTGTTTTTAAGAAAGAGGTTTAAATGACATCTCTGTCCCAGCTCCTGCCAACCTAGCAGTTCAAAAGCAAGAAATTGTAAGTAGATAAATAGGGGCCACTTTGGTAGGAAGGTAAACAGTATTCCGTGCACTCAGGTGTTGATGCATGTCTGCCACATGTCCACAGAAATGTCTGCAAACACAGACAGCGCTGGCTCTTTGGCTATAAACAGAGATGAGCACTGAACCCTAGAGCTGACTTTTCAGCAAGGGTGACCTATACCTAAATCTCCCTTGTTGAGTGGGTATAGTTTCCTTAGAGAACCAAGTCTGGGCCAACATAGTGTATGGCAGACCTCATAAAATAATTAATTTGTTTCCTAAAGACAGAGTTTCTTTTCCCAAAATACATGTGTAGGTTTCCCTACATTTTAAAAAGGGACATTTCAAAAAGGGTAAAAGTTTTTTTAAATTTTTTAAAGTAAATCTTATGGTTGAAACTGTTCCCCAAAATTAAAGGCATTCAGACCCCAGATTAACATGCCCTTTTCACTCAGAATATAGACATATTGTTTCACCCTGTTTGTTCCTTAAATTTTACCTGAAGAAATATTACAGCATAACTCCACTAACCACCCGACTCCCTGCACAGAATATTAACAGTAGCACTGAACTGGTGAAATGAAGCATAGGCCAAATCATATTGCCAGCACAACATAAATGATATAAATTTTGGTTCAACTTTTGCTGCAAGTAACAATCAGTATAGACACTGTCAGTTGTGTACTAATTCACACAACTCAGTGTGCAGCAAATGATGCCTACACTGAGTATGTTACTTACAGCAATTCACTGCCAAAAGTTACTATAGGCTTTGACTTTGAAATGTCATATCATATATATAAAAAGCAGATTTGTAATAAAGAGCTGTTTATACATTCTGCAATGATTGGGAGAATTTCTCAGGACTATGTTGCTGAGCACTCTGTTAATTATTCCAAATCAAATGTGACCGAGTCCAATAAGTATCCGCAGTTAAAAGTTTGATGTGAAAATACTGACTGCATTAATTTAAGATTATATATTGAAATACAAATGAGCTCAAACTGTTTTTCATTTCATACCACATTAGGCAATCTGTGTTCAAGCTATTTCCAAAGGAGTGCTGTTTGCAAAATTAAAGAGTAGGGTATGGGGGAGAGGAGAGAAAAGCAAGGTATTGTGGCATTTTAAAGGCTAACAATTTTATTTTAGTGTGAAATTTGTGGATTGAAAAAGGAAGTGTTTTTCCATGTCATGGGTGGGTTAAGTTTTTTAAAAAGAAATTACAAGTAATCTATGGTCCTGGGAAAAAAGTAACATGGAATTAAACTTTAGCTATCAGTCCTATTGAAAAATGTCTGGCCTCTATTGTAAACAAGAAAGTAAAGGTGAAAAAATGTACAGTAAAACCTCATATAACACTAAAACCTGGTTCCACAAGTCTTGGTGTTATATGATTTTTAGTGTTATCTGATCCTCTATGGGATCCATAGAGATACATTGTAACCACACAGGCTTTAGCGGTTGTTATCTGAAGCATCCCATAGGATCTTAATGTTATCTGATGCAATTCTTCCCCCCAGATTCCTTAATGTTATGCGATTTTAGTGTTATTCGATACTAATGTTATATGAGGTATTACTGTATATGGAAGCTAGACAGTGATGTCTAGTCAATCAAGAAATATCCTGCCCAGGCAGAGCAATGCTATGACATTAATTTTATTTCATATTTTCAGAAAATTCTAACATACTTGTACAGTAGTTGTATTTCCAATGAAGGGGTTTGACTTACAAATAAAAGAAACATTTATAAAAGCTTCCTCATTTTCTTCTTGCATAAAATTGTAACAGAACATTTGCACATAACAGTTAACCCCAATCCTAGTTTAATAAATCACAGTGTGAATGAGTTGCATAGAATATAATCAGCCTGTTCAAGCCATGAAGGGGTTGATTTTTTGTGACATATAAACCTTGGATTATGATAATGTATACCTAAACTAGATTATAAACTAGATTTAAATTTAAAATTTGTTCTTGTCTCAAGAGTTCTGGCAGATTTCACCATAATCCTGGTTCCAGTTCTTCCAAAATTATCTCCTTCTTAGTTAGCTTATGCACTCATATGAAGTGGAGTGAATCTACTTCAAACATCTTGTATAGTGGAACTGTGATTCTTGTGAGTCAGCTTCAACTCAACTATTGTACCTTATATGCTTCCCAGATGGAGCCATGAAGTATTTATATTTTTAAAACTCTTCATAAATTAAAAAGACATATTTAACAACCAGATTTCATCAAATTATTCATGTAACTTCAGAAAAACATTTCAGAGCATTAGCTACTCTGTTTACATTTATTCGTATTATTTTCAATCTGCAGTGAACAACATCTGCTTGTTCTTTCAGGCTTGGAGAGTGCATGGTAGTCTAAAAGGTAGTAGACGACCAAAAATGAAAGATTTATACGATCTGAAGAAAAACCAGACCAAAAGCAAATAAACAATGGTTGAAAGGAGAAGTTGCAGAACTGAAACTTAATCGCCAAGTTTGAAATATTATTATGTAACAATTAAGAAAGAATATGCCACCAGGGACTTATGCACTTTCTTAACTTTTATTATGGTGATTCTTTCTTAGAATTTAGAGAATTTACTATGCCTCTACAAGTTCACTATGTAGGAGGCTCCAAACAATGAAGTATAACTGTGGATTCTTAGTGATGTATTATATATAGTAGTAGTTATGAACCTATTAATTACTAGATACTGTTGAATCAAATGTGATTGGGGATTGGGGATTTCTGATATGTTTTTGATTTTGATTTTGTATTATTTGAAGTGTTGCTGAAATGTTTTATTAATTGATTATAGTGTTGAATGTTATATTTGTGAGTTTTGTGAGCTGCCCTGAGTCGGTTGCACCGAGTAGGGCGGCATATAAATTGAATAAATAATAATAATAATAATAATAATAATAATAATAATAATAATAATAATAATAATAATAATAATAATAATAATAATAATAATAATAATAATAATAATAATAATAATAATAATAATAATAATAATAAAAAATGTATCATAATTCCATGCTGATGGGGCTGATGGTTATATTCAAATGACATTTTAAAAAAGCTGAAAGTTCTTCAATTCAAAGGAATGGGAACAAATAAGGTGAATATATTACTCTCTTTCTCCACAGACATTGAGAGTTCAGGAGTGACCCATGGAGTAGGCCATATAAAACAGTAATGGCCAGGTTAAAAAGCTGTAAAATCAGTGATGGGATGTTGCTGGTTCCAACTGGGTCCATAGAACCATTAGGAATAATCTCGGAGGGTTCTCCGGGAGGGTAGACCTTTTTTTGAGGCGTCCGGTTCCAACGCCTCAAAAAAAGAAAAATAAAATTTTAAAATTGGAGCTAAAATGGCTCGAATTTAGTGCGCATGTGCAGAAGTCAATTTGACGTATACACGCTGCAATTTTGAATTGTGTATGCGTCAGATTGAGTTTCTGCGCATGCGCGTTAGTTTTTGCTGGTGCCGGACCTTAATGGAGATGCTCCGGCAGAGGCCGCAGGAGGAAGTGGTGCAGCTAGTCGGATGGCCCAGGGCCTCCCAACCGCAACCCTCGGTGGGCGGCCCTGAGCCTTGGCGCCCAGCAGCGGCTGCAGGAGGAGGAGGTGTGGCTAAGCGGGCAGCCCAGGGCATCCCGGCTGCAACCCTCGGTGGGCAGCCTCGGCACCCGGCAGCGGCCGCAGGGGGAGGAGGTGTGGGTAGTCGGGCAGCCAAGGGCCTCTTGGCTGCCCAGCTAGCCATGCCTCCTCTTCCTGTGGCCGCTGCCGAGCACCAAGGCCCGGGGCCGCCCACTGAGGGTTCCAGCCAGAAGGCCCTCGGGTGCCCGGCTAGCTGAGCCTCCTCCTCCTCCGGCCGCCAGCGGGAGCCGTGGCCGCCCACCGAGGGTTCCAGCCGGAAGGCCCTGGGGTGCCCGGCTAGCTGAGCCTCCTCCTCCTGCGGCCGCCAGCGGGAGCCAGGGCCGCCCGCCGAGGGTTCCAGCCGGAAGGCCCTGGGCTGCCCGGCTAGCTGAGTCTCCTCCTTCTGCAGGAGCTCGGCTGCTTCCAAGGGCAAGTACTGTTTTGTATTGTTTTACTTTTAAGTGAGGGGTTTGTGTTTGGGGCGGGTTGGTGGGTGTTTGGGTGGGTGTATTTTTATATAATTTTTATTTTATATCTTTCTTTCTTTTATTTATTTATTTATTTTATTTATTTATGGTTTTGTGGGGTGGGCGGGTGGGTGGGTTGAGGGGTGTGTGCGTGTGTGTTTTATTTTAATTTTTTAAATTATTTTTTTATTTTTAGGCCCCGGCCACGACGTCATGACGTCATGACGTTGGCTCTGCCCATGATGCCATGACGTTGGCCACACCCACGACATCTGTGACGTCAGGGAGTGGTAGAAGATTTTTTATCATCCCATCACTGTGTACAATGGTCCCACCATCTTGCCCAGTGCTGCTTGAAAAGATTGTGGCTACTCTTTTCCCAGGCCAACCAGGACTCAGCTATACAGAGGATGTGTTAGCTGATCACTGCTTCTACATGCCAACTATTTCGGAAGAGGAGTTGATCAGGGCCTGTAGTAAGATTAGGGATGCGAAGGCCCCAGGCAAGGATGGTGTCCCCAATGTTGCTCTTAAATCCACCATCAGGTCCCAACCAGAAATCTTCCTAGAGATATATAACGTGTGTCTTGCTCAGGGAATCTTCCTGGTGGAAACTACAGAAATTGGTCCTTCTCCTGAAAGGGAAAAGGCTGCTAGATGATCCATCATCTTATCGACCAATATGCCTGCTGGATACGGCAGGTAAGGTACTCAAGAGGATCATCTGCAACCAGATGGAGGAGTTCAGCAAAGGAGCTTATGAGTTGTCCTAAAGCAGTATGCTCTCACAGCTGTCACTATGATATCTGGGTATCCAGATAGACACCAGGCTATGCTTCGATGAGCATTTGCAAATTGTGAGTGCAAGGGCTGGAGCAGTATGTAAATCATTGACAAGGATCATGCCAAATATTGGAGGCCCACAGCAGACTCGCCGAAGACTCCTCTCAAACATTGTTAGTTCCATGTTGTTGTATGCAGCCCCAATTTGGTCAGAAGCCAAGGCAGGGACATTGTGCATTCAACAAATAACCTCGATATACCATAGAAGTGCCCTGCAGGTGGCTCAGGTATTTAACGATCTCATACGATTATTCATTCATTCATTCATTCATTCAAATTTGTATACTGCCCTCCTTACCAAGGCAACTCAGGGCGGTTTAACATATATAAAATCATCAATAAAAGTATAGATTTAAAAAAATTAAGTTTAAGTTAAAAAAAAAAGACATATTAATAACGGAATTAAAAAGTTAAAACTCATTCTTAAAGTTAAAAGAAGTTAAAAGAAGCCCCATGTAGAGCGCGTTACAATAATCAAGTCTGGAGGTGACCAGAGCGTGTGTGATCATGAGCAAGGAATCCCGATCTAGGAGTGGGTGTAACTGGCAAATGATATGGAGTTGTGCCATGTGTGTCATTGCCATTATGGTGCCGATCCATCTGATGGC
Organism: Furcifer pardalis; assembly: GCA_030440675.1. Classification (NCBI taxonomy): domain Eukaryota; kingdom Metazoa; phylum Chordata; class Lepidosauria; order Squamata; family Chamaeleonidae; genus Furcifer; species Furcifer pardalis. The sequence goes on from CP126890.1 coordinate 231,359,452, forward strand.
AGAGGAACGGGTGGAGATTTACCGGTGAAGGTGAGAAACTCAGGTGACGGAATGATGCACAATTGCTATGGAAGCCAGGATAGAGAGGACAGTGGGATGCCAGCAGATCTGGGATGCATCGACCAAGGGACTGTGGACTCATTGTCTCATCCCGGACATTAAGGCGTGGTCAACAAGACAGCATGGAGAGGTGGATTACTATCTTATGCAGCTGTTGATGGGGCATGGCAGCTTCAGAGCCTACCAACACCATTTCAGGCTGGATCATGATGCTTTGTGCCCTGTCTGCCAGCCTGTGCTGCCAGCATGTGTTTTTTCACTGTCCATGCCTTGATGCAGAATGGGAAATTCAACAGAAGCATCTTCAATGACAGTTGTCTTTGGAAGACATCATTGGCGAGATGTTGAGCAGGGAGACTACTTGAGTCACAATGTCCAATTATGCGGCTGGGGTCATCTTGGAACTTAGACATGTGGAAAAACTGAGAAGAGGGCAGCCAGAGGCATAGAGGAGGAGGGCGAGTAGCCAAATTAGAGGAGGGTTTTTAACAGCCAGTCTGCCCCCCGGGAAGTGGTTCAGCCTGACAGTGTATCCGCAGGATGGCAGGGCATAATGGAAGGTGCTTTTAATGGGTAAAAATCCCACACACTGTGAAGCAAGGACTCCACAGTGTCTATTGAAGATTTCCACCTACCCTAATAAAACACACACACACACACCTATTCAGATGGTCTTTTTCACTTCTCACCCACACATTGACCCTGGTATTCTTTTGCTAACATGAAGCATTCCTACTCAAGCAAATGACCTTTCTCTTCCTTCACCCACTTAGATTATTTTTCTCTCCTCATCTCCACCAAGTCCTCCCCCATCCTACTTGTTTTTTCTCACTCTCCTGCAGGATTTCCCTCCTGTTTTATTGGTATAGTACTTTGGTTGTCAGCAGGTTGACCCATCTGAGGGAAGCAGAAATGTCCTCTGTTGAGGAGACAATAAATTTTGTTGGAGTCACAAGATATCCAAAAGTGCATGTTTTATTCATCTAATTTATTTTTACTTTTATTCCATTTTGTTTTTTCAGGGTCTAGGTTGTTGTGTGGAACAGATTTTATTTTATACTTTCAAATGATCTTTAGACTTGAGGCATTTTTATACCCTCCAATACCTTACAATTATCATTTAAATGCTGCATACAATACAATGCATAAAATTGGCTTCCTTCTAATTCCTTCTAAATACCAGGAAAATTCAAAATTGAGGTCCCTACAGTCTACTTTGTAGCCACACCAAATTTTAGTTATCTAGGTTTTACAGGACTACAGCACACACACATTCTCTTAAATATAAATAGATGAATGACTAAAAGTCTTTTAAAATTTTGAACAGTAAAAAAATATACAGTACATATAATCAAAAGAAAATTAACCTCTATTAATCTGAATGCATTATAATTTTCACTTGTAACCTTGTGATATCTTTAATACCTTTTTGCAATAAAACTGTGTTGTTCATATATTTTGTACTGAATTGTACATATGGCTCAGCTGCCGTATTTTTTTTTTTTTAAAAATACAAAATACAATTGCAATTCCAGTTATTCAAAGAGTCTACAAAAATTCTGGATTGATTTTTTTAAACCTATTAATTTCTTCAAAATGAAAAATTATGGTCAGATTTCAGGATTGCAAATCTGTTGTTTTACGCAGAAACCCCTAGATCCATCAGCCCTAGAGTCTTATGCTAAAAATAATATCTTACAGTTAAAAAATTGTGTGTGGAACAATTTGTGCTTCTGCACAGAAACGCACAACAAGTTACTACAAACCTCCTTCATTTCAGTAGTATAATTTAGGCCACGTGGAATCATTTTGTGTCTCTAATGATTTAAAAACAACAACCAAAAGTCAGAAACCCTTGCTGACCTACGCCAAATCAGTGACAGATCCACCAGTAAATTTAGATCTAGCTTCTGCCCACCCCAAAGTTATGCACTGTATATTGTTATTCCAGAAGTATTTCCATCAAGTTTTCAAGAGTGGCTTTATAACATCAACACCAATAATATACACATCAGTAATGGACACATACAGTTCTATATTGATACTGTAATTGGTACATCAAACATCCTGACACTTCTGAGATAGATAGATACAATTCATGTCTGCTCCATACAGTCAAGTGCTCTGTGCTTTCACACATATGCCTGGCAGTTTAGTGATTTATTTCTCCTCTAATTTTGCTAGGCATCACTTACCAGAAACCCTTTTAATGAGCGCTTGGAGAGGTTGCCTATCCATTATGCTCTTTGAGAAGCTAAGACAGCACTTTTTTTCAAAAGCATGATTTCTTTGGCTTCCCTCCAATGTTCAATCAAATGATAATATATTTTAAAATCTAGGCCTTCTATAGTAGATAAGTGATGCTGTAAGAACAAATAAATATATGCTAGATGTTTTAGGAATAAGGGCTCTACACAAAGTAAATCATGAATTGCTGGTAGGGAAGGGAATGTTCCACATAAACTATCAAACAAAAATAATTTTGTTTTCAGCTGTGGTTCCTAATTTGCCCACTGAAATCGGAGCCATACCCACACTTTTGACTTTTTGCTGAAAATGTTTATTATACCATCAGGGGTTTTTCCTTGTAAACAGACCTCCTATATTAAGACTTTTTATTGTTTGAGCTGTTTTATTTGTTGATTTGTTATAATGTCACTAATTGGATTAATTGGTGCACCTGCAGGTTTGTATAATTTTTTGATCTGGTCTCATGAGTTATTATTTGCTCGGGTTTTTTTAATACTATGTACCGTATGCTTAATGTCTATTGTTATGATTGTTGTATGTATAAACAAATAAATGGACAATTAAGGGCTTCATAGGTCATTCCTGCACTCCTGCACTCCTGGAAACTAACAGGGAACCAATGAAGGCATGTCCAGATTGGAGACATATGTTCATATCTGCATAGTCATAGAACTGTGATAGTAAACCTTGGCACTCTAGGTGTTCTTGGACTTCAGTTACCAGAAATCCAAGTCAGCAGGTGGTTGTGGGAGATGAAAATGGACACATGCATACACGTGTACACACATTAAAATTAACAGAGGGAACACATGGCAAATCCAATATTTGAAAAGTAGTTTCATCTTATGTACATATATATGCCGCCACCTTCAGACATTCTGAAATAAAGAGTCAAATAACACTCACCACACTTCATTTTGCTAGCAGCACATGGAGTGTGTTCTGAAAGCAAGATGAATTGACTTTGTTCTGAATTGGCTTTGTAATTGAGTTGTTCTGTACTTGAGTCCTATACAAAGCTACACACATTTCTTTCCAAGCTGGCTTAAATCCAGCGTCTAGGTCCCTGTAGAATAGCCCAAATGAGTCAACTGTTGAATGGCAAATCAACACTTATGTAAATCCCACTGACATAGTGGATCTATGCTAATTGGGAATTGCAATTTGATCCAATCCACTGTGTTCTTGCTTTTAAAAAAAGTGAGAGGAAATACAGACAGACCTCATCTTTGAATAATCTTTACCTAAAAATGTTCTGCAAGTGCCATCAAACATCAAGGTGGTAGGCAACCAAAATGGAAGGTTAAGGCCATTTTTATTGAACCAGGGGACTGGGGTGCATAATTGTTTATGCAATATAAACTTCCTTCCTATACTGTATGTCTGTTATGTGGGAAAGTGAGGTTCAATCTCTAGTCCCTCTGAGAGTCTGGTGCCTTTGAGGAATTCTAGTTGTCTTCACAGGAGTTGGAATGATAAAATTTCAGTGCAGCCAAGGGCCCTAACCTGCAAAGAGGGCTTGCCTAGTCAAGCCATTCCTAGTTCTGGGATTTTTCTGACTCATCCTACAGGTGCCACAAAAGAAGTTTCTAGAAAGCTGAGTGCAGAAGAATAGAAGCCTTTGAAATGTGGTGTTGGAGGAGAGTTTTGAGAGTACCCTGGACAACGAAGAGAACAAATAGGTCAATTTTAAAATAAATCAACCCTAACTGCTCCTTAGAAGGTCAAATAGTAAAGATGAAGCTTAAGTACTTTGGACATCAAATGAGAAGAGAAGATTCACTTGAGAAAGCCATGATGATGGGAAAGGTGGAGGGCAAAAGAAGAAGGGGGTGGCCAAAAATGAGATGGCTAGATGGTACCAGAACACCTTATATGCCTCATGAAAAATCTGTACATGAATCAAGAAGCAACAGTTAGGACAGAAAATGGAATGACAGAGTGGTTTGGAATAGGAAAAGGAGTAAGACAAGGCTGCATTTTGTCACCCTGCTTATTCAACTTATACACAGAGCACATAATGCGCAATGCAGGGATGGAGGAATCAAAATTTGGGATAAAAATTGCTGGGAGAAACATCAACAATTTGAGATATGCAGATGATACCACCCTAATGGCAGAAAGTGAGGAGGACCTAAAGAAGCTCCTGATTAGGTTGAAAGAAGAAAGTGAAAAAGCTGGCTTGAGACTCAATATCAAGAAAACCAAGATACTGTAATGGCAACAGGCCCTATCAGTCCCTGGAAAATAGATGGGGAAGAAGTAGAAGCAGTGACAGATTTTACTTTCCTAGGATCAAAGCTCACTGCAGATGGAGATTGCAGCCATGAAATACAAAGGTGACTGATTCTTGGGAGGCAAACTATGAGAAACCTGGGGAGCATAGTGAAAAGCAGAGACATCACATTGCAAACAAAGATTCACATAGTCAAAACAATGGTATTCCCTGTGGCAATGTATGGTTGTGAGAGCTGGACCATTAGGAAAGCTGAGCGCAAAAGAATAGACTCCTTTGAGATGTGGTGTTGGAGGAGAGTTTTGAGAGTCCCCTGGACAGCAAGGAGAACAAATAGGTTGATCTTAGAAGAAATCAACCCTGACTGCTCCTTAGAAGGTCAAATAATAAAGATGAAGCTAAAGTACTTTGGACATCAAATGAGAAGAGAGGATTCACTTGAGAAAGTCTTGATGCTTGGAAAGGTCGAGGGCAAAAGAAGAAGGGGGCGGCCCAAGATGAGAGGGCTAGATGGTATTGTGGAGACAATGGGCACAGAGCTGAGCGAGTTGAGGGGGATGGTGGAGGACAGGAGTGCCTGGCAGACAGTGGTCCATGGGGTCGCAGAGGGTCGGAATCAACTGTGCGACTGAACAACAAAAATATGGTATTGTAGACACAATGGGCACAAAGCTGGGCGGGCTGAGGAGGATGGTGGAGGACAGGCGTGCCTGGAGGGTAATGCCCCAGGGGGTTACAATGGGTCGGAATTGACTGTGTGACTGAACAACAACAACAAAGCAATTCTTTTGCATTGGAGTTAGAGTCTGTATTAGCTGTCCCAGTGACCGGTATAGTCTTTGCTGTAAACAACCCCAATCCATGCTGCAAAAGTCTCCTGTCCCACGAGGTAACCACAGCTCCACCAAGAGCACAGTTCAAGGGTATTGCTTGCTAAAATATGTTAAATATATCTTGCAACCCAGTATGTTTTGTATATTAGACATGTTTCATACACAAGTAATGCATTACTAGCATAACCTTATTACCAAAGGAAAAACTAACAGGCTATTATAATGGTTCTTAAGCAACCAATCAGAAGATGTTCCTAATTCCCACTGATAGAAGGCTTAATAATTATAATTTTTAACTGTGAAGCAGTTGTGTTCTCTGGCAGTTGAGTTTAGATGACTGTTAAGTGCTGTCTGCTTGGGTACGCAGAAAGAGCTTCCTCAAAGATTGTGGTATTTTAGAACCACAGTTGGGCATACCCTGGTAAAGGCAACCTTGTGTTGCCAGCTATTCTTTCTCACACTGGGTCAGGCAAAAGGAACTGCAGAATGAACTCACCAAGAAGTGCTTTCATTTTGCCAGTTTCACATCTGGTCTAGACACGGACGAAGTGCTGCCTGTTTATTCATAAACAAATGTTAATATTTTACAATTGGCCAAAAGAGTATTTTTGCTAGCATAATTTTGCTGGCAAATATTTGGTAACTTGCTTATACTGTAGTTCTAAGCCTCATCTATTTCTTCTGCTGTTCAACTTCAAAGTCTCAGCATTGCTTGAAAGTATACTGAAATAAGTGCTAACCTATAGCAATAGAAATAGCTTAGTGAGTGATTCACAAGGTAACTAGCATTTTGCCTCTGATATGCTACTTGTTTTATAGACCTTAGAAGGATGGAAGGCTAAATCAACTTTGATCCTAGTGAGGTTTGAACTCAACATTTTGGCTGCAGTACAGCAGTTTAACCATTGAATCACCAGGGATCTGAGCAGACAGTCTAGTCCCAGCACCTGCCAGTAGGTCCAGTCTTCTGCCAAGAAGGCCTGTACTGATTCTTCTAATCTAGTGCATCAACTCAGGCCTCCTCCTGCTCCAAATCCTTTTCATTCTGTCTCCTCTGATCCCATCCTGGTCTAGCCTGCCACCTCTTCTATCTTTGTAGTCCCCAGCTATCCACAGAGTCCAGCCCCCATCTTCTTTCCCAGGTGCTCATCCTCATTGTTTCTACCTGTCTCCATCCCCTGAGCAAGTGATCTGTTCCCACCACCTGCCAGTAGGTCCACCAGTCTCTCTGTCTGGTAGGTTTTCTAGGAGGCACTATGCAAAGATCTGACAGCCCACCCTGGGTGCCAGAAGTGACCATTTCGCATGCCCATATTCTTTAATTGTCATTTATTTGACGGATATCTGAATGTGTTTAGTACGGTCGCCCAGCTGAGGGTTGACAAAAAGCAGGATTATTTTAAAAAACCCAAGGTAGGGGTGATATGTTTGTTTTCAGACAAAAACAACTATGTTGCATGAGAGAGTCCACCATGATAACAGATGAATAGAATTGAGGAAAATAACAAAAGAACTCTCACTAATATAGGCCAAAAATAACGTTCTTGAATGTGTCTTTTGTTCAGAGGTTTTTGGGATCTCAGTCTGATGTAGCAGATATCTGTTCATCAGAAGTTGGAAAATACAAGATCATTATTCATTTTTTTCAGTGTATCTTTGTGTTGTAATACTGGCTTGCCCTAAATAGTACAGTAGCGATACAGAAAATGGAATCATTGAGCAAAATACTACAATCTTTTTTCAGGCATTATACTTGAATCTCTTAAAGACCAAAGTGTTTTTAAAACATCTTCCAGGTTTGTGTTGAATAGTTTAATATATCAGATGTATATTGCCTTTATGAATATAATCATTGGACAATGATAAGTACAGGTAAGGCAGCAATGAAGACAAAAGGTAGAAAAAGAAAGCTTTAAAATTACAGTCTGTAGTAGTGTAGCTTTCAACAGAAAATTTCTGACCCATATCCATGAGCCTATTCTAGCCATGAAAATAACTCTGAGTAATAGCCATACAACTGTGCATTTTCTAAAGCCTCTCATAAATATCTTAGCCAATCAACCCATAGTATTGTTCAGAAATGGTAATGGGTTTTTAGGAAGTTCCTAATTAAGATCTAGAAGCCATGTTAATGTGGAAGATTTTTATGTATATACATAAAAATTGAACAATAAGAAAAACCTGTAATCTATATGTTATTTTTGCGGTGTTGACTGAATATTCCTTCACTCAGAAGTTAGGTCTAAGTGCACTCTTTAACTGTTGTATTGCTTGAAAGCAGAAATGTGCCGATTTGTGTTTTTGGGCTAAACCCCCAGAATTCCTCAGGCAGCATAGTTTCCATAAGTTATCATACATACCATCATAACCACTACCAGTAGCACTCTCAGTTTGCTAATAGGTCTTCATACCTGTTGCCTGATACTTTTTAATTGCTCAGTTCACTAATTCAGAAAGAAATAGGCTGACATAGGAAACAGCCTGATTACAGGCATAAAAGCAACTCTGAATTTGCATTTTCAAAGCTTCGATCAAGCCATTCAAATTATTAGCCCCACTTCACATTCATTAATTTCAAATTGGATGTAATGAGTTTTGAACTTAAAAGTTTTGTATTGACCTAGAAATGCATGTTCTACTATTGAGAGTGTAAAATTGCAATACATTAGGAAGAATACATCATTACCTTTTGAAGATACTAAGCTCTGGTCTAGCAAGATTGGTTGTTCAACAAGATACCTGGGCAATCTCAGTAAAATTCTAAGTAAACTTGACATATGCTGTGGTCCTTTTTTGGGGGGTGTCTTTAAGTCAAAAGTATGATAGCAGCAAAACCCCTGCTCCTTATCATGTCCACATTAACTTATGTGTATGCATATACAATCAATATGCCTGTAGAGAGAGATATACAGAGGGTACCAAAAAGGTATACACGTTCTAAGATATGTTATTTATGTCTTATTTTTTTGAAGTTGAATTGAATTATGGTAGCAAGGTGTAGTATGAATATGCTCAAAATAATTAAGGACAGTCAAAGAAAATGGTGAAAACACAGTTGTCATTTGAGAAGCACAAGACCATTTTGAACAGGTGTGGTTGAGTTTCCTCCCATGTTCTCCTGACTTCTAACCTATGAGAGACTTTAAAGGATGTGATGCACCATAGAAAATCAGTTGCACTGGAAGTAGTTTGGGATTACCTCTTGCAATTGCAGACGTCAAACATGACTTGTACTGTATTTATCTTTTGTTATTGTATGTATTGAGTACTGTGGAACCTTGGTTAACAAATGGCTCAGTTAACATAAAAAATAGCATAACAAAAGGAAATCCGTAGAAAATAGTGGCTCAGTTTACAGATTTTTTTTTTCAGAAGAGATTAATTGGTTTTCAATGCACTCCTATGGGAAAGCACATTTTGGTTAATGTATTTTGGTTTTCAATGCATTCTTATGGAAAATTGCATTCAATGTATTCCTTTCCTATGGAAAGTTCAGTTAAAGTATTTTTTGCTGCAAGAAACGTCCCATTAATTACATTAACTGAGGTTCCACTGTATTACCATTTTAATACAGTTTTTTTTTCTTTTCTTAAAATGTGCATACATCTTTGGCACACACTGTATGTAGTCAGGAACGGAGGAACTAGCCTCTTGCTCTGTTAGGGATAGGAAGCCCTTCTCATTAACCCACCACCAGACGTACCCTAGATTGGAAAATTTTGGGGTTTTTTTTTTTACATGATGGTGCCCTGATTTGGGATTATTATTTTTTGAAGGTATATTTCTGGCAGTAACTTTACTGGCATTTTTGTGACAGGCTAAGAATTTATGTGTGAATTTGAATCACGTCTTTATTATGAATTCTTTTGTTCTGCTGATTGCTTCTGGCTTTATTATATGTGATACATTCTGTTCTTTTGATGTGGGTGATTGTATATCATTGGTCCAACCATGTTAGTCACCATGGGTTTTTGATGGTGGGAAGAATACAGATAAAATTAAATGTACAAAGACTTAAATATTTATTCTCTTATTTATTAATTTCTATTTAATTTCTTTTCTCCCAGTTAGGATGACACAAATTGCATGTAGAAGTTTAGGCTTGCAGGTGTAGGGCTTATCATATTATTTATTTATTTATTCAATTTGTATAGCCACCCCAATCGACATGCGACTCTGGGCGGCATACATAAAATCCCCAACATTTAAACTATAGAAACCATTAAAATTCCTAAAAACACTGAAAAACTACCTCCCATCCGCAACAATTAAAAATCTAGTTAGAAATTATCATTGCAATTTCATTCTCCTTCTGCACAGATGGGATCGTGAAAAGAGGACATATGCTAATAGCATGGTCAGCTTCTGAAACTTGCTAAAGGGAGTATGTTTGTGGGAGATGGGATAAGTCAGTCTTTGGCACATAATTGGGAGAAGCTTTAGAGTTTTTGATTCAGCTGTGCTTTTTAATAAGCAACGGTCACACTAGCTGGAAGCTACATTCCTCACTGCAGGATACTTAAGACTTAGGAAAAGAGCTGGGCTATACAGATGGTACTCTGATGAATCAGTATAATCTTTGCCCAGAGACTGGATCTTTTGAAGTTCACTGTGACTGGTTTTCCAGATGAATTTACCCAGATTTAGCTTGGAGCTGCTATTGAGAAGGATAGATTTGCAGTTTGTGTTCTTTGATATTTTAATTGCATGGCTTCATTCTGTCTCACTTGTTGATTCAGAGACTGTGTTTGGAGGGCAACCACTTGTAAAATGGACCTATGCCAGTCCTGGCTAGTGAAAGGTAATAGGGAAAAAGCTGGGCCTTTTGCTGGCTCAGATTATTCATACATCAGTAATAAAGGCAAGGAGCCAGATGGACTAAAACATTCAGTTGGATGGACCTTGTTCAAGGACAGCAATATTAATACAATCTCCTCAGCTAGTAATGTTGCTTTCAACTTTCCATTAAGTGAATGGCCACCCTCCAGCTTCAGAGACAGATGAATATTATCAATTTTCTAAACACATGTTTGGCATTTAGGCTAAGTAAGATACAGTAGAACCCCGCATAATGGGAAAAAACCTCCATTCCATGGAGCTCTTTGCTATGTGGCTTTTTTCGTTATGTGAAGCACTATTGGTGGTGCCCTGCATAAGGGGGGGGGGGAGTTCGTTAACCTGAGGCACCAATTGAGCAGGTATACCCCGGCTACTGAAAACCTCGCATAATGAACATTTTCCCCCGTTATGCTATGTATCGCCTTTGCATAATGAACACTTCATTATGCAAAATTTTTGTTATGCGAAGTGTTCATTATGAGAGGTATCACTGTATTGAGAGACCATTTGTAGCCTTGGTCTCTCTATATATATCACAGGCCCCATCAATATTGAGGCAAAGATTGTTATTTTTGCCTCAATATTGATGGGGCCTGTGATATATATATATATATACAGAAAGGCCTGTTAGTGCTTGTCATATCACCTTAAGGCATTCTATACATTCATAGTTATCTCCTCATGATTGTTTATGTAGTGTCCTCCTCCCCAGTCTCTTGTCCAAAGGTTACTATCTGCACATTCATGATGACAAATCATTTTCATGTGACGTAGAACTGATTTTGGGCGAGCAAAAATAATAATAATCTTGTAGCCCAGTTAGATTGGAGACAATGATATGTATAGCAAGCCAGGCTAATGCAAGGCATTTGTAATGCGTGCTGTTCAAGTATTATTATTTTGTATCCTGAGATTTGTTAAAGGTGGTGGGGGTTAATTTTTTTTTTAACTCAATGTGGTCAAACTGAGATAAAGTTCAATTTCTGCTCAGCCAGCGAAACCACTGGACAACTTTAGTATAATAATTTTCTCTCAGTCTAATTCAGTAGTTCCCAGTCTTGCATCCCCAGATGTTCTTGGACTAAAAGTCCCAGAAGCCTTCATCATTGACTGTGATAGCCAAGATTTCTGGGAACTGTAGGCGAAGAACATCTGAAGACCCAAGGTTATAAACTACTGATCTAATTTATAACACAGAACCATTGTGAAGCTGTGTATTATGTATGCTGCCATATCTTTATTGAAGAAAAAGGAGGATAAAATGAAGTAGATAAAGTATAATAAAACTAACATTGAATATGGTGAAATCGGTTAATTAAAGTCAGATGTACAAGTTGAGAATGGTTTACTGCCATCCGTCCTAAGGAAGCAATTCCTACATTTAAAACAAAAGATGTGCCTTCAAGTTTTTGTTTTGTCCTGTAACAGCCACAGACATTGAGATGGCTTAAATGTTGTTATTGTTGTTATTGCTGCTGCTGCTGCTGTTGTTCAGTCACACAGTCAACTTAAATAGAATGAATGTTTATTAGGAAACTGAGGGGGGAAACCTAAGTGAGAATTCCTTTTTCTCTAGGATAGTGTTCCCCAATCTTTGGTTTTTGGACTTCAAATCTCAGAAGCCTAAGTCAATTCCCCAAAGCACTGATCAGCCAATGTACTGACTTAGGCTTCTGGGAACTGAAGTCTCCCTGTTAGGTGTGTGCCCCACATTGGGAACTACCACTCTAAGTGAATATAGAATCAGTATTATGTTGTTTACACAACTGACCTTTGATGAAATAATTTATTCATCTAGATCTCATCAGATATGTATCCATGGTAATGGGAAGATGTGTCACTACAGGAACCTTTCAACATGTCTTCAAACTGTGGCAGATTTAATATGCAGAATCAAGGATGTAAGAAAAATTATTAAAAGCTACAGCTGATTTATATTTCTGCAGGAATCTTAATTTGCACAGTTTCTTTGCTTGGTCATAATCTGTCATCTGCTGCTTTTTAAATTTTCTGAAAGGTGTACATGACAGAATTTCTAAATAAAAAGTCTTGAAAGGTGAGGGAAGAATATTTCTTTTTTGCCTTTAGTTAAACATCTGCCCTTTCTCTGTCCAGTTCCTAACAATCAAACAAACAAAAAAAAGGATCTCATGAAACCACGTATTCTGCTGAATGAATGATTCCATTTTCTCATTGTTTCTCCATATTCGGTGCATCACTTATTACTTCACATTTGTTCAACTTATTTTGTTACCTTTTTTTTAACACTCTCCATATGCCATGGAAAGAAATTGGTTTTATAAACTGCAAACAATAAATCAAAGCTCTAAAAACAGTGAAAAGATTGGTAACATTAAAATTTTAGTATTGCACACAATATATAGCATTCTAAAAAGTGTTACTTTGGGGGTATTGGTTTGAGGATTCTGGACCATTTTTTTTATTTTAAGTGGTTTTTAAAAATCATTTAAGATTAGCAAGTAATGGACAATATTGATGGCAGTCTTTTTTGTTTTGAACCAACAGGTAGTGACCTATTGTTTAGCATAGAAAGTTGCCCTAAAGTGGGTCTATTGGATCAGTGATTTGGTGAGTCAACTCCTCCCTAAGTTCCATTGATTTAAATGAGCCTATTCTAGTTGCAATTTACAATGTTAAAGTAAGCCTGAAAAAGCTTTGACTAAAGGACCTTCAGTGCTCCTGGCCAAGCATAGGGCCTAGCCAGGATTCTAGATATATATATATACACTCACATATATAACATTGGCACCACGGGGTGGGGTGGGGGGCTGATAGCTCAGGAGGGGTTGGGGGGGCTGGCTATGGCCCTGGTCAAGCAGATCAGGAAATAGGAATTTAGTGCAGGGGTGGGGAACTTGTAGCCTTGAGGGGAGTCTGGGCTTCTTAGAATTGAAGGTCCAGAACATCTGGAGGAGTAGCCTGTTTCATTTAGGCCAGAGTTTCTCAAACTTGGGCCTTCATGTGTACTTGGACTTCAATTCCCAGAAGCCCAAGATTCCCACTTTTGGTCTAGTGTGACTAGATGATCTGTGTATCTGCTGAACTGAACATAACTATCCTGAAACTATCCTGAAACTCTTTAGGTTTTGGCTCCTTTAAGTTTTTCACTGCCAGAAGACAATAAAATGACATAGAAGGCAGCAAGTGATAAAATCAAACCCTTCCAGCATTTTTAAAATCACTCATAGGAGTTGTCTGGAATCCTGTAGAAATTCCACAATTAGAAATGTCATATCACTCTTCTGCTTAAGTTCTTTAGCAACTAGTATTATGACCTATACTGCCTCTGATACTAGAGATAATATATAATCCAAAATCGAATTAGTTACATCTGTAAGTGTAATACAATCAATGTAACTTTTGATACAAAGTATGGGATGGATTATATATATACACAGTAAAACCTCATATAACACTAAAACCTGGTTCCACAAGTCTTGGTGTTATATGATTTTTAGTGTTATCTGATGCATGTTAAAATCCTATGGGATCCATAGAGATACATTGTAACCACACAGGCTTTAGCGGTTGTTATCTGAAGCATCCCATAGGATCTTAATGTTATCTGATGCAATTCTTCCCCCCAGATTCCTTAATATTATGCGATTTTAGTGTTATTCGATACTAATATGAGGTATTACTGTATACTGGCTTCTCAATGTGCAGCAATTCAGTACTGATAGGTATGCAGTTTGCAGTACATCTGTAACCAATGACAATAGGATGTTGACCAGAAGCATCTTGGTAATCAATAATAGACTTGTTATTTCAGAACATGTCTAAATGGCTTTCAAAGCCACTGAAGTTTTCACTATATTAAGTGGTTATACATTCTAACATTTAACTATGCACCATGTGAAAAATTGCTATTTAAAATGTCCCAAATCTCTTTCCATTTAGAATTTATTGGGTGATCCAAAGTTTCTTGCATTTTGAGAGAAAATGTTTCCTTATCCATTTCCTTCACATGTAGAATTCTATATGCATGTGGTGTATTGTATGAGGAAAAAAATGTTTGTGATTTAACACTTCACACAGTGATATCATTTTAATGTATATCATTGATAAAAACTTGCCAGTCACTCCTTTGCTATCTTCATTTCTACAGCCCTCTTACTTGGCACCAATAACATTTTACAAAAAAGAGGGCTCATGAAGTTGACAGGGAGCTATAAAAAAAGGATACTTTCCACTCTTCCTTTATCTAGTGTTATTTGACCTCTATTTATAGACACAGGTTTCTCCCCCCCTCCCCCTTTCCATTCATTCTACTGGTAAAGAGATTGTCAGTCCTTTCTGACAGCGAAATGCTGAGTCCTGCATTGAATACTTGTTAAAATTACATTGCCACATTTGCCCTTGCCGATTGGCACTATGATTCAAAGTTGGCTTGATAGCTTTCCTTCACTCAGTTAATGCATTCAGAAACCTTTAACAAATTCTGGGAGTGATGAAAACATGTCATCTTTCTGACATGTGTTCATAATGAAGAAGCTTTTACTTGTCTCCTGTGAGTACAATAGATAGCCTGCAATACCTCCCTTTCAAATGTATTTTTTTTCTTGCCTGGACTGCAAAGCATTTTAGGAATCTGACAAAGCATTTGATCTGCCAGCAAAAATTCTACTGGACCCATGGCAGCAACGTTGCTACAAGAATTTACCAAAGCAGAAGGTCTAAGCCTCTCATCCAAAATATTGTCATTTAATCTGACTAGGGACTGTAGTGGCTCAGTGGTTAAGAAGCTTGCCTTGTTACTTGGAAGGTCAGTAAGTCACCAGTTCAAGACCCGAGTACTGCATGGTGTAATGAGCACCTGTCTGTCCCAGCTCCTGCCAACCTAGCAGTTCAAAGGCAAGCAATGGCAAGTAGATAAATAGGGACCACTTCAGTGGGAAAAGATATTGGGGACATGAAAGGAGCATCATTCTGGGTATCCCCTAAGTGGAGTTCCTCCAGCAAAAATCCTTTCAACCCAGAAAGCACCTTTGTGTGCTTCTGACATGATTTTTAAAAAATCTGACTGAAGTGTGAACAATCTTAAAACAGATTCCTCTTTAACTTGGTTTTGAATCTATAGAAGTCTTTCCCAGGTTAGAAATAATGGCCAAAATCTTATTCAGGTTTCATGTATGTCTATGAGTAATTGTGCAGTGTTCTAACATGTTATTTTAGCTCACTGTTATGTGACTGGTGACGCAGCTGTTTTCACAATAAGGATTTGCCTATGTAAACGAAGAACAGCATGGTAAAAGGGAGAAATACGCATCTGTATAAGTGAACAAGATTCTTGCTAAAGTGTTTGGGCATCTCTCTTAATCAAGTCCTGCACTACAAAAAAAAACTTTGTCTAAATACCAAACAGAAAGTTGCTGTCAGAAATAACATACTTAGGAAACTGGTTGATTCAGACTGGGGGGCTCACCTACAAACAATACGTACAACATACCGGTATTTGTCCCTATGCTTATACACAGAAGAATAGCTAGAGCAGAGGTCAGAAAACTTGGCTCTCCAAGTTTTAATTACCAGAAGCCTAAGTCAACACACCTGCTGGTCAGGGCTTTGGGGCATTGAAGTCCAAGAACATCTGAAGAGCATGTTTGCTGATCCCTGGGCTAGACTAACTTGCAAAAAGCAGAAACAACATAATTTGCTGAATGGATGATTGTTAAAGAATCTGTTCCACCATGATAAGATGGAAGAAATGGACTTGATCCACGAAAGCTAACAATAAAAATATAGCAGTTAGTCTTTAGTCTACAGTGTTTTTTGTTTTGTTTTCTGATATGCCTGAACCACAGACTAATATGGCTTCTATTCCAAAAATAGTCAATTACAGTATTCAACATTTTAATTTGTTTTGAATTTTACCTATTTACTGTACATCAATAATTTTAACTCGTGCAACACTCTGACACAAAGAAAGAAAGCTTGAACATAATATCACATACTGTACAGTTAAAAAAACACCAAAAAGTTTTTCTGTGAACTTAGCAACAGTTAGGCTATATCCTTCTATAGCATTTACTGTTTCCTGTAATGAGCCTTATTCAACAGTTTTATGTTTGCAGTGGGGGAAATCTACCGTAAGACGATTCCTACCTGTAATGCTAAAGCAGGCCTTTTTTATTGTGGGAACTCAATTATCATCTGAGGAGACTTCTGCAGACAATAACATCTGTCTCTGATGTCTTAGAAGGAGTGGATATATCCAATTATTTGTAGGAAAAGCTCACGGTACAGTAAACACAACCTTTATAATAGTGACATACAGGCCTAAAGAAAAGAGTATCATAAATCTTATAAAAGGAAGCTCACCCAGCTTACAATAAAAATTGCCCCTGTGTACCTTACACGCCAGGTACAAATGTGGATTTACTAACATAAAAAGAAACCATTACTTTATTATTATCATTATTATCCTGTCATGCTAATTTCTCAAATCACATTGTTAATTATGTTTATTTGGCCTTTCAGCTCTTAGAAAGTTAAGTTGGTAATAGCTAACAATCACTGTAACAAGAAATGTACAATTGATCCATACAATATTTGTTGCCTATCTCTGAATTGTAGAATGGCAAACCTAAAAGTGTAACCATTTATTATTCAAAGGTTATTTGTCACCTTTTAATGACAACAAGAAAACCATATAATAAACCAATGTCCAAAGATAAAAATAACCTAGTTCAAATTATTATTCACAAACTGAAGCTGAAAGCTGGAACTGGAACATGAACTCAGGCACTTGAACATAACGTACAAATAGCTCTCCAAGGCACCATGCTGATTTCTTTTTCCAAACAAGCAATTAGGACTGCTGGAGTTCACTTATCCATTTCAAATGAACTGCAGTACTACAAAGAATATCTGTTTGTTATATGCATGTCTAATTAATTTAGCACCTGTAAAGGGAAGATGACATTTATCACTTGTTTGTCCTTCACCCATTGTAATGTCAGCTCAACACAGCTGAGAAGGCATCAAAGTGTATACAAACTGTACACTTTTGGCTCCAGACATCCAATCAGAGATGCAGCTGATAATGAGGTTCTCCCTCCAATGTGCATAATCTACACAATTTAGGCACCTTTTTTAAAAAAATAAGTGTGTGGAGAGGTAAGGCCAAAGAGCATATTTCATCCCTTTATATCAGGCATTTTCAACCTTCAGCCTGTGGGCCAAACCCGGCCCCCCAATGCCAATTCATCCGGCCCCCAATGCCCTTGCTGATCCCTGAAGTGGAATTAAAATGTGTTGTGTGCATGTGCAGAACGTTCTGCATATGTGTGGCACACATTTTACTTCTGCTTCTGGGTGGGAGGAACCACGTGACTGGCCAGATCAGCAGTCCAGGAGGCATGGTCAGACCCATGACCCAAAAACCTTGAGAAATCCTGCTTTATATTCATTTGATGCACATTTCCTTTGTGTATTGTTCTTTGTGTGCCACTTTGTATGCTTCATGTAAATAGTCTGAGTATGTGTGTGTATTGGTTCCCCCCCCCCCCCCGTTTTGATCATGTCTGTTTATTCTTTAATAGCATGTGCTGTGCCAATAAAATGTATCAGTATTACTTGCTTGAAATAGTTGTACAGGATTTTCTGTTTTTGCTACTGTATGCTTAACAGATTTGTCACTTTTAGGAATGTATCTGTCTGCCCTAACTATTAATTTCTTCTTTTTGGTCTGAGCATGCCTAGAAAAAATGCAAAACTCAACTACAGACTGGAATAAAGGGTTTTTTGGTCTCTGCTGAAATCAGATATATCTCCAGAGAAGCCAATCTAATGCTTATATTATGGTATTTTTTGATGCCATGTGAATTTCTTTATATTTTCTCAAGCATTTCAGGAAGCAATGGTGATGTATGAACTTGATACAGTGCTGTTTTAGTGTTTCTAGTTCAGTGATGGCGAATCTTGGCACTCCAGGTGTTCTTGGACTTCAGTTCCCAGAAGCCCTGATCAGCAGGAGTGCTGACTTGCGCTTCTGGTAATTGAAGTCCAAGAATACCTGGAGTGCCAAGATTCGCCACCACTGTTCTAGCTCTATTGTGTGCTGTGTTGGTTTATTGCTAAAGCTGGTTTTTCTTTCTCTCATCACTTTTGATTTTACTCCCATTGTTTTATTGTATTATTCTGTTTGAATGTACCGGTATATGCAAAACTGCTTCAAAAATTTCTATTATTAACTAGTTTTAAAATGTAATAAATAAATAAATTGCTTCTGATGGCTATTTTGTATCTTATCTTCCACTGTGTTTTTATTCATTTATCCATTTGTTTCTTGAACATGGTATTGTTTTGATCTCATGGGCTAGATGGGACCAAACCAAAGAACTCAAAAAATGGCAGGTGGGAGAGATTTGCCCTAAATTGCTCCCCATATCATCTCCTGATCATTGGCACTTTTTTCAAAGAGTGAGAAGGCTGGCAGCTTTATGGTTCCATCACTGTTGGGTTTTAAGAGGACTCTTTGGATGTTTCAATTCCAATCTGCTTTTGCTAATTTTGCTGTGCTCTGTTTAATTGTTATTACTCAGTTTACAAGGTGTAATGAGCTTTTCACTCCATGTTTATAGGGCTTTATTCATTATAACCGGCCATGTGATTAGGGGTGAAAGTGGATTGGTGGCCAGTGAAACTGCTATAAAATTGGGATAATGTATTCCCTTTAACTGTCTCCAGTCAACTGTTGACTGCAGTGTTATGGAGGACCTGTAGTTTCTGAATAGTTATCCAAGCTAGCCCCACATACCCTGCGCTATAGTAATCCAGGTGGAATTATAATTAAGGTTTTATAGCTGGCACAATACCTTCTGAATTGTGCTCATGGACTCAATGAAGGAGTCTGTTTCAGCGTGTTGGCAAAAGTAAGCAATGTGGAGGGTAAGAGAACTTCTACTAACACATGCATACTTTGACATCCATGCTGAGCGCTGAATCCAAGAGCACACTGAAGTTGTGAACCTCACTTTTCAAGAAGAATGTAATGCAGTGTTGAGATGAACTGTATTTCCATTTTAAATATGGTAATAGTTCCTAGATATGTACCTTGCTTATAAATACATTTTTAATGTGCCATCAAGTCATTTCCAACTTTACCAGATACTTGATGCTTCCAACCTGTTCACATTTTTTGATGATGAAATGTTTCCTCTTCTTGGGTGATGAGTAAATAGCCTACATTTATAAGGCCCATCTTCCATTTTAAAACCTCTTTTCCTATCTTAAAGCAGTTTCCTTGTCATGAGGGGGATGGAATGTGAATTCCCTAAAGACACCAATAATATTTATTTCCAAAACATTACAAATTGATATAATTTTTCTTCTAATTCTCCCCTTCTTTTATTGTAAAGGACTACAGCTTCAATAAACAAACTGAAGATGTTACTTACCGGTATCTATTTTGTGCACCACCATTTCTCCAGGCCTCTCATTCAGTGTCTGTGGATATGACCTTCCCATGTGGTAGAGAATATGTAGCTGACACTCTGGAACTTAATTCTCCCCTATCAAAACTATCTCACATTGTATTGTATTGTATTGTATTGTATTGTATTGTATTGTATTGTATTGTATTGTATTGTATTGTATTGTATTGTATTGTATTGTATTACGGTATGTTGTGTTGTATTTTTGTATTGTGAATGTGCTAAAAACAGTCTTAATTATTAAAGTAACAATTGGTAAAGGTAAAGGTCTCCCTTGCTTGAAAGTCAGTCATGTCTGTCTCAAAGGGGCGATGTTCATCTTTATTTACAACCAAAAAGCCAACACTGTCTGCATCTGCAGATGTTTCTGTGGTCATGTGGCAGGCATAACTAGATGCCAGAGCATACAGAATGCTGTTACCTTTCCCACCAAAGCAGTACCTATTTATCTACTTGTAATTACTTGTTTTTGAACTGCTAGGTTGGCAGGAGCTGAGCCAGATGATGGGAGCTCGCTCCATCACCCAGCAATCAGGTCTCAACTTGCTGACCTGCCAACCTTCTGGTCGTCAAGTGGCCCTGAAGTAACAATAGATTAGACTAAATGTGAATGAGTTTATTGTTTAATTAAAACTGGCTTTATTGTTCTTCACTACCAAGTTGAGTACTAGACTGATAGATTGCAAGAAATGAGTTGATTTAGTAAATTGATATGGGGGATTATTTTTAAAAAGTTGCTGTTCATATTCACTATGTGTACTGGGGAAGCAGTACACCCTAGGAAAAAATTCCACAAATGTGTGGATATGCATAATACCACTACAATCCATGAAGTAGTGAAATAGGGATTGTGCAGTCATGGCACTTCCAGTTACCTCTTCTTGTCATGCACACAATCTCTCACTTTTATGGCATGCCATCACACCTGGAGTATGTTATTGTTGGAAAGCCATGAAGCATTTTGATACCTGATCCCTGTAAAAAGAGAAATACATTCTGGACTTATAATGATAAAGTCTCTGAATTGCAAAGTGTTATAAGCGAAGAGGGAAATGCACATATCATTAAATGTTGAAAAAAGTCTGGGGCAAGTCGTTCAATATTATACACTTGTATTTAATTCATGTATATGCCCAAATGTGTGCTTTGTGTTTTTTGCAAGCAATAAGAGGCAATTTTGGCAAAAGTCATAGTGCTGAGTTTTAAAAAATCTTGATGCTTGCTTTGCTAATTGTACAATGCATATTAATTGCACAATGTATATTAATTTGATCAAGTGGCTGAGGTTGTATGCAAAGCATACAGAAAATACTCAATAATTTAATTTAATTTTCACACTTGTATGCTGCCCAATTAGGGAACCTGACTCAGGGTGGCTCACATGGTAATTAAACAATATACACAATAAATACACAGTAATACAATATACAAAATTCAATCTACAAAAACAGCTTATACTAATATACAACACAACAATACAATACTATAATGGCCTGAAGTAACATGGAGTGTTATACATTCTGAAAAGAGGATATTAAGATAATCAGGATGCATCACAAATAATATGAGTTCATCTGTGCTATTGAACTGCAAAGCCTGACGAGCAAAGTGCATATGTCAGCAAATGTTCAAGCATCACGATGCCTGGTGTTTGCAGGGTTATTAATAAGTAATTGCATTTCTTACTCTCAGTGCATTTGTCTGTATGTATAATCCTGCTAGCGATAACTGGAATCAGAGCAGTGGCTGGTGCCAGGGTAGGGACATTGAACCTCTTTCATATTGTCCTTCCTGGAGACAGGAAGCTTTCATATCAGTGCATGAAGGCTGGAGGAGACACACCAGCATATGTCTAGCATGCTTTTGGGACTGTTAATTATTACTTTGCTTCCGTTGCAAGGCACACATCCACATTATTTTTCTGGAGAACTGGAGAAGCTAAATGGTGCACTGAATCACTGCAGTCTGGCTTTTACTTGTGACTTCATTCTGAGCTTGAACAGGCAGCATTTCCAAGGCTAGCCTGGCAGCACAAGCTGACCAGTCTGTATCATGAAACTTTGCAGTGCTGGTATGAAGGGCATTCAGCTAAATCAAACATTTTCCCTCCAGGTACACCATCTCTTAGTCTGAACTTGAAGTGTGTTATCTGCCACCTTGCTGCTGGCAACAGAAGAAAAGGAAGAACAAATAATTCACAAAAACATGTTAGATGTACACTGCATTGACTCTCCCAGCTGTCATCCACTCGTGTGGCAGCTTCCTGTCTCTAGGAAGAGCAACTTGAAAGAAGTCTAAGTCCCTAACCTGGCACCAATCATTACTTTGATTGCAGTTATTGCTTGCTTGAATACATGAAAACAGATGCACAGAGAATAACAAATGTAATTACTTATTAATAACCCTGATTTTATCACAAAATAGACTGGAAGGGGTTAATTCAGCAAGGTTATTTATTTATTTATTTATTATCCCAGCCCAATCAGGTGGCTTACAAAAAAAGAGAAAGATTATACATCACGAGTACAAAACAAACAGGGCATTATGCATCAACTTTTTTTATGCATATGAATTTGTGCAAGATGAGATCCATAGCCACTCCTGAGGCATACATTAGAATTCTATTCTTCTTTTAAATGCTCTGTCAACCAGATAGGTAATTCTTCCTTCTGTCATTTTTAAAGAATTACATGCCACTGCTCAAATTCACATTAAGTCTCAAAGTTTCAAATATTGTTTGCTATGAATTAAAGAAACAATGCCCAAAGATCCAACTAGCAAGCAAAGCTAGGGTCCACCCAAGATGTTTTGTGACCTGAGGCAAAGGAAAGTTGATCTCTCATCTCTTTTCTTCTAAGTGCCTACTATGGCTTGGAGCCAATGGGATTGAGAAATTTTATCTCCACCATCAATGACAGGGCAGTGTCCTCTACTGTTGTGGCTCTCACCCAAGGGTAGTCCTGGTGGAACAGAGTCATAATTTGGGTACAAAACAAGTTTTTCATGATTACTAGCAATTCACTTTGCTTTGATTTCCTTGTCCTACACCAAACATCATGTACAATCTTTTACTCAATTACTTTCATGGGATTATCCATCTCTGGCCTTTTGAAATGCTAATAGTATCTATGAAAGCTCAGTGTTATTCTGAGTTCTGCTAACTTCTAATTTGTCATAATTTATAAACATTACAACCGAATGTGTGTAAACATCCTCAGAGAAAGTACACCTTTGTTCCTATCATGGCAAGCTTCAGATTTTTGAAGGAAAATGCTTGGCTCACTGCAGGATGCCAACTATTGGGAACCTTAATTCTACTGTATCTTAACTGGCTAAATTAGGGTGCAGAAGAGGTGATATACTCTGACAAATAAAAATGCCCAAAGCACTGGAAGGATACCACTCAACATATCCCATCAGAAGTGATTGCTTCACCCTGTCTAATTGTAAGGCCATCTCTTATTAAAACAATTTTTTTAAACTTTCATCTTCAGTCATAAGAATCTTACAAACAGCAGAGAGGATGAGCACAATTAACATTATTTCCTTTCTTGACTTTGCTTCTCATTCCTGGGTTGTTAATTTTTAGTCATTTCCCACAGAATTCTACATTTTCTTATGGCAGCACAGAATAATAGAATCTTTGTCCTTTGGAGAGTACAATAGCTGCATTGTTGTTGAATACAGTGTCTGCGTTGTGTTACTGCATAAGCTGTAGCAAGACACATGATTACGAAGAAGCAAATACAATAAAATGTACCAAGGATAGTGGAAGAAAATTAGCTGCTCTGTGACCTAGAAAGGAAAGGTATCAAATTGGTTATTTTTAGGACAAAGCAGCATGTGCATAAATATGGATCAACTCCAGTTTTAATATTTGCATAGCATTGACATAAATTATAGCAATTACACCTATATAACACTTCATAGCACTTAGTCCATTCTCTGGGTGATTCTCAAGTTAATTAGCATTTTGCCCCCAACATGCTGGTTACTCATTTTACTGACCTCAGAAGAATGGAAGGCAGAGTTGACCTTGAGTCCCAACAGGATTGAACTCAGATTGTGAGCAGAGTTTTGGCTGCAGTATAGCAGTTTAACCACAGTACCGTGAGGGGTCATAAATATCTCCTTTTCCTTTTAGATGTAAAGATACATGTTTCTTCCATTAAAGATTCTGATAATTTCCCTCACTATTATGCAATGGCTATGAGGCTGTTTGCATTTCTCTAGAACATTGGGTGACATAAAAGGTTAGATAAATGTTTCCCAACCTTTGGTTTTTGGACTTCAGTTCCAATAAGCCTAAGTCAATTCCCCAAAGCACTGATCAGCCAATGTTCTGACTTAGGCATCTAGAAATTGAAGTGGAAACCACTGAGCTAGAGGAAGAAGGGCTTCCTATAGGTGGACTGGAGAGATTAAGTTTTCACTCTGGTCCTTCTATTGGGTGTTTATTGGTTTCTTCATCCTTTCCTGGCTCAGACTTCATGCAAAGATCACTACCTCCGGCCTTTCAACCCTATTCATGCAAGGGCATTTTCAGGGGAGGACAAAATTATCTTAATGCCTTTTCACCTATGCATATATAGATTAAATGGGGGTAAGTCAGATGGGCTTCTCTCTCAGGCCAACTGGTTTATTGGTATAAATAAACAAAAGTACTGTACCTGCAATTTTGTGACTGGCTGTATGGCTATAGGAACTGTAAAACAATCAGCACATATGTGCCAAAATTTACCAGTGGCTGAAACCCTGTTACCATAACTTATACTGCATAAGGCTCATTACATCAGCAGCCACAGCAACGTTTCAGAAATTAAACAGTTCCAACTTCTCTCTAAGCCCCCAAGGGTTTCTTGTTATACTTTTCTCCAAAATAAAACCATGGAAACTAGAAGACAGGAGGGAAATCTTTAATTACTGAAAATTGCTGCTGTCAGTAAGGCTATCCCAGTGGTGAGTTTTGGAAATTAAGCCTGTTTATTCCATAGATTCTGCACCTTCCCAATGATGAAAGGGATTCCATAGAAGTCAGTGAAACTTAGGAAGATAAATTAATAATAACAATATTTTCCAGAAATGTCTCTGAATAATTGCCCCACTTCTGATGACCTCAGCCTTACACTGCTTAAGTTATGATGGCAAGATTTGAACCACTATGAATATCAGTATGCAAGCAAGATCAACTCTTTTGCTCTTATTCTCTGCTTATCAAGCAATACAGATGATTATGCACAACTCTGAAATGTTTTGGTGATCAATACTTTTTCTTCAACAATACTTTTTTCTTAAGAAAAAAAAATCTCCTGATGTTTTCCAAACATCAGTTCAGTAGCTCTGGTTCCATGGGACAAACAAAGGCAATGAAACCAAAAAAAAGAGGGACATTTTTTTCACTGATCCCAGTTCCTTCCAGATGTCTTTGCCAACTTAAAGAAAACAAGAAAGAAGCATGTGTAATTCTGTTTTATCTCCCACTGTCTTCCTCTATTATTGATGGATTTTTGTCAGCAGCCTTTTTGTGATGGGAATTTCCTCTTTATTCACTTAAAGGAAATCAATGCTGTTTAAGGAAGTCCAATATTTCATTCCCTGCTACAGTGGGAAGGAAAGAGGTCGTTTTCTCATTTGTGTCAATGAAGATCACTGTGTCATAGGTTTAAAATGGGTTTCACTGCAACAATATTGATATTTGGTGACAGGTTTAAACTAGAACTTCTCAATTTTGATAGAAAATGTAATACTAATAATAATACAAATAATGCTAATAATAATAAACCAAAGACATCAAAAAGTGCATTTTTATTTAGCCTTCATGTTCTCTCACCATCTACAAGAAAGAACCCAGCTTGTTTCTATCCCATGTATGCATTTTTATATGGTCAACTGTGGACACCCAGTTCGGATAGGGTCTGTTAATCCCTCCTCCATCACAAGAGCAAGCCAAGATGAAAGTCTTGATGCAGAAATGGATTTGTTGTATGTAACTGGTAACTAGAACAACCAGACACTAACTTCAGACCTGGTGAAAGTACCTTTCAATCCCAGTGGTAATCATATTAACCTATTTCACATGTGCAAAATTCCATTGAAAGACTTTACAATGGTTTTTTTTTTTAATACATGAAAATACATAGAATGAAAATCCAGTATCTTGTGGTTTCAGACAGCAGTGGCTCAGTGGTTAAGAAGCTCACCTTGTTATCTGGAAGGTCAGCAAATTGGCAGTACAAGACCCAAGTACTGCATGACAGAATGAGCACCAGTCTCTGTCCCAGTTCTTGCCAACCTATCAGTTCAAAAGCAATAAATGGCAAGTAGATAAACAGGGACCACCTCAGTGGGAAGAGATTTTGGGGACATGAAAAGAGCCTCATTCGGGCATCCCCTGAGCAGAGTTCCTATAGCAAAAATCTGTTGTGCACTTCTGACATAATTTTTAAAAAAATTATGGTTCCAATTAGGCAGAAAATACAGCATAAATATCTTGCTTAAAGGAGACTGAAAATCCAAATTGTACCTTCTGTGGTAGTCTTGATGCAGAAATGTTTTGTTATAACATGTAACTGGTAACTAGAACAACCAGACACTAACTTCAGACCTGGTGAAAGTACCCTTCAATCCCACCCCTCCCAGCCCCCAGTCTCTTAGTCCACAGCTATTCTGAAGTTCCATTCACTTGGAGAGCTACCCAGTTCACACAGTCTCAGCAAGGACAGCAATAAAACCTTATTTATTATTATTATTAGTTTAAATTTATATTGCCACCCACTCGCCGCAGTGACTCAGGGCGGCTTACAAACAATACATTACATTACAATACAATATGTTGATGGGGCGCAGGGAGAGGGGCGGCAAAGTCCTCAGCCTGCCCTGGCTGCTTCTTCCTGGCCGTTGTCCCAGCAAATAGGGACCACTTCAGTGGGAAGAGATCTTGGGGACATGAAAGGAGCCTCATTCGGGCATCCCCTGTGCAGGTTTCCTCCAGCAAAAATCCATTGTGTGCTTCTGACACAATTAAAAGAAAATCTTATGGTTGCAATTAGGCAGAAAATACAGCACAAATATCTTGCTTAAAGAAGGCTGAAAATCCAAGTTGTACCTTCTGTGGTAGTACCTTATGGTAGTACTTTTCACCTTATGATGTGGTAGTACCTTTCACCTTATGATGGGCATTCGCCAAATAAAAGCAAGCTATAATTTGCAAGTTGTAGAACTTTTCTACCTCATGGTGGTGGAGGTCCATTCTTGTGTAAGAGATCTTCACCTGTCACTGTGAACCCTGTATCTCACATAGCTTGGCCCTTAAGCACTTTGATACTCTTTAATGGCTTCTCTGTGGTCTGCAAAGAATCCCAAATAGCTCTTCCTCAAAACAGGCTTTCAGCCCGGAGAAGGATATAGTTGAAAGGCCAAAAATATTGTGGTATTACCAGGTCTGGGACCTTGTTTTGGGGTTTCCTTCACCTGTTAAGTTTACATACGAAATAGTCTAGCCCCTCTTTCCTTTTTCTGACCCCCACTGAGCATTGCCAGTAACTGAGCGGGAAGCCTATTTATCCAACAGATATTGCTAGCATTGCTGAGCCTGCCTGCTGTTTTTTTTCCCAAGGACATCATGAAATCAGAACTGAAATGTGGTCTCACACACATACTAATTAAGGAAAAGTAGTTCATTGAAAAGTTGCTCAGGATAGGGTTTCCTATTTTTGCTGTTTAGAATGTTTTTGATGATGATGGAAGAAAGAAACAGATGGTGTGTTATGACTGAATTTTACAATAGGGGAATGTGGAGGCAGCAGCATTCAATGCTGTCTCCATTAAGAGAGCAGATACCACTGTGAAATTGTCTGCAAATTCATGTGAATTATGTAGAACCTGTTTTTAGCCATAAAAGAAATGAAGCATGTCTGCCCAAGCATTTGCATCTGTTTAACTGCTGAAGGCCATTGCTGATTACTTTTTCTGGCACAGAGATCACCCATTATTTCACACAAAAAGTGTACAGAACAATGGGATAATTGTAAAAAGATCACTTTGCATCAAAATCTCCCAAAATAAGTGGGAGATTTGTGCTTTTGTACAAACATTGGTTGGGACTGTGGTGGCTCAGTGGTTAAGATGCTGAACTTCATGACTGGAAGGTCAGGTTGGCAGTCTGAGGCCTGAGTACTGCATGACAGAATGAGCTCCCGTCTCTGTCCCAGCTCCTGACAACCTAGCAGTTCAAAAGCAAGAAATTGCAAGTAGATAAATAGGTACCACTTTGATGGGAAGGTAAATAGAATTCTGTGCATTCCGGTGTCTAGTCATGCCTGCCACATGTCCAAAGAAACATCTGCAGATGCTGGCAGTGCTGGCTCTTTGGCTATAAACAGATATGAACACTGAACCCTAGAGCCAGACACGACTGGCTTTCGAACAAGGGCAACCTTTCCTTTTACTACATGGATTGGTTGGAGCTCCAACTTTCTAGGTTTGGTAAAGAACATCTCATTTTTTATCCTAATAGTGATCTCACATCAACAATTTGAGGTACATCAACAATTTGAGTTACGCAGATGATTCTACCCTAATGGCAGAAAGTAAAGAAGACCTAAAGAAGCTCCTGATTAGGTTGAAAGAAGAGAGTGAAAAAGCTGGCTTGAGACTCAACATCAAGAAAACCAAGATAATGGTAACAGGCCCTATCAGTCCCTGGAAAATAGATGGGGAAGAAGTAGAAGCAGTGACAGACTTTACTTTCTTAGAATCAAAGATCACTGTAGATGGTAATTGCAGCCATGAAATAACAAGTTGACTGATTCTTGGGAGACAAGCTATGAGAAACCTGGGGGACATAGTTAAAAGTAGAGAGGGGATATTAAGTCTAACAGTGATGGACCAGGAATACCATTGCTTTGACTATGCAAATTTTTGCTTCCAAGGTGATAACCTTGCAAGCAAAAATTCGCATAGTCAAAGCAATAGTATTCCTGGTGGTAATGTATGCTTGTGAGAGCTGGACCATCACTGTTAGACTTTGAAAATAACAAATTACAAGTAACCTAGCTACCTCTAACCAGTTAACTCTTAGGTACAATTTAACTCAATTAGGAAATTCCTGTAACATAACTTTGCATTGGCCTAGCCTAGAGATGTTGAATTAAAACTAATTAAAAACTTAATATCCCCTTCCTCTTTCTTTCCCTAGAACTCCCTTTTGCCTGGGAAAGACTTGGAGTTTCAGCACATGGAAGGAAGACTTTGATAGTAAAAAAACAAAAAAAACCAAACAAACCAGTCACCACTAGATTGCTAGCAGTGGTCCCAACCCTAGCAGTTGGGATCTGGATGTAATTTTTTTTTATATTTTACTATTAAAGGCTTCTTCAGCATATTCTATGACTCCCAAATGCTTCTCTAGGTCAAAAGGGAAATAACAGGTATAATTAATCACATCTATTACTTTCAAAAATGTATTTATAAGGGCATTTTAAGGCACATGTTAACAGGACACTGTCAGGTTTTATGCCAGTCTATTACCTCACACTAGGTCAGGTGAAAGGAACTGTAGAATGAACTCGCCAAAAGGTGCCTTCATTTTGGCAATTTGACGTCTGGCCTAGACACGGAAGAAGACCAAATGCAAAGTGAACTACTTTAGTTAACTGTTTTGTATTTTTATCAATATCCCCAGCTGTGCATAAACAGAACTGGCCATGAAAGGTAATCAGAAAATATTTTCCTGTATTTTTCTGATTGTTGATAAGATCAATGCATTAAATTACTTGGAGCAGCAATAACAGTAGCAGCAACATGACTGCAAGAAATATTGGCTTCTTTCATAATATAATATATCCAACCTCTGCTTATACAAATATGAAACATATGAAGTAGAAAGAGCATCATTCATACGGAAGAGGAAGGCATCAGCAAGCATCTGGCAAAAGGTTTTACAGAAGAGGCGTTTCCCTATCAGACTCAGGAAGGCTGAACATATTCAATGGTCATGGATGCTGACTTGATCAAGGATGAGTTAAGATGGAGTATCCTGGACAATGACCTAGCTGGTTGTCACTATGAACAAAACACACTGTACACATGAACATTTTATTGCAGGTTCCAGTTGCAAGCCTTAATATCCACTATAAAAAATACAGGCTCTGAAAATCCTTTGAGAGCTCTTCTATTCTTCAGTCTGCAGCTGTACTGGAAAGGACAAGACAAATGGATACAATTAGCTGAGGGGTGCCCAAACTTTTCAGGCTGTGGGTCGGTCATGTGGTTCAGGGGGCTGGTCACTATGGCCCATGGGCTGTATCTGGCCCCTGATGCCAAGTCATCTGGCCCATATGGGCGTGTTTTACTTCCACTTGTGGGAGCAAAGAGGGCTCTGCAGGCTGAATGAATTGGCATTGGAGGCTGGATCCGGCCCATAGCCCATAATTTGAGCATCCCTGAATTAGCTTCTAGCAATAGGTCTATTGGCAATCAGTAGCATGTTTCTGGCATTTTATATTTCCCTAGCAATTGGGCATAGCAACGAAATACACATGAGCTAACACATAGCTTAGAGACTGGAATACACCCACCCACACACCTTCCATATATGTACTGTATCTGCTTCAAGACAGATCCATTTATTCAAAAGGCAATGCTGTTATGTTATTACAGTGGAACCTCATACAACAATCACCCCATATAGCAATGAAATCGCATAACAATTAGGTTTTTGAGGGAATTGGCATCCCGCATAACAATTTTTCCTATTGTACAATAATTTTTCAATGGGAAAAACCACTTAGCGAAAAAATTGTTGTACAATGTATCCCATAGTGAAAATTGCTATACGATGCATGCATTATATAGCAATTGTTTCATACAACAATGAGCCCAGTGGAACGAATTAAAATCGTTGTATGAGATACCGCTGTACTTCTTTTTTTAAAATTCTTATTTATAGTTTTCTAACACAGAAATAATGATACAATACAACAATACAACAAAAGAAAATATCACAACTTGGTTTACAAATCAATTTTAGATACATACTTAAAAAGAAAATACATTAACTAAAAAGATACATAAAACATCAAAAGAAAAGAGACAATATGCTTAAACCTTTAGTACGGAAGCTTATACCTCTTATATTTACTACTTAGTCCTTTCCATTTTTTCATTCTTATTCAACTCTAAATATAATCCACCCTTGTGCTATAAATATTGTCCAGGAGCTGCAGCAATTCATTTTCCCCAAAAGTTGACTTGATCAGGTACAGGCTTAATTCCATTATTTCTTACCATCACATATTCCACAAATCTTTTCCAAATTCTCCAAAATCTATTTTCATGAACTATGCCACTGTACTTCTTAAATTTATGTGTCAATTTGCATTGCACATTATCTGCTCACAATTAAAGATACAAGTTCAGTAAGTTGTACCTCTGAATAGAAATGCATATGAATGCATCTTTCTGTTCCATGCTCTTGTCGCATGTAAACCTAAACAGAGATTGTTATGAACCCCACTTCCTATTCTGGAGGAAGAATAATCAACCTCCATGGATTTGTCCAGGAATTTGCTTCAGGTACCAATGTGGAATAAAAAAGCAAAACAGAAAACCTAAACAACAATAGTGATAAAGGACCACAACAGAGTGGGTGTTCAGCTAAGATGGGAGCAAAACAGAAGTCTAAAAACCTTCATTCAAATCCACATCTGTTACTTTGCAAAAAGGGTTAATATTTAATAATAATCTTTAACGCCATCACCATGCTGAAACGTTTGCATTTCTACTACATTTCAGATTCTTCTCCTTCCTGTGTGCATATGCAAATACTGTATCTGCCTTTCGAGGATATGCTCCAGGCATATGAAAATGTAGGCTAGTCTTAGAAAGCCAAAGCTGAATAAAACTTGCTTGTCTTTAAAGTGCTGCCAGATTCTTTGTTGGTTTTATTACAACAGACCACAGATGTAACAGAGCTACCTCCTTTGAATGGAGGTGCTGTCAATGTTAGTTGGTTGGTTGATTGGTTGAACTTATACCACCTTTCTAGCAAATGGCCACAGGTTGGTGAATAACCAAATACAGTACCTTAGAATTAAATAGAATACGTTAAAGCATCATAGAAATTTTCTTTATCACAGACACTTGAAATAGTCTGCTTTTATTAGGGCCAAACTCATTATCATTGTTTAACTTAAGGGAGAGGACATGGGTCTTCTATTGGGATCCTAAAGGCATCTTCTTGGGAAAAAGAAGCCTGGGGCAGAGAAGTCATTGTTTCCTTTCCTTAAACCAACTCATAAGCATCTCAAAGTGGTACCCAGGTGCTTGCTTCCAAATTTGAATAGCTGGTGTCAGAAAGGGGAGCAAACCAGGTGGCCTAGACTTGAATCATCCATAGGCAAGAGACAGCCACCTTTGATATAAACTAGTATAAACTGGTTAAAACAAATCTCTTTTCATTCCTTTTTGCATCAAACACAAGCCATTTGAAGGCAGAAATAAGTCTACCAAGATGCCTTTCAAGTTTGCAGGAATCCAACTCCCAGATGCTCTGGCAGGGAAGCACATATGGAGGGTTAGGGGAGGTTGCTTTAGCTCTGAAGGAAGCAGGGCCTCTTTTTCTTCACATTTAGGTGGTCTGTGCAGCCTCTGAAACATCCGTTCCAGGCATGCCCCTAGCCAACCGAGCTGAGGAGGCAAGAAGGAACAGCTGAGCGGCCTGGTGGCCTTAAAAACTAGACTACCATGGCTGCCGCCACTGCTGTTCCAGGTGCATCCTTAGACAGGCAGGCTGAGGAGGTGAGGAGGAACAGCTGAGCAGACTGGCGGGCTTAAAAACTACACCACCATGGCCACTGTCACTGCCGTTCCGGGCGCGCCCTTAGCCAACTGGGCTGAGGAGGTGAGGAGGAGCAGCTGAGTGGCCCAGCAGGCTTAAAAACTGCACCGCTGTGGCCGCCACTGCTGCTGGGTGCACCCCTAGCCAGGCCAGCTGAGGAAAATGTTGAGTCCTGGGCTCCATTACAGACATCAAGCCCTGGGCTCCATCGTAGATGTTGAGCCCGGGCTCTGTCAAATACGTTAAGTCCTGGGCTCCATCAAGGAAATTATGTGTTTTGTTGCTTGAATTTGTGTTTTGTTATATTTTGTGATATATTTTTTGATTTTTTTTTTTGTGATGTTTTGCTGCATTTTGCTACATTGTATTTTGGTATATTCTGTTAGCCACCTTGAGTCACCTCTGCAAGTAGGATGGCATATAAATGTCAAAATTAAATTAAAATTAAAATCCCAAGGGCAGAAAAATGTGCCCCCAGACTCCTGAAATTGTCCACCCTGATGTTTGTTACAATCCTGTGGGACATACAGTTTATGTGACTTCATTCTTGGTTTAGTCTCCCAGACAGTTTTTAACTAAGAGGTGAAATGTATGCATTCTCTGTGTGAAGAACCCTGCATATGTCCTGAAATTCAATATTTTAATGAAGACAGTTTCAAGTGACTAGCTGAGTTAGATTACTGATTTTTGTTCAGAATGCTCTGTTTCTTATTTGTTGCTTTTTTCTCCTAAAAGAAATGGCATATCATATTTTAATATCTGGTGACTTATTTTTTTTTTAAAAAAAATAAATGTCTTGAAAACCAGACAGCATGACTGCAAAGCTACTCTTTGTGTTCTTTGAATATGGCATGTGCTTTGAAAAGTTTTGCTTTTGGGGACTTCAGATAAACAAATCCAAAGCATTTTAATGCCTCCCTCCATTATTGCTGAGGTAAAAGAAAGGAACCACAAGGAAGGGCTTAGAAGTTCCCAGGAAACTATACAGACAAAGACAAGCATGGGAAGTACAAAGCCCATAGATTCATTTGCTCACAGTGCTACTGCAATGCATCTAAATGGCTATACAACGCACATTTTCCTTTGGCAGAATTGTGCTCTCAAAATCCCAAAAGTACAGTTCCAGGAAACACAAGAAGGGAGGTGGATGTATCATTAAGCAGAGTGAATATCATCCCCCAGACAGCATAGGTTGGGGAGCAAGAAGAGACAGAAGAGATAGCCTGCGGTTCTCAGGTACAGGCAAGGATACTGCCCTCTTTCTAGCACTAACAGACTAAAAAAGGCCAAGACTTAAATATTTATCACAAGGCTCAAAAGCCAGGGTTTTGCATGTATGGCAGAGAGGTGTGATTTTGTCCTCCTCATCAGTGGAAAAATGGCTTGATGCTGCCCTGAACAGCTGCCTAAGAGGATGTCTATATGGGGTGGTTTGGAGGCAGGTTGGTCTGATATTGTGCACATGTGTTGTATGTCGGATTGGACCAATAAACTCCAACCTGCCCCACCCACCCATTTTGAGACCCCATCAGGGCAAAATGCCCCACTGTATTTTATCCCATTCCTCAGTGTATGTGCCTGTTGGGGAGAGGATAGAGTGTTGCTGAGGGAGATGCTTCCCAGCTGGTGGGGAGCAATTTACCCACCAACTGGGAAGCCCCACTGCCACTGATAGGGCTATTGCAGCCCCATCTTACTCCTTTAGAGGAGCAAAATGCTATTGGGATGCAGGGATCGCACCAAACCACATTTTGCTCCAACCTCCAACCATGCTACACCCAAGTGTAGGCAGGCCCTGGGTTGCTTCAGACTTGAAATTTAAACCAAGATAAAGATTACCTTCGAAGGTTTATCTTGGTGACAAACATTTGTAACGTGTCAGTGTACTTCCTTATGAATCACGTGGCATTCATCCATTACAAAACATCTGTAATTCTCGTAGTATCCAATCTGAAATTTTATAAAGGTTCTTTCCCCCTTTGCAATGGGTAAGATAAAAGGCTTATAAGGCTACGGTGAAGGGATGGGCAGGCAAATGAAAGGATGGAAGAAGAAAATGCATCAATATAATTCAAGAATAACACAAATAATATAAGGGGGGAAAACAGTGAGTCCAACCAACATATAAATATGGAAATACAGTTAAATGTCAATTCCATCCTGCTAAAATAGCTATGTGAAATACAGTAAAACATCGGATAACGCTAAAACTTGGTTCCACAAGTCTTGGTGTTATCCGATTTTTAGTGTTATCCGATCCATGTTAAACTCCTATGGGGTGGATCGGATAATGTTAAAGCTCTATAGAGATACATTGTAACCGCACAGGCTTTAGCGGTTGTTCTCTGATCCATCCCATAGGAGCTTAACATTATTCGATCAAATTCTCCTCCCCAGATTACTTAACGTTATGCGATTTTAGCGTTATCCGATCCAATCGTTATCCAGTGTTTTACTGTAGTGCCAACGCTCAACATCTAATTATTGTGTCTCCCAAACAAACAGAGTTGGGCCCAAGGGGATAATGGAATTAAATTTGAGGCAAGGGGTGGTTACAAGAAAAGAACAGAGTAATAATAATTTCATGTCAAAGATTACTCTGGTTTGAAAGGATTTTTAGGGGGCGCCCAATTAAGGTTTCTTTAATGTCCCCAAGTGCAGTTTTTGGGTATCGAAACCCAACCTTCCAGAGTCCAGCTCAGTGTGCTAACCACTAAGCCATGGGGGGGGGGGAGGCTACTAAGAACAGAGCGAGATGCCGAAATATGTTGCCATTTACTTTAAACGATTCTTGTCTTCCTTTACTGCAATGTTTAAATATTACTGAAGAAATGTTGAATGTTTTGTAAAGATAAAAGGAGGAACGAACCATTAGAAATCTCAATTCTTCTTGAGAAAGAAACTATTATCATATTCATTTCTCCAGGGCTAGAAAGTCATGAATACTTCTGCAGCAATTTGACCTTTTAAATTACTGTTTCAAATTATTTTAATGAAAGACAGGCCCATATTACCAGCTTAGCCTATCCTTCCACCCTCTGGGGAATTTACATGTTAATCTACAGATTCTTGATAGAATCCAGGTCCTCTTGAGCTTTCTCCCCACACTCCCTCTCCCTCTTTTTGAACTACAACTACTAATGTAATGGTAGCAAGTTCTGAATTCCAAAAAGCTACATGATAAATGCAATCTCCAATGAGCTATTTTCAAATCTTATACTTTGCTAGCCTGTCTTAACAGTTTCATGAGACTGACTCACCTCTTCTAACAGACACAGCTAAACCAAGGTTGTTTGCTACCTGCAGCTGATATGAAAAGCCAAATTATAGAGGGGGGACTCTCTAACAGTGACATAGTGGTTAAGATGCTGAACTTGATGACTGGAAGGTTGGTAGGTCGAGACCCAAGTACTGCACAACAGAGTGAACTCCTGTCTCTGTCCTAGCACTTGCCAACCTAGAAGTTTGGAAGCATGAAATTGCAAGTAGATAAATAGGTACCACTTTGGTGGGAAGGCAACAGTGTTCCATGCACTCCAATGTATACTCATGCCTGTCACATACACAGAAACATCTGCAAACATGGACAGCGCTGGCTCTTTGGCTATAAACAGAGATGAGCACTGAACCCTAGTGTCAGATACAACTGGCTTTCAAGCAAGGGCGACCATTACCTTTACCTTACTCTATAACAGTTGCTCATCTGTCACACTATCCTTATCTATACTGCCTATTGCTTAAAGGAGAGGATGAGTGAAGAAAGGTAACATGTCCAATTTAGTCCCTACTTTGAACACTTAGCACAGGTGTGGATGGAGGTGGGCAAGCTGTAGCCCACCAGATGTTCTTAGCCTACAGTTGCCAGTTTGCCCTAGCAGCATAGCCAGTAATGAGAGACTGTGGGATTTACCCTTCAAAAACATCAGAGGAAAGTGATCTGGTTCTTTGAAACAATGGCCACAAGACTTCTATTAACCCTTGACTTAGTTACAGTCCAGTGACTTTAAGAACCTGCTTTCTGCTTTTTGACAATCAGACTGAGTTTGGGAGCAGATATGCTCAGTGTGGGATACAGCTACTTGGGTGGTATGGTTATTTGAGTATCTGACGAGAACAGCCTTGTGTTCAATTCTCTCATTCAACTGCCTTTCACTGCTCTAAGTTTGTCTCCTATAATCCCAAACAGTACATCCATAAAGCCCAGATATTGACAGAAGAAAGGTACAGTAAAACCTCATATAACACTAAAACCTGGTTCCACAAGTCTTCGTGTTATATGATTTTTAGTGTTATCTGATCCTCTATGGGATCCATAGAGATACATTGTAACCACACAGGCTTTCGCGGTTGTTATCTGAAGCATCCCATAGGATCTTAATGTTATCTGATGCAATTCTTCCCCCCAGATTCCTTGATGTTATGCGATTTTCGTGTTATTCGATACTAATGTTATATGAGGTATTACTGTACTGCATTAATGGACTGAAAACCTTCTTCCTCTTGTGCCGTATCCAATTCCAAATAAAATACAGTCATACCTTGCATAACGAATTTAATTCGTTCTGTGAGGCTGTTCGCTATGTGAGTTTTTCGCTATGCGAAACAAATTTGCATAGCGAAAATTCCTATGGAAAAACTCGCATAATGAATTTTTTTAGGAGGGAAACTCGCATAGCAATTTTTTTTAGTTATGTGAGTTTTCCCCATAGAAACGCTCATTATGCGAGTTTTCCATAGGGAAAGTCCAACTCACATAGCGAAAAATTTTTCGTTATGCAAGTTTTCCCCATAGAAATGCTCACTATGCAAGTGTTTCCATAGGGAAAGTCTGACTCGCATAGCGAAAATTTTTGTTATGCGAGTCAGACCGGTTAGCCAAAACCCCACTCATTATAAAAGTTTTTCGCTAAGCAAGTCACTCGTTAAGTGAGGTTTGACTGTATTAGCTAAACTCATGGAGATCAGCCATGAACACTGTCCTGCAAATATAATGTCATGGCCTTTCCTCCGCCTTCCACATTGTGTCATGACCTCTGTACCACTGACCCAGTTCTGCGAGTCACTTTCTGGTCCTGAGCCCTTTTCGCACGCAAAGTCCTCCTCAGCCTGAGGCCAGCATTGATGGAGCTGTTGGCCTCCATCAGGATGGATTCAAGTGGGATTTAATCCACTTGGGGACCATCACCCTTCCCTGTGGACTTCGCCAAGGCTGCTAGTCCTCAGAGTTGTCAGGTCAACTAACCGCCACCTGACACTCAGTGTTGAGTCGCTGGCAGTATGGGCTATTCTATTACCATAGCAGATTAACATTAATGGACTGAAGTCCAAAGCTTCAAAACAGCAAATTGTATGAATGTTTAAAGTAACAATTAAAAGATGTCAAATGCAATCTGGCCAATTTCAGTATTCGATGTCAGTTGTGCAAGGATATGCAATGGCAATTTATGAAAGATTGACCCCGGCTGGAGAATGCTTGGCTTCAGGAATACAAAGAATAAAACCTTGAATGAATCAAATACAACAAATAGAGCTGCAGTTTCAGATTTGCTCTGAATGTCCACACTTTCCCAATTAGCTTTTGGCAAAACACTAAGCAGCTTTGTCAACTCTGCTCTTCAGAAGAAAACTAAACGCTTAGCATAGAACACACACACATCCGCTCACACAAACAGGCTAGCATTCACTACCCTAAATCCTATCTGAATGCCACCACGAGACATATCTGAATACATTGGCAGTCTTCCTTTCTCTTTTCAAGACTAAGCAGCAGATGTTCAAGCAAGAGCTCATGTTACGCCTCTTACTGCTTTTACATAATGCATCATGTGTTGTATGCTTTCTTACATAGCACTGTAAATGATCTGGCCCAGGCTACCATGGATCAACAAATACAGAAATGCTAACTGTTTTTTAAAAATGAAATAGAATTCTTGTCAAGTACTGCTTACCTAGGAAGAGATTTGTTTGCAACATTTGGGATACGGCATAGAGAGGCATGGACTGGGCCACTGGGACAGGGGGATTCATTCCAGTGTGCCCTCGCCTCTGGTGCCCTGGGGTGCAAATAATAATTTTATTATGATTTTATCCACTCGGCGTGCTGCACTTTAGATTAACCCATTGCTCCAAGCTCCCCCCTTCAGCTTGGAACAATGGTTTATTCTAAAATGCTGTGCACTAGGCGCAGCAAGCAAGGGGCGGTGACCATGCGGTTCCTGGAGGCAGCCTTCTCCCCCGTTCCTTCGTCACCGCCCCTGTCCAGCACCCTCCCATGGTGCCCAGCACACCCTTGGGCATAAAACAAAACTTACATTTCACCAATGGGTAAGGATGGATGCTAAAAAGCAAACCACATCTGCTTGAACCAAAAGTGCTATTTGTCTACAGGGTCCCATTTTTATCTTAAATTCCACTTAAGGTCAGGGAAAAGAGATGTAAGCACTCTGTGTACTTGACTAATGTGCAAAAAGAAGAAGAAGAAGAAGAAGAAGAAGAAGAAGAAGAAGAAGAAGAAGAAGAAGAAGAAGAAGACAATGTTGTGACTAGCCACACAATTCAGAAACTTCTTCATAGTTTTAAAAAAATTGGACATTTTTACTGATAGGGTGTGGTAGCATGCTCTGCTTTCATAAACATCACTTCCTGGGGGCCTACAAATCCCTGGAAAGGGTCACCTGTATCATTGGAAGCAATTTAACAGTGCACAGTTATTTAAAAGGCAGCAAATGGTTAGGTAGTTAAGATGGAGACTTTTACTATTACATTTTATTTAATTTTTCTCAGCATACACACCACTCTGAAGACTGCATTCTACATAGTACCATTACTTTTCGGCAATTGTTTCCTGTTTCACAAACAACATACTCTCTATTCTCATCATTTTACTAGCCCCAGAATTAAACAGAGCTTCAAGGGCTAAACTCTGGAGGAGGCATCAATTGTTTCTCGGCAGTATTTTATGAATACTGTATTTCAAAATGAGCCACTCAGTTGGAATCAGGACACTTTTCTGGGAATATGAGCTACCCCAACAGAAAAGGCTGCATGAAGGTTCCTAAAGAAAAAATAATTCACAATCCTCTGTGGATATTTAGATTTCAGTTTATCTGCAGGGCATTTTCCCCCTTTAAAATCTGAACAAAGAGAAATTGCTGCTGTCATTTCTTTTTCCATTGCATTCACTATTGCTTTTCCATGCTGCTTTATCACTTTGGCAATAAAAGCAATCCTATAAAGCAGTATGCAAGGTAAACTGCCAGCCTTTAGGAAAACCAGATTGAGTTTCAGTCCTTGTGTCTTGAAGGAGATGTTGTGGAGGAGGAGGAAGAAAGGAAAGAGAAAATGGCCAGAATTCTATCGGCCTTTGTGTAAGGTTTGCATAACTCTCTGCAGTTGACAAGGTACATCTTAGTTACACAATTAGGCATGTGTCTAGAAATGCAACCCAAATGCACACCAGTGTTTTATCAATTAGCCATGGCAGGTTATGCTCACAGTGGTGGGAAGCAAAAAATTTCACTACCACACCGTAGGCGGAGCCTATGTCATGGGTGGAACCTACGTCATGGGCGGAGCCTATGTCATGAGTGATCTAGTCATTCCTGCCATATGGCCATGTATACATCTGCAAACACAGGCAGCACTGGCTCTTTGGCTGTAAATGGAGATGAGCACTGCAGCCTAGAGTCAGATATGACTGGCTTTTGAGCAAGGGAGACCTTAAACCACTTGCAGGGACAAAACCTGATGTCAAATTTGAATACCAATCAGGGACCTTCTGTTATTAGGTAAAGGTTGCCCTTGCTCGAAAGCCAATCATTACCAACTCTAGAGTTCAGTGTTCATCTCTGTTTATAGCCAAAGAGCCAGTGGACTTGATCCACAAAAGCTCACATTAAAATACAGCAGTTAGTATTTAAGGTGTTTTGTTTACTATCTGATATGCTTGCACAGAATAATTTTTTTAAAATTGTAGCTGTGTTAGTCTGGGCAGGGCAAGGAGGTGGGTGTGGCCACTCAATTTTGCTACTCACCCCCACCCGAAGGCCACCCAATGTTGCTCCCCTCCCCTTGCCAGAGGTGTGCGAACCTGTTGCTGCCCACCACTGGTTATGCACACACAAATAAGATTCTGCCCAAAATATATATTAAAAATTAACTACCTTCAAAGAAAAGCGTCTAAGCAACATTTTAAAAGGATCTCAACTAATCAGGCTCAGCATTAGCTCTGCGTGACACTTTAGGGCAGTGATGGCAAACCTTGGCATTCCAGGTGTTCTTGAACTTCAATTCCCAGAAGCCCTGATCAACAGGAGTGCTGACTTGGACTTCTGGTAATTGAAGTCCAAGAACACCTGGAGTGCCAAGGTTCGCTATCACTGCCTTAGGGGCAGCTCCAATCAAGAGAGACATTGCTGGCCAATTTTTTCAGTTGGTAAAAAGGAACATTGTGTAAGCAGAAAGAACTACTTGTTGGATCCTGCCTCTGATGTTGACAGACCTTTATCATCACATGCCATGGATTTTTCTTTTTTGACCAGACAGATGAAATCCACCAGGCCAGTTTCTCAGCCGTGGTCTTAGGCAAATTCATACAGGGAATGACACATCTGTCATACACAAAATCTTATCATTTGGAAGTTTCTTTCCTGAGTGACTGAGTCACACTGTTA
Organism: Furcifer pardalis; assembly: GCA_030440675.1. NCBI lineage: Eukaryota > Metazoa > Chordata > Lepidosauria > Squamata > Chamaeleonidae > Furcifer > Furcifer pardalis. The sequence continues at coordinate 231,400,638 of CP126890.1, forward strand.
TATGCTTTTTATTCTTACAAAGTACTAATGATATGCCCAGAAAATGCTGAGTTTTGGAAAACCCTCCAATTTCCTTACAGACCCTCTCACTATTCCTCTTCATTACACAAATCTGTAGCCCAAGTCTTTGATTTCCTTAAAAGTAAACTCCTGAAACACTGTCATTAAAATGCCACAGGCTCACGATTTCTGCAATTTATCTTGGTTGTATTTATAGCCAACAAGTAATTCCAGGCCAGTGATCTCAGTTACCTTGCTCATCACTTTCTTTTCCCTCAAGTTCTCTCACACCTTGAATAAAAAAGGACAATATTTTCTACCTGCCAAGAAAATCCAAGGCTCAACAGTTTATAGATATTTGCCAAGACACCATGTCTCACACAGCTGATGATAACTAGAAGTGCCTTTCAAGCTGAACTTTAAGCAGTTCTACAGGAACAAGGAAGGCCTTAACAGAGCAGTGAGCAGAGCTTAGCCTCCAACAGTTGCAGAGCTTCAGCTCCCATCATCCTTCACCATTGACTGTGTTGGAAAGGGCTGGGAGAACTTGCAGTCTAGTAAGATTGGAGAACCACTGGTTCCTCGTGTTGGATGTAAGATGAATTTTCTTGATTCCTATGATTAGGAAAAGTTAAAATTAAAGTGGCACATTTCCTCTTAAAAGGCATAAAAGAAAAATGTTCAGTGGAGGCCAGCTTAGGTTGACAAGCTTAGGCTGTATCTTGACTATCAAATCAAGTTTCCAATTGGATTTGTGTGGAAGGCATGGGAGACTGGCAGGAAAGTGGATCATCCCACTTCCAAGACTGCTCAGAATGCCACAGGAATTGACCCATTGTGTGCTTTTTAGAAATTTTTCTTATTTAATGGTGGTTGTTTTTGACTGTAAAAATCCAGGCACTGCCTGCTTCTCATAAATTTTCATTGACACTGGCAGCTTTGTTCCAAGTGTCATAACTGAAGGAGGATCACCACATAGCCAGGAAGAGAGGGATCACAATAAGCAGACCTCTCCATGACATGCCCTTACTAAAGAGAAGTGGGAGACTCTGACTCCATACATTTGCTTAGTATTTTACATTCCATTGTAAGGCTCTAGTAGTTAGTCCTGCGATTGTTTTTTGTTATCCGTTGAGCTATAAGTTATGGAAAACTCTTCCTTGCCATTACCAAACCCCAAACCCCCAAACAGTCCAAGGCTCTTCAAATAATTAGTTTTCATGCTATGTGCCCTGGGGAATATTTTTCTGGAAAATATACTTATTCTTTCAACACAAAACTCATTTCTATTCATGTCTCCAATTAAATGAAATTAGATGGATAAAAGAAGTACTTGAGGCCATTTCCCATGTTACAACTGAAGGCTGTGGTGGCTCAGTGGTTAAGAAGAGCATCTTGTTAGCTGGAAGGGCAGCAAGTCGGCAGTTTGAGACCCGGGTACTGCATGATGGATTGAGCACCCAACTCTGTCCCAGTTCTTGAGGACATGAAAGGTGCCTCATTTGGGCATTCCCTAAACAGAGTTTCTCCCACAAAAAATCCTTTCAACCCAGAAGAATTTCTGACACGAAATTATTATTACTGAAGTCTGGCATACATTTGTGTCCCACAGCAAAGAGGCAATGATTTGAGGAAGTGTTTATCAGACATGACTGTGTCAATATAAACAAATGCAGAAGGAAGGTGATACCTTTTATAGGATCACTTTTAAAAATTCTACAGGGATTTTGAACACCAGTGCAACAGGACCACAGATTTGATGAACATTCACAGGTAATATTCCTAACTGACTCTGATTTGGACTGATTTAGACTAATTTGGCTACGATTGACATACATAGTGGGTGGAGTAAATTTGTTGCCAAATTCTGGAGGGCAGTGGTTTGAATTGCACACACAGAAACCTCTTTAGCTTCAAAGAGGGCCATTTGGGGAAAGTAATATGCAAATCCCTGGCTTCCTGTTTTTGGATTGTAAAAACATATGGTCTGCTGTTTATTTTCCCATGGAACACCTAAAAACAACCTGGCTTGGACAACGTGCCATGAAGTTTGCCTGATGAAGTGTCCTTTGAGTCATGAAAGCTTGCAATGTTTTTTTAAAAGTGATCTATAAAACAGGGGTTCCAAGACAATGGCCTGTGGGCCAGATCCAACCTGTGCCGCTCCTGAAAGCAAAAGTTAAACACACACACACACACACACACACACACACACACACACACGTGTAAACCACTGCTGTAAATCCACCTGCAACCGTCATAAACACGTTAATGATAGCCATGGGTGCATATACAACAGCAATTTGCACATGCGCAGGTATGTTTTACTTCCACTTCCAGTGGGAGGAACCATGTGACCAGCCCGCTCAACCACATGACTGGCCCTTGGTCTGAAAAGTTTGGTCACCCCGGCTATAAAAGGTATCACCTTCCTTCTGCATTTGTTTGATTTTATGTCACATGGCTTATTTTTGCTTACTCAATATAGACAGTTTCCCTTTTTCATGCGGGCAACACGCAGAAAACCATGAATTTAAGGTAGTCTTACAAACACTGGATTTAAAATTACTATAAGCTTAGGATCTGATGACCAGTGAACTAGATGGGAAATAGCTATTAGTTTTTTCACCAATACTTGCAAGGATTAGAGATGAATTTATTTATGTTCTTAAAAGTCTGCTGTTGATGCTCTTGCACAGTGTCCTTTTCAATCACCTTTATTGATATGCTGACTGCATCCTTACACCTGAAAGACTTAGCTGCTATCATCCTCCGTGCTAAGACTTTTACAACTTGAGCAATTCTAAAACATTGCCAAAACTAGTATTAGAAATTGCAGCAGTGAACAGAAGGAGCTTATCAAGGCCTTACCACGTGTCTTTTGGAGTAAGCTTCAAAACAATCTAGGGGCATTTTATGACAATTATAGTGTTGAGAATTTAAAAGTTTTGGCCTGGGGAAGACAAAGCTGTTCTTTGCTGCAAAACAAGCCAACGTGTAGCACTACATATAGTATACGCCAATTCTTTGGAAAAGAAACCAGACTGTAATTATCAAAATCCAGAGGTACAATTGTGTGGTTTTCCTACTCAATGTGTTAATTCTACAGGCCTATTGTCCCTATATAACCAGAGTCCTCTCTGTCCTCGGTCCTAAGTGGGTAGATCAGGACATGCTACAACTACAGGACCACCACTCCAAAGAAGTGAGTCCCCAAATGCATGTTTGAGTTAGAGGCCAAGTCCTACATTTGAAAAGGTTGAAGACTATTTAATAAAAAAATAGTAGCAGTTGGGTAGTTGACTGATATCTAATCTCAATATTTATCAATGGCATCAAGTTTTACTGGCATTACCAGTGCATGGTTATCGAAAGGTCACACACTAGCCTTTTTTAATAAGCGTGCTGATAACATTCGAATGGATATTTAATTTTCTCTTATATTTAAGTACACCCAAGCATCTTTATGTTGTGTTACTAAGGATTTCAGTAGAATGCTGTCCTTGTTGAAAGTTCAGAGTACATGATTTTAAACTGTTCAATAACAATACAATTTGAAGAGATTTCAGAGATTGTTTAATCCAGTATTTCCCAAATGCTGGTTTTTGGACTTCAATTCCCAGAAGCCCAAGTCATTTCCCCAAAGCACTGATCAGCCAATGTACTCACTAAGGAATCTGGAAATTGAAGTCCAAAAACCAAAGTTTGGGAAACACTGGTCTAAGCCATTGCCCTGCTCATTGCCATCTTCTGCTAAAACCTCCAGTGAATAAGACATTACTGCTACCCCAAGCAGTTCATTACATTGGGAAACAATTTTACAACAAGTCCTTAATTAGTAATCTCAAAATATGTAACCCATATTACAGTAAAGGTCTCAAAGCCGCTTGTGTCCAACACTAGGAGGCGGTGCTCATATCAATTTACAGAGCAAGCACTGTCTGCGTTTGCAGACATTTCCATGGTCATGTTGCAGACAGCAGAGTGCATGGAATGCTGTTACTTTTCCCCCCCAAAAGGCACCTATTTACCTACTTGCAATTTCTTGTTTTTGAACTGCTAGGTTGGCAGGAGCTAGGACAGATGACAGGTGCTCACTGTCATACAGTACTCTGGTATCGTACTGTTAACCTGCAGACCTTCCAGTCATTAAGTTCATCCACCCTAGCCCATTAGCAGTGGTGGGATTCAATTTATTTTTACTATCTACTCTGTGGGCGTGGTATGGTGGGTGTGGCCAGGGGGAAAGCCCTGTGTTGCACCCAAATTAGGACTACTTTATTTCAAAACCTGGATGGGCGGGGCCAGCCAGAATTTCTGCTACTGGTTCTGGTGAACTGGTGCGAACCTGCTGAATCTCACCACCACTGCCATTAGCCCATGATGTACTTTCCTATAATTCCTATCAGCTGATTTTAGTCCAGTCCTTTGGAACAGCAGAGTGTTAAACTGCTCTATCTTTTGACTGACAAACCTTTAGGTATTTGAAGCAAACTATTACACATCCTTATATTGGAGATCACAAATTTAGAGAGCTGTCAAAGTCAGAAGCAATATGAAATCACATAACAGCAACAAGCGCATACTCCCCTTACCCCCCAAATTGCAGTTATACTTCCTACTCCAGAGCCCACGTGTGGGTAAAGAACCTTTACAAGGGGAGGCGGTTTCACCCAGTCAAAGGTTTTTTCTGTCCTGTTTTGTTTTTCTTCAAGCCAATTTTAGGCTGCGAGACATTCACTGAGTGATCTGGGAAGCTAAATTCCAGATCTTCATTTTCAGACATCTGACTGCAGCTGCAATAATGCACTGAGAGAGAATAATGCTACTCATGTTTTAGAAACAAAAAGCAATGACCAGATAAAGATCATAGGTCCATTAGCAAAGATTTTAAAGAGATAAAGGTCATCCTTGCTCGAAAGCCAGTCGTATCTGACTCTAGGTTGTTCAGTGTTCATCTCTGTTTATAGCCAAAGAGCCAGCGCTGTCTACGTTTGCAGACATTTCCATGGACATGTGGCAGGCATGAGATGCTCGCTGTTAAATAGGCATTATTTTATTTATTCCAGAAAATGTATAGTAAATTTATTTGGACACAAGTCAATCCTGTTTAAAATCTAAAGAATGGTACCATATACTGTATCTAGTGATATACCACACTAAGAAGTGGTGACCAGAAGAAAGAAAAATTGAAGCAGTTTCATACATCTCATATCAAAATTTACTACGATAGTCAACAGTAAAAATCTGCATGTCCTAAACGTGGTGTTACTATAAACTGACTTGGATTACTGCATTCCTAGCTCAAACAGCTTTTCACCCGACCCTACTGCAGTCGCAGAGACTCCTTTTCTCTTTCCCTCCCTGTATTTAAACTACAGGGAAGGGGGAAAGAGAGATACATGATTGGTTCTCTAGAGACCAATCACATCTCTCTCTTTCCCCCCTCCCTGTAGTTTAAATACAGGGAGGGAAAGAAAGAAAAAAGCAGTTCTCTCTCTCTCCCTGTAGTTTAAATACAGGGAGGAAAAAAAGATGTGGTCCCTGTAGTTTAAATACAGGGAGGGAAATACACAAGCAATCTCTGCGACTGTAGTAGGGTCGGGGGAAAGGCATGTGTTTTTCCCCGACCCTACTGCAGTCACAGAGACCACTGCACGTGGGGGTGGATTGGGTTGTTCTACCCAAACCAACCCAAACCTGCAGACCATTGCATTGGATAACTCTAAGAATCATTATCCAGAATCGTTATCCGATGCAAGTTTTTTCCAAAAAACTTGCATTGTTATCTGATTCTAGCGTTATCCGATGTTACTGTAGTTTTGATATTTTGAACCACATTGTGAAGGGTTTTTGCTTTAAAAATGGAGCACAAATTACCTAAACCAGAGGTGCCCAAACTTGTCAGGTTGCGGGGCGGTCACATGGTTCAGGGAACTGGTCACTATGGCCCGGGGGACAGATCCAGCCCCCGACACCAATTCATCCGGCCCACAGATCCCTCGTCACTCCTGGTGCATTTAACTTCCGCTTCCAGGAGTGATGAGGGCTCCGTGTGCTGTATGAATTGGCTTTGGGGGCCGCATCTGGCCCCTGGGCCATAGTTTGAGTACCCCTGACCTAAACAAATAAAATAAAGCACAAACATGAACCAAGACCACTTGCTGTTGTTATTGTCTTTGAAGTGTTGTGTAAGCTCACCTACTGATAGCTCGGCTTCCCTGGCAAATTCATATACTGTACAATGCAGCAGATGTATTACAGGAAGAAATAAATACTGGACATCTTCATACGTGTCTTGACACAAACAGGAGAAATCGGAATGCAGTGTTTCTATTTCATTGTAATTTGTCATCCTCCACAGACACGACTGTAAATTTAGCAGAGAAGACAATCTAATCCAAAAGCAATCTGAAAACCTCTCAGTCATTCATCCTTCTTCCTTGACCTGACTTATCACTTATCTTCACAGCTCACAAGGTGTTCTTCAGACAGCTTTGCCTTTAATTTTTGACGAGATGGCTCTGCCTCAAGAAGACGCATGGAGCACTCCAGGGACTTGGTGATTTCATCAATTGTCCATTTGTCTTCAGAAAGGGCATGTTCTTCCAAAGTAAAGGGTCCTTGTTTGGTCCGGGTCAGCTCTTGCACAGTAGCACAAGAGGACAGCTCTACAGCCCCGAAAGGAAGGAAACAAAAATGGAAATCTGTAAAGGGCACATCAACATCTCATGGGGCTTAGCTCATCATCACGGTAAGAAAAGGCAATGGATACCATTAAATGCATATCAACAGCCTTAGCTTGACTGTACCTTCTGAGTTGGCACCAGAGCTAGTCATGGCTAGAGTAGATCCACTGAAATGAATGGGATCCACTGAAATTAATGGGACCTAAATTAGTCATGGCCTTCTTGTCCCCATTTATGTCAATTGCTCTACTCTTAAGTACAGTAATACCCCGGATAACGATTACATCGGATAACACTAGAATCGGATAGTGATGCAAGTTTTTTGGAAAAAACTTGCATCAGATAATGATTCTGGATAATGATTCTTAGCGTTATCCGAGGCAATGGTCTGTGGGTGTAGGGTGGTTTGGGTAGAACTACCCAAAACACACCCATCCGCAGCGGTCTCTGTGACTGCAGTAGGGTCGGGGAAAAGCACATGCCTTTCCCCCGACCCTACTGCAGTCACAGAGACTGCTTGTGTCTCTTTCCCTCTCTGTATTTAAACTACAGGGAGGGGGAAAGAGAGAGACATGATTGGGTTTCTAGAGAACCAATCATGTCTCTCTCTTTTCCCCTCCCTGTAGTTTAAATACAGGGAGGGAAAGAGACACAAGCAGTCTCTCTCTCCCTATAGTTTAAATACAGGGAGGAAAAGAGTAAGGTGCATGCTTTCCCCCAACCCTACTGCAGTCGCAGAGCCCACTGCGGGTGGGGGATGGCTTTAAAGGCAGGCAGGATAAGAAAGAGACCTGATCGGGTCTCTTTCTTTCCCAGCCTGCCTTTAAAGCGGTTTGTCCCTGAAGTCAGGGCTTTTTTTTTTAGCATTGTTCGCATGCATCGGACAACGCTAAAAATCGGATAACGTCATGACTTGTGGAACCAAGTCATAATGTTATCTGGGGTATTACTCTATTACTAAACTTGACCCAAATCACTATTTTTAAACCATTTGCAGCACAATCACAGGCATGCCTACTCAAATTACCAGTAAATTCAGCTTATAGGACTGCAGTTTTAATATGCATTTTTGATCATGTGTTTTTAAAATATCATATGAGAGAGCTAAAGTAGTAGATGGACTAAGAATCAGAAGGTCTCTAGTAATATGCAATATGGACATAATAATTTCTTTTATAGGATTGCCTTAAATTACTATAAGCAACACTTGGCCCTCAAAACATTGTTAGACTGCTCCATTTACCTGTGCCAAAATAGTCAATGATAAAGGCTGATGAGAAATGCAGCACAACATCTGGAAGATATCACTTTCTCCATTCCTATTGTTAAGTATTCTGAATAGATAATGCATATAATGCACATTGAACATATGCCAGATAACTGCAAAATTAATGCATTACAGGTCTCCCTCTGTAACCATGTGGGATATGTTCCAAGACCTTCCACAGATAACAATGAACCTTATTTTAACACATATGTCTGAGTCACAGAAGTGAGGGAAGTTTCAAATACAGTACCTCCATTGTTCAGTTTGAGAACTAACAAAATGTCTGCCTCCATTCTTTAAAATTATACTGCAGACAGTGGCCTCTAGTGGTCAGCTCTGATAATATATAGTATGTACTTCAGGGATTTTTTGCTGAATATTTTTAGACCCATGAATAACTGAAGCTGGATATTGAACCTGCAGATAGATATAGGGAAGTGACCTGTACAATGCTCATTATACAGTAATATTTGTAATTTAAGAACAAATTAGTGTACAAATTATATAAATAGTTGTGAATATTTTTCCAACTTAAAACAACAACAGGTTGGTTCTCTTCTTCCTACACCATTATACTAATGTTTTGGATAATACAGCTACTGAGCACAGTGAGTCCAACACTTACAGAGGTTGTCAATAGACTGTTCTAAAATATGATCTTTCATGATAGAAATTATTGAAAGTAGCTTAATTTTAAGATGGTTCCACAGCCAACCTCCCTATCCATTAATGATCATTTTACTCCTTGGATTAAATACAGCCATGCCAATATTCCTCAAATAGATCACACCTCAGGTAAAAGGGAAAGTCCATTAAGGGATCATAATCAAGAGGAAGAAAATCCAGATGAGATGATGATAATCGTGCTGGATACTATGCTTTGTAAATGCTTGTTTCTAATACTGTACATTATCTATCATTATAATCTTTATAAAGCCTTCTTACATTACCTTTATAATTTAGTCTGTTTAGCATGCAGAAAGACCTTACTTCCTCATGTCATGTCCATGGTCAATCTGTCATTGTACTGTTGCCCTCCCCAGACTATTTTGCAATTACTTCACTAATGTTCATTTTATGCTAGACAGGCTGAAACCACTGTGAAAAGCACAGCAGCTGTAGCCCTACATCTATCACCCAGAAATATTGAAGGTGAAAATATCCCTCTATTAAGAGAAGCATTGGTTCCATAAATAATTACACTTTATCTCAGGGGTGCCCAAACTATGGCCTGTGGGCTGAATCCAGCCCCTGATGCAATTCATCCGGCCTGTGAAGCCCTTGTTGCTCCTGGAAGTGAAAGTAAAATGCACTGTACGGGCGCATTTTACTTCTGCTTCCGGGAACAATGAGGGCTTTGTGGACCAAATAAATTGGTGTTGGGCCAGATCCAGCCTGTGGTCCATGGTGACCAGCCCCATGAACCACACGACTCCAAAATGTTTGGGCACCCCTGGTTTATCTATTCATACCTTTGCCAATGTCGTTGACCAAGCTTCTGACATAAAAGCCGCCACCGCATTCAACATCTGGAATGTTAACAATGACACAGTAAATTGCTAGTGATGTGCAAAACAAACCCCACTTTTCTTCATAGAAATGTAAAAGTGCACTAAACAAATGAGAGAATGATTAAAATATTTATGGGTTGTAATATAAATTATTCATCCTGGTAACATATGTGTAAGATTGTAGAGCTGACAATGAAGGTAAAGCAAACAGAAATAAAAAGCACCATTTCATCCATCATTCACCTCATAACCAGTACTAACTTCATGATGTCATTAAGTACTTTAGACTCTTTTTTGAAATGGGGTGGGTATCGGTGGGGACAGATATCAAATGGGGTCATAATGCTTATGTACTGCTGATGGGGAAAATATTATTTTGAAGCACTGGCAAAACTAAAGTATGAATATTTTAAAGAATTGAGTGAAGTGTCTATGTTTCAGTTAGGGCTGAAACATTGTAAAATTTGCCTTCTATTCAGCACCTGGATTGCAATGAAATGTTGCCAATGAAACTGAATAGTACATTCAAGCAGAGTTTGTGTGTGATGGAAGTGCAAATCAAGCCCAAGCCCAACCAACTAGTTTTGCCAGCTAGGATGTGTGTAACAGGTTCAGAAGGGTTAAGGACAATATCCTGGAGCGGGCAGACTTTCTTTATCTTAAAATACATATAATGTGATGGGGTAAGATAGGGAAGGGGTAGATTATGGTTGGGAAATATTGAGTAATAGAGGTAGAAATAGGGGATGGACAGGAGGGATGGGTGAATGGGGTGGTGAGAAGGATTAAACAAGATTACTGCGGGTGGGGTGAAGTATAAGGAACCTCACACATTTTGCATGTCCCCCCCCCCTTCTTTGGAAGACTGAGGTGACCTTTTGGGGAAGAAAGTAAGGGGGAGGAGAAAATTGTTTTTTCTTTTTGTTGTATATATGTGTAATTGTAGGGTAGATGGGTTTAATTGTGTGCACAACCTTGGACGATCAGGGGAGATCAACAGAAAAGGGTAAGGTATAAACATGGGAGATATTAAAATTTTAACATGGAATGTGAAAGGTGCTGGCAGCCAAATGAAGAGACGGAGACTTGAATTAGCTATTAGAAGGGACAGACCGGACGTAATTTTTCTTCAGGAAACGCATCAAAAATCAGAGGATACTAATAAAATATCTTTAAATTGGATACAAATTTATGAAAAATCTTATGGTAAGTCAAAGGCAAGAGGAGTAGCTACAGTAATACCTCGGATAACGTTTACCTCGGATAATGCTAAAATTGCATAACGTTAAGTAATCTGGGGAGGAGAATTGGATCGAATAACGTTAAGGTTCTGTGGGATGTATCAGATAACAACCGCTAAAGCCTGTGCGGTTACAATGTATCTCTATGGAGCTTTAACATTATCCGATACATCCCATAGGATTTTAACATGCATCGGATAACACTAAAAATCGGATAACGCCAAGATTTGTGGAACCAAGTCTTAGCGTTATCCGAGGTATTACTGTATAATGATTTCAAATAGGTTAGGTTTTACATTGACTAAGAGTATTTCCAATCCTGAAGGCAGATACCTGATATTAAAAGGAAGATAAATGATGAAGAAATAACTTTTGTGAATATATATGCCCCAAATGAACAGCAAGGAAATTTTTTGGATAAATTGTATTATATAATAAAGAGAAAACAACAAAAATGGTTGTGGCAGAGGACTTTAATTTGATAAGATCAAATATAGATTGTACAAATGTGATAAAAAAAAGAAGGGAAGTAAAAACAGAAATTATTAATAAACAATTAAATCATTAGGTTTGAGAGACTCTTGGAGAGAATTAAAAGGGTCAGAAAGAACTTATACTTATTTTTCACAGGTCCATAACTCATATTCTAGGATAGATTACATATTTGTATCAGATAATATGGTCCGGAATTTAGAAAATATGTAGGTTGGAATTTTTAGGGAATTGGACCATGCAAAAGTGTTGCTAGAATTAAAATGGGAGGAATTTAAGCAGGAAAGGTATAATTGGAAATATGACCCAAGGTTATTCAAAGAATTAAAGAATAAAGAACAAATAATGAAAAATTGGGAAGAGTACTGGCAATGGAATGACACAAATGAGGTAGAATATGGAGTGGTCTAGGATACAATGAAGTTGATATTTAGAGGAGAATGTATTAAATTAAGTAGTATAAAAAATAAACAGAGAAGGGAGAAATATATAAAAATAGAAAAAGGTTGAACAGCTCCAAGAAGAACATGCTAGGACACAGAATGTACGAATTTTTGACAAATTGCAAAAGTTAAAAGCGGAACTGATAGGACAGGATATTGAGAAAGTAAAACGAGATTTGATATATCTAAAGAGGGAATACTTTGAATACAGTAATAAGAACTCAAAATTATTAGCAAGGGCTGCAAAAGAAAAAGAGACAGGAGGGAGATGGGAATGCTGATAAATGCTCAAGGAGTGAGATGTAATACAATTAAAGACAAGATAAAGATTGTAGAGGAATTTTATCAAGCATTATATTCAAAAAAGGAAGTGGATGTAGGGAAATTAAGGGAATATCTAGAAAAATTATCTAGAATTAAAGTATCAGCAGAACACAGAGGTAGAATGGAAGAACGGGTGACAGAAAAGGAAATTAAAGAGGTTATAAAAAAAATTAAAAGGGGGTAAAGCCCCAGGTGAAGATGGATTATCAGCAAAGTTTTACAAAGAATTTAGTGAAATAGTGATAACTAGACTCCTGAAGCTGTTCAATTACATTATAGATGGAGGGGTAATGCCGACTTCATGGTACAGATCTATAATTGCGTTAATTCCTAAGCCAGGCAAAGATTTAGAAAAGATTGACCAATTTCATTAATAAATCAAGATCCAAAAATCTTTACAGCAATAATGGCAAATAGGTTAAATAGTTTTATGACCTTTTATGTAAATAAAGATCAGGCGGGGTTCTTGAGAGGGAGATATATGTCAGATTTAATAAGAAGAGTTATAGACCTAATGGATACAGCAGAGCAAAACAAAGTCAGGATTGGGTTACTTTCTTTGGCCTTTTTTAGGCCTTTGATTCTCTCCAATGGATTACAATTAATGAGATAATAAAGAAATATGGCTTTGGAGAAAAAATTAGGAAAGTTATAGAACAATTGTATCAACAAGGATCTGCTAGAGTAAAGGTCAATACAACCTATACAGGAAACGTGAGTCTTAAAGCAGGAACACGTCAAGGATGTCCATTATCACCAATTTTATTTATTATGACAATGGAGTTGCTGGCGAATGCCATAAGGGAAGATGGATATATAGAGGGGGTAGAAGGAAATAAAATTAGTTTATATGCAGATGATACTTTAATAATAATGAAAAATAAAAAAACAATTGAGTACAATTGCAGCTTGAAGAATTCGGAGAAAAGACAGGATTAAAAATAAATTGGGACAAATCAGAAATGATAGTCAGTAATATTAATAGAGAAGAGAGGAATGAAATTAAGGAGAAGTATAATATTCAAATGAAAGATAGTTTGAAATACCTGGGAATAAATATATCAAATAAGTTTGATGAGTTGAAAAAATTAAACTATGAGAAACAAAAGAATGAAATGAAAGAGAAAATAATACAATATAAAAAAATAAATTTATCCTGGTTCGGTAGAATTGCATTATGTAAAATGAAATTATTACTGAGAATTAATTTTTTGTTTGATGCTCTACCGATCCAACTTAAAGAAAAAGAAATTAATGAGTTGCAGAATATATTAAATACCGTATATGCCGGTGTGCAAGACGACTGGGTGTATAAGAAAGACCCACCAACATTTCCACTCAAAATATAGAATTTGTTATATACTCGCTGTATAAGACTACCCCCTCTTCTGCACACCTTCCACACACCAAATAAAACGTAAAAGAACATCAGATTTGATTGCAACATGTTAATTTATATTCAAATGCTTATGACATGCAGAAAAACTGTCACAAGGCTGTATGTTATCAAACATGTACAGTAAATATAAAACAGTGCAAGTGCAAAGTGGTACTTATTTATCTACCATATATACATGAATATAAGCCGACCCGAATATAACCCAAGGTACTTAATTTTGACCTTGATATCCAGGAAAATAGATTGACCTGAGTATAAGCCAAGAGTGGGAAATGTAGCAACTGCTAGTGAGTTTCAGTAATTAAAATACAGTAATATTAATTATTTTATTGATTTTTTTAGAACTGTACTTGCACCACCCACCAGTGGTGGCGCTGCAGGTAAAGTGGGTGGGCAGGTCAATTGCACTTAGGCAGGAAGTGTTGCTCTAGCTTAGCCTCTTGCTTCCCCTGCAGGCATGGCTTTTTCCTCCATTTTGGGCCTAGCAAAGATAAGAGCAAAAGGTACCAGTAAATGAAACCCTTTCTTTTTCCCAACCAGTTTGAAAGGGAGACACAATTGTAATGTAGAGCTTCTTTCTTCATCTGTATGGTATGTAGAATGAGGTGGGCGAGCATCAGGAGGCCACTATGGGCAGCTATGTCTATCCCAACTGAAGTGCACCCGGTGTATAAGACGACCCCCCCCCCCAACTTGGAGGCATGTTTTTCAAGGTGAAAAAGTTGTCTTATACACTAGCAAATATGGTAGCTATTGTAATGGAGGAAAAAAGCCGAGAATTGTAAAAAAATGTGGTATTTGTCTCAGAAAGAAGGTGGATTAGGACTACCAAATTAAAAAAATTATTATAGAGCTTTTCAATTAAAAATATGGTAAAAATTCTAACAAAAGAGGAAACAATTTGGGAAAAAATTGAAATGAAAGAATTGGAACATGTTGGTAAAGCAATCTTTTTAGATAAGAAAGTAATAAAAAATATGTGTTAAAAATAAATTGATAAAGACTTTATTGGAAACATGGAGAAAATTAAAAGATCAATTGATACCAGATGTTTCTCCGATTATGGAAATAGAAGACTTAAATAGTTTCCCAGTGAAGATAGATAGAAATATGAGGGATATTTTATATAGAAACAATGTATTCCTGTTGAAAGATTGGATCCAAAAATGTAGAATTAAGGAGGAGAAATTGGAAATATATAGACAAATGAAATTGAATTGGTTTCAAATTATAAGACTGAATAAATGGAATAACAGATATCTGAAGGGAAATAATTTGAAGAGAGATAAGACGGAGTTAGAAGAATTGATAATGAAAATAAGAAGAGAAGAAATTGGAATTAAGGGTTTAGTTAGTAAAATATATAAGATATTAAATCATGATGCTGAACCGCAAAAAATATTAAATACGATTTGGGAACAAGATTTAAATATTTCAATTCCTGATGTCATATGGAAGAACAAATGGAATAGAAGGATTATGAAAACATTTATCAGTGAGGGTTAAAGAACACAATAATAAAATGATATGGAGGTGGTACCTGACTCCAATTCGACTTAACCAGATGAATAGTTCAAAAACAAAAATGTGTTGGAGATGTAAAACGGAAATGGGAACATATGAACATATGTGGTGGCGATGTAAAGTGCTTAGAGCTTTTTGGGTGAAAATAGAAAAAGAAATATCAGAAATAATGGGAATGAGCTTTGTGTTGGAGTCGGGTGCTGCCTTGCTGACAAAAATTGATGATGTAAGATTGGATAAATATAAAATGGAATTGTTATCTATAATATTGACTGCAGCAAGACAATGTATTGCAAGAAATTGGAAAAACGATTCATTGGTAAAGATAGAAGAATGGTACAAAGAAATGTGGCAGTTGGCATTAAATGATAAATTAACATGGGAATTGAATTATTAAAAAGGTTTGGTTAAGGAGAACACTTTTGGAGAAATTTGGAGACCTTTTTTAAACCATACATTGAATAAGGGCAAAGGTGATATGCCAGCACCAGATCAAATGAGTTTCTGGGAATAATATGAGAAGAGAAAACAAACCGTGATCACCAAGGCATTGTAAATAGCACCAGGGTGGTATTATTGTTTATAAAAAAATTTATGTTGTTTTTCTTTTGTTGTTGTTGCATATTTGTTATAATTAGTAGGACGCGAGATTGAGATGAAATTTTATTATCAGTAATTGTAATGTAACAAACTTGCTTACTATGTATTATGTATTTTGATGTTTTCCTTTTGTCTTTTTCAAAAAATAAATATATATATATTAAAAAAAAATACATATAATGTTTGGAATATGTGTTTGGGGACCAGACAAATTTAAACTCAAAAGAAAGCAGAATAGGAGAAAATGGAAGTACTGAATGTCATGGTTGAAATGGGGCCTGAATGTGTGGTTTGAGTCTGTAATGGAGATTTCCAGGTGTGGGAGGAGGTATGGTGCATTCCAGAGCAAGAACGATAGTCAAAACATGTTAGCCTTGTGGTTTGGAAGGAATGAAACCTAATGTTTGATAGACATGTGATCAGTGGTAGGCAGCCAAAAATTTTACTACCACTCTGGGGGTGGAGCCAACATTGTGGGTGGAGCCAAAGTAAAAATACAGTACACATAAAAATAGAAATAAAAAACACATAAAAATACAAATTAAAATAGACATTAAATAGAAATAAAAGCACACTACATAAACCACCCAACCACCCCAAACACAAACCCTAGTCACTAACCCTGGCTGGAGTTGGGGAGCAGCAGGCAGGCAGCAACAGCAGCGGTGTGGCGGCACAGCGAAGGCAAGGCGGCACGGCGGCGCCTAGCCCGGCACGGCAGCGCAACCTGGCCCAGCCTGGTCTGGCCTGGTGTTGTGCTGAAGGAAAGCTGACACTCCTCCAAAAAGGCCGCTGAGGGCAACAGCCAGCCGCTGTGCCCTTCCTTGCAGCCCAAAATGGCTGCTCATAAGTGCACATGCGTGCACTTGATGCATGCGTGCGTCCAGTGTTCAGCGTGCATGCATCAAATGGTGTTTTGACACATGAGCACTGACAAGCAGCCATGTTGGGCTGCAAGGAAGGACGGCCAGAAAGACGACCAAACTGGTCACCTCCAAAAAAAGTAAACATCCCGGGTGGTCTCCCAGGAGGGTTACTACCCCCCACCCGGAGACCACCCACGATTTCTACTACGGGTTCAGTAGAACCAGTCTGGACTGGCTGCTGTCCACTACTGCATGTGATACTGTATGGTCATTGGCTGGATTCCTTTAGGGAAATGGCAAGAGGGTGGAAAATGTGTGAGGAGATAAAACCCAGAAGGAATAGGCAGAACTTTCTCTTGCTCCTGTGCTCAACTCTGAGTAAATCATGTAGGGGCTTTTAAGCTAAGAGGGGGGCCCAGGCCTTCCCGCAGTAGATAGGCTTTCAGTGTTTTAATGTGATTTCTGAACTTTTGATACTAAGAATTATTTGCTTCCTAAAACTCTGTTCTGTAACTTACTTTGACTACAATATACTAAAATATACTTTTAAAAGACAAGATCATGACTGGAGTGTTTACTTGGCTACGCGGTATCTTATTTACAGCCTAGATTTAGATCAGGAGAAGTGAGAAGGCAAGCTTAAAATCCTGAATTCAGGTGCAATCCCACCTACATGTAGATAGAGGTTCTACTCATGAGTAACGAGATTGTTACACCCAAGAAAACAAACATACAGTAAAACCTCAGATAACACTAAAACCTGGTTCCACAAGTCTTGGTGTTATATGATTTTTAGTGTTATCCGATGCATGTTAAAATCCTATGGGATCCATAGAGATACATTGTAACCACACAGGCTTTAGCGGTTGTTATCCGAAGCATCCCATAGGATCTTAATGTTATCCGATGCAATTCTTCCCCCCAGATTCCTTAATGTTATGCGATTTTAGTGTTATTCGATACTAATGTTATATGAGGTATTACTGTAATTAGTACCCAAATGCTTTGGACACTTACCAAGTGTGAACAACGGTGGCTTGAAGTCTTTTAGTTTGAGATTGTAAACTGTAACTGGCCTGGCAGGCTTGGGTTTCACAGATTTTCCTTTCTTAACCAAGTCTGACAACCTCTGACCATCTTTCTTCAGGGCAGAATAGCTGATTACAGATCACATGCAAAAGGATATTAATGGTATCATGAGAAAACAAACTTACCATTGGACAGAATTGATACTCTTTACATTTTGTACTGTTTTAGTTATTTCTAAATATGCTTACTGAAATGTTGAGAGTTGCTGTGAACGTAACTGATAGAGGAAAAATCCAAAGATAACAGCTAGTCAAAAAATAATATAAACAATTAAAATTATTATTTTATTACTGCCATATTTATAAGAAAAAACAACTAAGTGTTTTACTAAAACTGGATAATACCTAGTGGTTAATATTTATCATTTAGAAAAAGAATATATAAGCTACAAAGATACCCTTTCCCTCCCCCTCCCCAAATAATGAGGATTAAATAATTACACACATTGGCTGAAATCCTGCTGTATAGTGTAGTGAATTGGACTAGAGTAAACTGTTTGAATTAGTCAAGATTTGGTAAGCCCTCCATTATTCATATGGGTCTTCCAGTGTTTCCCGACTTAAGCTTCTGGGAATTGAAGTCCAAACACCAGCATTTGGGAAACACTGGTCTACCCCAATTTCAATTTACTATAGCTTGGTAAGTCACAAATAGATAGACCTACTTGAATCAAGCTAAAACTGATGGAGGAGGTGACTCAGCAACAGAAGAGTAGCGTGCCTTGGTGGGGCCCCGTATAAAAATTTGTTTGGGGGCCCTTAGGAAGGGTAAAGATTTGTTTTGCTTACGCAAGTTGGGGGCCCCCATGGCCCCCGTATAATTGATACAGCAGATACGGCGGTAGCTACGCCTCTGCTCAGCAAATCCCCACTGATTCAATTAGCCTAGTTGGTTTATTACACCAAACTAACAGAATTTCAGTTATTGTAGGGTTGGTTTTAGGTGTCAGTTTTAAATCCTATATAGCACTGCTAGTTTGCCTATGCTCAGAGCTTATCTACTACCAAGGAACTTGATGATGTCACAGCTAGCAAGCTGGCATTGTAGGTATAATGTCAAAGCACTTATATTAATTCTGGCCCACACACCTGACCGCTCCACTCTCACAAAAATTATGATATACAGCAGTTATTCTGGAAACATTTGTTAAGAGTTAAAGTTTCAGATTTCAATACTATTATTCATAGCAAACTTCTAACACCTTGCGTTTTTTTTAAAAAAAACTAACAGAGCACAGTAGTTACAATTCTTATGTCCTAATGCTAGCCAAATGCTAAGAAGCAGAACAAAAGTAATAAAGGTTTTTTAGATTAAGGAAAACACAAGTACCTACTCATCAACTACTATATAAATGCCTCATCACATACCTTGTTGAACAGGACCCATGAGAATGATTTATGGTAAGACTGGCATTTGCCAAGAAAGAGTAAAGAAGTCATCTCAGCACTGGTGAATTTTGGTAATTAAAGACTTCTCTCTCCTTTTCCAAGGTTCACAAAGCCATTATGACTATGAAGGGGGTTAAAATAGCACCTTGGTAATTTTGAGACAGAAGTCTGAAACTTTTGACTTCTGAAAAACTGTTGCTGACATCATCAGCCCTACATGGTGCAAGTTTCACCAACAGGATTTCAGCCAATGTTTTAGATGGATTCCCAGGTTCCCTCCAAGAAACAGTGCCACCTTCCGACCAAACATTCTGGGCTACACAGTAAGAGCATCCTTGAAGATTGTGGTATTTTAAAACCATAATCGGGCATACCTTGGTAACGGCAACCTTGTGATGCTAGCTAATGAACTCGCCAAAAGGTCCTTCAATTTGGCAGTTTCACATCTGGCCTAGACATGAAAGAAGAACTAAATACAGTATTCTGTCCATTGGTATACATAACCTTTATGAACACAACATTGCCCAAAGAACAATCCTGCTTGACTTTGACTAAGTGAAGCAGTAGTGGGCATTTTAAGCTAAGCTGCATCTTTGCCATAGAGAGACAAAATGGTAGGCAAAGCCAATGTTAAGAAGCAGGACAAAAAGTAAAGGCATCCCCAAATGTAAAGGGAGGTGCTGCACTTTACAAAACTCTTTTAAATGTGTGAGTCCTTCTTTTAAATGTTTAGATATTTTTTTTTTGGACAATTCCTTTTATTATTACAAAATGTTGTCTTACAACCATTAATTTATAATCATATATATCTCAATTAATAAGATACATACTTACATTTTAATTTATGACTCACCCACACTGTACATTGGAATTTGTAAATTTAACTCGCTTTATCTCTAGTTCTCTGCAAATTTACACATTTCTGGGCTTGGCTTAACCCCATCCTCGTTTGTCAAAGCGTTTCCAAATTTCCCAAAATCCTTTATTCCTTGTATACCTTTTTTCTGTTCAATACCATTGTTAGCTTTTCATTTAATGCTAGTTGCCACACATCTGTATACCACCTAATGCTTTAATGTTTAAACACCGTTTTAATACTTTTTTAACAGTATGTATGTTTAATTGCATTTTTAGTATTATACTTCCCATTTTGTAAGCTGCCTTGAATCCCTGAAATGGGAGAAGGGAGAAACAAGCAAAAACCAACAGACAGGACCAGTGTAAACAGCCAGAGGTGAAGAGACCTAATAATTCTGGTTTTGTCCTCATCACCCTTGCAAGCCACATAACAAACTCTAAATTTTCAACCATTCTTTGTGATCTGACTGCAATGTAACTCAGACTGTTCCGACATATATTTACTCAGAAATTAGCCATGCAAAATTCTGTGGTTTTTATTTCCAGGAAAATATAACTTGGAGTGTAATGTAAGGTGTAGAAGAATAATATTTCATTGGCAGTGAAGTCAAATCCAGGATTTCTCAAATAAACAGGAAGCTGACACATTTTCTTAACGGTTTCTCCTTTTCCCAGATCTCATTAATGAATTCCATCAAACGCATATTTGCACTCTCATTTCTCTCTTACCTTTTAATGAGGCTACTGAAGATGTCTCCAACACAGACTGTGGTAGTTTGCTAGTAAAGAATACTCCACCATTTTCTACTAAAGTGTAATCTTCCAGAGAGCTATCTGTTTTTCATCTGGTTGATCACAGGTACATTAATACAGCCATGTTAACTGGTTATGACATGAGAAGGTTGAACCCAACTATCAGCCTGTTCCTGTAAAACTCTGATTAACAAAAATGAGGCGAGGGACTACAAGATGGCTTGACAAGATTTAAGAAGAAAAAGTAAAGCTGCATTGCTGTTGGAGGTGCAGAAACTGGAGATCACAATCACTAAGAGACACATATCTTGAGACAACATCTTGCCTATCCCTGCTTCAATACTGAAGGCTTAACATTGATTGGCAACTTAAAATGTCCAAAAAAAAGCCTAGATTCAAGGGTCATTTGCATGTGCTGCTGAAGTCATTGTCACTCCTGTTCTAATTCTGTCAAGTTAATTCATTCTCTTATGCAGCCTTGTCTTACCATTTTTCTGCTGCATGAGGTCACTTTCTGCTGCCAGCAAAATGAAATCGCACAGGCAAGTTTTTCCAAACATGTGGTTCATTGTTAAATCCAAGTACTTACAGTGGAGGAACTTGCATGATGTTCCCTGTGAACTTCTGCAGGACATTTTCAAGATCCTCTTTTGTTATCCTATCTGTCAACAAAGGAAAATATATGCACACACAATTTCAGCATTGGTTCTTCATGCAGCAATTTAGGGATTTCATAAATATGTGAAGGAAAAAAACAACCAACCATTGTAGATGTAATATTACCACTAAGAAGAAAATGAATGTCCCAGACTAACATGGGGGCCATAATAGGATATCAGCCCTGCGGGACAGGAGACCTTTGACCAGGAGCGCAAGGACTGTTTCCACCTGCTGGCGCTCCCGAGTCCCACCTCCACGCTGGGCTCAAAAGCCGCTGGCCGCACCTGTCACCGCCGCCTCGGACATCAGCCCTGCAGGACGGGAGGAGATTTGGACAGTAGCAGGGAAGTGGACTTAGTGAGTGGGGTAGAGTTCGGGATTTTTTGCGAACTGTTCAAAGTGTTTAGATGTGTTTTTGAAATATTTATGAATTTTTGGTTTTGTAATGTTTTTTGATGTGTTATGCTTTGATGTGCTTTTGATATGTGATTTTTATGATGTAATATTTGTAATTTATGAAACATTGTTTTTCTGAGCTGCCCAGAGTCGCTATAAGCGAGTGGGGCGGCATAAAAGTTGAACAATACAATACAATACAATCTTTTCATAGCAGCACGGTGGCTGGAAAGCTGAACGGGGTTCTCCGTTCAACTTCCCAGTCACCCTACAGGGCTCCCCCGTCGGCTTCCCCAGCCACCCCACAGCTGCAGAGGCAGGGGCGGGTGACTAGGGAAGCTGACGGGGAGTCATCGCCAGCTTCCCCAGCCACCCTGCAGCTGTGGATTGGGTCGCCCAACCTGCCCGGAGCCAGCAGGGGGGTCAGAGAGCCCGAAATGGGTAAAAAAATGGATGTTTTTTCTATCCATTTTAGGCTCTCTGATCCCCCATCAGCTCCAGGGAGGTTGGGCGACCCGATCCGCGCTGTTTCTGGACTTCCCCCACCTCCCGGGGCAGTGCAGCAAGCCAAAACGTCAGGATTCAAATCCTGATGTTTTGGCTTGCTGCACTGCCCCGGGAGGTGTGGGAGCTTTGAAAACAGTGCGGATCGGGTCCCCCAACCTCCCTGGAGCCGGCAGAGGGGTCAGAGAGAAATGAGGGAATGAAGGAATGAGGGGGTCTGTATCTGTGTGTTTTGATGAGGGAAGTCAATTCATCAAAATCTTGATTGAAAAAAAAAATGACAGGACATAACCATGGCTACAGAAAGGACATAATATCAAAATGTGATTTTAATCTCCAGACATCCCTACTCTCCAATAAAAAGAATGTGCAAGAGCTATCAAGGTTTGCAAGAGCTTGGACAGATGATGGACACTCACTCTGTCATGCAGCACTCAGGTCTCAAACTGCTGAACTGCTGACCTTCACTTTGCAGTTTATCACTCTGCAGTTCTCTTTACTAGATGAAGCATGGTGAGACCCTGCAATCATTCCTCTTAGGACCTAGTTCTCAAACCCTTTAAGCCTAGCTACCATTTTACTCAACACCTGATCTGTATATTTCCCTCTTTCACCCACTCTACTTTTTCTAGTGAATCGCAACAGATTTCTGGCCAATGAATAAATAACACCTATCACAGCAAAAAAACCACTTACGTAAAAAGTCTGTTCTGCAAGCTTTTATGTAAACCGTTTTTTTACTTAACTTGAAGCAAACCCATAGGAAAATATTTATGTAATTCGAAGCAACCCCATAGGAAAAACATTTTTATGTAACTTGAAGCAAACCCACAGGAAAAATGAATTTGTACGTAACTTGAAGCAAACCCATAGGAAATTGTGTTATATAACTCAGGACATTTATGTAAATTAGGACATGGTTTTAGTGCAAAAATCATTATGTAAGTCAAATTTTATGTAACTCGAGGCATATGTAAGTTGGGGTTTTACTGTACTTGGAAGGGTAGAGTTATATTTTAATCCTAGTGCTTTTTATTTCTTCTTCGCATTTGCATATCTGTCCCTGAACAGATGGCTCTCACAGTACAGATAAAAGGGTTATTCCCTTAAAAAAGAAAACATTTCGTCTCTTATGCTGGTTTGGAATGAACCATCTTTAATACTGTATCTCACTTTATACAAATGGAGTATTTGGTACCTTGATGGCAAGTGCTGCCATTGTGCCCAGCAGCAGTGCAACGGTCTGAATAAAGTGCCATTAATACTAATGCTGAAGCAGTTCATAAATCACCCAGGACTGCAAGAAGAGAACAATATATGCCAGAATAGAAGAAACAGAGCAGAGAAAGATTTCTTGTTCCTGTTTATTGTTATGTACCATCATGTTGCTTGGGCTTTTGAGGCATATGAGATGTCCTAGAGCAGGTATCCCCACTCTGCATCCCTGAGCTATTCCTGTGCAGCCCGTCAACTTGCTGATTTACCTCTGATCTAAATCAGTAGGTTAATAATTTTGTTACATTTTGATAAAATGTGGCTCATTTAGGCATTAAGGAAATCTGGGAAGCAGAATGATGGCTATTGCATTTCTGCTACAACATGTGAAAGGAAATGTGTGTGGGGATGTTGTAGCTCTGATATTATTGTTCGAAAGATCTGCAGCTGTTTATAGTATTTTATGAAATTCCTTGGCATTGTTCCCAGTATTCCAAAGACTACAGGGACTGCTGAAATACATTTTATCCATAATCGAGTTACTTCTATTGCCAGCTCTCTGTATTTTGTTAAATGTTCCAATTCTTTATCTTAGACTCTGGCATCCCTTGGAATTACAATGTCATTTAGCCATATATTTCTTAATTCTATTACTATTGTAATGCTCTTATCAGTTTGGATCCAGAAGTCCAACAAAACCTTAGCTTGGTAATTTTCTGACACCTTCTCCATCTCATAGTCTTACAAATTCTTGGGATTCTGGCAGGTTATTATTTTTTTTACAGTGACTAGTCTATTAATTTTGCAACTCTTTTTATGTCAACCACTGTAGTCTTCATACTTTTTGGATATTCACAGATGAGGTATGACCCAGTTTGATCTTTTTCTTGTTTCATCCTTTTTGTTTGTTTGTATGTCTTATTTATATGGGACTTTTGTTGTTGCTGGGGGTAGTCGTCGTCGTCGTCGTCGTCGTCGTAGTAGTAGTAGTATCGTTTTGTACAATGAATCACTGTACATTTAATGGTATCCTTGGTCACCATATCACTAAGGTAAAGACAAGAATTCTGAACTTCAACTGTACAAGTTTTCCTCTTCTGAAACCCTTCTCAAAAGGAATTTCTTTTCTATCAAATTGTGATAAAATTACAACCTGCTTTGCCATTAAACTTAAGGAGTCAAGGCAGAAGATTACCTTGGAGTGAAAGCTTTTACTTTGTTAGCTAACAGTATCATTTTTTTCTTACATAAGGAATTTGTTGACAAGCTACAATATCAAATGACCAGAATATAATCCATATTTGTTAAGAAATGCAACTAGAAACTTTTACTATCCTCCCCTTTCCAAAATGATATGGCTTACATCATTTGAAGTGGGCCTATGGCTAGATTTGGCAAATCAACTCTCAATGTGTATCAGCATTCAATGCAAAAAAAGTGGTAGGTACATCTATAAAGCCACCTCAGGATGTATGTCCAGAATGAGGACACACAGCATGAAGAAAAAGGAGAAAAGAAAACTCCATAGGGATTCTGTTTGTTACTGCAAAGTAAGGGAAGATAATTTACTGCAGTTATCGGTTAGTGATTATTATAAATACAGAGCTTGCATTGCAGTTGCTAGGAGACCAGCTATCTATAGCTTCTTTAGAAGATGTAACGGAATTAATGAGAGTAGTTGCAAGTTTACTCCCCAATTAGCAGCATGCTATTTCTCAGAAGCACAGAGGGGCTCGATTTTCACATAAAACCAAAGGAAAGGCAACAAAGCAGAAGCCTAGCAATCATTTTAAGTATTGAAACAGCATTCCCTCTATTGCTTGAATAATTTGATTGTTTAGCTGTCTATCTGAAACTTTAAAAGAACATTCTGAGGGAAAAGATCCAAAGTAATGATTTATGGCAAGGAAGTCAAAAGAACACGAAACATTTATTTTTGTTTTGTGAACATCCTAATAAATGAGCATATATGAATTCAATGAAGGCTAATATTTAGGCAGGGCAATTTCTCTTCTCTTTATGAGCATTACTTCCAAGGAGACATCACAAATACTTCCTTGATATTCCTTTGCACTCAACACATTAACTACACAGCCAGTGCTTAATTATTACTTTATACATTCTGTTTATATTCCACCCTTCTCTAACAAATGGCACTCAAGGTGGCCTGCAATGATAAATATATAAAAATTGAATTGCAGCATTGAACATATGAAACATAATTTAAAACCTCACTTTAATAACAGGAAAAAATTAAATCCCCATCTTGCTAAAAAAATTGCTTCCATGGTAAGATCAAAGACCTGCCAAATAATAAGGTCTTATGTAATTACTTTTTAAGTGACTTTCTAAGTCCTAATAATTACATAGTATACAATACCTTTGTGAACATATATAACATTACCCCCAATATTTCTTCACTTTAGCAGTAAAATTTGACAAGGAGGGTGAGAACTGTGCGTGGGTTGTTGTTTTTTATTCTAAGACAACTGGAAAATATATTTCTTTTTTGTTGTAAACCACCTAGAATGGTATATTTACCAGAAGGGCAGTACATAACCAATCAAACAAACTGTAATTCATTGCTGATATACTATTATACATCAATTACAGATCTAATGGCATATCAGTTAGGAGCTCCAGGTTTATTTTCTAGCGCCCACATGACAGACTGCTATTATTCCCTCATAAATGGATTAAGTACAGTCAAACCTCGCATAACGAGCGTTTCGCTTAGCGAAAAACTCGCATAACGAGCAAGTTTTTCGCTAAGCAGTCTGACTCGCATAACTACCTTTTCGCTGTGCGAGTCGGACTTTTCCCTATGGAAAAACTCGCATAATGAGCGTTTCTATGGGGAAAACTCGCATAACTAATTATTTCGCTATGCAAGTTTTCCCCATAGAAACGCTCGTTATGCAAGTTTTTCCATAGGGAAAAGTCCGACTCGCATAGCAAAAAATTCGTTATGTGAGTCAGACTCGCATAGCGAATTTTTCGCATAGCAAGCAACCTTGCAGAACGAATTAAATTCGTTATGCGAGGTATGACTGTATTTTAGTTTAACAATACTTCCTCTATACTGTAGCCTGTAATTAAAGCAATGTAATGAAACAGATCAGAATAGATCATATTTGAATTATTTACCGTAAGGTTTTTCTTCTGTTACTTTTCCCATGCAATCAAATGTATCTGTTGCCTTCCCTAATTCTCCAACTACTGTATATTTCTGTGAAAAGGAACATAATAAATGTGAAAAAGTGAGGGTGTGTGTGTAAACAAAGGTCTCATTTTAAAAAAAAAACCAGCAATGTCATGTTAATACTGCACTTTGCTAACAGGCCTATCTGAAGAAAGGAAACATAGGCACAGTGGACAAACAGTTTAATTGTAGTGCTGTACATACATAGTTTCTTTTTTATTTAAAGTATTGATTTGAACAGAGCATACTAAGTCATAGACCTGACAGAATATAAATGTTATATTTTAGTGAAATACAGTAGCTAGAACATGGCAATGTACTTCATTACTTTCACTGAGTCTAGCACCAAAGACTGCACAAAGCCATAAAGTCAGATGATAAAAATCAAAGTGTGGGGAAGATAGACACAGCTTCTATTTATTTTATTTTTGCAAGTGCTGTCCCTTCTGGTGAAAGGAGATATTTTACCTGCAGCAAAAGAGATCAGGGAAAGTGAAAGAATATGAACCCTAGAACAGGCAACTGAAGGAGAAGGATGTCAGGCAGATTGTGTGCAACAGTGCTTCTCATTTTTTAAACCCTCCCAACCTTAATCTAGGTCAGAATCACATGATTATTTCCTTTGCATTATTTTAAAAGAAGCAAACATTAAAACTTAAGACATTTCTGCCTAAACAGCTGTCTTATGTGTTCTATCAATTAACCTCAGAGCATAGGAAACAAGCTAATGTGTGCACACATGTTCCCATACAAACTGAGTCTTTCACTCATTCAGACAACCACACGAATAGTGTGAATCTATCTTCAAATGCCATTTGCTGAAGACCAAAAGGAAAGCACCATGACCCTCAAATCTTTCTTGTGGTACCCTACAGTTGTGGCCTATAAGGCTGCCACATAGGAAAGTACTTTCTCAGTAACAGCAGTCGAGTTAAGCAACACTTTATCTTAGAAATGCAGTTGTCCTTCACACTCTTGCTTTTCAGGTGCCATCTGTTTGCTCCCAGCATCCTTGAGCATGCAGACCAACATAACAATCTTTGCCTTTGCTTTGCATCACTGCGGTCACAATGACCCAAAGGAAAGAGCTCTGATGCAAAGCTCCAGATGTTGTACCGCAAATCCCAAGAGCCCCCTGTGACAGGAATGAGACAACGTAACCAAGACAAAGGGTGATTAACATTACACGCTTTCTATATTTTACAAGGGTGTTTATATTAGTAACACTGTTGACAGTGTAATCTTTAGACTAACATTGATAATCTTTAAACACTTGGGGTACCACGGACTGAACATCCTTTGTATCATTATTATAATTAGAGGATAAAATGTATGCTGAGACATGAGCTAGAGCTTGAAAAGACAGCTTTATTTTCAAGCAGAAAAGGTTAAAGCCTGGCAGTTTCTCTATTTCAAGGCACACAAATTATACACAACAGTCATGAAGGTTCAAAGAAAAACTTGCAGGCAGTTCAGTATCTATTGATTCTAATCCAATAGACTGTTCACTAAAATTATTTTCACTCTAGAGAGGACAAATCATTTTCTTTTCATTTAAAAAGTATCACCTAATTCCTTTTCATCAGCCTCAGCAAATCCGAGATTATGTCTACCTGCCTAATCCTATCTAACCACTTTCATAGATAGCATGTTATCGCCTGACTTTCCAAATCCCCCACTCTCTCCTGATCGGCCACTGCTTTGCTGAGAGGTGATTGGTTAAAATGCACTGTTAGAAAATTGTCCAGTTGAACTAACTGTCACAGCTCATCACTGGCTATGGTGACCAAGCTGCAAAAGGATCTGTGTTAATCTGTTATAGATGGGGAAGAAGTAGAAGCAGTGACAGACTTTATATTCTTAGGATCCAAGATCACTGCAGATGGAGATTGCAGCCATGAAATAAAAAGGTGAGTAATTCTTGGGAGACAAGCAATGAGAAACCTGGGGAACATAGTTAAAAGTAGAGACATCACATTGCAAACAAAAGTCCACATAGTCAGGTAAAGGTTCTCCTTGCTCGAAAGCCAGTCATATCCGACTCTAGGGGTCAGTGCTCATCTCTGTTTCAAAGCCAAAGAGCCAGTGCTGTCTGCTTCTGCAGACATTTCCATGGTCATGTGGCAGGCATGACTACATACCGGAGCCCACGGAATGCTGTTACCTTCCCACCGAAGTGGTCCCTATTTATCTACTTGCAATTTCTTGCTTTCAAACTGCTAGGTTGGCAAGAGCTGAGACAAAGACAGGAAAGCAATGGTATTTCCAGTAATAACGTATGGTTGTGAGAGCTGGACCATAAGGAAAGCTGAGCACAGAAGAATAGATGCCTTTGAGATGTGGTGTTGGAGGAGAATTTTGAGAGTACCCTGGACAGCAAAGAGAACAAATAGGCCAATTTTAAAAGACAGCTCCCTTAAACGTCAAATATTGAAGATGAAGCTAAAGTACTTTGGACATTAAATTAGAAGAGAGGATTCACTTGAGAAAGCCTTGATGTCGGGAAAGGTTGAGGGCAAAAGAAGAAGGGGGCAGCAGAGAATGGGATGGCTAGATCGCATTGTTGACATAATGGGCACAAAGCTGGGTGGGTTGACTATGCAACTGAACAACAACAAATTGTAGCAGTAATAGTAGAAAAAGAAGAAAACGAAGTATTCAGCTTGATTAGGGAAAAAATCTGACATATGAACATTAATATGATTATCAAAATTGCTGGGAGAAACATCAACAATTTGAGATTCACAGATGATACCACCATAATGGCAGAAAGTGAGGAAGACCTAAAGAAGCTCCTGATTTGGTTGAAAGAAGAGAGTGCAAAAGCTGGCTTGATACTCAACATCAAGAAAACAAAGATAATGGCAACAGGCCCTATCAGTCCCTGGAAAATAGATAGGGAAGAATGCACTGTTAGGAAATTGTCCAGTTGAACTGTCACAGTCTCATCACTGGCTATGGTGACCAAGCTGCAAAAGGATCTGTGTTAATCTGTTATAGATGGGGAAGAAGTAGAAGCAGTGACAGACTTTATATTTTTAGGATCCAAGATCACTGCAGATGGTGACTGCAGCAATGAAATAAAAAGGTGACTGATTCTGGGGAGGATAGTGAAAAGCAGAGACATCACCTTGCAAACCAAAATACACATAGTCAAAGCAATGGTATTCCCAGTTGTAATGTATGGATGTGAGAGCTGGACCATTAGGAAAGCTGAGAGCAGAAGAATAGATGCCTTTGAGATGTGGTGTTGGAGGAGAGTTTTGAGGGTCCCCTGGACATCGAGGAGAACAAATAGGTCAATCTTAGAAAAAATTAACCCTGACTACTCCTTAGAAGGTCAAATAATAAAGATGAAGCTGAAGTACTTTGGACATCAAATGAGATGAGAGGATTTACTTGAGAAAGCCTTGATGCTGGGAAAAGTGGAGGGCAAAAGAAGACGGGGGTGGCCAAAAATGAGATGGTTAGATGGTATTGTAGAAGCAATGGGCACAGAGCTGGGTGGGTTGAGGAGGATGGTGGAGGACAGAGGTGCTTGGAGGGCAGTGGTCACGAAGGGTCAGAATCGACTGAGCGACTGAACAACTATTATTACCAAATAGCGAGAGTTTTTGTAAACAAAATATCAATAGATGTTTAATTATTTTAGATAATTCCACCAGCTAAAAGATGTTTAAAGAGTAGATAAACATAAATAAATAAATAAATAAATAAATAAATAAATAAGTGCCCAAACTCAACAGGCTCCTGTTTGTGCTGCATAAGGGTGGGCAAACTTTGTGCTGGGGGAGGAAGGAAGCGCTCCCATTGGGCTGCTGGGCAGAGGGGTGGGGCAAACAGTGCTGGGGCGAAGGCGCTAGAAAGTAACCCTGCTCGAAACCCTGGAAAATCCACTACCAGCAACAGTTAGTAATACTGAGTTAGCTAGAATGACATTCTCTCTTAGTATACAGAGGCTTCCTATGTTGATTTTGAAACAGAACAGGTGACTGGAAAAGACTACTAAATGATACCCATAAACTGGCAATATCCTTTCCCCAGAAATGCAAGGCTTTGTTCTCCAAGGAATTACTTTACCAGCAAAGCTGTGTCATACAGTAGAACAGTACAGTTCCATGTTAGACAACTAATTAAAATGGCTTCCATAGCTCATT
This sequence comes from Furcifer pardalis, assembly GCA_030440675.1. Lineage (NCBI taxonomy): Eukaryota > Metazoa > Chordata > Lepidosauria > Squamata > Chamaeleonidae > Furcifer > Furcifer pardalis. Next base: position 231,431,216 of record CP126890.1, read on the forward strand.
TGGGCTCCCTGGGAATTTAACTGATCGTAAAGAATCTGAGTTGTTCAAGATCACAGCAAACTAATACCTCCCTTGTTGTTATCCTCCCTTTCTACACTCAGCAGCAACCAGAAGCTTGGCATCGATGTTATCTTAGTGACATTTCAATAAAAACCCATCTCTAGAGAAATGGCAAACCTTCAAGATTAAATGCTGAATTCACCTATTTCTCACTGTTCCCATCACATCAATTCTAATCTTCTGCACATCGCTGACACTCCTGGGAGTCACATAAACCCCAGTTAGCCTACAAATATCAATTTCCTCACAATATTCTTAACCAATTAGTACAATGGTACTTGTGTAACCTGTTCACAATGGGTCCTGATGGAGGTGAGGCAATCATATTTTCAGGGCTCCCATTCCAAGAATTTGTCCCAAATCTCCTAAACAGAAATACAAGTGTGAAAGCCCCCACACACACACACACAAAAGAGGTTTTGCACAAATCCTCATTTGAACATCAAGAAAAGCACCCTGCTACACTGTGGAAGTCTCAAGGATCTATACAAGCCGTGCAGGTGTATGGGAGGGCAAGGTCCATGCCCATTAGGTTTTACAGAGGTAGCCTTCAACACAACTACTTCTCTCATGCATCTCTGCAAATCAACAAAGATTTCTGATAGTACCACGGTGCAACTGTATGCCTTTCATGATGTACAAAGATATAGCAACATAGAAAGAACATGAACTTAGGAAGGGGTGATCTAACCCTTTCAGGTTCGAGAGAGAGATTTTACTCTCATAATTCTGCCCCACCCGCAGTGGTCTCTGCGACTGCAGTAGGGTCGGGGAAAAGCACCCGCCTTTTCCCCGACCCTACTGTAGTCGCAGAGACTCCTTGTCTCTTTATTTCCCTCCCTGTATTTAAACTACAGGGAAGGGGGAAAGAGAGACGTGATTGGTTCTCTAGAGAACAAATCACATCTCTCTTTCCCCCTCCCTGTAGTTTACATACAGGGAGGGAAAGAAAGACTGAAGCAGTTCTCTCTCTCCCCGTAGTTTAAATACAGGGAGGAAAAAAGACACAATCGTCTTTTTCGCGATCATGTCTTTTTTCCTCCCTGTATTTAAACTACAGGGAGAGAGAGAACTGCTTCCGTCTTTCTTTCCCTCCCTGTATATAAACTACAGGGAGGGGGAAAGAGAGATGTGATTGGTTCTCTAGAGAACCAATCACGTCTCTCTCTTTCCCCCTTCCCTGTAGTTTAAATACAGGGAATTCATCCCTTATTTCCTTTGGTTTGACATAGTGTGAGAAATATAAGCCAGTAAAACAAGGTTGTATGGGGAGCTCAACCATCCACATTGCATATACAGTAATACCCCGGATAACATGAGTACCGTATAGCGTGAAAACCGCATAACGTTACAAGATTTTTGGAAAAATCTTGTATCGAATAACGTGATTTTTAACGTTATCCGATACAGTCGTTCTTAGCAGCAGGGTGGCTGGAAAGCTGAACGGGGTTCTCCGTTCAGTTTCCCAACCACCCTGCAGCTACGGAGGCAGGGGTGGGGAGGCTGGAAACCTGACAGGGGGCTCCCCCGTCGGCTTCCCCAGCCACCCCACAGCTGTGGAGACAAGGGCGGGTGGCTAGAGAAGCCGACAGGGAGTCCCCGTCAGTTTCCCCAGCCACCCTGCAGCTGTAGATCGGGTCCTCTGATCTCTCTGGAGCAGGCAGGAGACCCAATCCAAGCTGTTTCTGGGCTTCCCCGATGTCCCCAGCCAGTGCAGCAAGCCAGAATGTCAGAGTACGAATCCCGACATTCTGGCTTGCTGCACTAGCTGAGGACGTCAGGGAAACCCAGAAACAGCTTGGATTGGGTCTCCACACCTCCCTGGACCCGTTGGGGGGTGGGGTCAGAGACCCCAAAATTGGTAAAAAAAAACTGGACTTTTTACCAATTTTGGGGACTCTGACCCCCCCCCCCATGGGGTCCAGGGAGGTGTGGAGACCTGATCCAAGCTGTTTCTGGGCTTCCCCGACGTCCTCAGCCAGTGCAGCAAGACAAAATGTCAGGGTTCGAATCCCGACATTCTGGCTTGCTGCAGCCTCAAAGAGGGTGGGGGAACTTCAAAATTAGTGCGCATTGGGTCTCCTGACCTCCCTAGAGCCGATGCACGCTATTTTTGAAGTTCCTCTACCCTCTTTGAGGCTGCAGCAAGCCAGAATGTCGGGATTCGAATCCCGACATTCTGGCTTGCTGCACTGACTGAGGATGTCGGGGAAGCCCAGAAACAGCTTGGATCGGGTCTCCCCACCTCCCTGGACGCAGCAGGGGGGGTTAGAGACCCCAAAATTGGTAAAAAAAAATGGACGTTTTTTTACCAATTTTGGGGTCTCTGACCCCCCTGCCAGGTCCAGAGAGGTGGGGAGACCCGATCCAAGCTGTTTCCAAAGTTCCCCCACCTCCCTGGAGGCTGCAGCAAGCCAAAATGTCAGGATTCAAATCCCGACGTTCTGGCTTGCTGCAGCCTCCAGGGAAACAGGGCTTTTTTTAACACTGAGTGATCAATGTATCGCACAACGTTAAAAACCGGATAACGACGGGACTTGTGGAACCAAGTCATAACGTTATCCGGGGTACTAGTGTATCAGCTTTGGCTCTGAATGCCTCTGCAGCAGAGTATGTTTCTCCTATATGGAACATACCCGCACAGATGAAACAAGTTGATTCTGCTGCTACAATGTGTATAGTGAGATGATGCCTCAAACCTACACCAGTAGAGAAAATATATCCTCTTCTTGGTATCACTCCACCTAAAATAAGGAGAGAAGTAGCAGTGGACACCAAGAGTACTAAGCAAGAGAATGACCCTCAGCATTCTCTGAACAGAAATGTACCTCAATCGGCCAACTCAGATCAAGGAAGAGCTTTATGGCAAGAACAAACATTCTTGAGGGTACCCATTAGAAAAACCAAATTAGAGGATGAAGGACTGGGGATCCAGGGCACTGTGTTGGCCTGGTTTTCCTCATTTCTGAGGGGCAGGACCCAGACAGTATGCCTGGAGAGTGAGAGGTCCAGCCCTAGGCTCCTCCAATATGGGGTGCCTCAGGGCTCGGTACTCTCTCCTCTCCTGTTTAACATCTATATGAAGCCACTGGGTGAGATCATCCGTTCCCACGGGGTAAGGTATCACCAATATGCTGATGATACCCAGTTGTACATCTCAGCCCGTGGGGACCCAAGCGGTGCAGTGGAAGTCCTAACCAGGTGCCTGGAGGCTGTTAGGGTCTGTATGGGGGAAAACGGGCTACAACTGAATCCCGGCAAGACTGAATGGCTGTGGGTAAGGGGCCCTGTGTTATCTCGGGAGCTTCCAGCTTTGGTTCTGGATGGGACAGTCTTGCCCCAAACAGACCCGGTGCGTAATCTGGGGGTCCTCCTGGACTCACGACTACTGTTCGAAGAACAGGTGGCAGGCATGGCCAGGAGGGCTTTTGCACAACTTCGTGTAATATACCAGTCCTAGATCGGGACTCCTTGCTCAGGGTCACACATGCACTGGTCACCTCCAGACTTGATTACTGTAATGCGTTCTACATGGGGCTGCCCTTGGTGACCATTCGGAGACTCCAGCTGGCCCAGAATGCGGCTGCTCAGGTAGTGATGGGGTGTGGGCGTTATGCTCGTGCCTCACCACTGCTTCGGCGGTTGCACTGGCTGCCAGTATGTCTCCGGGTGCAATTCAAGGTGCTGGTTATTACCTTTAAAGCCCTATATGGTAGTGGGCCAGGATATCTTGGTGTTGTCGATGCAATTCTTCCCCCCAGATTCCTTGATGTTGTGCGATTTTAGTGTTGTTCGATACAGGTGTTGCTCGGGGCGGGAGGCTTTAAGACCTGCCTCCGCCCCCAACGGACTCCCGGCTCTCATCCGTCCGGCCCGGAGAGACCGCGCACAGGTGTTGCTTGGGGCGGGAGGCTTTAAGACCTGCCTCCTCCCCCAACGGACTCCCGGCTTTCGTCCGTCCGGCCCGGAGAGACCGCGCACAGGTGTTGCTCGGGGCGGGAGGCTTTAAGACCTGCCTCCGCCCCCAACAGACTCCCGGCTCTCGTCCGGTCCGGCCCGGAGAGACCGCGCACAGGTGTTGCTCGGGGCGGGAGGCTTTAAGACCTGCCTCCGCCCCCAACGGACTCCTAGGGCTGAGAGGGTGGGTTTCGAGATTTTCAATGTATTGTCTTGTAATAGTCTTGATATGCTTTTTACGATGTCCTGATATTGTTTAGTTTTCTTCTTTTGTAATCTTTGTGTAAACAGGACTGATATTTTGAATTTTTGGGTTATTGCTTTTTTATTGTTGCTTATTGAATTTTGATTCTGTAATTATTTATATTATAGTATTTTTGCTTTATTCCTTAGGATGTTTTGTAATTGCAATTGCTATTGTAGATATACGTGATATTTGTAACTTATCTGTAATTATTTTTATGCTATGGAATATGGTATGTAATTGTAACTGTTTCTTCTGTAAGCCGCCCAGTCGCTCTGCGAGTGGGGCGGCATATAAGTCGAAAGTCGAAAATACAAAATATCTCAGAGACCGTGTCACCCCAAGAACGTCTGTCCGTCCCACTAGGGCGGATCGGAGAGGCTCTCTTGTAATTCCATCAGCTAGAGAGGCTCGCCTCTCTAGCACTAGAAGGAGAGCCTTCTCCGTGACTGCCCCGGCCCTATGGAACCTCCTGCCAATCAAGCTACGACAACAGACAGAGCTCCTGCCCTTCCGGAAAGGCCTTAAAACCTGGCTGGCAGGACAAATTTGGGGATCAAAGAATGCTGGATCGCATGTTGGGTGGCTGATCGGTTGAGGCAGCCACCCTCTGTTCTTACCTCCTTACTCCTGTCCTTGTCTCCTTTCATAATCTTTGTGATTTTTAACTGAAGATGTTTAATTTCTTTTTAGCCTATCTTTTAATATTGTATTAATTTATATTTTTAACTATTACTAGGGAATTGAATTTTGATTGGTTGTTTTAATTATGTATTTTAAACCTGTTTTGTAAGCCGCCCAGAGTTGGGGTTTCTCCCGATTGGGGCGGGATAATAAGTTAGAATAAATAAATAAATAAATAAAATGAAGGAAGGTGCTTACTAGACAAGGAATAGTTGGGTAACTCAACCTCCCCTGTCTCTTGGAGGACCCTGAATAGATTGAGAGTCAAAGCACCTAAATGTAAGAACAATATGTTCAATTGGGGGCTACTGGTGGACAACAACTCATTGTGAATGTGGAGAGATTCAGAATCCATGGTAGATGGTAGGAATGTTGTGGAGACAATATATCTTGGCTTCAGCAAAGCCTTTAACAAAGTGCCAACAAATTCCCTTACCTTTGAACCTGCCAACATGCTGCTCAGCATTCTAGTTCCTTCTCCAAAACCAACCACTGTTAAGAAAGAGAAATGTGACTTCAGAAACTGACTTTGCTAATATATCACACTTGTACTAAAGTAAAAAATGAAACTTAAACAATTCAGCTGCTTAATCATACAATAACATCTTCTTACAGCTAATGGTCTGTATTCTTGCCAAAGTAAAATACATGACACTGGCTACAACGTTACCAGCAATCTCCCCATTACCCAGTCATATAAGATGGTGTTTATTTAATATATTGGAAAAACAATCTATACTCTAGTTTCTATATCTGAACTACAGTGATACCTTGCTTAAAGAGCACAATGTGTTCCACGGGATTGCTCTTTAAGTAAGTTTGCTCTTTAAGCAAAACACCATTGTAAGTGTCCCAGTTCTTTCCCCCAACCCAAGTGCTGATCCCACGCTAACAAAACCTTGCTGCATTTCCAAACAATGGGGGACATTTCAGTCCCATCTTTTTGGACATCCTTCACCCCCTTACAACCTTCTTCTTCCTCTTGCAATTCTGAGGAGAGCATCTTCTCCCACCCAACAATGGTACTCAGGATTGTCAGAATCTTGTTACCACAATTTTTACAGCTCTGAAGAGATTTCACCATCACAAATCTGCACCACTTTAAATGGGATGCTGGCCCTGCCTCACCTTGAAAAGTAGGCTTGGCATTGGAGGCAGGTGCTTGCCTTAGAGATGAAGTTGTGATGGCAGTAGAATAACAGAGCAAGATTTCTTGTGAACAACTACCAGTGGAACAATATGTTTGAGAGATGAGAGTTTCAGTAACTTCTCCAAGCTCTTGGTTGCTTTGGTCGCCTTCCCAGAAGATCTCAAAACAATAGCAATATTTTGCAACAGGAAAGCAGATGGACAACACTTCACCAAATCACATGACAATTAAGTAGATAATATGATTTCATGTACAAGTTACCTAGTACCCCTGAAGCATTTTTATCCAGTGTCCCACCATGACCAATCTTTAAAATTTTGTTTCTGCTCCTCCTTGTAGGACGTGGTATACCAGCTTCTGAAAAGAAAAAGATTCTTCAGAATAAGAGGTTCATATAAACATGCCAAAATAATAAACATACTGCATCAATCTGTTATTTCTGCAGGAAAACATAAAAGTAGTATGACCAATTCAATGCAGAAACCAAAGGAGAAAAATTGTGAATTATGGAACTTGGAATTGCTGTATCATAAGGGATCTGTGACTCAATTCTTATTGATAGCACCAGTTGGTATCAAATAATTATTTTAATGTTTAGTATACAGGATCCTTTGTGTTCCATAGCAGCATACAAAGAAATTAGGCTTACTTATCTGGAACAGTTAATAAAACCATAACTGGCAGCAGTCAAGGGATTTCTCCAGCATTATCAGCAACACAAAGCAGCATCTCAATATGCTTTCCACATTTAATTACATATAATGCCGAGATCCAGCAGACTTCAAGCATAACTAAACCCCTTGCTAGCTATAGACAGAAAATTGCAAGCTGTTCCATAGACAACATTAACAAAGCCTTGCCCACACCAAACACTAAATCATGAGCATAGCAACAATAGTGCTGAAGTGGGAAAGAAGTAGCTTTTTCAGACCTAGTGCTCTCCAGATACATTTACTACAACTGGTATCATTTGTAGCCAGAGCGACTAATCAACCTGTTAGCATCAGGGCCGTAGCTAGGGGGTGGCCAGAGTGGACGTCGCCTACCCTGAATTAGCAATTTGCCCACCCTCAAACTCCTGGCTGCTTATATATATGCCATATATATGACATTGTTGCCCATCCTGAAAAAAAATTCACCCACCCACATCTAGAATCCTAGCTATGGCCTTGGTTAGCATGCTGGCTAAAAATGATGGCAGTCTTAGTAAACATCTTGCAAGTGTCTGTGAATCTGACCTACACATCTGCAGACAACAATGGCCATGATGGTTCAGGATGGTGGCTGCTGTTCTCCAATACACCTGTTAGCACAAGGTTGAAGAATTCAGAACTACAGGGCTATAACTGAACATAGGGAACACAGAGCCATCTTAGCCCAGTTCTGCAGAATTATCTTGCTCTCTGCTTCACATAATTTGGTATCTTCTTGGTTTTTCTATCAGAAGTTGAACAATATCTTGGCCACCATGGGTGGCACACCAGTAGTCAAAGTTCTTCAGCCAGTAAGACCTTCTCTTTCTTGAATTTCCATGGATGATCAGTTGTAGCAATCCATACTTTTCAATTTTCTTTACATAACCAAAGTAACTCTAACTTCCTAGATGTTATGACTTATTGCAAAGCTGAAATACTATTCAAACCAAAATTAGTTTATAGTACACTGGTAGTAGTTATACTCACAGCTATAAATACTACTATGTTCTGAAACTGCAACAGATACTGTATAGGGAAAACATACATTTTCCACATTTATACCAATATCCTCAAAGTTGCTACATGCAAATGAATTGCATTGTTTTTCTCAAAGACAAGGACAGTATAAGGTTTCCAGAATCTTTGATTTGAGTTGGTTTGGTTTCTTGGTCTTATTAGAACAAAGAGATCCCTAATCAGAACCCAGTGGAAAGTAATGAACATAGAGAGTCGATAAGCAATAGCACCCATATACCATGTAAATACAGTACACCCTATGTACAAACACAAGTCTGCTTTTGAATTACTAGAAACTAGGAAAGTATGTCTGACTAAGTCGACTTGATCCACAAAAGCTAACATCAAAATACAGCAGTTAGCATTTAAGACAGGGGTGCCCAAACTTTTCAGGCTGCATGCCAGTCACATGGTTTCTCCCACTCAGAAGTGGAAGTAAAACATGATGCACGTGTGCACAACGCACCCATGCATGTACAGAACACTGCCATAATTGACCCACAGCTGTCATAAACATGTTAATAATAATAATAATTATTATATATTTCAATTTCTATACCACCCTACTTGGTAGGATCAGCTCAGGGCAGTTCACAACATATATAAAGGTACAAGCTCATAAACACATGTCAATAAATCATAAATAATCAATATCAATATCACAAAACATCAAAATATCAATATTATTACAGTAACAAAAAATTCAATAATCATCAATATCAAGCAATAGTCAAAAATTTCCACATCTCAATCAAGTTTACACAAAAAACAGAACTAAACAAAAACAAAACAATTGCTAAATCCCATGACAGGTGGCAAGCCTCTCCGCCCACTGCACAGCGTCTCTTAAAGCCCCAGCAGGGCAGGGTCCTGGGGACAGGTGGAACGAGTCCCAGGGTTGGACACCGCCGCAGTCTCTCATTTCGTCCACAGATGTTAATGGTGGGAGTGGCGTCAGTGCGAAAAAGTCCCACCGCACAGCGTCTCTTAGAGCCTCAGCTAGGGTGGGGTCCCGGGGACAGGTGGAACGAGTCCCAAGGCTGGACGCCACCATGGCCTCTCATCCTGACTGCAGATGTTACTGCGCGGCGGTCAACCGCACAGCCAGGGCAGCGTCATTGGCTACGTGTCATTTACGGCAGCGTTCTGTGTATGCATGTGTGTGTTCTGCACACATGTATGCACATTATACTGCTGCTCCCATGGGCCATAGTTTGCCACCCCTGCTTTAAGTAGAAGAAATATTTGGCCTTCCAGATGTTCTGGACTATATTCCCCATCCCTTACCACTGACCCTGCTGGCTTGTGTTTATTGGCAGCTAAAGTTCAGAACAGCTTGAAGGCCAAAGGTTTTAGTCAAAAGCAAGGACCTACTAAAAAAAAGGAAACACTGATTTCAAGAAATCAGCAATTAACACAAGAGTAACAATGTACAAAGGGTGCCAAAATGTATACACATTTTAAAAAAAGAAAAAACTGTATTAAAATTGTAATGCTTAATATATAGCTATAACAAAATATGAATACAAGTCATGTTTGACTTCGGCAATTACATGAGGAGTTCAAAGTGGTTACCATCAGCATCCAGATACTTGATTAATTACTGACTGGTTACTGTGCAAAGCATGGGTGCCCAAACTTTTTCCGCCGTCGGCCGGTCACATGGTTAAGTGGGCAGTCACATGGTTCCTCCCACCCAAAGTGGAAATAAAACATGCCCATGCATGCACAAAATGCTGCTGTAAATGCACCTGACAGCCATGGTGAATTTTCGGCAGCATTTTGAATATGTGCAGGCGCGTTTAACTTCTGCTTCCTGGAGTGGAAAGGGTGGCATGGGTTGGATTATTTGGTGCCGCAGGCCATAGTTTGGGCACCCCTGCTGTAAAGATTGCCAATGCATGGACCAAGGTGGTTAGGGATCTCCTATCCAGTTATGGAGCTGGACAATCTGCTGACGCTGGTAAAAAGCAATCTTGACTATGGCAGATATTTACAGTTCAAGATTTAAGGATGCTCAGCTTTCATACCTTTTCCATAAGCAAGGAGATGGCATTAACTAGCCCAGGGAAGGATCCAGCCAACTGGTCAGGAGCTGCCCTCACCAACAAGACCTGAGCTTATTCTTTCACATCTAAATTCCAAGCATCCCCATGCATTGGTCCAGGACCTGGATAGCCTCTGCTGTTGACGAGGAAAAGGAGATATATTTCTGAATGATCTCCCCCAGCAGTCTCAAACAGATGTTGATTGTTCCAAACAGATGTTGATTTTTTTACTGGGGAAGTGGATGGACCCTGTGGTTCATTATAAGACCCAAGGATTTAACACCACCTCCCCAAAAGGCACCCTCTGGACTCATTTATCAAGGAAAAACCATAACTAAACCAAGGCCAGAACCCCAATCCCAATATCAGACAACCTGTCCAGAATACCAGAGTTGATGATATCAAAAGCCACTAAGAGGCCCAAGAGAAGCAATAGGGCAGCATTATCCCATCATATTCCCTTATGTCATCTAGCAGTGCTGTCTCAGTACCACGGCTTGAAGCCCGACTGGATAGAATCAAGGGGACCTCTTTCATCCAGAACTAACAGTTTTACTTGCTATTATTAAGCTATTGGGAACACAAAACCCTTCCTGTTCTGTAGAACAAATCCCCAGGGTTGAATCAGTCAACCCTAATTTACCCTTTGCATATCTCTATTGTTATTGAACAGATTATATTTCTTTACTGTGACAAAGTGATATCTCCAGCAACAGCATACAAAAGACAGTGGCATATCTCACTAAAACATTTTGGTACCATGTTCCTAGTAACATATTTTACTTATTCCAGGAAAACAACTGCCAGGTTTGTAACAGGAAGTTATAGCAGCAGTGTGCCCACAAGACATTTTTAGTTTTGGCATTCTTCCCCACTTTGAATATTTTAGCCCATCTATGGTAATAGAGTAGACCATTCTACTAGCAACTAAACACCAAGCATCAGGTGACGGTTAGCTAACCTGACAACCCTGACAACTTGGCGAAGTCCACAGGGAAGGATGATGGTCCCCAAATGGATTAAATCCCACTTGAATCCATCTTGATGGAGGGCAGAAGCTTCATCAATACTGGCCTGCAGCTGAGAAGGACTTTGCATGCCAAAAAGGCTCAGGACCAGAAAGCGACTCACAGAGCTGGATCAGTGTTATGGGTGTCACGCTGCAATGCAGAATGCAGATGAAAGGCCATGACATTAGATTCGCAGAACAGTCTTCATGGCTGATTGCCATGAGTTTAGCCAATATTTGGAATCGGATACGGCACAAGAAAAGAAGAAGACTCCTCCTCAGGCAGAAACTTCAACCAAGAACTGCCCAAGTTTCAAGTTCTGCTACTTTTTCCTGACTAGCAAAATTAGACATGTTGAAAAGAGCCTGGGTGGCGATTACAACTGCAGATGTGGAGCTGAGAAACGCAGGTGGTAGCTAATACATCTACTTGGGTCATGATACTCACTACTTCTTTCAGCCTAACCTACCTTAGAAGACTGTTGTGAGGATGGTCAGGAAAGGGGGAGAGTTGCTACCTTCAACTTAGGAAGAAATAAGTGGCAGAAATGTGACAAACAAATGAAATAAGGAACTGTCCTATAATTTAGCTAGAAAATGAGTTCAGAAAATTGTTCCAAAATACAAGCCAGAGATGGAAATCATCTGTGTATACACGTTTCCTTCTCTAAAAGTGTTGTTAAAAGGTCAATTTTACCAAACCTCCCAACACCAACTGGGGAATGCTATCCATCAACATCCCTGGATGACAGGGGATGCCGTCTGCAAAGTATTGATTGATTGATTGATTGATTGACTGGTTGGTTGGTTGGTTGGTTGGTTGAGGAGCCCTGGTCATGCAGTGGTTAAATTGTTGTTTTGCAGCCAAAATGTTGTGAGTTCAATCCTGATGGGATGGGCAACATGAGGACCCAGCCTATTGGGAGCAAAAATGCTAATTAATTTGTGAACCGCCTAGCCCTAGAGCAGTGGTGGTGAACCTATGGCACACATGCCAGAAGGGGCATTCGGAGCCCTCTCTGTGGGCACCTATGCAGTAACCCCAGCAGAGAGTTCACCCTGCCCCTCTACTCAGCATCCCAACGGTGTTCCCTTCCTCCCCTGTTGCTGTGTTTCTTTAACCACTATTGGTGCATGTGGGCAGCATATATGTAATTGTTAACAGCCGTTTTCCGAATGGACGGCTGGATTTCCAGCTCCCAGAAGTCACGGACAGCAGAACCTGGGTAACAGAGGCACATACAGGAGTTAGTATTTAAGTCAGGGGTATGCCCAAACTTTTTGGGCCATGGGCCAGTCATGTGGTTCAGGGGGCTGATCACTATGGCCCAGGGGCCGGATCCGGCCCCTGACACCAAATCATCCGACCCACGAAGGAAGCCATTGAGCAATGAGGGTTTCGTGGGCTGGATGAATTGACGTCGGGGGGGCCGGATCTAGCCTCCAGACCGTAGTTTGGGCACCCCCTGCTGTAAGTGCCACAGCGTGTTGTTGTTTTTGTTGTTTGCCTTTTTTTTATTTATTTATTTATTTACTCTCTGATATGTTTGCACAGAAATAAACTACTTTTGAGCACCTTTGCAAAGGTTCCATTCATTCCCCCTTTCCCGAAAAGGACCCTCGCCCTTTCGCTCTCAAGCCCGATCCCCCTTTCCGCCGTACCTGCCAAGAGCTTCTCCCGCAGCCGGTTCAGCACCGCGGCTGAAGTCGTCCCGTTGGGCTTCCGCACGGCCAACAACCCGCTGAAAGACGGCAGCGCCGTGGCCGTGGCGGCCCCCAGCCAGGCTTTTTGCGCCGTCCCGGCCATACGGGAGCGTCGCGGCGAGACCCAGGATCCGCTCGCCTGGCCAGCTCCCGAGCCCCGGGGGCAAAGGCTTGTGGGAATTGTAGTTTACAGCGCCTTCCTTGAAATGTTTAGAAGGGCTAGCCTTGTTAGTCTGTGCAAGCCTATAATCATTTCGTGTCAGAAATTATTCTGGGTTGAAAGGATTTTTTTGCTGGAGAAACTCCACTCAGGGGACGCCCAAATGAGGCTCCTTTCATGTCCCCCAAGAGCTGGGACAGAGACGGGCGCTCAATCCTGTCGTCGTCATCATCATCATCATCATCATCATCATCATCATCATCATCATCATCATCATCATCATCATCATCATCATTATTATTAAATTAGATTTATATCCCCCTCTACTCACCTCACTGAGGCGACTCAGAAGGGCTCACATAACATAAGCAACATATACAGTATCACAATCTCAAATATAAATACAGTAAAACCTCATATAACACTAAAACCTGGTTCCACAAGTCTTGGTGTTATATGATTTTTAGTGTTATCCGATGCATGTTAAAATCCTATGGGATCCATAGAGATACATTGTAACCACACAGGCTTTAGCGGTTGTTATCTGAAGCATCCCATAGGATCTTAATGTTATCTGATGCAATTCTTCCCCCCAGATTCCTTAATGTTATGCGATTTTAGTGTTATTCGATACTAATGTTATATGAGGTATTACTTGTACAGCATAATATAAAAATATAACAACAGATGCAGCACAGATAATACAATCAATAAATTTTACATAAAAGAAAAAACAATACAATAAAATACAGTGTAAAAATACAATACAGTCAAGAGAGACAGCAAGGTCTTTATGGCTGAGCTAGCTGGTCCACACAGCTGGCCCTCATTCCCCCTCTCCAGCAGGCAGGGAGAGTTCTGTGATGTTCCTGAGGCGGTCATGCAGTTCCCCAGGTCTCCAACTGTTGACTTGCCAGCCTTCCAGCTAACAAGGCGAGCTTCTTCACCACTGAGCTCGGAGAGGATTTGTTATACTAAGCAACTGTTTCAGAGAGCAAACAACAACAACAACAAAAAGACAAAAAACGACGTGGCACCTTAAAAGACTAACTCCTGTATTTAAATGTGAGCTTTCGTGAATCAAGTCCACTTCGTGAGACATAAGAATGAGACCTCATGGCATCAACTTATACTCACCAGGTACAGAGGCACATACAGGTGCCACAATGCTTTTGTCCTTTCTGTTTTGTTTACTCTCTGATATGCTTGCACAGAATAACACAGTTATCTTACTAAATCCAGAGATCAATGCGTGGAGTAAGGAGTCAGTAGCCCAAGGTATTCAAAACAGGTGTAACCTAATCACGGAGAGCGCTGCTCCACAACCGAAAACTCCGAACGGCTGGGGAGACTGGGTTTTATACTCAGTCTAGCCCAGCCCATTAACCAATAAAATATGACGGCTTACCCGCCTTAACCCTTTGAATATCTAACATATCTCTTCAAAAATTACCAACCATTGCGTATCTTTGAAGCACTTTACTCATTTTTTGCCCTTCCTCCTCCAGCCCTGTCTGCAGGCTGTCCCTGTTTTTTTGCTCACTCACTCACTCCTCCAGATCAGAGTAGACTGTAACTTCTGTGATTCTAAGCCAGCGAGGCCTGCAGTCAGGGATATTGGGAATGGTAGTCCAAAATTTGAGTCTATCCTAGAAGCCAGTGCAAAACAGATGGAAGGACGAGTTCAAAACAGATGGATTGAGCTTTGTCAGCTTCATACTGTAATTAGATGAATAATAGGCCTTAACAGGTGTGATATTGAACTGAAAGGTGAAGGTCATGATAAATGTACTGTAATTTGGGAAGGGAGGAGGGGTCATTCTGCAGGGCAGGACAGAAGACAACGTGTCACCCCCTGACTGATATTTAATATCTAACAAGCTACTTTCTTGAAACTACTTAAAGTGACTGTGAAATTGACTAGGGTTTACGACTGTTTAGAACAGTGATTCTCAACCTGAGGTCTGTGGGCCAAATGCAGCCCCTGGTGCCATTTCATGTGCTCCCCCCCCCCCCGCAAGATGGCGGTCCAGCCCCTGAAGCTGTCTGAGGGAGCATGACCCAGTCCCCAGCTTAAAAAGGTTGAGGACTCCTGGTTTAGAATCTGCAGAAAAGGCTGGCACATCCTCATGCAGCACCTTGGTTGAGAAACAATCAAGTAGAGTAATAGGATTATCTGCTCTTTGCATTGAACTCAGAGTAAGAACATTGGTGAGGATGTTAACCAGGGAAGTGCAGACAGACAGAGAGTGTGAGAGAGAAAGTCTCTCTCTGTTTCTCTGCAGATAGTAGGCTTATTCAGGGGAGAGGGGTTATTTATAGCAATTCCAATCATGGGAACAATCTTTTGATTTATGCATTACAATTAATGTACAGTTTGAAGGAAACTGCATTTACTTTGGTCCCCCAAAGTCACAGTTAAGAGATGGGTTATGTGTTGTAGGATAAGCAAGAGAGAGAGAGAGCTTATACTTGGGACTGGGACTCTAAGTAATTTTGCACCATGTAGGCAACTCACTTTATTGAATACAGTATTACATTTGTGTGCAAATATTGACATGCCAATTTCATTTCCCAGGCACCCTTAACATGCACTCTGTTTAATATTAGAAACAAAGGATTTTTAAGGCAATAGATCACTTTATGCAAAAAGGTGCCACTGCTTCATGATAAATTGATTTAGAAAGTTGCTGCCTTTCCTCTCCTCTTACCCATCACCTGGATAGTCATTGTATTTTCATTGCATGACTTGGATTATATGACACTGACTAGTTGTTCAGTTCATTAATCTCACTCATCATTGACTGCAACTCGTATCAGAAAATGCATCCCCCCACCCCCCGAAATAGGAAAAATGTCATTGGCGTGAATTTGTTTAAGGTGGATCCCAGCTTGCCATGAAGTGACCTACACACTAGGACAGTGGCAGGATGTTAAAAATTTTACTACCCCACCGTGACATCATCAAAATAAACCAAATAAAATAAAAAACACAGTAGCACTTTAAAGACAATATCAAAAAGAATTACAGAACCTTCTAAAATCTGTTCCTGGAAATGTACGGAATCAAATCTTGACCGAGACACCACAAGAACCTCGACCAGCTACCTTTTATTTACTACCTAAAATTCACAAACCTGGAAACCGTGGGAGACCCATTGTTTCAAGCATCAACACTGTCACCGTTGGAGTATCTGGATATGTGGACTCCATTCTCAAACCATATGCCACCAATGTACCCAGCTATGTAAGAGATACCACAGACTTTCTAAGAAAACTTCAAAACACACATGACCTCCCGGATAACACCATCTTAGCTACAATGGACGTGGAATCTCTGTACACCAACATTCCACACAAAGATGGATTACAAGCCATAAGGAACATCATTCAAAACAAAAATGAAGCCCACACAGTCACCTCTCTGTGCAACTTTGTACTTACACCTTCAACAATGAAACCTACCTCCAGATCAACGGAACTGCCATGGGTACTCGCATGGCTCCAAAGTATGCTAATATATTCATGGCTGATCTAGAACAATGTTTTCTTAACTGCTGTACCTATAAACCACTTGTCTATTTGAGATACATTGATGACATATTCTTGATCTGGATGCATGGAAAAGAAACCCTGGAGAAATTCCACCAAGACTTCAATAATTTTCACCCAAATATCAAACTCAGTTTGGACCAGTCTACACAACAAGTAAATTTCCTGGACACCACTGTGAAATTACAAAATGGACATCTTAGTACCACACTATACCGCAAACTCACAGACAGATGTACCTACCTGCATGCCTCCAGCTTCCACCCAGAACACACAACAAAATCCATTGTCTTCAGCCAAGCCCTCAGGTACAATCGCATCTGCTCAAACCCACACGATAGAGATGCCAAGCTCACAGACTTACAAAATGCATTTCTCAAACTACAATACCCATCCAATATGGTTAAAGAACAAATCAACCGGGCTAGACGAATACCCAGGAGTGATCTACTACAAGACAGGCCCAGAAGGGAAAGCAATCGCACACCACTGGTTGTCACCTTCAGCCCTCAACTTAAACCCCTCACACGCATAATGAGGGATCTCCAACCCATCTTAGACACGAGTGCTTCACTTTCCAAAGCCCTTGGTGACAGACCCTTACTCGCTTATAGACAACTCCCCAATCTCAAACAACTATTGACACACAACAGACTACACAGAAGTGGAGCAGATATGGGAACTAGACCTGCTGCAAATTCAGATGTCAACTATGCCCCCACATTCACTCTGGAAACAATATTACTGGACCCTATGGCACCACACTCAACATTAAAGGCAGTTTTACTTGTGCTTCTGCCAATGTGATTTATGCCATCTCTTGCCAGAAATGTCCTTCCATGCTTTATGTAGGACAAACAGGACAATCTTTATGCAAAAGGATTAATGGTCACAAATCAGATATCCGGAATGGCAACACGGAGAAACCTGTCTCAAACCACTTCAGTCTAACAGGATACTCTATCCAAGACCTGAAAGTTGCAATTCTGGAACAGAGAAATTACAAAACTAGGATTGAAAGGGAGACAGCAGAAATCAAATACATCCATCTGTTAGATACCCATCACAGGGGGCTAAATATTAGTGAAGCGTTTCTGGGACATTATAAAATTTGATACAGAGATTGCTAGATGATTTTATATTACAACGTTCCTGCCAATTCTCTTTAGTAAAACAGAAAGAAACCAGGTACAGGTGTTTGTTCCCCCCCCCCCCTGACATGCAGGTCACAAGTTGATCAGATACCATAGTGGGCTTACTCAGCAACCTTGAGATTGAAAGGGAGTCATTTAGACTTTATCTGAATAATCTATTGTTGCTAATGGCTGGGTGAAACTGCATTCTTGTGCTTGCTTGTCTGTCATCTTTCTTGACACCAACCCTTCTCCCTGAATTTGGTATATAAAGAACATGCCTGTAAGTTTCATTCTTTGTCTGATTAAGTGGACTTGATCCACGAAAGCTAACAATAAAAATATAGCAGTTAGTCTTTAAAGTGCTACTGTGTTTTTTATTTTATTTTGTTTTGTTTATTTTGTTTTGTTTTGTTTTCTGAGATGCCTGAACCACAGACTAACACGGCTACTACGGTATTCCAAAAAATAAAATAAGCACACACACATTCACCTCACGATGGAGTATATGTAGCATTTGGTAATCACGATGGAGTATATGTAGCATTTGTACAGTATGACATCTGCTACAAATGATACTGTTATCATCTAAGACGGGGTTCTCAACCTTTTAAAGCCGGGGACCAGATCATGCTCCCTCAGACTGTTTACGAGCCAGACTGGTGTCACCCACCACTACCACCCCTTCCTTCAGCAGTGGCGGTGGGAACATCCCGAGCCCCCCCACACCCCAAAAAACCCAACACACTGCTCCACCTACTTACCGGCCTAGAGGAGTTGCATGGGATGGGTGAAGGGAAAAAACCCTCAGCAACAGGGAACGCCTTCATGGCCATTGGGAACACATCAGCGGGCACTGTAAATGCATCAGTGGACACCAGAAAAAACTCTGCGGCTACCAAGAATGCCTCCATGGCCACCAGAAATACCTCCGCAGCTGCCAGGAATGCGGCTGCAACCTCCAGGCACCTACATTCACATAAACCATTGCAAAATTAAACTACTGGTGTGTGTGTGTGCATGCGTGCGTGCGTGCGTGTGAGTGTGTGTGTGTGTGTGAGAGAGAGAGAGATCTAATTTCTTCTCATAGTAGAAGGTTACATCAGAAAATCCTGACATTTTTAAGAATTCAGTGGCAGGAATTAAGTTCTAAATTGTCATGAGCTTCACTATAGCGACCTAAACCCACCTTGAGCAAACCTTCAGCTTGATAGGTCTGGAAAACAAATTTATTGTAGTATAGAGCTTAATTAGAACCAAATTCCTAATATTTTTCTTCTGCCACGTAGCTCTCTGGCTCTGGGTGACCTTGAGCCAGTCATAATCTCTCAATCTAATTTACAAGGTATGTTTTTAGGATAAAATGGGGAAGGAACTGTAGTCAATGTCAAGGATAGGTAAAATATAAATGTAATAAAAATGCAAATCTATGTTTCTTGCTCTGTTTATTAACCTGATGTCTCTATGATTCAGAATGCCCCAGGGTAAAATTCTCTGTTTCTCTCTTCTCCATATTGAGGTGATTTCTTTATAAGCCAATGTAAAAGAAAGAAAAGTACCTGTTTTCAGGAACATATCCATATTTGGTTGATCAGGTGAAATGTTAAAAATGAGAAGTGAGGAACTAAGGAAGTTTTAAATAGGGAATCCATAGTCTAGGCACTCCATTTCAAAGAACAGAAGTCTTCCATAGTAAACTCCAAATTGAAATCACTCAGTCTGAGCACTAAGCCAACCAGAGTCTTAACATAGTCCACCGTAGAATTAATGTGAAATGCCGACTTAAGTAAAGATAGTCAATACAGCCACAGGTGATTTTTCCCACAAGGAACACTGCACATGCTTTGGAAGTTAACATTTTACTAAGGTAGGTAATATATACCCAACTAATTTATACAGTATTAATTTTATTTTCTTTGCACATTCTGTGACTAGTTCT
This sequence comes from Furcifer pardalis, assembly GCA_030440675.1. Lineage (NCBI taxonomy): Eukaryota > Metazoa > Chordata > Lepidosauria > Squamata > Chamaeleonidae > Furcifer > Furcifer pardalis. The sequence goes on from CP126890.1 coordinate 231,450,568, forward strand.
TTTCATTTCCTTTATAGCGTTTTTGACTTCCTTGTTATTAAAACTATATTTCCCTGGAACTAACCACTAAAATCTTGCAAATTTTACTAAGACAACATTAGTCCTCCTATGCTCATTTATGATATTTCACCAAGTTTTGCTAAGATCTGTGCATTCTGGGCTTTGGGAAAGGATATCTTAAGGTTCTTACGGTGCAGGCATTTCCAGAGTGGTCTAAAGAGACAACCCAGTTTGGTGCAGTGGTTAGACTTGAGTGATGGCATAGGACTCTGGAGATCAGAGTTTGAATGCCCACTTGGCAATGGAAACTAACTGAGGGCGTGAAACTCTTTAAATAACTCACCTTCAAAGTCCTGTTACAGTCGATATATCATGTCAGGTCTAACTTGACCAAGCATTACTAGCAAACTAAAGAGGCAGGACTTGGACAGCAGTGTTCAAAATGTCCTCAACAGCTGAGCAATAATGCATACAAGGGAGACTTGAAGCAAATCCTGATTTGGTCAAGGAAAACCACACCTTAAATATTTTGTACACCTTGAAAACTCTATTAGGGTCACCAAAAGTCAAAGACGATTTGACAGCACATAACAATGACAGAACTAATGATACCCCTATCTCTTGGGCAACTGGTACTGTATTCAAAAGCATAATACTTTTGTAGCTGAAGGTTGAATCCAGTTCAGATGTCTTGTGGCAGTTGATACACCTCTTCTTTTTTTTAAACCTGTTCTGACAAGTTAGTACAGAGGCATATAAGAAAGGAAAGGACTGTGACAGCTACACGGTAGATATGCATTAGGGGAAACTGCCATTTCATCACTGCTTGTAAGATTGTACTACTTATATGAAATTGTGCATCAGATGTGTAAGTCTCATTACAATATTTGTAATATATTGAGGCCTGGTAAAATAATCTGATACCATTAGTTAATATTTTATGCTGCTATAGATTTTCCTTCTGAACAGCCAGAAACTTCATAACATATTAAATATTCTGGCATTATTTATAGTCCACAGGTTACTCAGGAAAGATGCCTGTAGTACTGAACAAAAAACCAATATATCTTCTTACAGGTCTATCTCTGTTTGTCTTCCATAGTTAGAATTCAGTCTTCTGTAAAGAATTGCTAATGGGCTACGGCTGCAGAGGGAAATGTCCTGAATTGCAGTTTATTTACTGAAGACATATTAATGGAAACCTGTCAGTGTGAATTAATGTTAAGCAGCTCATTGGTATGGCTTCACCAGCATTTTCAAATCCACATGGGATGAATAATTGCAGAGACAAAAAATTATATCCCCCTAAGGCCACCCATTCAATTTTTCAAGATATTTTTATGAGTACACTAGTACCTCGGATAACGATGAGACTTGGTTCCACAAGTCTCGTCGTTATCTGGTTTTTAACGTTGTGTGATGCATTGATCACAAAACGTTAAAAAAAGCCCTGTTCCCTTTCTGAAGAGGACAGGGTGGTGATCTGCCTGCCTCTTTGGAAAGGGCAGTGGGGATTTCCAAAGAGGCAGGCGGATCGCAGTGTGGGATCGGCTGCTTGAGTTAGGGGTTGAACTGGATGTGTACCCGTTCAACCTCCCAACCCAAGCCCTGATCCCACACTGCAATCGCAGCATCTGGGGAAGTCAGGAACAGTGCAGATCAGGTCTCCCGACCTCCCCGGAAGTGGCAGGGGTGTTGGAGAGCCTGAAACGGGTGAAAAAAACTTCCATTTTTCCTGCCCATTTTGGGCTCCCCAGCACTTCTACTGGCTCCGGGGGGTGGGGGGTTGGGAGACCCGATATGCACTGGTCCCGATGTTCTCCGACCTCCCCAGCCGGTGCAGTAAGTCAAAATGTCAGAATTTGAATCCCGACATTTTGACTCAGTGCACTGGCCAGGGAGGTCGGGGAACTTCGGAAACAGCATGGATTGGGTCCCCCAGCAGGGGTGCTGGAGAGCCCAAAATAGGTGAAAATGGAAGGTTTTTTGCCTATTTCAGACTCTCTGGCACCCCTGCCACCTCTGGCGAGGTCAGGGAACCTGATCCACAGCTGTGGGGTGGCTGGGGAAGCCGATGGGGGACTCCCTGTTGGCTTACCCCCACCCCCACCCCTGCGTCTGCAGCTGTGGGGTGGCTGGGATAACGCTAAGAGATCATTATCCGATGCAAAAAAATTCAAAATTTTGCATCATTATCCGATTTCAGCGTTATTCGATACAATCGTTATCCGAGGTATTACTGTAGTTCCATTTTACAGATTGGAGAAATAGTTTGGGAAGGGCGATTCATTCTTCCAAGTTCATTGATTCTCTGGTTCTTCCTAATCCTGTATTTTTAACTAGGTTCTACATACCAATGCAGCATGCTATGCTGCTGTGAAAAGCGCTCACATACATTAAATGTGAGCAATCTCGAGGTAGCAGATGTTTCCAGGTGTTCCCGGGTAGCTTATATTTTGCAGATGGAGTCAGGATACTGAGGATGGTAGTGTCATTGGCATGGCTGAATTTCATAAAGCCTCCACATTGTATCTCTGGTGAACAAGGAGACCAGAGGCAGCGGGAATCATGGTGTTGGGAATCATGGTGTTGGCATGTACCTGCCTTTTATGCATACTGCACAGTGCATGATGGAAAAGACTGGCATTTGGATCTACTGTGGCTTTTCTCAGAGTGTACACGTCCAATCTGTAGTTGATGCAGCTGTTCAAGAACTGCCTGAAAGCCCTCTCTCCATAAATAAAACATGCTTCTCTCCCAAGCCCTAAGTGCACAATGAGTGTTTGCAGTTATTTACTGATAAAATGTGTTCTGAGCATGTGTTTTCAAACCCAATTCTTTTTGTCCAGGCTATGGCCCCAGGGGTATATTCCTGTCCACAGCTCAGTAGCCACCTAAACTGTGACAGACAATGGGAACTGTAGCATAGTAGCCCAGTGTCAATGCTGGACTGCTAGGATCCAAAGAGATTGATGCTAATTACCCTATAATTCACCAAGATATGTACATACCAGGAGCTGGTTTTATCATCTATGCTTTAAAAATAGTAGGCGATTGCTTTCTACAGTAAACTAATGTTTATTCACAACCAAATATCTTGTATCAGGGCAGCAAAACCAAACTCCATTTCATTTATGTTGTCATTATGTTACTTTGTTTCTGAAGTACATCTGTTATTCCTAAATCTAATATAGTCTGTGTTATCTCTCTCCAGGCTTCTTCATGAAACATTAGTATGAAATCCTGACACAGCAGATCCATCCAATTTATCTGATCAGCTCGTTCATGTTTAATTTGCTTCCTGCTTTCAGTTCTAGCCAAGCTTAACGCATTGGCTGGAATTATATTTCATAGTGAAAATATCATAACATTTAGGTCTCGATAATGAACAGTTACAGCAGACGGTGGCTTGACACTAAATTCTTGTGTTTAATTTGCACATATATGTTACCACATCTACTTAGAAATATGAACCAGGCCCATTTTGTTTGATGACAGAAACATGCAGCTGGGGGGTACTGATGATTCTGTGAGTGTGGTTGTGGTAGAGTGAGCAATTACTATCTTTTGCATGATATTTTTCCTTTCTTTATGTCCCTTGATTCTCTTCTACTTTTATCAAAAAAAAAAAAAAAAAGACAGAGAGAGCGATGGGTGGAGCTGGGTGAGCAAATATAGGGACCGCAATTAGATCATGTCATTCTTTTCATGTCCCCACCTCCCCTCTTTGGAAGACGAAGGTGTAACTCTGAAGAGACGAGTGGGGAGGTTCAACGACTTTAGTAGGATAGGTAAGTTTTTTTAGTTTAGTTAAGGGTAAGTATTTAGGTTTTTTCTTTTCTTTTTTTTTTTTTTTTTTGGTTATTCAATGTTGGGTGATGGATTGCACGTCCAGGGAAGGTTTCTATAAGCTGAAACAGGTTAATTATAGATGATCAAAAATATTAAAGTAGTATCATGGAATGTAAAGGGTACAGGTAACGTATTGAAAAGAAAGAAATTACAATTAGCGCTCAAAAAAGATAAACCGGACATTATCTTTTTACAGGAAACCCATCAAAAATCAGCGGAAGCAAATAAATTAGTTCTGAAAGGAATGCAAATTTATGAAATGGCATATGGTACATCTAAGTCTAAAGGAGTGGCGATATTGATCTCTGATAAAACAAGATACAATATGACACAAAGCATTTCAGACCCAGAAGGGAGGTATTTAATAATTAAAGGAAATATAGATGATCAGGAACTGACACTTGTTAATATTTATGCACCAAATGATAATCAGGAAAATTTTTTAAACAAAATGCAAAAAATTATTAGCAAAGAGGGGACCATGAATATGATAATAGCGAGGGATTTCAATCTAATAAGATCTGACATGGACAGTACAGGGGATAAAAGAAAGAGTAAAAAATATATATTGGAGAATTGGATCAACACAATTGGTTTAAAGGATGTGTGGAGAGAGATTAAGGGTGGGGAAAGAGTATATACATATTTTTCCCAAGTACATAATATGTATTCCAGGATAGATTATATCTTTGTCACAGAAGGTCTGAATAGACTGGTGGAAGATATAGAGGTAGGAATAATTAAAGAATCAGATCATGCAAAAATATTAATGGATATAAAATTAGAAGGTCCCGGAAGGAAAATGTATAATTGGAGATATAATTCGAAAATTTTTAAGGAGCAAGCTACCAAGAACTATATAATAGAAAAATGGGAAGAAAGTTGGAAATGGAATGATAACAATGAGGTTAGATATAGCACAGTGTGGGATACTATGAAAGCAGTTTTTAGAGGTGAATCTATAAAAATTATAAGTACAAGAAATAAACAAAATAGAAGTAGATATCAGGAACTGGAAAAACAATTAAAAGAATATCAATTGGAGCATGCAAGGACCAAAGGGCAAGATATATTTGGAAAAATTCAAAAAATAAGAAAGGAATTAGAAGGAAAAGATATGGAAAGAGTTACAAAAGACTTAATTTTCTTAAAAAGGGAATATTTTGAATATGGTAACAAAAACTCAAAATTATTGGCAAGGGCAGCCAAAGAAAAGAAGGTTAAGAGCCAGATCGGCGTACTGATAGATAAGAAAGGCAAAAGGTGCAATAAAAGTACAGAGAAAGTCAAAATTGTTGAAAGCTTTTATCGAGATCTATATTCAAAAAAGGATGTAACCATAGCAAAACTTAAAGAATATTTCGATAAACAACAAATAAACAAGATTTCAGAAGAACATAGAAATAAAATGGAGGAGGAAATAACACAAAATGAAATTAGGGAAGTTATTGGAAAATTAAAATCAGATAAGGCACCAGGAGAAGATGGGTTACCGGCCGAATTCTATAAAGAATTTAAGGAACTGATAGTTCCAAAGTTATATAAATTATTTAATAAAATATTGGAAGGGGAACCAATACCGAACTCATGGAATAGGTCAATTATTACTTTAATTCCTAAACCAGGAAAAGAATTGGAGAAAATAGAATCATACAGGCCAATCTCACTGATTAATCAAGATGCAAAACAATTTACGACAATATTGACTAAACGATTGAGTAGCTTTATAGATGAATATATTAATAAAGATCAAGCAGGGTTTGTGAAAAACAGGTATATGTCGGATTTGGTAAGAAGAGTGTTGGACCTGCTGGATATTACAGAAAGGAAAAAAGAGAAGGTGGGATTTTTATCTCTTGATATATTTAAAGCATTTGATTCGTTACAATGGGCTACAATTCATGGAATGATTGGCCTGTATGGATTTGGTAACAAATTTCAGGGAGTAATAACAAAATTATATCAACAAGGAATAGCCAGAGTTAAAGTTAATGATATATATACAGAGGATATAAAATTGGAAGCAGGCACCCGTCAGGGGTGTCCTTTGTCCCCAGTTTTGTTTATATTGGCAATGGAGTTTCTAGCTAATGCTATACGTCAAGATGAGGAAATATGCGGAATAGAGGATAATAAAATAAACTTATACGCAGATGATACATTGATAATTTTAAAGCATCCGAAGAAGGCATTAGAAAGAATATATTTGCATTTTAAAATGTTTGAAGAAACAACAGGTTTGAGAGTAAATTGGGAAAAATCAGAAATGATATATTGCAATGGGGGAAAAGAAGAGCGAGAAAACATAAAAGAAAAATATAAGATACAAGTCAAACCTAATTTAAGATACCTGGGAATAATAATCTCAGGCAAAACTGGAGAACTTAAAAAGTTAAATTATGTGAAGCAAAAGAAGGATATTGAAAGGAAAATAACGCAATATAATAAATTGAATCTATCATGGTTTGGCCGGATAGCCCTAAGTAAAATGATGTTATTACCCAAATTAAACTTCTTATTCGATGTTTTACCAATAAAACATAGTAATAAAGAATTGGAAGAATATCAAAAAATTATAAATAATTTTTGTAATGGGAAACGAAGAGCAAGAATATCTAAACAATTGTGGTACATACCTCAAAAAGAAGGAGGATTAGGGATTCCAAGTATACATAATTATTACAGAGCTTTCCAAGTAAGAAATGTTGTAAAAAATTTAATGAGGGAGGAATCGATATGGGAAAAAATTGAAAAGAGAGATTTCTCGCAAGTGGGTAAAGCGATATTTCTAAGCAAAATAGATGGCAAAAAAAAAAGAAATACAGAATAGGATAACAAAAACAACTATAGAAGAATGGAATGGAGTAAGAGAAGATCTTACTCCAGGGATTTCACCAATAGCGGAACTAGAAGATTTTAATAACTTCCCAATTAAAATAAATAGGGATATTAAGGCAACTTTATTAGAAAATGGGGTTTCGTTGTTAAAAGATTGGCTGAAGGTCTGTAGAGACTTGGAGAAAAGAAAGGCACTTTATTCACAGTTGAAATTAAATTGGTTCCAGATTCTCCAGATAAATAAGTGGAATAAGAGATTTTTATTGTATAATAGTCTAGACAGGCAACTCACAACCTTTGAAGAACTTTTGGTTAAAATAAGAAAGGGAAACATAGGAATTAAAGGGATAGTTAGTAAAATTTATAGGATAATAAACAATCAAGGGAAAATACATGAAGTTCTAAAGAATATTTGGGAACAAGATCTGAATATAACAATTTCGGAAGAGAGTTGGCATAGAAAATGGGAAAAAAGAATTATGAGAACTATGTCTGTAAGAGTAAAAGAACATAATTTTAAGATTCTTTGGAGATGGTATCTGACCCCAATTAGACTGCATCAAATAAATAAGGAAATTAGCGATAAATGCTGGAGATGCAAGCACTTAACAGGGACATATGTACATATGTGGTGGAATTGCAACGTGGTGCTAGATTTCTGGGGTAAAGTTGAGAAGGAAATTGAAAATATAATAGATATGCGGTTAGAATTGGGACCAGATACGGCATTACTTTCAAATGTGGATAAATATAAAATGAATAATGATGGTAAAGAGCTTATGACTGTGATGTTGTCTGCAACAAGACAATGTATAGCAAAAAATTGGAAAAGTAATGTGTTATTGAATATACAAGATTGATATAAGGAAATGTGGGAATTAGCTCTTAACGATATATTGACATGGCAGATAAATGTAAAGAAAGGCATAGTTCAATCAAACGGTTTCTGGGGAATCTGGAGGAAATTTGTGGAATATGTGATTGTTAAAAAGAAAGGAGTTGGCCCTGTACCGGAACAAATTAACTTTTGGAAAATGTAAATGGATATAACCCCTCTGGACATTGTATATAGCACGTTGGTGAATTAAGCAATGAAGAGTATATGTAGTATTGAAAATAGAAGTATTAGGGTTACTGATTGAAGAGTGATGATACAAAAGCTGTAAAATGTAATATTGTTCTTCTTTATATTCAACATGTTCAAACGTATTTTTATGTATTGTATGTTTTCTTTTCTGTATTTGTTTTTATTAATGAAACTTATAAATAAAGAATTTAAAATAAAATAGAAACATGCAGCTTTGTCTTTTCAATGAAAGAAGTAACCTCAAGACAACTAACACGTCTGGTTGCAAAATGGAGCATAAATTGTAAATGTATACCGTACTTGTATTCAGATCTCCCATTATGTAGATATATACACACGCCCAAGATTCAAGGGAAAGGTAACAAAGTATTGTACTCATCTTGGTTGCAGTAGCCCAAAGGTATCTACTTATGTAAATAATAATTATACCTTTGTGCGAGATCCTTATATTCCAGTCCTAATAAGCCCTCTCAGAAATAAGTCCTATTCATTTCAGTAGGTCTTATGTCCAAATCTGTGTTCTTAGGATTGCAAAATGGGCATTTTTTCCACATAGGCCTCAATTTAGCTGTTCCTACTTGGCTTGATTACTGGAAAGTCAGCAGGTCAGCAGTTCAAGACCTGATTGCTGAATGCCAGCGTGAGCTCCTGTCTCTGTCACAGCTCCTCCCAAACTAGAAGTTCTAAAGCAAGAAATTGCAAGTAGATAAATAGTTACTGCTTTGGCTGGAAAGATAACAGTGTTTGGTGTACACTGGTATCTAGTCATGCTTTCGACATATCCATGGAAACGTCTGCAGATGCAGATAGCGCTGGCAACAATTTGGAGGAATAACATTTTGAATCCATTGAGGTTTTGACAGCTTCTTTGCCAATAATGCCCATTTATTTATCTGAGATGTTTATAGGTTCTTTCCATTACACCGTCACATACTACATGCACACATAAAAATAATAATTGTGTGCTGTCAAGTCAAATCTGACCTATGATGACACTTTACAGGGTTTTTCCAAATATTCCAAAGTAGTTTACCATTCCTTACTTCTGGGGTCATTTTGGGACTACAACTTGCCCAAGGCCAAATAGGATGGCTCTTCTGGAAGGCACAATAGGTTACCAAATGTCCAACTTCTAACAGCCAGATAACTAATTCGTTAAGTTATCCAACCATCATATGCAAATGCATAATAATAAGAAATAAATTTTATTATAAACTGAGCTAGTAAAGTAATAGTCAAGCTTGATATCTCTAAGGGCCATTTCTGGAACATTTACTTATTAGAACAGCTTGAACCCTGCAAAAGTAATCCAGATAAGGGAACACTTTGAGATGTGGTCACCAAATTCAAATATCTTACAACTGAAACCAGTAACAGATGGTAAGAAGTAAATGTTCTGGAAAAAATACATTCATGATAATGGTTGCTAGTACAGTGGGTTGATTCCCTGCCAAGCACAAGACCAGTATGAATAAGCTGCAAGAATTGTCTTGGGGAGTCAGGTTGACAATGCTGAAGAAATTGATACTAAGGGGGAAAACAACTGAAAAAATCCTACAAAGCAGGAATGATACCATCTTACTCCTTTGTACACTGGCAATTTGAACAGAGTCTGAAGGGGGGAATCAACAGAGTTTATAATCTGATTGATATTAAATATCTCTTTCAATTTTCCTATCAAACATAGGTCAGGAGACTGAGCGACACAGAGGAAGTAGAAGATCATATAGGTGAACGGTCCTGTACAAGATGCTATAAAAAGGTCACTCACAACATTATTTTAGGTCATTGGAAGCAAGCTGGCTACTAGATGGTTTAAGCAGAAAAAAAGCCCAAGAAGAAGGAAACTGAAAAGCTCTGTCAAGAGGTAGAAGAATAGTAACTGAAGGCAGATAGTAAAGAGTTAGAAAGAAAGGGAAGCAGTTCTCCATGACAGCCTCTAGCCAAAGCAACCACAGAAGGCAGTTTGCACTGAACAGAACAGAAAGGAGACAAATGTAGGTGGTCTTTGCTGTGTCCTGGCTATTTAGTCGCTGACTAGAATTAAGACTGTGGAAGAAACAGAAGGTCAGTTAAAATTTCTCAAGAAACTGGGAGAAGTGAGAGAGAGTGTTTAGTTTGGAATCCTTCCCATTGTCTCCAAAGGAAAGAGATAGCTATATGAATTCTAAATAATTCTGAATGAGGAAATGGGGATGGAGACGAGGGGTGTGTATGTAAGTGGTCCCAGCAACTGTGGTTTAATATGAAAATTAGTTGTTTTGGATAATGTTTTACTATCTTTCTTAAATAAATATTACTTTTAAAGCAAGAACCATTACTTGGCACATAGATACAACTGAACATCCTAAAATGTAAATAAATGTAAATAAACAATGCTATACCTGCTTAATTTTTAAACAATCTCTTCATCTATTTATCCCACTCTGTATTTGGAATCTCACTACTGAATGACTGGTAAACTATTCACTCATTTCTTTTCTTGTATACGAAACAGTGTATTATGTCCTTCCTATCCATCATTAGCTAAGTCGTGCTAGTACTACACATGAACGGGACACGTTTGAACTGGAGAGCCTCTCTGCTGCCTGAGAAAGCTTTCTATGTAAGTACTGGACCCCTGGGAAACCAGGGTTCTGACTTACATGGAAAAATTGAAATGTCTGCTTTATACTATCACCATTATGTCTAGGAGAGTGATGGAAGTAGGGGGCAGAGGGGGCCAAGCCATTGCCTTCCCTTCATGTGTTTACTGACTAAATAGTGCATTTGTGTTAAGAGCATAAAGTTTTAGAAGGAACGTAAATGGTAGAAGCAGAAATCAAGGGATGATGAAATAGGATACATTTACTACATATTCAAAGAGCAATGGTTTGAGAGACTGGAAATGGTGGGTTTAGAGATTGATAGGCAGAGAAATTGTTATTGCATATTTCTAGAAGCATAATATTACTGAGTTCAAGCAACAAACTGTTTATGTGTTTTCAAAACTATTGTGTTTTACTTGGCATAAGCTTTCACAAACTGCATATAATAGCAGTGGAAGGTAACATATAAAACCTTAAGCAAAAAATATAATCTTGCCAGCCATTAAGGTGCTGTGAGCTTCTTCGTTGTGTTTACATATTGAAAATATGGCTGGCATAAATTGGATTCAAAGAGAAAAACTCACACATTTGGTGGCACTAGGTCAAATTGTGCAAAAACACAATTTAATCCTCTGCTATTGGGACAATTAATAGATTGAAAGTATCTACATTTGAAAGGTGTGCCTACTTAAAAGTAAAAGTTCACACTGGCTTCTACATTATAATTCTATGAGACATAAATGTAACTGCTCAAATGGCAGTTTTCTTGTCATTTCTGGTAAAGCTAGAAAAGATAGGCACATAAAATTACTATTCCTTAGATGGATGCGAGTTTAATGGCTTTTTTATTCTACTTTCTTTTTGTGACAAATTATAGCATACATTGAACAGAAAATAACATGGTCAGGATAATGTTCCATTGAGACTACAAACATCTACTCAAGTATGTTTCTTTGACAAGTCTGCATTCTAAGTTTTGTATAACTGACTTTCATATAACTTTTATTTAACTCATAATTTCCCATCACATAAAAGCCTTGCTTTGTAAGCTAATTACCAGACTATATCCACAATAGATTCACACATGATAAAGTGACTTTAAAGCAGAGGTGGATATTCTGAAAGTAAAAAGCAATGGTTCTCATGGAGATATTGGAAGGAGTTGATGTGTTTAAGCCAACAATTATGATAAAGCATTCACTGGGCAGTGGTGGGATGTCAAAAATTTTACTACCCCACTGTGATGTCATAACAGTGTGGGTGGAGCTAGCATCATGATATCATGGATGGAGCCAACATCATGACATCATGATGTGGGCAATGCCAAAGAAAAAATATATAAAATAAAATAAATAAGCACACACACACACCTGTTTTAGCTTTCTGGGAAACCAAGAATATATGAGTAAAGGATCCAGCCATGTCTTTGGCTGCATGAAAATGACTTACAGCATGAGCCGAAAAATATTTTGATCAAAGGCAATTAAAGGGACACCACGATGCAGACAGTGCTGGCTCTTTGGCTGTAAACGGAGAAGAGCGCTGCACCCTAGATACAACAGACTCTTGAGCAAGGGTGACCTTTACCTTTACCTTACAATCCCTATATGGTTTGGTTTACAGCATCTCCCTATGAATAAGAATATATAAGACTTCAATACTATTTGTTAACATTTGACTGAACAGGAGAATACCTTTAGTTTGTCAGGCAACTTGGGTTGGCAGCCTTCCATCCTACCTATCATTGTTTTGTGAATGAAAAGAGTGGACACTAGCAGCTCTGGAGTAGCAAAAGATGAAGAAAGAGAGCTACACTAGTGTTAGGATGGAGCCACTGGAAATAACAGGCACAAACAGGTTATATCTGTGAGTAGACACCTTGCCCATCCTTTGCATGACAGGGTCAGAATCATCTATGCAACTTAGCCACTTAGAGGTTCTTGGAAGAAAGACAGAATAGAAGGGAGTGAAATCTATCTTATTATGGGCTAGATTAGAAATACTGTAAGCATTAACAAAACAACAGAGATCCTTTGTTTCATCTGAACAATCTATAATGCTAAAATAGAAGGCTGTCTTAATTTTTTTTCTACCACAGGTAAATGTCTCATCCTTGAGAGAATTCCTTTTAAAATGGTCACTGTCCTTTTGCAAAATGTAGCCATAGATAAAACTGACTATCATATGCATATGTCTGTAATGACATCTTACAGGTACCTATCTTGTAAGTAAATATACATAACACCAAACTATACAGGAAGTTTGTCATACATTTAATTGCCTTGCATCCAAATATTTTCTATTTCATACTGTATGCAGTTTGCATACATAGATGTACAAGGACATAGTCGGTTCCTTTGCTTGTACATTCTTGATTTCCCAGAAGGAAACTTAGTGATGCTAATTTCCAAGATTAAATGATAAACTTATTAATATTTTGCATATTTAACCTTAATAGATGTAAGAAAGAAAGGAAACATCCTGCAGTGCCTTGATAAGGAAATTTTCCAACTTAAACATTTTGAATCTAATCTTTGGGGAAAGTTCCAATATCCATCCCTCATGTTTGAAAGTACAACCTGTTCTATTTGTCTCCGCAGAAAAGATTTTAATTTGCTCTACAGAGAACATTAGTTGGAATGTGCCTCCAGTAATATCTGCACTTAAACATAAAAGGCAGGCAGCACAGCTTATCTTCTTTTCTAGACATTCAGAACTGATTGTTGGGATTTAATTATTTTTCTTCCTTGGAGTAACTCCTTGTAGAAATAATTTGCAATCAGATAAAGATATTTACAATTTCTTGGCCAGGTGATCCTTCCTGTCAGCTTAGACTTCTATTTCCATTTCTGTAGATCAAGTTTTAGGCAAGACTTTTTAAAAAGAAAAAGAAAAAAGGTCAAAACAGCAATACTAGGGCTGGACCCAATGCTGTCATTCCACTGGTAAAACAACTAAGTCAGCAGAACCAGAATAGGGGCAATTGTCCCTTCTCCTCTTGCAACCCCACTCCCATGCCCTAAGAATCCCCTCTTGTAGGAAAGGGAGTAGATTGGGTGGGTGGATAAGGAACGGTAACTTCTTATAGTGTACTACTGGAAAAGAAGGGACATAAGTCCCAGAAATGGTAGGACAAGGAGCTCTGTTTCCTTCATCATATAACAAACAGTTCTGAAAAGCTTAGAGCAACACAGAAACCATATGCTTCGACTACAGGCAAGAGATAGTTGGTTGAGTAACTTCTATATTTGCATTTAATATTTTCTTAATTTTATATTATTAGAGAATAGAGAAAAGGAGGGTCGAAGATTTAAATGTAAAATCAAAATGGAGGGGGAAACAGAACAATTTTATAGTTTTCCATAGGTACAACATCTTGTACCTTTCCATAAAATTAATATGCATTTAAGTTCAGACAGAACAAGACTTTTAAGCTTATATCCTACTCGATACCCTAAACTTCAAGGTCATATTGTATTGGCCCTCTCTTTCCATATTCTATCAGAAATTCCAGTATGGGGCTTCCAGCTCATTTCAAAGTTTAAGGATCTGTTATTAGAGCTCAACATTTTAACCCTTTCTGATACCTTCCTCAGCTACACTGGCTTTCCAGTGTGAAGCGTAGAAGAGTATTGCTGCCATTGTCATTTACCTGACCACAACAGCCTCATTCCTTTTCTATTTGACTGTCCACTAGGCTCAACAGATTCAGTTCTGGTGACATTCACAAATTATAATTCAACATTTTCTGCATTGTCAGATGTATTATTTTACGGTCCTCACCTTTATAGAGACAAGAAAAAAGTGATCAATTGTACATTCTTTAAGGTAAAAATATCATGTAATCACACTGGACCTTGATTCTTCTAGTCTTCCATTTCTATCTTGAAACTTTTTTAAAACTTCAGATTTAATGGCTTATCATATGGGCAGTTACTTTAAATTCTGGCCAGGAACCCTTTTTCATTTCTCCACCCCAAGAACTGTCATGGCCAGTTGGAGAACAGCCTGTCTGCCTATGATATTTTAGTGACCCAATAAGAATACTATCCAAAGATTTTTTTAAGGGTTTTCCTCCATGTACCACCCAGCAGTCTGTCTTGTTATCCCTTAACGTGTTAGTTAGACTCTGCATCTTCTGAGCTGCGTGCTCTCTTCCAAGCCACACATGATTTTTTCCCTAAGAAAGAAAGAAAGAAATACTAATCGTAAATATACACACTTTGTTGTATAACAGTGAGGATTTGCTTCTCTTGAGAACTGGTTACAGGGGTTCTGCAGGAATGAGTTGGGAGGCAAACCTGTACTTGATGGGGAAATAACCTATACGCAATACCTTAAAATATTGATTTTATAACTGAAATCCCGTAATAAATAAATTCCTAGTGCAGGCTCAGTGAATTAGTGAGAATTTGGTCAGCCAACACTTAGGTAAGGTTAATGAGCCTATTTATACACGACTTTCATCCAGTGACTACTCTTTGAGGCAAATAGCATCCATGGCTTCAATGCATTACTTCTCTATATGGATATTCCAGGAGAAATTCTGTTTAAGCATTACTGTAGGATTTTTACATTAAAAAAGCAAATCCATTTCTAAAGCACCATCTGAAATTCAATACAGCTTCCCACCCCTTTGCTTGAAGCAAGGCATTGCAAATTATTATTTTTCAGGCATTTTGAAGCAAAAGGAGAATGCTTCCATTCATTACAACCAGTTACTCAAAAGCTATTGTCAGTATCACCAAATCAGGCAAATAGCAACCTATCATTCAGACATATTTGACAGATTCTGCTACTTTATGTCCAACAACAGTTAACTGCTGTTGACAAGCTCACTCTGAGAGGGGAGAAAAGATCAAGGGAAAACACAATTATTTCCAACCAGTTTCTTCCTTTTTACCTTCTCATCTTAGCAATCAATGTTGGCACTAATTGGCTGATGTGGGACCAATTTCATCTGGATAGATGTAAAGAGAATCCATTTTCAAGCAAGAATCAGCTTTCAATGAAAAACACATGAATTCTTGAAAGCATATTTAAAAGGCCTGGTCTTTCTTTCTTATAAATTGCTACTTTTCTAAAAGCCAAAACCTTTCATTTCATCTTCTTTTACAATTGCTTGGCTGGCTCAAAAAGTTCACATTCTTTAAAATAGGCAGCAATCTTCAGAAAATCTCCATATCAATCAGATACTGGAATGCTTCAGTTTCATTCCATAAACTCCCTTGTGAGCAAACTCCACAGGACAGAGAACTAACTTAAGATACAGTACTGTACTTCAGAAACCTCAGGGCAGGCCTGTACCCAGGGTGGCCTGTTCAGAGGTCACAAGATGCTTTTCTTAAAATACAGGTTTACTGGGCAGCGAGTCTTACTCTGTGATAAGCAGCTTTTGACCTCCAAACAGGCTGCAGGCTCTTTATTGTTGGCCATTAAAGTAAAGGCAAAGGTCAACCTTGCTCGAAAGCCAGTCGTATTCAACTCTAAGGTTCAGTGCTCATCTCTGTTTCATAGCTGCAGCCAGCGTTTTGCAGAGATTTCTGTAGTCATGTGGCAGGCATGACTAGACACCGAAGCGCATGGAACACTGTTTACCTTCCCATCAAAGTGGTCCCTATTGTCGTCCCTATTTATCTACTTGCAATTTCTTGCTTTCAAACTGCTAGGTTGGCAGGAGCTGAGACAAAAACAGGAGCTCATTCTCTCCTGCAGTATTCGGGTATCAAACTGCTGATTAGTCTATTGTAACAATCAAACCTCTGGAAGGGTAATGAAATCATCTGGTGGGAAGTCTGCAGACACTTTCTGCTTCCATTTTCTTGGGTTTGCACAACTTGTGAGCAATTATTAAACAGATTGCATAGGAGTCACACAACTCCCAGAGGACTGAAGTAATACCAACACTTCTCTGTCCACACCAAGGCCAACAGTGACAGCCACATGTCTGGCTGGTGACCAATCCTCTCTCTGTCAGGTGTTGATGTCTCTAATACTTCTGCCTCTTCCAGCACTGTATCTGACATGTAGGTTCACCAGGCTGGGCCTCTAGCCAGCAACATCTCTGCTCCTGGTGCTCTTTCCCTCAAGTAACTAGGATTTGGGGGGTTTAGGTCCCAGTGCCTCTCTGCCTCCTCCCAGGGGGCCCTTAATGGCACAATCACCCCACTCCAGTTGTCTTCCTTATACACATATTCCCAGTCAGCCACAGTTGTTTCTTGTCTCTTTTTGGGGGGTGGGGGTGGGGGTGGGGGTGGGGGTGGGGTGGATCTACTTCAATATGGAAGCTTTCCTAGGGATTAAATATAGAGCATTTCCTCTCTCACACACACCCCCTCTTACTGTTCTGAGGGAGACGCTGTGACGGATAACAAGGTTCCAAATCGTATGGCCTTATATGTGTCATACAAATAGAAATAGTTTGTGTTTTTCAAAATACAGTGGAACCCCACATAACAAACTTTGTATAACGAAAAATTCATACAACGAAGCGTTCATGTGCTATTTGCGATACCCTGCAAAATGATTTTTTTAAATTATACTGGGTTTTTATTAAGCAGGGTATATCTCGCTTAATGAAACCCCTTATAAGAAACTTTTGTTTCGTTATGCATGATATCACCCATTTGCTTTGCATAATGGGGAAAAAAACCCTGCATAGCTAAGAGCTCCATGGAACAGTGCTTTTTCGTTATGCGTGGTTCTACTAGTGACATTGACTTCTCTGTGTGCTGTTCACTGGAGGGATGTGGCAGCATTCTGGGTTGTTACTGAGCAAATAGTGTGTTTTAAACTAAACAATCTGCCATGGTGTTCTTGGAGAAAGGAAACCTAAAATTGGATAAACATGTAGTACTGTGTATAGTCATTGGCTGGAATCCTTCAGAGGAGGGATCAGAGGGTGGAGCTTGTTGGAGCTGATAAAATAAGGGGAAGATAAAGGAGTGGTCTCTTTGTTCTCGTTGCCATGCTTCAGAAGTTCTCTGGAGTCTGTTTAGAATTTAGCAAACATGCAGTCACTTTTAAGATAAAGAGGTCCTCAGGGTTTCCACACTTAAGATAGGTTTTCATTACTTTAAATGTACTTTCTGAACTGAAAAAGCTTCATTTGTCTAGAATTGTTTTGCTTCCTGAAACTAATAAATCTGTAACTGGTTTTACTACAATATATTTTTAAGAAACATTAAGATGACTGGAGTTGTTTATTTTTCTAAACGCGACCTTACTAACAGCCTGACTCAGATCAGTACATGTGAGAAGGCAAGCTAAAATCCTAGATTGCTTAGCCACAGGGCATCAATTCAGATGTGGTCCCACTTACTTGTGGGTCTGTTACAATATAACACTAACACTTTGTCTCCGACACCATAGGGAACCGGTAACTAGTGCAGGCCAGCCAAGGTTGGGGAAATATGATCTAATTTCTTTATGCCTGTCACCAGCCTGGCCACTGCGTTCTGGGCCAATTGCAATCTCCATATCAGACACAAGGATAGCCACATGTAGAGAGCATTATAGAAGTCAATCAGTGAGATTACCAATGAGTGGGTCAGGGTTATGAGAGAGCGTCTGTCCAAGTACAAGTGTAACTGCGTAATCTGCCAGAGCTGGGGAAAAAGATTTGGACAGTGCAGCTATTTGTTTTTGAAAGGAGAGCAATGAATGCATAATGACCCCCAGGTTGCGAACCCAGTCCCTAGGGGTAAGAGTAGTTCCACCCAGGGTTGGGACCAGGCCTCCTAGTTGGGTACACGACACCTCAAACACCAAAACCTCCATCTTGTCAGGGTTCAGTTTCAGCCTGTTAGCTTTTGTCCATTCATTATAGAGTTCAGACATTTGTCAAACATCAGACTGCATCAACTGCAGATGATGAAAAGGAGAGATAGAGTTGGGTGTCATCCACATATTGGAGACACCGAACCCCAGATCTCCTAATGATCTCTCTCAGCGGCTTCATGTAGGTATTAAACAACGGGGAGACAAATGAACCCTGAGGAATGTCCCATTGGAGGAGCAATGGGGCTGAAGCAAACTCCCCGAGTTGAACAGTTGGCTTTAACCAAAACGCCTGTAGCTGATCTGCCACTATTCTCTCGATGACCTTGCCCAAAAAGGGGACATTTGCAACATGTATAAATTTACCTACCGTAAAATCTCTGTAGCTAGATTTGGCTTTTTGAGAAGTGGGCAAAAAACGGTATCTTTCAAACAGAAGGGCAACTTGCCCTCCTCCAGTGAAGAATGATGTTCTGTGCCCATTCCCCAGCAACCTCCATGGATTTTATTAACCACGATGGGCAAGGATCAAATTGAGACGGTGTGGGTTTACAGCGTTCAAGTGCCTTTCCACCTCCTCAGATGACACATAGTGAAATTGATCCCAAGAATCAAGATCAGACAACTCATGGGACATCACAACTTGCATTAAAAAGTGGAGTCTAGGTCTTGTCAGATGGCCTCAACTTTGGATCTAAAATGTTTGGCAAAATCTTCACAACACTGAAGACTACAGTGAGGTCTATACAAGTGACCTTTTACAGTGAAGCTAGACTCTCCTGTAAAGCTCCACCTGTTGGTTTGAGGCCTCTTGAATCTGTCGGGCATTATAGGTCTTTCTTTCCTGCTTGGGTTCCAGATTCCCAGGCCTTGGGCTCTCTGTACCCATTCAGCCTAGAACTGTGGTAGTGAACCTATGGTACACATGCCTCTCCCCAGCAGTTTGTCCCATCCCTCTGCCCAGTAGGAGTGCTTCCTCCCTCCTCCAGCACAGAATTCGCCCCACCCCTATGCTGTGCAGATGTCTCTAAAAGGTTCTCCTAGGAGTAACACTGGTCTACTGGAAACCTGGTAATAATAAGTTGCTTGAGGAAAGGGATGGGCCACCCACCCACCTGATGTCTTCCTCCTCACACTTGGTGAGGTGCTAGTGGTACTGATATCTTCCTTCTCAACTTTTTACAAAAAAAAAAAGGTTCACCAATGATGTCTTGCAAAAACTAAAATAACACTTTTTAAAGCTATGATCTGAAAGGGAAACCCATGGAATAGCAACTTCTTTCAGCAACCCCTTCCCTTTTTTAAACAAGATGTATTTCACAAAAGATTTTAAAGCATGGTTAATAATATGTAATGTGGACTGGAAATATATTTTTTTGCATATCTTGTCATTACGGAATTTAAGACATTCTGATAATTCATACCACTTGATTGTTCTTTGCAGAGAACTGGGGAAGAGTTACAATATAAAGGCTTGTAAGCTGGGAATGTAAAGGGACAAACTTCAGCAAACATGTTAAACCTTGTTATATTGGACATGTCATTTGAATATAAGGTTTAAAATGCACACTCTTCTATAAAGAGAAAGAGTCACTTTTCTGTTTAACTTATTTTTCAGAATATTCATTTTAACTCCTTCAGGCATGCTTTCTGACCACCATTTTAAAAAGTGCAATTGGGATTCAATCTGCTGACACAAGTGATATCCATCTGCATTCTGAAATACAGTATGACTCTTCTAAGCATGCCTCTTGTATCTATTACACCTTAGCTAATGAAGTATGAGTTCAATAAGAAAGGTTTGCTGAACATCCTGTTTAATATAAACAAGCATTGATGGAAAAATTACCTGAAGACAGTGTGTTAGTGCAGAAAGAGATTGTGACTTTGAAGCACTAATTAATGGCACATGGATCATTAATTATGGTTATATACATGTATTTGTTGAGAGAAGTTAATGTTGATTTCTCATCTAAATGAGGATGCCATATTACAACTGAAAGCTTTGTTGTGGCTAGCAGCTTAAGTTTAGCAGATGTATGCTTTTATAAAACAACTACAGGTACCATGATTACTGGAGCATTGTGTTACAATCTTTGCCCTATGTTTCAGTCCATTACATTTATAAACTGGTGGTTTACAACCAGGTTGAAGCTGTATCTTCTGTCACAGCTTTGATATTGCACTGATCAATACACTGTAATATCAGAAAGATACAGAGAAATGATCAGACCACATAGCAGACGAACACAATTGTAACAAAATAGATCAAGGAGAAATAGCCATTATGCTCTGTTTCATATTACAAGTAAAAACATTTCACCACCAGATACTAAATAGATACAATAATTCATAGAAAGGTGAAAATGTGCCTTTATTTACATTAATGTGCATCAGGTCAAAAATTAAAATTAGATCTGCATCCTGGAATCAAAAGATTCTGACTTGCCTCATCCACCCACACATATAAACACTGTTTCCTGTACTGGAACGAAATACCTGATATTTACCACTCACATCTGCAGGTTGCTCAATAATTCTAGAGACCAAGACTGTTATCTTCTGTATTTACTGAAGGATAATAAATAACCATACATGCGCCTATGCATACATACACACAAGTCAAAATGGGGATAGTAATAACATGCATAGATTCAACTAATTCAGACAAGGTCTTTAAAATAAAAGTGCATGAAATACCAGATATAAAAGATCAAAAATTCTCCATTGGGAAGCAAATTTCAATTTGTTTTTACAAAAATAAAGATGCTGCTATAATTTATGGGTTCATAAAAACAACTCCCATGACCAGAGAGAGGGCTAAAACGTTTCCTTGCTTCATGAGATGGATTATGAACTCAAAATCTGTATTTGAAATGGACTTTTAAAAATTGTCTTGAAATGACATGTAGGGGTGCTGCAAATAGAACATATGTGGAATATTTTGATACCTTCTTCAACAGACATGGCATATGTAATCCAGCTTGGATTGCAATGTTTTTGTGAAGAACTGTAATGTTAATCAATGTCATCCATATAAACCTTACAAACTACATCTCAGATTTTAGAATTCAACCCAATATTGTCTGAATATTTTAATTTGGTTAATCAGAAGGCTTAATTAACAGCAAGACTGTTTTAGAGATAATTTCTCCTTATACTTTTAAAAGCAATAATTAAGGCTGCCTCCTGTTTATTAACTGCTGTGGGACTCCAACATAACTTCACTAGAATACACTGCTGTATACTATATAGCACCAAAAATACATACATAGAATTTAAGCCTTGTAGCATATGGTTACATTTCAAGAATTTTATCTGCCCTGTAGGCATTGAGTTGATTTGCAGGTATTTGCTCAAACTCTTAGATTAGCATATATATGCATTAATCACAATTATACCTATCTGACTAAAGAACCTAAGCTATCTGTATAGAAGCATTTCAGATAGGCCTATTTTCATAAATCATTTTAGAAGATGCACAGCCGTTACTTCTTATTTTCGCAAAATGCACTCCTGAGCCAAATTCATTAACTCTGGTGCATGATAAAACTCTCCACCATGTTGTTAACTCTGTAGCAGGTTATCTTGATAAATAGATATAGTAGGTTATCTTGATAAACAGAGAGTACAAATGAATTCATGGTCAGTCAGTTTCATGGCCATGACTCTCCTGTAATAAAAGCAGCCTTATATTTTGCTCCACAACCTTTTAACATTGTTTTGAGTTTTCTTCCTGCACACCTATGAATACAAATTTCTATAACACCAGAATCCAACAGGCACAGAAACCAGACAAGGTCATGTTTTTCACTTTGTTCAGGTTAAACCACAATGTTTAGCTCTGATACAAAATCCATCTAGATTTATGGACCTCCAAGTGAGAACTGAAACAGGCAACAAAAACATTTAAAAGGATGTTAGATTACACTAAAGATACAAGAATGTGGTAACAAGCCTTTAGAGCAGGGGTTCTCAAAGTTTTCCCACTGGGGACCAGACCACCTCCCCTCAAGACAGCTGAGCGGGCTGCACACGTAGTTCATCCCACCGTGAAATGTGTCTGTGGTTGCCATACACATGTCTACGACAGCTTCAGGTGAATTAACAGCCATTTTTCGGCTGTTTTCGCCGCTTCCAGTGGCAGGGGTGGGAGCAAGGGCAGTGGGCCACATGAAATGGTGCTGTGGGCCGGCCCTGGCCTGTAGGTTGTGAACCCCTGCTTTAAGGTGTAGATTCTGCTTCCCACCCTCCAACTGCTGTTAAGTCAAGGAGAAACTGGTGAAGGGCATTTCACCCCAGATAAACTGGGACGTGGAACTTCAGAGGGTTCAGGGACTTTTCTGCCCCTACAACCAATCACTGGCTGTACCAACTTAAAATACCAAGTTCTAATTCTAGACATCCACTTCTGTTTAACAGGGAGAATGGACCCCAATTTACTGCAAAACTGCTGATCCTGGAGGTGCTAACAAAACTATTACTTGGGAGTAGGATTTTAGAGCAGCAAGGCAAGGGCAGTAAAAGTGGGCTTGAGGCCACACACAGAGCTGTGCTCTGCTTACTCCTAAACTAAATGAACCCACTTGCTCAGTCTCTTTCCTCCTGACTACAAAAATACGACAAAGACTACATGTAACTAAAGGTGGATAACACAGAGATTCCAGCTCAAGTGGAACAAGCAGAGAATAAGTGAAGGAAAGAAATGGCGGTGTAGTTGGCTCCTCAATTTATCTCTCTCTTAGACCGTCTGGCAGACCAATCTATCTGAGGACTGATAACAATGAACTAGAGAGAAAAAGTTCCCTTCTTGGTTTATGGTAGACTTGTTGAAAACTGGAAGATCACAAACTTGTACTCCGATACATGCAAAATACTTGAAATCTACACAGGCTGCTAATAAGAGTCATCACAATAAGCAGTTCTCCCTCAGCCTGTTGTAACCAACACTCACAATTAGCTAAACTGTGGGTATATATATTAAAAAAACCAGAAAATACTGATGTTACCTATAAAGGCACAAGTAAGTCATCAGCCAGGACAATATGGAATAAAAAAATCCTTCCTACATTCTTATGAATGGACTTTGGGACAAAATATCCTAGGGCTTCAATGTAAGGCAAACAAAACTATGCAGCATAACAAGGGTTGGAGGACAAGCAACGATTCAATGAAAACCAACACTTGATTATTCTTCTTGTCATCAGTTGCTCTACTGCAAACATACATTGGCGATTTAATGAGACACCACAATGAATAAAGGACTCACAACATGAAAGACACACAAGAAAAATGATCACATTTTAAGCTCTGTACATTTCAAGCCCCTTATTTTTTTTCTACATTTCTTCAAATTGCTTTGATAATGTGCTTGTTTTAATTTAAAGGGATATATACACCTCAGATGATGAAGGGGGGGGGGAACTACCT
This sequence comes from Furcifer pardalis, assembly GCA_030440675.1. Taxonomy (NCBI): domain Eukaryota; kingdom Metazoa; phylum Chordata; class Lepidosauria; order Squamata; family Chamaeleonidae; genus Furcifer; species Furcifer pardalis. The sequence goes on from CP126890.1 coordinate 231,474,142, forward strand.
TTTAAAAGCTTATGAACCCTAAAGTGTATAAAACCTCCTTCTTCAAGAAGATAATTAAAATAAGAGGATGTATTAATTAAATTCATGGGGTTCCTGGCTCTTTGAGTGTGTATGTTATCTGGTTTCCCTTTTATTAATGTTCTGTGTAAACAGTCCCATTACTCTGGACATCGTCACCACCTCTCAATGAAGAAACAAGTCTTTCAAACAAATGCCAATACTTTGTTTTGGTTGTCTTGCTGAGGAAGCAAGACAATCCCCCCCCCCCCCCCAATTGAAACATGAAGGCAATCTTGCAGTCTGAACACTTGAAGTGTTTCCTTTATGGCGTAGATGAGGCATGGTACTTCACAAAGGCAATTGCAGCCAGCTCTTTACAAAACTCTTCCAACACAATCACACCTTCTAGTAATGTCATGTGGTCAACACTGTGGAAAAGAAGAGGAAAGGTTCATGAAAAGTCACACATGAGGCCTCATAAAAACAATCTGCTAACAGACTTATCATTAATATACTTACATAGGACCATCAGGTTCCAAGCCAAGGAGACGCTTCCTAACCATCAGAAGCTTTGGCGTGAAGTCAGGGATGCGCTGAATTCTCACCATGAGATCCCCAACAACCTGCACAAGATACACAGCACAGGGTAAAAGGGAGTATAAAGTGGACTGCAATTCACCACTGCTTGTTTCATTTATAACACAGTAAAATGTCTCCTTTGGGGAAAGCACGTATGAGTCTGTGAAGGCTATAGTGTTTATTGGAGAACTCTGGTGCAACAATTAAGGTACATACCAGATTCTTGGACTTACATGAAACTTTCTATATTTTGGTTTTATACAGAAGACTGTGCAGCATGAAGATTAACATATGGACCACTCTCCTGTATCTTCATGTTAGCCTTCTCTATCATTATAATTCAGGATGTACAGCCATTTATTTTAATGCATTCTCTCCCATCCCCACCTTTTGGCTCTGAGTTTCCCAAATGCTTCTCCAGAACAAAAGGGATCCCTAGGGAGTCTCAGATCCTAAAGGGAATGGAACAGGAAGTTTTACAAGGAATTGAACTTCTACATTAAATTAAAGGTTTCCATTGCCAGCTGATGTCATCCTTCTTTCATGGCATAAAGTCATGCAATAGGATTTCAAACACTGTAACACAGGCCTTTTGTAATTTTTTAATAACATAATCAACAAGAGCAACAACAGTCTCTGTCCTTAGGCAGAGGCAGAAGCACATCCACGTTGTCTATTTAATTTTGTACTATGGCGCTACTGTGAATTATATATATACACATCTTAAGTTTTGTATTTATACTTTTTATTAAATATTTATTAGGTTTTGTACTTTACTTAACCTCCTTTTTCTCACAGTGGAGTTTCATTTATTCATTTGCTGCCTGGCTTTTCACAGTATGCAAATAATCTGTGGTAAACCTCAGGCCTGCCTACTCTATCCTCTTCTTCCCGCATAGCTGGAAAGAAGATTTCTTTTAAAAGTTATCTTCCTTGTGTTATATGGAACAAATTACCATGCTTTGTGACTAAATAGGATCAGCTCTAAAACAGGATAATTTAAATCTGAAACAGAAATCTTAAAATAGATTGTTGAAACTAACCACAGTTTGTGATAAAACATAATCCCATATCCAAAGGTTGAAACTAAAATTAAGGGAAAGCAAAAGTAAAAGCTTCAAAAATTCTCAAGTGTGTCTCGTGGGTGAGAAAGAATAGGTAAACATGCAACCCTGGAAGATGTTTCGATTCATTCATGTTGCATTACACAACTGTTCATTTGTTTATTTAATTTACATCCTATTATACTCAATGTGGCCTCCAGTTCAACTCAGGAAAGCTTTCAATTAAATAGAATAAATCCAATTAGGATATAAAAAGGTATTGTTACATCCAAATGCCCCAATCAGAATACTTATGATAGGAAAAACAGATGTTCTGCTTTACAAATTTCTAGTGTATGTGCGATTTGCAAAATAAAAATTTAAACTTATGTCCTCTAGAGCAGGGGTCCTCAAACTTGGCTATCCAATGTTCTTGGACTTCAATTCCCAGAAGCCCTGATCAGAAGGTGTGCCGACTTGGGTTTCTGGGAATTGAAGTCCAAGAACACCTGGAGAACCAAGTTTGAGGATCCCTGCTCTGGAGGATTTTGACTATACAGTAAAACCCCAGGTTCTAACGGAGGTCCATTCCAACAGCCTCCATTGTAACCTGAAAAAATTGTAAACTGAAACATCCATAGGGATAAATAAAAAATGGTCCTAAATTGATCGTTGTAAACAGGAAAAAATACATTAAAATTTGTAAACCAGGCCAGGATGGCATTTCCATAAGATTTGCCATTGTAAACTGCAGCAAAATTTAAATGAGTTGGTTGTAACCTAGGGTTTTACTGTATAGAGAAAATACAGCATAAGAAACAGACAAGGGCTGCAATCCTCCTGCCCAGTCATTTAGGAGCACATTCCATTAAACTAATGAGTCTTGTTAATTGAGTAAGCACGTAGAGGCCAAAATCCTGTCTATGTATGTTACATGATGTAAAGCTAATGATATCATCAATGCAAAATTAAATATTATTTTTTTTTCTGTCAGAAGGCACCCATAATTCCAAGGCAATCCCAAGGGACACTATTGGGAACCTATGGCGTTTCAGAACAAGAGGAGGAGGTATTATTAAAAAATACTGCTGACTCCAGGGTAACCTGGTAAAGTTGTGGGGGATGTTTAATTTAAAAAAAACCATCATCCTGACTGAGGGCATCTTCAAACATACACAGTGCTACTTGCATTGATAATTTACTACTTAGGTACATAGGATTCAAGAGAGGCTATAGATACTGTCCTAAGCGATAAAGAAAGTGCTACTTCTTTAAATAGCTGCCTGCCATTAATTATGTATTGGAACAGCAATTGCACGCACAGTTATCTATTTTGGAGGGTCGTTCATGTTGATAGCTCCTCGGATACTCACCCTGACAATTACTGAAAACAGGGAGCGGCAGCCAGAAGCCAGATTAACATAGGGATCCAAAAGGTATTCATGGATATGTGGATGTGGAAATAAGGATAGTTTGGACAACACAGATGTGACTTGCAGATTGACATCATATGGCTGTAAGGGATGGCAAATAAAAAGAAAACATGGATGTCCACACTTTCATTATAACACATAACTGGATCTCAACTGAAAATTACCATCTTTGAGATTTCGCCTATGAAAAATATATGTGTCAATCATCATATGGACAAGCTCATTGTTTATCCTGGCATACCCTGACGTACTCAGTAGCCACAAGTGAAGCATTACATTACATGAAAAATTAAGAAGACAAATCTAAACACAGTGTACATACAGTAATACCCCGTATAACGCGAGTACCCAATAGCGTGAAAACCGAATAACGCGACAAGATTTTCTGGAAAATCTTGTACCGAGTAACGCGATTTTAACGTTACACGATACAGTCGTTCTTAGCAGCAGGGTGGGTGGAAAGCTGAACGGGGTTCTCCGTTCAGCTTCCCAGCCACCCTGCAGCTACGGAGGCAGGGGTGGGGAGGCTGGAAAGCTGACGGGGGGCTCCCCCATCGGCTTACCCAGCCACCCCACAGCTGCGGAGGCATGGGCGGGTGGCTAGGGAAGCCGACAGGGAGTCCCCGTCAGCTTCCCCAGCCACCCTGCAGCTGTAGATCGGGTCCTCTGATCTCTCTGGAGGTGTTTCTGGGCTTCCCCGACGTCCAGAGCCGGTGCAGCAAGCCAGAATGTCAGAGTTCGAATCCCGACGTTCTGGCTTCCTGCACTGGCTCAGGACGTCGGGGAAGCCCAGAAACACCTTGGATCGGGTCCCCACACCTCCCTGGACCCGGCGGGGGGGTCAGACCCCCCAAAATTGGTAAAAAAAAGGACGTTTTTTTTACCAATTTGGGGGTTTCTGACCCCCCCGCCGGGTCCAGGGAGGTGGGCAAACACGATCCAAGCTTTTTCTGAGCTTCCCTGACGTCCTGAGCCAGTGTAGCAAGCCAGGATGTCAGAGTTCGAATCCCGACGTTCTGGGTTGCTGCACTGGCTCAGGACGTCGGGGAAGCCCAGAAACACCTTGGATCGGGTCCCCACACCTCCCAGGACCCAGCGGGGGGGGGGGTCAGAAACCCCAAAATTGGTAAAAAAAAAACGGACTTTTTTTTACCAATTTTGGGGTCTCTGACCCCCCCGCCGGGTCCAGGGAGGTGGGCAGACACGATCCAAGCTTTTTCTGGGCTTCCCCGATGTCCTGAGCCAGTGCAGCGACCCAGAATGTCAGGATTCGAATCCCGAAGTTCTGGGTCGCTGCACTGGCTCAGGACGTCGGGGAAGCCCAGAAACACCTTGGATCGGGTCCCCACACCTCCCAGGACCCAGCGGGGGGGGGGGGGGGGGTCAGAAACCCCAAAATTGGTAAAAAAAACGGACGTTTTTTTTACCAATTTTGGGGTCTCTGACCCCCCCGCCGGGTCCAGGGAGGTGGGCAGACACGATCCAAGCTTTTTCTGGGCTTCCCCGATGTCCTGAGCCAGTGCAGCGACCCAGAATGTCAGGATTCGAATCCCGACGTTCTGGGTCGCTGCACTGGCTCAGGACGTCGGGGAAGCCCAGAAACACCTTGGATCGGGTCCCCACACCTCCCAGGACCCAGCGGGGGGGTCAGAAACCCCAAAATTGGTAAAAAAATGGACGTTTTTTTTACCAATTTTGGGGTCTCTGACCCCCCCGCCGGGTCCAGGGAGGTGGGCAGACACGATCCAAGCTTTTTCTGGGCTTCCCCGATGTCCTGAGCCTGTGCAGCGACCCAGAATGTCAGGATTCGAATCCCGACATTCTGGCTTCCTGCAGCATAAAAGAGGGTGGGGGAACTTCAAAATTAGCGCGCATCGGGTCTCCCGACCTCCCTAGAGCTGATGTGCGCTAATTTTGAACTTCCCCCACCCTCTTTTATGCTGCAGGAAGCGAGAACGTCGGGATTCGAATCCTGACATTCTGGCTTGCTGCACTGGCTCAGGACGTCGGGGAAGCCCAGAAACACCTTGGATCGGGTCCCCACACCTCCCTGGACCCAGCGGGGGGGTCAGAGCCCCCAAAATTGGTAAAAAAAAAACGTCCGTTTTTTTTACCAATTTTGGGGTTTCTGACCCCCCCGCTGGGTCCAGGGAGGTGTGGCGACCCGATCCAAGGTGTTTCTGGGCTTCCCCGACGTCCTGAGCCAGTGCAGGAAGCCAGAATGTCGGGATTCGAATCCTGACATTCTGGGTCGCTGCACTGGCTCAGGACATCGGGGAAGCCCAGAAAAAGCTTGGATCGTGTCCGCCCACCTCCCTGGACCCGGCGGGGGGGTCAGAGCCCCCAAAATTGGTAAAAAAAAACGTCCGTTTTTTTTACCAATTTTGGGGTTTCTGACCCCCCTGCTGGGTCCAGGGAGGTGTGGGGACCCGATCCAAGGTGTTTCTGGGCTTCTCCGACGTCCTGAGCCAGTGCAGGAAGCCAGAACGTCGGGATTCGAACTCTGACATTCTGGCTTGCTGCACTGGCTCAGGACGTCGGGGAAGCCCAGAAACACCTTGGATCGGGTCTGCCCACCTCCCTGGACCCGGCGGGGGGGTCAGAAACACCAAAATTGGTAAAAAAAACGGACTTTTTTTTACCAATTTTGGGGTCTCTGACCCCCCCCCCCCCGCCGGGTCCAGGGAGGTGGGGAAACCCGCTCCAAGCTGTTTCCAAAGTTCTCCCACCTCCCTGGAGGCAGCAGCAAGCCAAAATGTCAGGATTCAAATCCCCATGTTCTCGCTTCCTGCAGCCTCCAGGGAAACAGGGCTTTTTTTAACATTGTGTGTTCAATTTATCGCACAACGTTAAAAACCGAATAGCGACGGGACTTGTGGAACCAAGTCATAACGTTATTCGGGGTACTAGTGTATCTAATACAATCCTTCCTCTATATCTACTTTAATTTTTTTAATTTAAGATTTTGTTCAGATCTGTAATTGTTAACTACTTATTTGTATAAGTAATTGTTTATTTACTTAGTTGTATCTGTTGCATTAGTGAAGGAAGGAAGGATCTTCACATTAAATCTAGCCCTAAATGTGTTTATATAGCATCATTAAGCAAAATAGAAAACAAAACATTTTGGGTGTCCTCTAAGCCATCCAGTGGTGGTCAAAGGGACTGCAATGTGACTTCAAAACATTTCTGCAGTACTGTAGTTATTTTTTTTAAAAAAATTGGCAACTGCTAATTCAACAACTGCAGTAGCGGCAAGAATATCCAGAGATAGCTGGAGCACTTCTAGCCTACTGAAATAGATGGACTTTCATACTTTCATAGAAAGGTGGAGGGGATTCAATGAAATGCAAAATAATAATAACGATCATCATAAAAATCAAGAATAAGTTTCTCTGGCACCATTTTTTATTTTGCTTTGGTCAGGAAAAAAGATATGCACACTTATACCAATGAACTTAATTTACATAATTTGGTGGCTTTATGTGTAGACTTCCTGGGTATCTCTGTACTGAAGAAAAGCAGGAAGAAAATCTTAATTTATGCAAATGAAGTGGGTATTGACATAGAAGGAGGAAAGTTAGCATCGATAGAAGGCTGCACACAAAAAAGCAGCTTATGATAAAGGCTGTGTTAAATTCATTCCAAGGGTGTGACAGTATCATTTGACTAGAAATCCAGTTTGTAATTTTAATCTGATCTGGAGGGATTGTAGTGGCTCAAGTGGCTAAGACACTGACTGTAAGGCAGCAGGTCAGCAGTTCGATTCCTGAGTACTACAGGATGGAACAAGCTCCCGCCTCTGTCCCAGCTCCTGCCAACCTAGCAGTTCGAAAGCAAGAAACTGCAAGTAGATAAATAGGGACCACTTCGGTGGGAAGGTAAACAGTGTTCCATGCACTCTGGTGTCTAGTCATGCCTGTCACGTGACCACGGAAACATCTGCAGCAGACAGCGCTGGCTCTTCAGCTTTGAAATAGAGATGAGCATTGAACCCTAGAGTCAGATACGACTGGCTTTCGAACAAGGGTTCCCTTTACCTTTAGAGACCAATATTTTCTGATTTCTGACTTATATTTGCATTTTAAGCATTTATCCTTCAAGGGGATAAACTCATTCTGGCTTAATTGTTTCCCCTTTTTTTTAACCAGGGGTAGAAGAGAGATCTATCCATTTCCCCCTCCTTCTGCATACCTATTTTTTTCTGCAAGTATTGCCCTTCACAAAAGAGAGAGTACAACAACATGCTTGACTGATCCTGGATTTTTGACATTCTGACAGCTACTACATCAACTTGATATTGAGCCACAATAACCTAGAGGCCCCTCCCCTTCCCTCCCCCGGTTGACAACACTACCTGATTTTTCTTTTTTGCTGAAAGTCTTTAAGTGAGGACATTTTTACATTTTATGACCGGGGCCTCATCACTATGTATGCAGAAACCACTCCTTGCTTTCTGGATAGCCTCATGCAGCTGCTCACCCCAAGGCCAGCAATTTGATTATCATAAGGAATTATTGTGACTGTGCTGAAACCCAACCAACCCTATTGAGAGAAAACTGTGGATTTACCTGATCAAGAATTCTGCCCATCCTGTCAAACAGAACTTTCAGAAAATAGCCTTCAAAAAATGGAGCTTCTAAATTGCACTTTTCCAAAGGTTTAGGAGAACCTGGCCATTCCCATCGTAAGCATATGGCACAATAGTCCCGGAACTAGAGGAAGAAAAAAAATGTTTAGTAACTTATGAACTGGGACTGCAGTGGCTTAGTGGTTAAGATGCTGAACTTGACAACTGGAAGGTTGGCAAGTAAGCAGTTTGAGATACAAGTGCTGCATGACAGAGTGAACTCCTGTCTCTGTTCCAGCTTTTGCCAATCTAGCAGTTCAAAAGCAAGAAAATGCAAGCTGATAAATAGGTACCACTTTGGTGGGAAGGTAAACAGCATTCCATACACTCCATTGCCTAGTCATGCCAGCCACATGTCCATGGAAACATCTGCAGAAACGGACAGAACTGGCTCTTTGGCTATAAACAGAGATCTGAACCCTAGAGTAGGATATAACTGACTTTTGAGCGAAGGTGACCTTTACTAATTTATGAACTAGAGATGAATTTCCATTTTAACCTGCAATTATTAAATAGTGGCATTATTTGCTTGGGAGCAGCAGTGGGGACTTAAACCCTGGGACAAATCCAGCCCCTCTTGGTTTATAATCTGGTCCTGCAGAGGTTTTCAGGCCATACCTCTTTGCTCATAACATTGCTAAGTCTTCCTGGGGTTTTAAACATCCTTTTTCTATTTGGAAGGATTAAAATTTCTCTCATAAATATGAGGTACAGTAATACACCGGATAACGTTATGACTTGGTTCCACAAGTCATGACGTTATCCGATTTTTAGCGTTGTCCGACACATGCATCGAACAACGCTTAAAAAAAAAGCCTTGACGTCAGGAACAAACTGCGTGGTCTGTACCTGAACTCAAACTGACCCTAGGATAGCGATTGCTAGCCTAGGGTCAGCTTGACTTCGGGGGCAAACCTCTTCTCGCCACGAGCCTCAGCAAGGGCTAAGGTTCGTGTTGGGTGGCGAGACAAGGCACCCGCTCATGCGTTTTGTTGCGCACCAGTGGGTGCCTGTTTCCCACACCACACTGGCCCCTTGCTACTTCCTAAGGGGCCAGTGGGGTGCGGGAAACAGGCACCCGCTGGCACGCGACAAAGTGCACGATCGGGTGGCTTGTCTCGCCACCCGACATGAGCCTTAGCAAGCTCTAAGGCTCGTGTCGGGTGGCGAGACAAGGTTCCCGATCGCACGCCACAAGGGACAAACTGCGCAGGTTGTCCCTTGTGGCACACGAGCGGGCAACACTTCTCGCCACCCGACAAGAGCCTTAGGGCTTGCTAAGGCTGGTGTCGGGTGCGAGACAAGGCTGTTGACGAAGCCTAGCAGCGCTTGGGTTAGCTAGCCTATACGCCGCTAGGCTTCGTCCAGCAATCACTGCTACTGAACTAGGGTCAGGGGAAAAGGCAGGCACCCGCCTGCCTTTCGCCCGACCCTAGTTCAGTAGCAGTGATCCATCACTGGGTGTGTGTGGATTGGGTAGATGTTCTACCCAATCCAAACCTCCCCCCCCCCCCACGATTGGGTCGGATAACGCTAAAACAATCGTTATCCGATGCAAGATTTTTCCAAAAATCTTGCATTGTTATCCGATTCTAGCGCTATCTGGTCCAAACGTTATCCGGTGTATTACTGTATTGGCAATACAGACCCTGAAGCTAAATATGCCATTGTTTTGGGCTCACCCACTATGGGCATACAGCCCCAAATAAGTTCTCTGAAACTGAATCAGGACTTCGGGTGGGAACACCATCACATTCCTTCTTTCAGTGCACACAATGCAGTTTCACAAGAGGAGGTGGAAAGGAGAGAATTTTTTAAAGGAGAAAAATTAGAAATGCTGAACTGCATTCATGCTTCTGGGGAGGGGGAAGAATTCTACATTATCTGCTTTTGTTACTGAGCAAATATTTGCTTGCTTCACAGTACTGTACAGACAAAATGCATATTTAAAACACAGTACTGCTAAACAAAACATGGCAAATATCTAGTTTTGCAAAAGTAAAAAAAAAATTGAATTTTTTTCACATATACCAGAAAACTGAAGAAATGAACTGACACACTTTAGAATATAATGATGAAAAAACACTGGAAAGATGATAGTCTCATCCTGAACATTTAAATACAAAAAAGCCTAAACAAATCTCTTAGATGGAGACTACAAATACAAACTTACTTAGAGACTTATATAAATAGACTATTCAGTAATAATAGTTTATTTCAGTACAAAGTTAAACAAATGTTATTTGCAGAATAATATTCCTTTACTACCATTGCTTTTTCGTCATTTACTATTATCAGGGTACCTTTCTTGCTACTTACTTGTCGATGAGCATCTCTGAGGTAGGTATCGTAACCTGTGCCCTCCACATGATAGGAAGATTTGGCTTCATCTGGTACAAGACAGAGAAAACTGAAAAGAAAAAAAAGTCAAGGTAAATTGGTTTGACTACAATTTTTGTTTAACTATTAGTTGTTTTGTGGTTATTTTTTAAGGTCAAAATTTTTCATATAAATAAAACTTCTAGGCTGATATCTATGCCCCTATTTTTTTCACTCACTCATCTATATATACACTAAATGACCTTCATTTCATTTGTGCCACTAGATAGCTGTAAGGAAACCATGAATGGCACATGTTTAAACTTTTTGTGTCTCCATTCCTTTGTTAACTCTAGTTTACATATGTTAATTACAGACTTCTAAAAATCTGTGTTTGTATCTTATCTAATTTACGTTTCCTATCTGAAACTTAAGAATTGTTCCAATATTTATCAAGGCTAATGAATACTACATTTGAGTGAATAGAATACAATTTTACTGCCATGAGAGGGAACCAGAGATATGTTCTTGGGAGGGGAAGCATCTCTAACCTTCTGGATAAATCCCCGAGCTGTTCTGGCCTCATATACCATAAAGAGTGTGATCTTACAACACATCTTGTTGTGTGAACAAATAGAAACATAGAAGTACAATGCCCCAAATAAATCTGAATGGATTTCTCCTGTTAAATGTACACAGGGAATTTCCTTCTCAGAATGCTTCCCTTTGAGCATTCTACTCAGAGGTTTCTCATGTGCTACTGAGAGCTTCAGCCCCACTACACCAACCAACCATTTCCCCACTATTTAATTTCATAATGAAATGAAGCATTAAGGGAAAGATGTCAGATGGCATGCAGCTTTGGAATGATGCAGCAAGAACATTTCTGACAGATTCATTACAATGTATGCTATTTATCTGCACTTACTTTCCCTCTCAATTACATAATTTCCACCCACCACCCCACTGTTCTTTCTCTTGCAGAAACACAAACACATACATTTGAGTGCCAGTTGGCTCTCACAAAGCACAAGATGGTCGCTACAATCCTTTCGTGATCCTTCCTAGGCTACACCTATTATACACTTTAACTTACCTATTTACAATTTTATGAACTTCTGTCTTCCCATCGCTTTTTGAATGATCTGGGCTGGCAGATGGAGAAGCATTAAGCCACTCTTGGTTTGACAACATGGTATCAGAAGGAAGGTCAGTAAATAATGGATCTTCTTCCAGATCTCTGTGAATTTTTAGGAGAACAATAAGGGATTTTTTAGGAGAACAATAAGAGAATTTTTAGGAGAACAATACGGGTGCATCACCTTCTGCAAAAGCTCCCCACTCTTCATGTCAAATCGTCAACTGCTTTCAAAACATACTCAGAACTCAATGAAACAAACACCAAAGACCCCATATGTATTTGTAGAATTAGCCTCACTATTCTCTGGATTTTGCCTTGGCTTTACGTAAAGCACCTTTCATACAGTGGAGTGACAAGGTAGCACAACCATGAACAAGACTAGAGAACACCAAGAACAAATATTTGTTAAATACTGATTGACATAGAAATTAAACAGTACACCCACCCATATTCTGAAAAGGATCTATGAACCTCACCCATTGATGAAAGACACCAAAATCAACCATGGCAATGTGCAGACTGAGAGTATTCTCAGTGCTCTCACATCAACTCCCACAACTTAAACAACAACAACTTTGAGTTTTTCAAAATACTGTACAGTAAAACCCCGAGTTACTGGGGGGGGGGGGGGATCAGTTCCATGGCCTCTTTCATAACTCAATTTTTTTCATAACTCAATGCATCCCCATAGGGATGCATAGAAAAAAATGAGCCTAGGACAAAGCTGAACCGTTCTTTGTCCTTGGCTCATTTCACCACTACCACCACCACCTGCACCTTTCCAGGCAGACCGGAGGGCTGGGAAGGCATGGTTTTTTTAAAAAAAAAACCCGTCAGAAGAGCGGAAAAGCCAGCAGAGACACCTGGAGCCGGCCCAAACAGATATATATTGTCAAATCGATTACTGTGTAATTTTTGTATTGGGTAGTGGTTGTATTGTGATTATATTGTTTATTGTCTATTTTGTACTGAGTATTGTTTATGAATGGTATTCTGATTATATTATGTTTATATTTATTTTATTGTACTATATTTTATGATACTGTGATATTGTATTATTGAACTGTTACATTGTATTTTATTGTATGTTGTGAGTTGCCCTGAGTTGGTTTTCACCAAGTAGGGTGGCATATAAATCGAAATGAATGAATGAATGGGCTCGTTTCACATGCACACACGCACACACACTCCTTCCCAGCCAGATCGGAGGGCTGGGAAGGCACTGGGGGCAGAAGTCCAAAGAGCAGAAAGGCTTTCTGCTCTTTTTCCTGGGCTCATTTCACCCTGCAGTGCCTTCCCAACCAGAGCAGAAGGCTTGGGGAGGCACTGCAGGGCTTTCGGGGCAGTCAGGTGAAGGCTATGCCTGACTGTCCCGAAAGCCCCTCCAATCATCCGGTGCCTTTGTGGAGAGGGATCTGGTTTCTTCACCTCCCTCCCCCCAAAGGCACTGGGCAATTTCAGGATCCAAACGGGGCTTTTGGGGCAGTCAGGTGAAGGCTGTTTCTGACTGCCCCGAAAGCCCCATTTGGATCCTCCAATCGCCCAGAGCCTTTGGGGGGAAGGAGCTGGTTCCTTCATCTCCCGCCTCCCAAAGGCACTGGGAGATTGCAGGATCTGAATGGGGCTTTTGTGGCAGTCTGGCACAGCCTTCACTTGACTGCCCCGAAAGCCCCGAAGTGCCTCTCCAGCCCTCTGGGCTGGCTGGGAAGGCACGGCAGGGTGAAACCAGAGTATGAAGACTGGGTTCCCCTTCACACACGGTGCCTTCCCAGCCCTTCAGGCTCTGTGTGAAATGTGTGTGTGTGAAATGAGCCCAGTCTGAAGAGCAGAAAGCCTTTCCACTCTTCGGACTTCACTCCCGGGTGCCTTCCCAGCCTCTGGGCTGGCTGGGAAGGCGCTGGGGATGAAACAAGGCCAGTCTGAAGAACGGAAAGGCTTTTCCTCTCTTCGTCCTGGGCTCAACTTTACACAAACCCCTTTTGTAAGTTGGGGTTGTTTTTTTTTGTAAATTGGGACACCGATTTACAAAAAAAAAAAACACCTTTCGTTACTCAAGTTTTTTGTAACTCAAGTCATTTGTAACTCGGGGTTTTACTATATATCTAAGAGAAAACAAATATAAACTGGCCTGCAGAACATATCAAACAAGTCAAGCAGATTAAGTGAGGTGCAGACTGGCTTAATATGTGTGTGTAATATGTGTGTGTATATCCTCTCTGTAAAGAGAAGCTGCAATATCCCAGTCAGTGTTGGTTGTACCATGCTTGAAGAAGACACTTCCTAAGGCCCTTTCCCTCTTCATCTGGTAGATGAGCAGGAAGTTCAGTTCAAGATATTTATGTAATTCTTCCTGCCCAGCTATATGTTCAAGGATATATAAAAATTGACATGTGATGTCCTCCTTGCAGCGAGACACAGAGAATTTTATGTCTCCCTTAATGCTCATTTCTACAGTAATGGAAAATGAGTACTGACTGAAAGGTAGAGGAGGTAAGAGATTTAAAGGGGAAGAGCACTACATTATTCCTAGGAACACTGGTGGTCCTCAAGTCCCAGAAGCCTAAGTAGGTACATTGGTTGATCTATGCTTTGGGGAATTGACTTGGGCTTCTTGGAATTGAAGTCCAAAAACCAAAGTTTGGGAAACACTGATACAGCCGATGGCACCAACTGAGGAGTAGGGCAGGAGGGATAGTGCCATACTCCTGGTATGGATAATAGTGAGCTAAACAGACCAATAGTTTTTGTGCTGCAAGACGGGACTCAAAGAAACAAGGGCACCAAAATTCATGAATTACTCAAGCAACCCTTTGCATCAAACCTACCATCACAACCCTCTACTTGTTCATTTAGCAATGAATCCCACTCTATTCAATGGGGCTCACTCTTTAGTAACTATATTTGGAATTGCATTCTAAAATATGTAAAAATGATTTGTGATGTACTGTATCTGAAATGCAATTATCTAAAAATGCTCAGTATACAGCTTAAAATAGAAACTTTGTATCTATTTATAACAGTATTTCATATTAAAATAAAAATATTTTTACTAAATAGGGTAAACTCTGATTTTTGACGAAAACAATTGAAAGATTTCAGGAACCAACTTATGAACAAGAGGAAAATCAGAAAAGAATGAAGACGTACACGGCCCCTGCTATCTGGCCATTCTCTACCACATCCTTATCTTCTTGGCAAGGAGGTCTATATTCTGTATAGTTCCTCTCCTCTAGATTTCTTAGAACCAAGTTGTAAAGAATGTGCTCATTGGGCTTTTGCAAGAGGTGCTCAAACATTCTGAGGGTCATTATGGTGATCTGCAGAGTTAAAAAGGAAACATTAAAAAAAGACTGAAATAAAAGTTTCCTGAAACACAAATCCTGTGCACATCTTCACACTACAGTATCCATTAAGAAGTCTTTTATTTTTTTCACACATATCTTCTCAATGCTATAAAAAGCTACTCAGTGACAGAATGGAGGAATAATAGCCTAGTAGCAGTAACCTAATATTAGGCTTCCATCCGAGTAAATTTATTACAGGGGTGTCTAAACTTTTTGGGGCGTGGGTTGGTCACGTGATTCAGGGGTCCAGTCACTATGGTCTGTGGGCTGGATCCAGCCCCCAACACCAATGCAGCTGGTCCATGAAGCCCTCGTTGCTCCCGGAAGCAGAAGTAAAACACACCTGTACAGGCGCATTTTACTTCCACTTCTGGGAGCAACGAGAGGTTTATGGACCAGATGAACTGGTGTCAGGGGTCAGATCTGGCCCTTGGGCTGTAGTTTGGGCACTCCTGCTCTATTAGAAGCAGCTGGTTCCACGGTGTTTGGAATATGAGACCAAGAAAAATATTAATATTGTTTTCCTCTATTCCACACCAGCAGAAACCACTCTTCGTTTCCCATCTGTCCATGAAATGAGAAAGACTCTGAATCCAGGAAATGCATGTATTTCACCACTCTGTTCCATGGATGATTGAAAATTGATTCTCTGGCGCACTATGGATGGAAGAGCCTAGAGCAGGACCAATGACTGCAGTAAAAATGTGACCCTGATGCTGCACACTAACACTTTTCCTGATGATGACATCCTTAAACTGTTTAAGTTAAACAGTCATTTTCCCTATGTTGACTATCTGAAGAACCCACTCATAAATAATGACCTGAAGATGGTTAATAGTGAAATATAAATGATCTTGGCAGTTATCACAGCATACATACACTGTATTTTTATTTCTTACCTCATCTGAGATGTGGTCACAGTGCTCAATTAAGCGATGTCGCAATGGGTGTTTGTTTATGTCCATCTGTTTCTCTGGCTCTCTCTGATCTCCAAGGATAAAGTAGACCATTTCATGAACTAAGGCATCTGAGCTGACTTGACGAACAATACGATGCAAGAGGGCAGTTGATGTGAGAATCCCAATCTCTGAACTGATTAGAAGAAGGGTTTTTTAGCAAATGAAATACATTCCTGCTTTAAGGGAGGAGTGAGAGAAGAAGCAACATTTCCCCCCTACGTGAACAACTTACTCACGTTTGCATTAGCTGGGGTTCCATTACGCCCACAAAAAAACGTTGTCGCACTGAAGCTGCCAAGGCAGTAGCAGTTGTCTGAAATGCAGAGGACACAGAGAAGTTGCCTTTCAGACGTAGGAAATGCACGTTTCAGACAATACATAAAGAAGGATAAAAGTGTTCAAACCTTATGAGCTTCTTTAATGAGCTGATCACAATAATCGAACCAGGATAAAAATGATATCAAGGCTCTTTTCCCTGGGAAAGCAGATGCATCTTCTTTGTGGCTGTAGGAATCCAAGCTGGAGGAGAGGAAGAGCAGAAGAAGGAAACAAATATGTTTGGTACTTGTCTTCATCACAGTATAATCAAAAGTAAAAGTTCTACCTAAGCATTTACATAATATTTATATTTTATAGATATGTTAATTTTTTAAAGAGGCTTTTAAGAATATATTGCCAATGGCTGAGTGTTAGGTATTTTATTTTATTTATTTCCATCACCAATAGGTTTTTTATTTCTGGCTTATTTTTAATTAATGTGTGGGTGGTGGTGTTTTGTTGTTGTTGTTGTTCAGTCACACAGTTGATTCCAACCCTTTGCAACCCTATGGACCATTGTCCATCAGACACCTCTGTCCTCCACCATCCCACAACAACAGCCCTAGGACGAAGATGTGAAGGCCTAGCAGTGGCTGAGAACATCGCCCCCTCCTCTGGGCCCACAACAATGGCCTGAGGAAGATGAGAAGGCCTAGCAGTGGCTGAGAACATCGCCCCTTCCTCTGGGCCCACAACAACGGCCCGAGGAAGAAGATGTGAAGGCCTAGCAGTGGCTGAGAACATCACCCCCTCCTCTGGGCCCACAACAATGGCCTGAGGAAGATGAGAAGGCCTAGCAGTGGCTGAGAACATCGCCCCTTCCTCTGGGACCACAACAATGGCCCGAGGAAGAAGATGTGAAGGCCTAGCAGTGGCTGAGAACATCACCCCCTCCTCTGGGCCCACAACAACGGCCTGAGGAAGAAGATGTGAAGGCCTAGCAGTGAGTGAGAAAATCACCCCTTCCTCTGGGCCCACAACAACAGCCCGAGGAAGAAGATGCGAAGGCCTAACAGTGACTGAGAACATCGTCCCCTCCTCTGGGCCCACAACAACGGCCCGAGGAAGAAGATGCGAAGGCCTAGCAGTGGCTGAGAACATCGCCCTTTTCTCTGGGCCCACAATAACGGCCTGATGTGAGTTAGTTTGTGTTCTGGTTTGGTTGTTTTATGTGGTTGCATTTTATAATTTTTATTGTACTGTTGTTGTTTGGACTGTAAGCCGCCCTGAGTCGCCTCGGCGAGTGGGCAGCAATATAAATCTAAATAAATAAATAAATAAAATCCTCCTCAACTCGCCCAGCGCAATGCCCATTGTGTCTACAATACCATGTAGCCATCTCATTTTTGGCTGCCCCCTTCTTCTTTTGCCCTCCACCTTTCCCAGCATCAAGGCTTTCCCAAGTGAATCCTCTCTTCTCATTTGATGTCCAAAGTACTTTAGCTTCATCTTTACTATTTGACCTTCTAAGGAGCAGTCAAGGTTGATTTCTTCTAAGATTGACCTGTTTGTTCTCCTCGCTGTCCAGGGGACTCTCAAAACTCTCCTCCAACACCACATCTCAAAGGCATCTATTCTTCTGCACTCAGCTTTCCTAATGGTCCAGCTTTCACAACCATAGATTGCCATCGGAAATACCATTGCTTTGACTATACGAATCTTTGTTTTCAATGTGATGTCTCTACTTTTGACTATGTTCCCTAGGTTTCTCATCACTTGCCTCCCAAGAATCAGTCACCTTTTTATTTCATGGCTTGCAATCACCATCTGCAGTGATCTTGGATCCTAGGAAAGTAAAATCTGTCACTGCTTCTACTTCTTCCCCATCTATTCTCCCAGAACTCATAGGGCCTGCTGCCATTATCTTGGTTTTCTTGATATTGTGTCTCAAGCCAGCTTTTGCACTCTCTTCTTTCAACCTAAGCAGCAGCTTCTTTAGGTCTTCCTCACTTTCTGCCATTAAGATAGTGTCATCTACGTATCTCAAGTTGTTGATGTTTCTCCTAGCAATTTTGACCCCAAATTCTGAATCTTCCATCCCTGTATTATGCATTATGTGCTCTGTGTATAAGTTGAATAAGCAGGTTGATAAAATGCAGCTTTGTCTTACTCCTTTTCCTATTCCAAACCACTCCGTCATTCTGTATTCTGTCCTAACTGTTACTTCTTGACTCTTGTACAGATTTCTCATGAGGCATATAAGGTATTCTGGTATTCCCATCTCTTTAATTACTTCCCACATTTTGTTATGGTCCACACAGTCAAAGGCCTTGGTGTGGTCAATAAAACAGAAGTAGACTTACTTCTGATATTCCTTTGTTTTCTCCATGATTCAACGTATGTTGGCAATGTGGCCTCTAGTCCCCCTGCCTCTTCTGAACCCCGCCTGCACTTCTGGTAATTCTCTTTCCATGTGCTGCTGAAGTCTATCCTGTATTATCTTGAGCATCACCTTGCTAGCGTGTGGGATGAGCACAATTGTTCGATAATTTGAACATTCTTTGGCATTACCCTTTTTGGGGATTGGAACGTATACTGATATTTTCCAATCCTGTGGCCGTTGTTGTGTTTTCCAAATCTGCTGGCATATAGAATGCAATAATTTGATTCCATCGTCTTTTAGGGCTTTGAAAAATTCAACTGTGATACCATCATCTCCACTGGCTTTGTTGTTAGCAGTGCTTTTTAGGGCCTTTCTGACTTAACTCTCTGGGATGTCTGGCTCAAGTTCAATTTCAGGAATGTTATCAGGAATGTTTAGGTCCTTTTTGTAGAGTTCCTCTGTGTATTTTTTTCCATCTTTTCTTAATCTCTTCTGCATCAGCTAACTCCTTACCATCTTTGTCCCTTATCATGGTCATTTTTGCTTTAAACGTTCCCTTGATTTCTCCAATTTTTAAAAAGATCTCTACTCCTGCCTCTTGTGTTGTTTTCCTCTATTTCTTTGCGCTGTTCATTTAGGTAGGTTTCCTTATCTCTCCTTGCTTTTCTTTGAAATTCTGTATCCAAGTGATTGTATTTTTTCCTTTCTCCTTGGCCTTTTGCGTTCCTTCTTTCCTCTGCTAATTTGAGAGCCTCGTCAGGGTATTTTTTTAATGTATGGGTATTGTGTTGTAAGCTGCCCAGAGTGGGAAAATATCCCAGATGGGCAGGATATAAAGGTAACTAATAAATAAACAATATTCTTTGAAGAGATATCTCAAGCCCAAACTACTTAAACATTAGGCAGGACACAAAGATAAATCAGTGTGAAATTCAGATGTACCTCACACATACCATTCACAAAACATACCATGTAACTCAAAAAAGGCAAAAATGATACTCTTACCCCCAATTAACTCCTTCTACAGTTTCAATATCTAAAGGATCCATTGACTGAGGGAGAGCTTTGTAAAGAGAGGCCAACCTTTCCGTCAACATTTCACATAAGCATGTACTCTGGGTTAAACGTTTGGCAGCTGCTGGCTCTGGCAAACTCACTAGAAGCATGAGGCCTTCACAAGCTTTCACAGCTACGCGGCCATCCTGGAACATGGAGAGAAGGTGGAAACAAAATACTATCAATTCAGTCTTTTCTACCATCGCTTTTTCTTTGTGATACTCTACAGACCTGATATAATTTTTGAGATACTTTCTACCCAGTCGTTTGCATTCTTATTGATGAAAAAAACCCCAGTGAGTTCATTATTTAATCCATTTTATACAACTCTTCAATTCAAAATTTACAGCATGGTCTACTATACCTAATTAAAATTCAACAATGATCATGAACAACCATTTCTACAAATCAGAATGTTGTTTCTGTGGGATGTAAATCCTTCAATATCACAGCCACCATGGGCACTGCCATACACTAAATCAGGGATTCTCAACCTGTGGGCCGCGGCACCATTTCATGTGGTCCCCACTGCCTCGACCACACCATGAAGTGCCATGTGGTGGAAGAAGGGGGAAATGGCTATCTGGCTCCTGAAACTGTCCGAGGGAGCATGACCTGGCCCCCCACCTTTAAAAGGGTGAGAACTCCTCTACTAAATTATACACTAAAATAGACTGAAAACCAATGGAGTCCATTAAGAAATAGTAAAATACATTTCCAACACCAAATCAAGCTAGTAGCAACTGTTTTTTCAACTAACTAGTTTCCAGACAGCCCCATGTATAGTGCATTGCAGAAGCCTAGTAGAGCCAAGATCTCTTTACTCAGGGAAAGGTAATAGCTGGCATTACATCATAGCTGATGAAATATACTCTGTACCATTTGGACCTAAAGCAACAGAGAGAAGCCGCAGCACTCTGACACATCACACCAAATTCAGTGAGACTAGCTGTTAAGAATTGTAATTTTTACACTTCTCAGTTTAACAGAGGTATTACACATTTCTATTCACTAGTGAAAGCTGTGAAGCAGTAAGTTCACATTTCATTTCAACATTTCAGTTTTCTGGCGGACCTGAAGAGATGCATCAATATTCATACAGCCTCAGGTAATCAGACCAAACGGTACTGATCCAAACTGCCAGGTTTGTTGTGATGATTTGGTCACTATGCATCTCCTTTAAACACGTAATCACTTAAATAACAAATTTTGTCATCTGTGAACTGGATAAAACATTATTTTATAAGTATAATATACAATTTACCAATTATTTAAGCCAAAGACATGTCACATTGTACAATAGAATGACTGCAAAATACTTAGCTGATTTGAAAAGGAAAACCCACAATCAAGGGCATGTGTATTAAGTCCTGTAAATATTAGAAGACATTGCTATGTTCCTATGTTACAATAAACCATACTCTGCCACAGTGTGCACTAACAGGAACAAGCTGCAAGAACCCTTGGATATGCACATTCACCACTCTTGCTAAGACAGGAGTGCTCAACCTTTTTAAGCTAGGGGCCAGGTCACACAGCTTCGGGAGCTGGACTGCCATTTTGCCCTTCCTCCACCACATGGCACTTCCTGGTGTGGTGGAGGTAGTGGGGGGCTACATGAAATGTTGCCAGCCACATCTGGCCCACGGGCCACAGGTTGAAAATCCCTGTGCTAAGGAGAGGTTTAGCAGCCTTCAGTTGCACATTTAATTAACCACAGTTTGCTAATTCACTTGAAATCAGGAATTGTTAACATGAATCAGGATTAATTAAAAGACACCAGTTCTAGAAATGGCAATTTGAAGTGGCTTGTTTTAAACTAACCACAGGCCACATAAACCACAGTTGTTAATCCAGGTGAAACTACAAACTGTAATTAATGGAAAGCAAAATCATAAATTTTCAAATTTATGACAGGAGGAAATTCAGGCTAAACTGTAGTTCAGCATATACAGTGGTACCTCGCTTAAAGAGCATAATGCGTTCCAAGGGATGGTTCTTTAAGCGAGTTTGCTCTTTAAGCGAAACACCATTGTAAATGACCGGGAGGGGGGGGGTACTGCAAACCCCAATTTATTTGTTAAGCGAGTTTTTGGTTGGTTTTATTTGTTAAGCGAAGTGAACATTCAGAGAAAATTCTGCTCTTTAAGCGAGTTACTCTTTAAGTGAAACACTCTTTATGCGAGGTTTGACTGTACAGTGGAACCTCGGTTAATGTAGTTAATGCATTCTCCAGGACATTTCTTACAGCAAAAAGTATTTTAACCAAATTCCCCATAGGAATGCATTGAAAACCAAAATACAGTAACCAAAATGCGTTTTTCCATAGGAATGCATTGAAAACCAATTAATCTGTTCCAAAAAAAATTATGTAAACTGAGCCACTATTTTCTATGAATTTCCTTTTGTTATGTGATTTTTATGTTAACCGAGCCCTTTGTTAAGCAAGGTTCTACTATATGGCCTTAGATTGCTTGATTTTAGTAGATGCTATTTTGAGCAAGGCTATGTGACTTACAACATGACCCTGAGAAGTTGTTTGTGAGCTTTGGTTAAAAATAAATCTGCCCAACATCATAGCAGTGATGAGAAGTACAAATGACAACAATTCAGCAACCTAACCAGACAGTTCTTGAACTTGCTATGTATTCAAGACGTAAGCTTCCCTGAAAGCCAAACTCAAAATTTTGATGAAATTAAAGTGTTCCTAAACATTTTAAATTTAAATGGCATTTTGTTTTCCAGGAAGTGTTTTGCAAAAACCAAATCATTTCATGTAAAGCCACAAATGTGCTGGAAAAGAAGAAGGGGGGATCTAACTACCACCTTTTCCCAATGATACACAATGTGTAACAAAATAATTGAGTTCCATGCAAGAAAATGTATTCAAAATATCAGATGAAAGAGTTTGTTTATAATGTATTACAATCTTCAACATTTTTTGTCTCTATTTCTGAGCAATCAATAAAATTGCTCAGACATCGACTCTTTAAATCCAAAACATTAATTCTGTCCTCATAGTCACTTACTGGGCTTTTGGTGAGATTAAGCAGGGAATCCACTAAATTATAGTCCCCACGTGGATGCACATCCAAGGCCTCAGAAGATGAAGAGACATTTAATTCGTCCAGACTTGTAGACAGTTCATCTGCCAGCTGAGGAAGGTCATTTTCTCTCTCAGCTTGCTCTGCTCCCCTTGATGTTTCCTCAGGCTGAACAAACTGTCGTGTCTCTGTAGAAATGTGGCCTTTTGGTGTGTCTTCTGCAATTAAACTCACGGCTCCTTTTGAGACCAGCCCTTTTAGCTTGTTCTGAAAAGTGTTAGATAAAAGGCAGCAGAAAGATAAAATTGTTGTTTGGTCAAAAGAAGAAATTAGATATGCATTCACAATTAAAGTGAGAAGCAATCCAACAGGCACTAAAATACCAGAACACTAATATTAATTGAGAAACTGAAAAAGAGGAGGAACCAGCCAACTGGAATGTTGGTTCCTTGAAAAGGCTGATTCCAGAAGCTCTCAATTTCTCAATCGCTTAAATACACACACATAGATCTGAGGATATCCACCCCCCAGCCCCAAAACTGTTCATTAGAAATCTCACTTTGAAAAAAAATACTTACAAAATTTATCTTTGACTCCCTGAATAAGAACTCACTTGCCCAATACTAGGAAATGCAAGATTTTTTTTGTCCTACATGTTTCTAACAGACTGTTAATGTCTATACCAGAGCTTGGAACAGTATCTGAGGGGAGGAAATTACCCATATATACTCGAGTATAAGCCGACCCGAATATAAGCAGAGGCACCTAATTTTGACCTGAAAACCCAGGAAAATAGATTGACCTGAGTATAAGTCAAAGGTGGGAAATGCAGTAGCTGCTAGTGATTTTCAATAATCAAAATACATGAAAATAAGGTCCCTTTTGGGGGCTCATTTTTGGGGCTAAAAAACTTGGCTTATACTCGAGTGTATACGATAAGTTGTCTCATCCCATTGTGGTTCCATAATATACTTGTGGTTTTCTTGGTTTTGTTTCCTGCCTGTGTGAGTAATAAATTTCATTACTGTTAATGTTATCCTATCCTTAAAAACTTCTCTTGACAATCTAACTGGGGCTACAGCCAGAGCATAGTACTGTACAGCAATTTTAATTACCGTAATTGACAAAAACAAGTATACCCAGCACATCCATAAAATAATAGAGGGGAAAGGGGAGAGGAGACTGCAGCTATAAACTAAATCCTGCAGCCACAGAATAAATCTTGCAACAGCACAGAACCCCTGTTTTCATTGCACGGCCATAAAGGAGCTGTTTTTCTCAATCATTACCACCAAAGGAATTAACTGTGAATAATTTGTTACATTGTCACTTCAAACTCACCCACAAATTCTGACCAGATTTAAGCTGCTATTATTTTTCAATTAACAAAATGTCTCCAATATATTCTTGTATTAAGGTTATATGCCTACCAGTTTTTTTCCTGTTGCTTGTTTTTTTAGCTATGGTTCTTGTGAATACAGTAAGATGAACTTACTGCCCAAGATACTAAGAGTAAAAGAAAGGTAAGGATGCCCTTGCTTGAAAGCCAGTCATATCCGTCTCAAGGGTTCGTTGCTCATCTCCATTTATAGCCAAAGAGCTAGGACTGTCTGTGTCTGCAGACGTTTCCGTGGACACTTGGCAGGCACAACTAGACAATGGAGTGCACGGAAAACTGTTTACCTTCCTACCAAAGTGGTACCTATTTATCTACTTGCAATTTCTTCCTTTTGAACTGCTAGGTTGGCAGGAGCTGGGACAGAGACAGGAACTCACTCTGTCATGCAGCATTTGTGTCTCAAACTGCTGAACTGCTGACCTTCTAGTCATCAAGTTCAATATCTTAACCACTAAGGGACTGCAGTCCCTATTAAATAAAATAGGAATATAAATGCTTTTGAATATTGTAAGTATAATGCACAGATCTCTCACAAATTCAAAGATCTGGCAATCCTATACTGTCCTTTCAAAGGAGAAGAAGCAAGTGATTTCAGCCAAGCCAAAGGGGAATAAATGATTACAGGTCCTCCTCATGAGTTTGCCTTTGGCATAAGCTAAGGAAAAGCTGAAGCTAAGTGATGGGAGCAAAAATGATAAAAATGACAAAGAAATCCACAGGCTAGAGTCATTCCTCTGCCTTTTAGACCAACCAGTGTATCAAGTCAGAAAAACAGGTGTACTTATTCTATTGTAGGAAATAGATGAGTCTCATTTGTCCAATTTTCATCAGGGGTGTCAAATTTATCATGTGCAGACAAGCTACTGACATCAACATGTTCAAGCGAAAATGTGGATTTTTAGGTTATGACCCCAATCCACTTTATCTCTCTGGGTCTAGGAACAGCTTCAGATCTCAATCTAATCATGTTTCTAAGCTATATATCACTAAGAAAAACAAGACAAGTGCAAAGAAGAAACAGTTATTCTCAGGCTATTTCCTGGACACTTTAACAAGAGCCCCAAATTCTTCTCAAACACTGCAAACTGTCTATGTCACCTCCTTCAAATGGGGAGATTTTCACTTCTCATTACTAATCTGCTTCAGCTTTGCAGAATAGGTTTTTGGTTTGCTAATATGTATTACAGATTCAGTGCATCATATTTACCTTAGTAGGAAAAATATGTTTACACAAATCATCATCCTTTCATAAGAAATTAATGGCTTCATAATTTTATAATATGTAGAATGACATTCCTCTATTGAGATAAACTTGAATAAAAACCAATTGTACACATAACTGTCCTATTCTGTTGTTGTTGTTCAGTCGCACAGTCGATTCCGACCCTCTGCGACCCCATGGACCACTGTCCGCCAGGCACTTCTGTCCTCCACCATCCCCTTCAACTCGCTCAGTTCTGTGCCCATTGTGTCTACAATACCATCTAGCCATCTCATCTTTGGCCTCCCCCTTCTTCTTTTGCCTTCAACCTTTCCAAGCATCCTATAGCCAGAAGCAATATTTTATGGTTAGACTTAGTTTCTCTCCCTGTCAAGTGTTAGAAAAAATGCCACAATTCATGCATCACAAAAAAAAACAAAAAAACAGAGCTGCTGAATAGTAGGTTCATAGTATAATAAAATATTAGGTGATTCTCATTGTAAAAATTAGTGGTAGGAAAGATGACAAACATATTAGTGTGTAAACACACACACACACTCATGCCTGTATATTTTCTGCAAGATTTTAACACAAAAATGCTAGCCTAGATTCTAAATATTGCAGTTATTATTCAGCTCATTCCCAGTCTTCAAATTGACTCAATTTAAAAGTAACACTAGTTGAAATCCTGTTGCTTAGCATAGTAAGTTGTCCTAGGATAGTCCTGTTGAATCACTGGGGTCAAGATTTCCAAACTTTCCATTGATTCAAAGGGGCCTACTCCAATTGTGACTTATGTTAGCACAGTAAGTTGCATTCAGAATCCACTTAACTTATGGAAGAGTTGATTTATCAACTATCTAATGATTTAAATGATATACTTTAATTAAAATGAACTTGAATCAAGTGGATTCAACATCATCTTAATAACCAAACAACAGGACTTTAGCCAATGAGTACATTAAAGAAACGTTTCCATCCTGGGCTACATATAGTGCAATATGCACTTAAGCCACGGATTGCCAATGTATCATGGAGAGTCAGAGAAGCAATACACTTACAATAGTGCTGCCTGCAACACTAAAGGCCACTTCCCCCTACAAGCTTAGTGTCTCTTTTAAACTGGGCCTTACAAGTGTAGAAGAGAGATTATCAATTACAATAAAACCTTGCATAAAGAGCACCTCGCTTAAAGACCAACTCGCTTAAAGAGCAGAATTTATCTGAATGGTTGCCTCGCTTAATAACTAAAACCAACCAAAAACTCGTTTAACAACTAAATTGGGGTTCGCAATCACCCCCCCCCCCCGCCAGGAGTCACAATTGGTCACTTACAATGGTGTTTCGCTTAAAGAGCAAACTCGCTTAAAGAGCAATCCCATGGAATGCATTATACTCTTTAAGCAAGGTACCACTGTACAGCCTTTGCCCTCATAGAGAGGAAAGATGAGCTAGATTACCAATTGGCAACAATGACATGGATCTGAATGACTAAACATAGAAACTGAAGGACTCTGAAACTGACTGTTGGTTAACTTCCATCTTCTCCTGCCTGCCTGAGAATAACAGAAGCCACACTGATATGGTGGTTGATCTCTGAAAGTCTGCTTCTTATAGGACAAGATTAGTCAGTTACACCTTAGTAAGAACAACGACAGTGTATGGACCAGGCTCAAGAAAACAGGCAAGATTTCCTAGTCTGTTCATGCAACATTGAAGCCCACCTGCTCACCTGCCTCCTGGAAATGTGTAGGACTGAGTCTTGAATGACCTAGTAGGAAAGTGTAATGAAACAGGCTCTATCTTTTCTGATTCAAGATCACCAACACCAAGGGACTTCACTACCACATCACTGAGGACAACAAGAGCAAGCAACAACTTGCTGAACTTAACAAAAAGAAAAAAACCCTAATTCAGTTCAATGGAAATGATACATTGGGGCTGAGAAAAGAATGCTGAACAAAAAATAAATAACAAAAATCAAAACTGAAGCAAAATATTATTATATAAACTCTTTTGAAATGTTTAGATTGAGTACTTTCATATCAAACATTACTAGAGATAATACCAAGATAAGTTTATTACAATAAGCAGCATATAGAAATTTATGCCACTTGGAAATAATTATTAACGTGTAAGAAAAAGGCTGATATCCTATTACTCTTGGCATGGCAAGCCTGCGGAAGACTGTAGGAAATTATACTGCATGCTTTATATACAGTTAACCAGGCAATTAATTGTGCAGCTGTGCTTGCAGAACCACTTTTTAAATGTAATCAATATGTTTTTAATTGTGTTTTTAATTTTGTAAGCCACCCTGAATCTTTGGATGAGGGTGCGGTATAAATGTGATAAAAGGCTTCTGCCTTTGCGTGACTTTTGCACCCATTTGAGCACCTTCAAGTTATACAGGCATAGTTATGTAACAGGATTCTGGTCAAAATATTAAAATAACAGTGTTGTTTATATCCTCTGATTTTGCAATGCCATCACAAAAACAAGACACTGCTTTCTGGGACAGAAGACAAACTCTTAATAACCTCAACTCTATTTTTCAAGGAAACTTTTCCACCTTGCTTAAGAGAAAGAACTTGGAAACACACACAAATTTGAAGCTGCTCAGAAACCACCAGAAGCTTCCAGCCATTGGATACTTATAAAGTGCTGTGAAATAGTATAGGAATCCACTCAAAAGTAAGTCCCACTGAGTTCAACGAGACTTGCCTCCAAAAAACAGGCTGTAGAACTACAACCTTGTACACCTTAGTGCAGTGATGGTGAACCTTGACACTCCAGGTGCTGTTGGGACTTCAATAACCAGAAGCCCAAGTCAGCACTCCTGCTGCTTAGGGTTTCTGGGAATTGAAGTTTAAGAACATCTGGAGTGCCAAGGTTCACTATCACAGCCCTAGTGTTTGCCTACCATTATACAGTGGAACCTCGGTTAACGAATGGCTTGGTTAACATAAAAATCACATAATGAAAGGAAATCCATAGAAAATAGTGGCTCGGTTTACGGAATTTTTTTCAGAATGGATTCACTGGTTTTCAATGCAACCCTATAGGAAACTGCATTTTGGTTAATGTATTTTAGTTTTCACTGCATTCCTATGGAAAACTGCATTCAATGCATTCCTATGAGAAATCTGGTTTAAGTAATTTGCTTTGTACGGAATGTCCCAGAGAATGCATTAATTCCGTTAACTGAGATTCCACTGCATACTGTTATGATCCTGACAAATCCAGTGGGCTTCCAAGGGCACTAGGGGCAGACTTAGCCCCTGGTGAAGGCCACAACCATCTTCGGTGACACACATTTAATTCGGTACACTGAGTCTAAGGATATGGTGTAGATATTTTTTCTGTATCTGTCTAAGGCACCAATATGTTTAGTTCTTCACAGAACTCCAAGGCTTCCCATAATATTGCAAGATCTATGGGGTGCCTTGCTATCCTTTGAATGTGTTAGGGATATACCCTTTTGTGTTGCTCCCTCTATGCTTTGGAATTATCTTCCTGAGTGCGTGCAAAGTATGACATCCCTGTAGGGATTCAGGAGGAGATATGGGGTGGAATTGTTTTGATGTACATCAGGATATTAGTAAATTGCTATACCCCCATTTACATGGCAAAAATTTATTAAGTGTGCATGAGTCAAAGTTTTCAAGTAGACTTTAGACTGAATTTTTACCACTGATGTATTTTATTATTTGATTGCTGTTTTTGTTATATATAGTATATCTGGACAACAATAAGGCATATAACTGTAAATATAAATAGCTACCTTCCCACTTTGAAAAATACAACTACATGTTTACGTTCAAAGATCTGATTAGAATAAAATCTGTTACATCATTTAGAACACATTTTAGGTAACCCACCTCAAGGAAGAAGTTAACCAAGTAGGGATCTTGTTTCAGCTTTGCACACACTGTGCAGAGAAAATGGATTTCTTCATTTTCTGTGGGTGTTGCTAGAACTTCACCACAAAGTCTGATTAATTTCTGCCCAAAAAAAGAGAGAACATAATAATGAAACTATTGGAAGCATGCAATAAAAACTTCTATTACTAAGTACTTTGTAAATTTTTGCTATCAAACGGTCTTAAACCAACAAGATATAAACATTATAAGCAATATTCAAAGAGATTTAATGCAAAAAAAATGTTTCTGCAAAATCAATTAAGTACCTGCACAGGTCTGTGTACATTTATATGTGGTAGAAGAGGCTGCTGTATTCTTCCCAGAAGTTTTGTATAAAATGATAAAACCTGTTGTTTCATGCCTGGTGGACACTAGAAAACAAACAGACAAACAAGAAAAACAGAAGGGGTTGAAACTGATAACTGAAAGTCCCAGGAAGCACAGAAATATCAGTCTGTAAGAAATACATGAAGTATATCCAATATTTGATTAATTTTACCTTTAAGAGCTTCAATATAAAACTCGATATTTAAATTAACTATGGCCTAGTGTCTGTACTGTACATTAATACACCTTTTATCAGTTTTCCAAACTAACCTGGACTAAGCTCTCGAGAGGAACGTGAAACTACATAAACTATTTGATATTTTAGTGCAGATGTATTCAGGGTTACCAATATTATTAATATACAAAATTTACAGTAATTTAAAACATGTTTTGTTCTCTGAGGTCTACTGTTCTTATAAATCCAAGTTAAGCCCACGTATTAATGTTAAATTACAGAATCTCAGCTTTATGCACAGAATATTACTTACATCAGCCTTGCCCAAAGTGTACAAAGTTTCCAAGATCTTGTGATGTAGCAGATATTCCATGCAAGGGCCTGTTTCACCAGATTCCCTCTCATTTTCTTCTTGAATCAAAATATCCAGCATCTGCTCCAGGTGAGACGGGATGTTGGTATCTGTCACAGGGGCTTTGTCATCTACAGAAATAATTTGCATTACAAAAATCCAATCTCCATTTTCAGTTATTTTAGCAGCACAATCAAACATACAGTAATACCTTGGACAACGCTAAGACTTGGTTCCACAAGTCTTGGTGTTATCCGATTTTTAGTGTTATCCGATCCATGTTAAAATCCTATGGGATGTATCGGATAACGTTAAAGCGCCATAGAGATACATTGTAACCGCACAGGCTTTAGCGGTTGTTATCCGATACATCCCATAGGACCTTAACGTTATTCGATCCAATTCTCCTTCCCAGATTACTTAACGTTATGCGATTTTAGCGTTATCCGAGGTAAACTTTATCTGAGGTATTACTGTACTTGATTTGTCCTCCCCCCGTCCTCTGTAATTCTTTAATTTAAATTTTAAAAATCCTCATCCAATCAGATTTCATAATCTCCTAGAGTCCGATTTATTGTGGGATTTAAGGGTTTTTATCATAATTTATTGTATGTATTTATTTATTATTGTCGCATAGCGAAAATTCCTATGGAAAAACGCGCATAACGAGTTTTTTTTAGGGGGAAACTCGCATAGTGAATTTTTTTCGTTATGCGAGTTTTCCCCATAGAAATTCTCGTTATGTGAGTTTCTATGGGGAAAAATCGGACTCGCATAGCAAAAAAATTTTCGTTATGCAAGTTGGATTGCTTTTTGAAAAACCCGCTTGTTATGTGAGTTTTTCACAAAGCAAAACGCTCGTTAAGCGAGGTTTGACTGTAATGATAATAAATCCCTACCAGGAATCCAACCAATATTTACATTTTATATAGTATTCAATGCTAAAAATCAGTACAAAACATAGTTAATGAAAAAGAACTTGATTTATTCTAACCTTATACTGGAATTAATTAACATGATGAAATTTATTCCATACAATATTCAACTTATTTATTTCCAAAAAACTCACTTGGCTCCAGCAAACTGAAAGTGTGATGTAATTTTATATGATGAACCCTGAAGCAATTTTTACTGCCAGGTTACAAGCACATAAATAACCCAGTAAGAAATTTGCTATCCCCTTGTGCAACAGTCCACAAATAACTGTCATATGAACACAAAGGGGAACAAGGTCACAGGAGCTAACTGCAACTTCTAAAAACTGCACTTCCCTGTGTCAGCAACAAATGGATAGGTTGTAGAATTAACGGTGAAGTTGAAGGACAACCATCTGATCCCCTATTAAAAAGCAAAGTACGGTAATACCTCATATAACATTAGTATCGAATAACACTAAAATCGCATAACATTAAGGAATCTGGGGGGAAGAATTGCATCGGATAACATTAAGATCCTATGGGATGTTTCAGATAACAACCGCTAAAGCCTGTGTGGTTACAATGTATCTCTATGGATCCCATAGGATTTTAACATGCATCAGATAACACTAAAAATCGTATAACACCAAGACTTGTGGAACCAGGTTTTAGTGTTATCTGAGGTTTTACTGTAGTCCATACTTTGATAAAGCTTCAAAAAAATATTCTTACCTGATGTTTCTATATAGTAATGTGTAATAGCCTTCCAGTGGTAAACAAAATCTTCTTGCAATGGAAGGGATGGAGCAAGCTGAAGACAAGAAACAAGACACAGATATGACATTCCCTGAATGTTGACCTAAAGAAAATCTATAGAACTATTCAATGCTTGAGAGCATGGTTGCATCAAAGCAAAGATATAGAAACAATATACAGTACTGTACAGTAAAACCTCGTATAAAGAGTGCCTTGCTTAGAGAGTAACTTGCTTAAAGAGCAGAATTTTCTCTGAATGGTCACCTCACTTAACAAATAAAACCAACCAAAAACTTGCTTAACAAATAAATCGGGTTTCACAATCCCCCCCGCAAGAAGTCACAATTGGTCACTTACAATGGTGTTTCGCTTAAAGAGCAAACTCACTTAAAGTGCAATCCCGTGGAATGCATTATGCTCTTTAAACGAGGTACCACCGTACAAGGAACTTTAACCTACAATTTTCTGAAGCAGGGACGCATACGCAAGGAGAAGAATCTTGCAGTTAGTTCTGAATGCTAGTGGAATCTTTTCTGACCAAATCAGGGGATTCTAATTACAACCTCCAGCCTGGGCCTCTTCTAAATTAGATAAGTAGGTACTCAGACAAGCAGGCAGGCAGATAAAACCAATCACTCAGTCAACCTTATGTACTTCTGGAATGTAGATGTATTTTAGACTTCCTTGAAATTATGTGTTTCCAAAATGCTCAACAGAGCAAATGAAGGAAAGTTTGTCTTGTTGACATGGAAGACTCCCGGATTTTTCCTAGTCAGTCTTTTGTAGGCTTATAATCTTAAACAAACAAACAAACAAAAAACCTGGTGTGTACATGGCATATCAGAAAACAAAACAAAATAAACAAAATAAAATAAAATAAAAAACACTGTAGCACTTTAAAGACTAACTGCTATATTTTTATTGTTACCTTTCGTGGATCAAGTCCACTTCATCAGACGAAAGCTAACAATAAAAATATAGCAGTTAGCCTTTAAAGTGCTACAGTGTATTTTATTTTATTTTCTGGTGTGTACATGTAAGCCAATTTTATCTCACTTTCACTGTCAATAAATGTTCAAACTATCTTAGAACTATCATTTGTTGGGGGTTACACTCTATTAATCTACAAGGATATGGAGTGTGAGCAACTCCTGTCATAAAACACTACTATATTAAAATAACCATAACCCAAAACTGGATAGTGAATAAAACAGGAGTTCTCAACCCTTTCACACCGCAGGCCGGACCACACCCCCTCAGACAACTGAGCAGGTCAGACATGTGGTTCCTCCCATCATAAACACTGCTGTAAATGCACCTGCGGCTGTCATAAACATGTTTTTAACTGTTTTTGCCACAGGCGCCACTGGTGGCGTAAGTGGTAAGAGTGATGGCGGCAACCACATAAAATGGTGCTGTGAGCCAGGTTCGGCCCACAGACTATAGTTTGCAAACTCCACATAAGCAGCTTCTAGAACTACAGTAATACCCCGGATAACGTTTGCACCGGATAACGTTAAAACTGCATAACGATGACAAATTTGGGGGGAAGATTTGCACCGGAGAATGTTCTTTTTAGCGTTATCCGATGCATCACAATAAAGAAGTAAAGGAGACCAAAGCTCCTCTCCCTGCCACTTCCCTCCTTCCCCCCCCGGCAGTTTCGGGACTCCCCACACCCACCCACACCCACCGCTGTGACTGCAGTAGGATCGGGGAAAGCGCCTTTCCCCCGACGCTACTTCAGTCTTCCCTCCCTATATTTATCAGTCTTTCCTCCCTGTATTTAAACTACAGGGAAGGGGGAAATAGAGATCTGATTGGTTCTCTAGAGAACCAATCATCTCTCTCTCTTTCCCCCTCCCTGTAGTTTCAATGCAGGAAGGGAACGAAAAAAACACAAACCTCGCGTCTTTTTTCCTCTACAGGGAGAGAGAGGCAGGAATACAGGAAGGGGGAAAAATCCTCTCTCTCCCTGTAGTTTAAAGATGCTAGGCTTGTGTTTTTTTCTTTCCCTTCCTGCATTGAAACAACAGGGAGGGGGAAAGAGAGAGAGGTGATTGGTTCTCTAGAGAACCAATCACATTTCTCTCCCCCCCCCCCTGTAGTTTAAAAAAACACAAGCCTCGAGCGATCAGCTGGTGAAGCCTGGCTCGGAGCGTGCAGCTCAGCAAGAGAAAGTAAGACTGCAGTAGAGTCGGGGAAAAGGTGCTTTCCCCGATCCTACTGCAGTTACAGCGGTGGGGGGTGGCTTTAAAGGTAGGGAGGTCTCTTTCTTTCCCTGCCTGCCTTTAAAGCGGTTTGTCCCTCAAGTCAGGGCTTTTTTTTAGCGTTGTTCGATGCTAAAAATCAGATAACGTCATGACTTGTTGAACCAAGTCATAACGTTATCCGGGGTATTACTGTATGTAACTCTTGTATGGAGGCTCTCCATGTGGACAATTATTTTTCAAACTTGACAACTGACATATGGAAATACTTTTGGTTTCTAGAGTGGATCAACAGATTGGACCAAACTGGGGGTTTTCTGTTGACAAAATGGCCTTTGAAGCAGAAGGATGTTCCTAACAGAATAGTAAGGAAAGTCCATTTTCTGGTGACATCCCACTCAACAAGCCCTCTCCACAACATTTCCTATACAGTTCCAAATACTCTTCAGTCTTGTAGTATAGATTCAAGCTAAGTTCAGGCAGCTGCAGGTAGGAGAAACTGTTGGAAATCCTTATTCTGCTGATAAAAGCGGCTGCTGGATGAAATAATGTTCCATAAGCGGTGTCACTCCAATGAGATACAATCTATTAGCATTCTGGTTTGTTTTCAAGAAGCTCAGCTACTGTGGTAATTAAAAACCCCTACTAAAACTGCAGTTAAAATATTCTTATAAATAATACTGGAGATACTAAAACTGAAGACTAATTTTCATACATCAGCTTTTTAAAAAAAATGCTAGGGTACTAATGTTACTGATAAACAGTCTACATCCATTATTTTTTATTCAGATGCTAGGGCATACATACAAAGTTCTGCAGATTTTAGGCAACAGACTATAAAAGATGGCTCAATGAAAGGTGATATTAAAAACCAGATTTTAATGGGTTCATTTTTACTCTTGGATTTTATTCAGTTCATATTATTCATACTGTTCCTGGATTAAGTCAGTGCTCATAAAATGTGATAGCATTCACTTTGATTTCTAATGCATATAGTAATTCATCTAAATAATCTTGTACTACCTGTGTAGGTGTGCTTGACTCAGACCTTCCTGAACACTTTCAAAACCCAGCCAGCTCCTTAGTTTACCCATTTTCCTTTTGTATTTACCAGTGACATAGCAGAACCTCCCCACCCCCAAGTGTATTTTCCGATCGTAATATCTCCAAACTGAAGAGAACTGTGCCTATCATACAGCTGCTAAAAATACAAAACCTCTATCTTAGCATTCAAGTTTTCTATCTTTTATCCATATTAGAACACCACACAATTTAAAATTATGGACGTATATGACATATACGTAGCATTCAAAACAAATTAAATGTTAAAACAAATAGGCTATTTTGACCAGAAGTGTGCTATTTCAATAACATTATTTTGGAACAAACTGTCAAAGAGAAATTTCCAGAAAGTGCCCAGATTAGTAGAACTTCAACTACAGTATATAATGGCTGAAATAAAAAGGTTGCCAAAGACAACATCTTGACCACTTATTTCTGTCGAGGAGACAATCACCTATATTAATGTGATAGCTAGAGTCACCATACAAGTAGAACAATGGTGACCTACACACTGGCAATCTTTGAGATTGATTACTGCAATGCTCTTTATATGATGCTGTCCTTGAGGCTGATACAGAGGGTTCAATGGGTACAAAATGCAGCGGGTAGATTAGTTAAGGGTATTGGTCATTTTGATCATATTACACCAGTCTTAGCTAGCTTACATTGGTTGCCTATTACATTCAGTGCCAGGTCAAAGGTGCTGATGAAAACATATAAAGCCCTTAATGGTTTAGATCAAGGGTGCCCAAACTTTTCGGCCCGGGGGCCGGATAACATTTTATCAGATGCTCCGAGGGCCGAACTATCTCTCCATGGTACATCAATCCACCCAGCCTTGCCGCCGCCGCCACCACCACTAACGCTTTTGCCGCCGGCTCCTCTTTCGCCGGCTCCTCCTTTGCCGCCTTCGCGGTGTCCTTTAAAAGTGTCCTTTTAAAAAAATATGACAGATCCTAGAAACTCACATCCAGCTTGGTCATTGTGGCATCCAAGGAGCTGTTGTTGTGTTCCAAAGCTTCAGGTAGGTGGGATTTTAATTAGCAATGAAAAGTCATTAGCCTTAGAAAAGATCTGCTTCCTGACATCATGTCAGGAAGCAGATCTTTTCTAAGGCTAGTGACTTTTCATTGCTAATTAAAACCCCACCTACCTGAAACTTTGGATTTTAATTAGCAATGAAAAGTCATTAGCCTTAGAAAAGATCTGCTTCCTGACATGATGTCAGGAAGCAGATCTTTTATAAGGCTAGTGACTTTTCATTGCTAATTAAAACCCCACGTACCTGGAACTTTGGATTTTAATTAGCAATGAAAAGTCATTAGCCTTAGAAAAGATCTGCTTCCTGACATCATGTCAGGAAGCAGATCTTTTCTAAGGCTAATGACTTTTTATTGCCAATTAAAACCCCACCTACCTGAAACTTTGGAATTTAATTAGCAATGAAAAGTCATTAGCCTTAGAAAAGATCTGCTTCCTGACATCATGTCCTGCCTGGCTTGCTGCAGCCTCAGAGGGTGGGGGAACTTCAAAATTAGCGCGCATTGGGTCTCCCAATCAATTTAAAATCAGGAATTACACAATGCACAGCCATAATACTGTAAATCAATTTTGACTTCCAACTTATACCAATACTTGAATCAGTGTAAAATAAATCACTTCAGACCAGTGATGGTGAACCTTGGCACTCCAGGTGTTCTTGGACTTCAATTACCAGAAGCCTAAATCAGCACTTCTGGTTATCAGGACATCTGAGAATTGAAGTTCCATAACATCTGAACTACCAAGGTTTGCCATCACTGGTTTAGACTTTGTGCCCACTCCTGTTAATGTTTACCTGGGAAAGCCCAGATAAACTTGCAGCAGGAGGTGACATAGATTACAGCTGATTGGCAGAGGCAGCATTAACAGATCTGCTGCATCTCTCTACAGCTGCAGATCAGCTGACACCAGTTACTACCAATCAGTGGGAGCCCCTCTACTGCTATAGTGCATTGTTTTTTCAAAAAATATTTATTCAAAGTGTCATAGCACTAGGACTCTTCAAATAAACATTTTTTAAAAAAGAATTACTGGTGGGTGATTAGCTAGGAATAGCAGTTAGTCTTTAAAGTGCTACTGTGTATTTTATTTGTTTTGTTTTGTTTTCTGAGATAGCTAGGAATGGTCTCCCTTGATCAGCTGGAGTCTGTTTTCACTGATCAGTGGCTTTGATCTGCCCTGGTAGTGCAGACAGATTTCCAGCTGATGAAGGAGAACATAACCATTTGGTCCACAGCATCTCTGATGCCATCGTGACTGCCAATCGGCTTACCTGGGACATCTCTATACCGCCAGTCAGCTGATCAATGGGAAATCTCATGCCGGCAGCGGAGATGCCACTGATTAGCTGGGGACAGTTTGCCCCATCAACTGGAGCTACCTCTGCTGCCAGAGTAGAGTGCAGCCACTATAGACATACAGTGTATCTAAATAGCTTTACAGTACTGCATATATACATATGGGACTGCAGTGGCTCAAGTCACTAAGACGCTGACTGGGAGGCGGAAGGTCAGCAGTTCGATTCCCGAGTACTGCAGGACGGAATGAGCTCCCGTCTCTGTCCCAGCTCCTGCCAACCTAGCAGTTCAAAACCAAGAAATTGCAAGTAGATAAATAGGGACCAGTTCAGTGGGAAAGTAACAAGTGTTCTGTGGGCTGCAGTGTCTAGTCATGCCTGCCACATGACCATGGAAACGTCTGCAGAAGCAGACAGCACTAGCTCTTTGGATTTGAAACAGATGAGCACTGACCCCTAGAGTCAGATACGACTGGCTTTCGAGCAAGAGAAACCTTTACCAAATTTAATGCATTCTCCAGGGCCTTTTGTAGACTAACTCCTGTATTTAAATTTGAGCTTTTGTAGACTAACTCCTGTATTTAAATTTGAGCTGTACAGTATTTAAATTTGAGGTGGATTTGAGATCAAATCCACCACATCAGGCAGAAGAGCAAAGGTTCGTGGGTTGAATTTGTAAGAGCACATCAACTCCACAGGCACACAATGACGGGGCAAGCCTAAAGGTAAAGTAACGTCTCTTTTTGCAACTGATGAAAAATCCCGGGTTATTTAAACCTTTGCAATTGCAAAAGGTTGCAGAGCAAACTTCTTTGCACAAGCGAGCTGAAAAGCAACATTTGTTGCTTCTGACAGTAAGGGAACATCCCGGGGGTCTTATTCAAACCTCCTACAAAGGGCTGCAAAACAAACTTCTTTTGCCCAGCCAATGGATGGGTGGATGCATTATTATACATTGTGGCACCTGAGAAGGTGTGAACTTTTTTTGCTTCTCTTCTGATATCTTAAGTTTGCAATATAAGCAGCCTGACAAAGAGATTTGAAGAACTCTAAACCTCGCTTCCCTCCCCCTCCCCCCTGCTCCTGGCTTTCTTTTTTAATTGCTTTAAATCAGGCATGCCCAAACGACTTACTTTTAGCTCCGACTGAAGTCCCTCTCTCCACTCTCGCGTATTGATTCAGCCATTCTAAAGTAGATCCGGCTGAACTCCTAGTACTAAGCAGGAGGAGGAAGGAACTAGGCAAATCACTCTTTCACTGACTTGTGATCCCTCCGGCCCAAAAAAAAGTTCGCCCAAAATTTTTTTTAAAAAAAATAAAATAAAATTATAAGAGTTCTTATACCATGTCGGGGGCCGGATGAAATGGCCTGGCGGGCCGGATCCGGCCCGCGGGCCGTAGTTTGGGCATGCCTGGTTTAGATGGATCATGTTGTCTACAGAGCACCTCTTCTTTAAAAAACTATACCGGGAACCCCAAGGCTCTTAAGTTACAGATTGTCACACTTCTACTTATTTTGTGTCCTGATCAAACCCTAGACTGCTGAAATGAATCCACTATCTTTGTCTTGTCATTGCCCAAACCCAAGTCCTCATCGGTGAAAGTCTCTGGCAGCAAATAGGCCGGACTCTGTGTTTCTCCACATTCACACGGTGTGTTACTGTCTGCCAGCAATCCCCACTTGAACATGTTGGTCTTTTAGGGACTGCAACCCTCATCCTATTCAGGCTCCTCCAGGTGACATAGGGGAAATTGAGATCTTCAGCTACATCCATCTTTAATGTTGTTCCTTGCCCAGTTGTTCCTTGCCTTCTTTCACCTTCTAATTTGGTTTTGCTCTTGTCTGCCCTCAAGAATGTCACACTTAGATAAGTTTAAAAGGTTGTGACTAGAATAGTGAGATCAAGATCTTTCTCTGCTGTGTTTCCCACATTATGGAATGAGATGCCAGTAGAAAATCAGATCTGCTTCCATGCTAATAGCTTTTCGGAAACAACTAAAAACATTCCTATTCCAACAATCATTTCTCATGTTAGCAAACTGATTATACAACTGCAGAAATCTTCCTTATTAGATTTAGTGAGCTGTGATTCTGGAATACAGTAAAACCTCATATAACACTAAAACCTGGTTCCACAAGTCTTGGTGTTATATGATTTTTAGTGTTATCTGATCCTCTATGGGATCCATAGAGATACATTGTCACCACACAGGCTTTTGCGGTTGTTATCTGAAGCATCCCATAGGATCTTAATGTTATTTGATGCAATTCTTCCCCCCAGATTCCTTAATGTTATGCGATTTTAGTGTTATTCGATACTAATGTTATATGAGGTATTACTGTATTGGTCTATGGTACATTCAGTGGTGGGCATCAGTAGGTTCGCACCAGTTTGCCAGAAATGGGAGCAGAAATTCTGGCTGGCTCCACCCATCCAAGTTTTGAAATAAAGTAGTCCTAATTCAGATGCAACACAGGGCTTTCCCCCTAGCCACACCCACCATACCACGCCCACAGTGTGGTAGTAAAAAAATGTTGAGCCTACCACTGGGTCATGTTTATCAATTTACTTTGGATGTCATCTAGGTAGTTATTTTATTCTTGTAATGTGATTTTAGTTAGTTGGCAATTTATTGAAATATGTAATTTGTTTCTATCTGTGTTAGGTTTACTTAATGCTGTGAGTTGCCAAGAGATATGTTCGTACCAACTGGACAGGATATAAGTAAATTCAATCAATCAATTTCCTTTTCCAAAATGTTGAAAAATGCCAAATGTATATAATGGTCATGTCATTTGTTTGTCTCTGTATGTCTGGATTTCATTTCTATTCCCTCTCACACAATTATAGCAGAATTGTAAATGTATGTGTCTTTATCTGAATGGAAATATCCTTGAGATATGACTAGTCGTTGAAAGGCCTCACAAACAATACGAAAATGCAGTTTTTGTAAGAGTAGGTATAACAGTCCTCTCAACAAACTGAATTGAGACAACAAGGGTCCCATAAATTTTGGACTTCACTTCTCATCATCCCTGGTCAACATACCCGTCTTCAAAAATTATTTGACCATCTAGAGGCCATCAGGCTAGGGAGGACTGCTGTACACACTTTCCTGTAACTGTAATCAAACTTCAGTAGAATTAACTTCTGACTAGACCTACATTATCACTGTACTCTTGGTAATGCATAAAATATAATGTTTTGGTGATATGAGTTGCAGTTTGAACAAGAGTGAGAACTACAAACTGTGGTGTGTTTGATAAACACCTAAAATCTTGATATAAGGGACTGACACATGACAACCTCCCTCAAAAGACTACAGAGCTACCGCACAAGCTACTTTTGAAAACCATCATGTTCTCCTGCTCCTGCTTCAGTAGAAGTTCTTTCCTACTGTCCACATAGGAAAGGACTGTAAACAACCCATACCATGTACCTGCACCGATGTATTCCATGCATCCCACAAGAAAGCACAACCACAGAGCTGGCCTAAGACATTTTTTTTGCTGAAGTGGAATAGCCTATAATATTTACTATCTACCTAAAGCAGTACCTAAAGCCTGTCAAATCATACTGGTACCTTAGACAGAAAATCCAGTAAGTTCCTCTCCCTGCCCCCTATAGAAAAAAATAAAGAAGGAATGAAATAAACAATTAGCTACAAGCCCCCTCCCATTCTGTAAATAATTAACAACTTCCTATCTTTTCCTGATCCCTAAAATCAGTTATTTCATTCTGCTTAAATGGGCTGGCCTACACGGTATATCAGCAGGAGAAGAAGGGAGTAATCGGTCCTCCATGTCTTAGGCCAGCTCTGTGGTTGTGCTTTCTTGTGGGATGCATGGAATACATCTGTGCGTACATGGTATGGGTTGTTTACAGTCCTTTCCTATGTGGACAGTAGGAAAGAACTTCTACACGGTATATCAGCAGGAGAAGAAGGGAGTAATCGGTCCTCCACCATTAGACTACAGTACAGTATTTGATGTATAGACTGAATATACAAGCAGGAGCATGTCTAACACTGTCCACGTTGAAGGCCAAAGTAATTGCCACTAGCCTGCTGACGTAGTGACTGTCAAGCAGCCAAATATCATAGAGCTCTATCAACTCAACAGATGTTATGGAACATTTGGGCAACATCACGAGGGGGGCATCTTTGAAAGTTCAAAATGGGCCGTCTGACATAATTTCTGGGTTTAACGTCTTCAGAACAGGACATTGTATGTTGGTTCTTTTTGCAGACAAACAAATAAGCTTCCACAGCCTCACACAACAAAAGCTGTGTGTGAAGTACTGTGTGAGTGTGGAGAAGTACAGGAATGCCCAAATTGGGCCCCCAACGCCAATTCATCCGGTCAGCGAAGCTCTCGTTGCTCCTGGAAGCCCTCGCTGTTCCGTACGGGCACGTTTTACTTCCACTTCCAGGAGCAACAAGGACTTTGCTGGCTGGATGAATTGGTGTCGGGGGGCCTGATCTGGCCCCCCGGGCTATAGTGACCAGCTCCCTGAACCACAGCCTGAAAAGTTTGGGCACCCCTGGTCTAGTAGGTAGAAGCTATTTGGCAGCTTATCCAGAATTAGAAGTTGATCGTGGAGCTTTTCCAGGTGTCAAACAGTCCTTCTAGCACCAGGCAAAGGCATTTACCAGATTTTTATTTTTAAAAATGTGGCTTTTAATTCTGCTGACTGTCCTTTCTGTGCATTTAGAATTGTACCAGATTTTTATTTTTTTAAAATGTGGCTTTTAATTCTGCTGACTGTCCTTTCTGTGCATTTAGAATTGTGTGGCTTCATTATTTTGCTAGCTAGATCGACATTTTTAAGTATTTTAACTTTTTAACAACATAAACTACCCTCTGAACAGGACTGGGGAGCAACCTATATATAGTTATAGCCTATATGTAAATAATAAACGGAACCACACATGAGCCAATCTAACTGGATAATTCAAAGGGAGCCAAACAAATAAGCTTTCCATTCAAGCTCTTGCCACAGCTATTATCCTACGCTATTTGCTCACCCAACCTGTGGGTTTTCCCTATAAATTAGTGGGCACATAAAAAGTGAAGGGAGGGAAGCTGCAAGAAGAGGCCCCGAAAAGCGCGTTCCCCCCCCCCCCAAAAAAAGTTAGGCCCCACAGGATCCCCGGCCTTGCGTGACGGGCGCTGCCGCCGGCCTTACCGCCTCCACGGCGTGCTGAAGAATGGAGGTCAGCTTGGAGAACATCTTGTCCCTGGACTGGACCAGCCGCTGCCGGGAGGATCTCGAGAGCTCCTCGATCCGCCGCCGCCGCTCCAGGGTGAGGGCTGCATGCGGGGCTCCGGGCAGGAGGGATGGGGTCAGATCGGACACCGAGGCAGGTCGGACTCGGAGGGGCTTCTCCGTCCGCTCGCTCTCGCCCGTCGGCAACAGCAGCGGCAAGAGACACGGTGGCACTGACGACGCCCGACTACTACCCACCCGGGCCGGGCCGCGGCACCCGGAAGACGAGCGCCTTCTTCCCCCCGAGCCCAGGCGGCGGTGGAGGCAGCGGCGGTTCCCTCCCCTCCTGAGTCAGCCTCCAAGGCCCGCCGCTGGGTCTGGACAGGTTGCTTGAGAGCCGGATCCCGTCCCGAAGAAAGAGACTGAGAAAATATAATAAATGTAACTCCAGGGAAGGGGAAACGCCTGGGACCCAGAGG
The DNA here is from genome assembly GCA_030440675.1 of Furcifer pardalis. Taxonomy (NCBI): domain Eukaryota; kingdom Metazoa; phylum Chordata; class Lepidosauria; order Squamata; family Chamaeleonidae; genus Furcifer; species Furcifer pardalis. The sequence continues at coordinate 231,516,680 of CP126890.1, forward strand.
AGGAGCGCTTCTCCCCACACCACTCGGATCCCTTTTTCTAATTTAGGGAAAAGGACCTCCCAGATCCTGCGCCTAAGAAGGCACAAGATGGATTCACTGTGTATGTATGTAAACTAGGGGTGCCCAAACTACGGCCCAGGAGCCGGATCCAGCCCCCCAACACCAATTCATTTGGCCCACGCCACCCTTGCCGCTCCTGGAAGCGGAAGTAAAATGGCACGTTTTACTTCCACTTCCAGGAGCGGCAAGGGTGGCGTGGGCCAGATGAATTGGTGTCGCGGGCTGGATCTGGCCCCTGCCTGGGCCATAGTTTGGGCACCCCTGGTTTAAGCAGAGAACATGGCAGCCTTTAAAAAATCTATCTCATCCTGTTGCACAACAGGTTGCAAGGTGTGTTTTACCTCCGCTTCCGGTCAGAGGAAACACGTGACTGGCCCACTGAACCACGTGACCGGCCCACTGAACCACGTGACCGGCCCACTGAACCACGTGACCGGCCCACAGCCCAAAATTTTTAGGCACCTCTGAAATAAATGCTTTCCTCTAGATCCTTCTGGTGAAGGCAGCGGATGGAGGTGCTCTCTCTCTCTAGCACTGCAAGGCTTGACTCATGTTTAGTCTGCTGAAAAATCCTCTTGTTCCCTAATGGTAACAGCATTGAGATTACTGAAATTTTTGAAAGGGTAGCCATGTTAGTCTGTGTTTCAAATATATCAGAGAGTAAACAAAACAAACTTTCTGATATACAGTATTTGAAACACAGACTAACACGGCTACCCTTTCAAAAATCTCAGTAATCTCATAGTTGTTGCCATTTAGTCTCTGTCCCAGCTCCTTGCCAATTTAGCAGTTCAAAAGCAATACATTGCAAGTAGATAAATAGGGACCACTTTGATGGGAAGGTAAACAGTGTTCCGTGTTGAGGCATGCCTGCCACATGTCCACAGAAACATCTGCAGACGCAGACAGTGCTGGCCAGAAGAGTAGCGTGCCTTGGCGGGGCCCCGTATAAAAATTTGTTTGGGGGCCCTTAGGAAGGGTAAAGATTTGTTTTGCTTACGCACATTGGGGGGGCCCGTGGCCCGGGGGCCCCGTATAATTGATACGGCAGATACGGCGGTAGCTACGCCTCTGGTGCTGGCTCTTTGGCTACAAACAGATGAACACTAAACCCTAGAGTCGGATACAACTGGTTTTCTAGCAAGAGTGACTTTTACCTAAACAAAACAAAAAGACAAAAAAAAATACTCACATTGAGGCACTTTAAAGACTAACTGCTGAATTTTAATGTTAGCTTTTGTGGATCAAGTTACTTCATCAGACATAAGAGTGAGACTTCATGGCCTCAGTTTATACACATCAGGCACAGAGGTACAGAATGATTGGTTAGCATAACAGATACAAAAAAGCCACATTGATTTGTATGCTTATCCGCTATGTTTACCATTCTATACCTCTGTACCTGATGTGTATAAATTGACGCCACTCATGATGCATTGCCAGTAAGGCTGCAAGTCTTGTCATACCATAAGACAGAAAAGAAATGCCTTAGGCAGCAGAGTTTGAGTACTACATAAAGTCAGCTGCCTAACTCTTAATTTACCATTATATTTTACTGTGTCAGGAAAGCTTTACAAGCTTTTGTATTTATGTGTCTTGACTTGAATAGATGGAAAGAATGTCTCAGTCTAACTCTGAATATATGCTGGGACTAAACATGTTAGTAATCAATAGGTCTGAAACTATTAGGAAACGTAGATATAGATGTGAAATTGCATTTCTCTGTTCTCACCATGAAAGGCATTTATCATCACGTATTTCATGACAGGAATAGAGAAATGGAAATGTAGGGTGTTTTGTTTTTTAAATTGTGGTCACATCTCTTTGGCCATGAGGTGATCTATTGGCATTTTGAAAGAAGCTCCACATTTTGAAGAAACAAGCCATCTTTTAGAAATTAAAAAAGAAACCAAAGGAGGAAAAACTGAGCATATTTTGACTACACCCTGCCAAATTACAGACAATATGTGTTTTCTTTTTAAAGGGTTTGTTAAACTCTGTTCATTTCATGGCAGAATTAGAAAGAATTTGCAGGCACACTTGCCTCTCCTGAGTGTATCCAGGCTGCCAAATTTCAGATGAATAGGTATAGTGAGTTTTGTAGAACACCTTTTCATTCTTCAGAAATTTCATGCCAAGAGTGTCCAAAAAGAATATGTTTATCTCTTGGGTTCTTTATGCCCCATTAAGTGAAAAAATCCTCCAATGAATCATTGCCAGGGCCCATCAACAGAATAAGGGACTCACTAGGAGAGGCATGGCAAAAAGACCTTCAAATCTGGAGCTACCGGTAACTTTATTTCCCATTCTCTATGTTTTGTTTTCTTTTTGAAGGGCTGAGGATATTCTTTTGCTAAAGCACTTGCATATACTTACCAGCAAACTGTGGTGTTCATACTTTCATGTAAAGCAGCACAATTACTGTAGAATCACTCCCAAAAATGGCAATGGTTGACATAGAACTTGTGTATGGTAATTTATATGTATAGCTACAAATTTGGAAAGAATGATTATAACTTCAATAGAATACAGTATATGTACTGTGGTCCAGTAACATATGTGGCTACTGTCTTAGCGCTAACTATTGATAAGCAACTTCAAAGCTTGATGGTTTTCTTTCTTGCAATTCTTTATCTTTAAAGACTATCTGACAGCCTTTCATACAGAAAATTGAATTTCTACAGTGGGATGTTTGTTCCTTACCATAGCATAAATCAGAGGTACCAGAAACACAAGATAGACTAAGGGAGACAGTTCAAAAGGTTTGATAAATGTCTTAGAAATCACATTAACATTTATTTTATGTTGATAGCTATGCAAAAAACTTGACAGTGATCACATCTGTTGCCACTCTCAAGATATTCAAAAAGTCAATTTCTGGTTATGATCAGTGATGGGATGTCAAAAATTCTACTACCACGCCATGACGTCACGGACGTCATGGGCGTGGCCAATGTCATGACGTCATGACGTCATGGGCGGAGCCAACGTCATGACGTCATGACGTTGTGGGCAAGGCCAAAAATAAAAAATAAATAAATAAACATGCACACAGACCCGTATATAACTTAAAGAAATAAAATAAAGAAATAAATAAAATAAAATTTAAATTAAAGTACAACCACCCACCGAAAACACAAATAAATCACCCACCCACCCTAAATATAAAAGCCTCACTTACCTTCCTTGGCACTGACGAACCTTCATGTGGCCCGGGGCCACCCGGCAAGGCACGCTGCCCCTGACTGCCACGGCCGCCACAGCCGCCTGCAGCCCCTGCCTGGCCACCGAACTCCCACGGGCACGTTGGTGCCTGCCCGCGCCGTCCGCCCACGCTGCGCCGTCCTAGGGACTTGGGCCGGACAAACCCCCATGCCCTGGGTAAGCGCGGCGGGGCTCGCCACCGCCGCATCATCTTCCGCCGGCCGCCGGCAGCTTCCTCGGGCATGGGGGTTTCTCGGGCCCAAGTCCCTAGGACGGCGCGGGCGGGCGGCGCGGCGCAGGCGGACGGCACGGGCGGCGCGGCGCAGGCGGACGGCACGGGCGGCGCGGCGCAGGCGGACGGCACGGGCGGCGCGGCGCAGGCGGACGGCGCGGCCAGGCACCAACGTCCCCGTGGGAGCTCGGTGGCCGGCTAGGGGAGGTGCCCTTCTCTTAGGGCTGCCGCCGCTGCTGCCGGAGCCACTCTAAAAAGAGGCGGCTCCAGCTTCGGAAGATTTTTTTTTTTTTTAAATTGGATCCATTTGGCTCCAATTGACTGCGCATGTCCAGAAACTCAATTTGACGCATGCGCAATGCGTCAGATTGAGTTTCTGGACATGCGCAGTCAATTGGAGCCATTTTATCTCTGATTTTAATTTTTTTTTTCCTTTCGGTCAGGCGTCCGGAACCGGACGCCCCAAAAGTGGACTTCCCCTCACGGAGAACCCTCCGGGATTCATCTTACCGGTTCCAGAGATCCGTCTGGAACCGGTGACATCCCATCACTGGTTATGATGCTTTCAGAAGACCCATCTTTCTTATGACAGTGTAAAAAAAGTGAACACACCTATTTACAATTTTAAAAAAACCCAGCCAATTTTATTTAACTTTTGCTTGTTTTTGGGCTTTCAGGCTGATGATTTATTTTATTTATTTATTTAATTAAATTTAATACCCCGCCCCAATCGGGAGAACCCGACTCTGGGCGGCTTACAGCCAGAATAAAACAAGAATAAAACCAACACTAAAACATCAAAGTTAAAACAGTCAGAGTTAAAACAACGCAGGGATATATACCAATAATTCCCATATACCAACCCAGGGGACAGTCCTTATATAAGCCACTTGGTATGGGAACCCATGTTCCCGGGTCCCCAAACCTGTCCTGCCAGCCAGGTTTTCAAGCCCTTTCGGAAGGGCAGGAGCTCCGTCTGAAGGCGCAATTCGGTGGGCAGGAGGTTCCAGAGGGCCGGGGCGAACACGGAGAAGGCTCTCCTCCTGGTACAGGCGAGATGCGCCTTTCTCGCTGAAGGAATAACAAGGGAGCCTCTCCGATCCGCCCTAGTGGGCCGGACAGATGTCCTAGGGGTGACGCGGTCTCTTAGGTATCCTGGCCCACTACCATATAGGGCTTTAAAGGTAATAACCAGCACCTTGAATTGCACCCGGAGACAAACTGGCAACCAGTGTAGCTCCCGGAGCAGCGGCGAAGCATGAGCATAACGCCCACACCCCACCACTACCCGGGCCGCCGCATTCTGGACCAGCTGGAGTCTCCGGATGGTCATCAGGGGCAGCCCCATGTAGAGCGCGTTACAATAATCAAGTCTGGAGGTGACCAACGCATGTGTGACCATAAGCAGGGCATCCCGGTCCAGGAGGGGGCGTAACTGGCGAATTACACGAAGTTGTGCAAAAGCCCTCCTGGCCACGGCTGCCACCTGCTCTTCGAACAGTAGCCGTGAGTCCAGGAGGACCCCCAGATTACGCACCGGGTCTGATTGGGGCAAAACTGCCCCATCCAGAACCAGAGGTGGAAGCTCCTTTGATAACACAGGACCCCTTACCCACAGCCACTCAGTCTTGCCGGGATTCAGCTGTAGCCCGTTGTCCCCCATCCAGACCTTTACAGCCTTCAGACACCTGGAGAGGACTTCCACCGCACCGCATGGGTCCCCACGGGCAGAGATGTATAACTGGGTATCATCGGCATATTGATGATACCTTACCCCGTGGGAACGGATGATCTCACCCAGCGGCTTCATATAGATGTTGAACAGGAGAGGAGAAAGTACCGAACCCTGAGGCACCCCATAAAGCAAGGGCCTAGGGCTGGACTTCTCCTTCTCCAGGCACACTGACTGGGTCCTGCCCCTCAGGAATGAGGAAAACCAGGACAACACCGTGCCCTGGATCCCCAGACCCTGGAGCCTTCCCAGAAGGATGCCATGATCTACCGTATCAAAAGCCGCTGAGAGATCGAGAAGAGCAAGGACAGACGGTTCCCCTCCGTCCCGCTCTCTCCAGAGGTCATCCACCAAAGCGACTAGTGCAGTTTCGGTACCATATCCGGGCCTGAATCCTGACTGAAACGGGTCCAGATAATCCGCTTCATCCAGGACCTCCTGCAACTGCTGCGCCACAGCCTTTTCCAAAACCTTACCTAAAAAAGGTAGGTTGGACACTGGACGGTAGTTGGAAATTATCGTGGGGTCGAGGGACGGCTTTTTCAGGAGGGGGAGCACCAAAGCATGTTTAAAAGGTGCAGGAAAGTGCCCCTTCTTTAAAGAAGAATTGATGATCGCCTCGACCCAGCCACCTGCCACAGACCTGGAAGCTTTTATTAACCAGGCAGGGCATGAGTCCAGTGCACAGGTCGTGGCGCGAACAGATGCAAGAAGCCTGTCCACTTCCTCAGGGCCAACAGGATCGAACCGATCCCAGGTAACATGGCTAGACTGTGCTATGGTCAACCCCAGCTCAGTACGTTCCACGCCGGGATTTAACTTCAAGCGGATCTGAGCGATTTTCTCCGCCAGATAATCAGCAAAATCCTCAGCCGAACCCTGCCACCCAGGGCCCGCCCCCCCTCTACCGAGGAGGGACCTGGTTACCCGGAACAAGGCAGCTGGGCGATTATCTGCAGAGGCAATGAGGGTGGTGAAGTATTGACGCTTCACCACCGTCATCGCCACTAGGTAGTCTTTAATAGCAGCTCTAACTAGTGTTCGGTCAGACTCACTCCGAGTCTTCACCCAGCGGCGCTCTCGGCGTCTCTTAGCGTCTCTAAAAAGAGAAAGCCTCAAGACATAGACAGGTAATTGTAGAACCATTATATGTATCCTATTCTTAAGAGGCCTGATGCCAGGAAAGCACTCAGAGTTCTTTGTTTGCTAGACCATTGTCTTCCAAGCATATTAGTATAGCTACTGTGTCAAATTTTATTCTCTGCCATTTAGATTTCCATTACTCACAGTAAGCAAGTATTGGAGGGAGTGTAATGTAGTGGTTTAAATGTTGGGCATCAGAGATCCAAGTACTTGTCTAGAGCAGTGATGGCGAACCTTTTAGAGACCGAGTGCCCAAACTGCAACCCAAAAAACCACGTATTTATCGCATAGCCAGTGCCAACACAGCAAGGGGGGGTTGTCCGCCCCCTCTGCCTAGCAGCCCAATAGAATTCACCCCACCCCTCTGCCTAATAGCCCAATGGGAGTACTTCTTCCCTCCCCCAGCACAGAGTTCACCCCAACCCTCAATCTACCAGCCAATTGGGAGTGTTTCCTTCCTCCCTTGTTGCTGAGTTGGCACTTTGTGATGTATAAGTTGGTTTTGGGTTGCAGTTTGGGCACTCAGTCTCTAAAAGGTTCGCCATCACATTTGTAGTGCAAAATGATTCTTGTTATCGCATCAGCATGAGTAAAGAGCATAGGGAAATGCTACTGAGCTGACCTACAATTGTAAAATGAACAGAGATACGGCTCCATTTGTCTCAAATTCCCTGTGGTGCCCTGAGACTGTCACAGGAGATTTTTTAGCCTCAGAATTCTGTCCCTGTGTATAGAATATAGAGAATAATAACTCTCCTTAGGATAGGAAAGGTCTGATGAAGTGGACTTGATCCACGAAAGCTAACAATAAAAATATAGAAGTTAGTCTTTAAAGTGCTACAGTGTTTTTTATTATTTTATTTTGTTTTGTTTTCTGATATGCCTGAACCACAGACTAACACGGCTACTATTCCAAAAAATAAAAATAAAAATCCAAATACAATTGTTAATGGAAGCAGCACAAAATCAAAAGTAGAGAAGGAAGATGCATCGTAGGTTATGGGAATGTATGGGATTTTCCCCCCAGCCCCCCAATAGGCACCCTCATTACTCTCTGTCTAGTGCCCTACCAAGGTGCCCAGCATGGGCCTTATATGGTTTGAACCAAAAACATCCCAAAGAAAACTATTTTAAAAGTCTGGTGCTTCTTCTGACTTAGATGAATTCCTGTTGTTTATGGAAGTGCATTTCTTTCAGTACTTTTCTAATCTGCAAAGAAGAAAAAATCACAGCTGCAATTTTTGTGGGATGCATCTACACAAAGTCAGTGTGTATGTGCTGGCCCCTGAGGAACTCAGCGGGGACTCTTCATTTGCCATTTAGGAACAGACTGAAAGCTATGGATTCTCTTGCACTAAACAACAGGATTTCAGACATTGTTCAGGAAAGTGGTGCAAATGGTGTCTTCTAAATAAACCCTTCGTTATATGGCCCCTGGGCTAGGGAAAGGCAGACTCAAGCTGAATTAGAAGACAATGAAGCCACTTGTTTTTCTCTTTTCATTACTGTGATTTCCAACAACCCTGGCAGAGATGCTGTTTTATGCCTGGTGGATACACTGTGATTTTTAAAGAAAAATATTAACTCTTTTTTTATTGTTTTATTGTTTTATTTATTTTTTTACCTCCATAGAAGGCCAAAACCTTGGACAACATCCTCAAATGAGTGCGTTGCTCTTATCAGAAACTTTCAGTCAGGTCTTAAGAGTGGTCTTTGAATCCGAAACTGCCTTATTTGCATGACTTTTATTAATTAATTGCATGTAGTTGTGTTACCCAAAAATTTGGGCCCCAGGTACGTTTCTCTGGCAGAGGAATGAAAACCCTAAGAACTTACAACGAGACAGATATTTCGATCAAAACAAAATGATTTATTGGGAGCAAAAGCAAAGGAAAGCTATCGAGATTCTAGTCTGGCCAGGCCTATAATCTAAACAGCTACCTTCCCTCAATCGTTTTGAAGAAAAACCGCTCGTGATCTCAGTTCACAAAATTTGGTGAACCAAAGATAACCCCCACCCACCTCTAGAGCCTTATATCTGCTTTCCTAAACTAACTTCTACGTGACAAGGGAGAGGGGACTGAAACTGGGAAGGAGGAGGGGCAATTAACATATTTTAATTACATGTAAACATAAAATACAAAGCAGGGTATGAGGTAAGGGGTTTGAATGTAAAGAGACAGCAGATTACAGCTATTGCTGATAAATCGGTTACAGAGAGTTTACATTGTGTCAAAGGAGCATATTTGTGGTTGACAGGAATTTACAAGGGGGAAATGACGTACACTAGTACCCCGAATAACGTTATGACTTGGTTCCACAAGTCCCGTCGTTATTCGGTTTTTAACGTTGTGCGATACATTGAACACACAATGTTAAAAAAAGCCCTGTTTGCCTGGAGGCTGCAGGAAGCGAGAACATCGGGATTTGAATCCTGACATTTTGGCTTGCTGCTGCCTCCAGGGAGGTGGGAGAACTTTGGAAACAGCTTGGAGCGGGTTTCCCCACCTCCCTGGACCCGGCGGGGGGGTCAGAGACCCCAAAATTGGTAAAAAAAAACGTCCGTTTTTTTTACCAATTTTGGGGTTTCTGACCCCCCCGCTGGGTCCAGGGAGGTGTGGGGACCCGATCCAAGGTGTTTCTGGGCTTCCCCGACGTCCTGAGCCAGTGCAGCAAGCCAGAATGTCAGATTTCGAATCCCGATGTTCTGGCTTCCTGCACTGGCTCAGGACGTCGGGGAAGCCCAGAAACACCTTGGATCGGGTCCCCACACCTCCCAGGACCCAGCGGGGGGGTCAGAAACCCCAAAATTGGTAAAAAAAAACATCCGTTTTTTTTACCAATTTTGGGGGCTCTGACCCCCCCGCCGGGTCCAGGGAGGTGTGGGGACCCGATCCAAGGTGTTTCTGGGCTTCCCCGACGTCCTGAGCCAGTGCAGCAAGCCAGAATGTCAGATTTCGAATCCCGATGTTCTGGCTTCCTGCACTGGCTCAGGACGTCGGGGAAGCCCAGAAACACCTTGGATCGGGTCCCCACACCTCCCAGGACCCAGCGGGGGGGTCAGAAACCCCAAAATTGGTAAAAAAAAAACGGACGTTTTTTTTACCAATTTTGGGGGCTCTGACCCCCCCGCCGGGTCCAGGGAGGTGTGGGGACCCGATCCAAGGTGTTTCTGGGCTTCCCCGACGTCCTGAGCCAGTGCAGCAAGCCAGAATGTCAGGATTCGAATCCCGACGTTCTCGCTTCCTGCAGCATAAAAGAGGGTGGGGGAAGTTCAAAATTAGCGCACATCAGCTCTAGGGAGGTCGGGAGACCCGATGCGCGCTAATTTTGAACTTCCCCCACCCTCTTTTATGCTGCAGGAAGCCAGAATGTCGGGATTCGAATCCTGACATTCTGGGTCGCTGCACTGGCTCAGGACATCGGGGAAGCCCAGAAAAAGCTTGGATCGTGTCTGCCCACCTCCCTGGACCCGGCGGGGGGGTCAGAGACCCCAAAATTGGTAAAAAAAAACATCCATTTTTTTTACCAATTTTGGGGGCTCTGACCCCCCCGCCGGGTCCAGGGAGGTGTGGGGACCCGATCCAAGGTGTTTCTGGGCTTCCCCGACGTCCTGAGCCAGTGCAGGAAGCCAGAACTTCGGGATTCGAAATCTGACATTCTGGCTTGCTGCACTGGCTCAGGACGTCGGGGAAGCCCAGAAACACCTTGGATCAGGTCCCCACACCTCCCTGGACCCGGCGGGGGGGTCAGAGCCCCCAAAATTGGTAAAAAAAAACGTCCATTTTTTTTACCAATTTTGGGGTTTCTGACCCCCCCGCTGGGTCCAGGGAGGTGTGGGGACCCGATCCAAGGTGTTTCTGGGCTTCCCCGACGTCCTGAGCCAGTGCAGAAAGCCAGAACATCGGGATTCGAACTCTGACAATCTGGCTTCCTGCACTGGCTCAGGACGTCGGGGAAGCCCAGAAACACCTCCAGAGAGATCAGAGGACCCGATCTACAGCTGCAGGGTGGCTGGGGAAGCTGACGGGGACTCCCTGTCGGCTTCCCTAGCCACCCGCCCATGCCTCCGCAGCTGTGGGGTGGCTGGGTAAGCCGATGGGGGAGCCCCCCGTCAGCTTTCCAGCCTCCCCACCCCTGCCTCCGTAGCTGCAGGGTGGCTGGGAAGCTGAACGGACAACCCCGTTCAGCTTTCCACCCACCCTGCTGCTAAGAACGACTGTATCGTATAACGTTAAAATCGCGTTACTCGATACAAGATGTTTCCGAAAATCTTGTAACGTTATGCGGTTTTAACGATATACGGTACTCGCGTTATACGGGGTATTACTGTATCTCTTTGTTCTCTGCTGAATGAAACAGAGGCTGGTGCGTCTTCTCCAATGAAAGGTAGGCTAGTAGGATCGTCAGCCAGTCATCATTTTGCAGCCGAAGACTGCATTCAAGTTGGGGCAAAGCTGCTTTGCTGGTCAGGAAGGATTAGTGTAACTGCCTGTCTGTTTCTTAAGTACAAAAATAAAGAAAGAAAGTTAGAATCATTATGTCTTGATTGTTTAATTAAATGGAGATCTCTGAAAGAGGGGAAACCAACAATTTAGCCTTTGTTTGCCCTTGTAATCTGTTTGCTACGTTCGTGAGAGATGGGACGTCCGCTTGTCCCTTCCAGCCCTGTGCTGTCAGTTTGCGCAAGGCTCCTCTCAGGCTCCTGCCTCCCCCCTTTCCCTGATCAATTTTGGGGTTCCATGGTTCTTGTGTTCCCCACAGAATTTTGCTTATGTTGGTTTCTCTCTCTTCTGCTATGTTCTGGCAATGTTTAATTGAACTTTAATCAAACCAGAGGAATGAGTCATTCAGCTTCCTTTGTGAAGGAATTTCTGATTATCAGAAAAGTCAACAAACCGGTTTTCACACCCTTTGGCCCAGTACACAATGGAGGCAATCAGTGACTTTTAATCCCCCCCTCCCTCTGAAAAGGCTTCCAATTATGTGATTTTAAACTTTTGGCTTCTTCCTTATTTTCCATGTGTGTGTGAGTGTTGTGATATGTGGCGTTTAATAAATGCTGTGATTAATTATGATGCTTTATTCAAAATTTCAGGTATCAGTTGTAAGGTTGTACCTTCTGGTGACTCTTTCCTAGTTTTCCAACTATAGAATACTCATATGCAGTGATGGGCAGCCAAAAATTTTACTACCACACTGTGGGTGGAGCCGACGTCATGGGTGGAGCCGACGTCATGGTGTCATGGGCGGAGCCAATGTCATGATGTCATGGGCAGAGCCAATGACATGGGCGGAGCCAAAGTAAAAATAAAAATAAGTACACTAGTACCCCGAATAACGTTATGACTTGGTTCCACAAGTCCCGTCGTTATCCGGTTTTTAACGTTGTGCGATACATTGAACACACAATGTTAAAAAAAGCCCTGTTTCCCTGGAGGCTGCAGGAAGCGAGAACGTCGGGATTTGAATCCTGACATTTTGGCTTGCTGCTGCCTCCAGGGAGGTGGGGGAACTTTGGAAACAGCTTGGAGCGGGTTTCCCCACCTCCCTGGACCCGGCGGGGGGGGTCAGAGCCCCCAAAATTGGTAAAAAAAAGTCCGGTTTTTTTTTACCAATTTTGGGGTTTCTGACCCACCCCCCCGCCGGGTCCAGGGAGGTGGGCAGACCTGATCCAAGGTGTTTCTGGGCTTCCCCGACGTCCTGAGCCAGTGCAGCAAGCCAGAATGTCAGAGTTCGAATCCCGACATTCTGGCTTGCTGCACTGGCTCAGGACGTCGGGGAAGCCCAGAAACACCTTGGATCGGGTCCCCACACCTCCCTGGACCCAGCGGGGGGGGGGGGGTCAGACACCCCAAAATTGGTAAAAATAAATGGATGTTTTTTTTTACCAATTTTGGGAGCTCTGACCCCCCCGCCGGGTCCAGGGAGGTGTGGGGACCCGCTCCAAGCTGTTTCCAAAGTTCTCCCACCTCCCTGGAGGCTGCAGCAAGCCAGAATGTCAGGATTCGAATCCCGACATTCTGGCTTGCTGCAGCCTAGAAGAGGGTGGGGGAAGTTCAAAATTAGCGCGCATCAGCTCTAGGGAGGTCGGGAGACCCGATGCGTGCTAATTTTGAACTTCCCCCACCCTCTTCTAGGCTGCAGCAAAGCCAGAATGTCGGGATTTGAATCCTGACATTTTGCCTTGCTGCAGCCTCCAGGGAGGTGGGAGAACTTTGGAAACAGCTTGGAGCGGGTCCCCACACCTCCCTGGACCCGGCGGGGGGTCAGAGCCCCCAAAATTGGTAAAAAAAAGTCCATTTTTTTTACCAATTTTGGGGTTTCTGACCCCCCCGCTGGGTCCAGGGAGGTGTGAGGACCCAATCCAAGGTGTTTCTGGGCTTCCCCGACATCCTGAGCCAGTGCAGCAAGCCAGAATGTCGGGATTCAAACTCTGACATTCTGGCTTGCTACACTGGCTCAGGACGTCGGGGAAGCTCAGAAAAAGCTTGGATCGTGTCTGCCCACCTCCCTGGACCCGGCGGGGGGGTCAGAGCCCCCAAAATTGGTAAAAAAAACGTCCGTTTTTTACCAATTTTGGGGTGTCTGACCCCCCCGCTGGGTCCAGGGAGGTGTGGGGACCCGATCCAAGGTGTTTCTGGGCTTCCCCGACGTCCTGAGCCAGTGCAGCAAGCCAGAATGTCGGGATTCGAACTCTGACATTCTGGCTTGCTACACTGGCTCAGGACGTCGGGGAAGCCCAGAAACACCTCCAGAGAGATCAGAGGACCCGATCTACAGCTGCAGGGTGGCTGGGGAAGCTGACGGGGACTCCCTGTCGGCTTCCCTAGCCACCCGCCCATGCCTCCGCAGCTGTGGGGTGGCTGGGGAAGCCGACGGGGGAGCCCCCCGTCAGCTTTCCAGCCTCCCCACCCCTGCCTCCGTAGCTGCAGGGTGGCTGGGAAGCT